>JADLZK010007877.1:0-600000 GCA_015847255.1 Hyparrhenia diplandra
CAACATGTTTTATAATAACTTCCAAGCCAGATTTCCTTCCCATCGCCAGGGCAGATTTTGGTAGTGCAAATTTTGCCATACATCAACAGGACCTATCTACCTGTCTGCCCATCTGCAGAACTTTTAATGGCACTGATTGCCTTAATCATCTTTTCAGCCCTGCTCTGTAGGTGTTTTTTTTTTTTTTTTTACAACAACATATATAATATATTAATGCAGCCAAATTACATAGGCGTCCTCTAAGGAGGACCAGGAATACAATGAGGTCGGAGAGGAGGAGACAACAACGTCGACTAAGGCACGTAGAAAGGACACATCTGCCCGGTGGGGGTATACGTAGAGGCGTCAAAGGCGCGTGCACTCGGGGTTTGGAGCAAGCTGGGTGTAGGCCGCCTTTGCAGTCTCCTCTGCGACCAGCAAGAGCAAGAGCCATCTGATCTTTGTGTTCATTGACTACCTTCTCCGAGTCAATTGCCTCCCAATCGCCTTGTGCCTTGAGGTAGGCCTTCATCTTGATAGCCCATGCAGTGTAGTTGCTTCCTGTGAGCAACGGGTATTGCAACGTCACCGAACCCTTCGAAGACGAGCTCCCTTCCTCATATTTCGTCATGGCTCCGGTACCAATTGTTGCCCCAAACTAACTAGTATGAGAAGGGAAATATGATGAGGGAGGAACCAATGGAGCTAGAAATGTTCCTTTATTCAAACTCACAAAGGTTACATAGCAAAGGACATACACAAGTTCTTTTTTATAGGCTATTTAGGTCGGTTTGCTACAGTAACCGACCTGCTACAGTTCTAATACAACTCAAACACAGCTAGCAACAACTATGTTCTAGCTAATTCATATACAAAATCAATTTTGCTCCTTCTTCAGTGGTCAAAACCAAGTTGTACTTCACCAGTTAAAACCAAGTTGCCTTTTACTCAGGAAAACAAATTACTCATCCAACATCTTCAACTACATTATTAGCAGTACCATTACTATTAATTTGTTACCATTACCAGTATATATTTCTATTTTTTATTGTCTTTATACTCTCTATAGCCTGCTTCTTGTTGGGATACATCTCTGGCCTGCCTCTGCTTGAGAGTTGGCTAATGGCCTTGCTGCTCCTTGGGTTCATCTGCCTCTTGCTGGGTTTCATCTCTAGTCTGCCTCTGTTTCTGAGTAGTGGATAATGGCTTTGCTGCTGTTGTTGTTTAAATTCGGTTCTGGAAATATTCTCTTCTTTTTTTCGCCTTACATGGTTCAGTTTCAGTCACCAGGGATGAATTTGTGCATGTCCATATTCACTTTTACAAATGTGATATGGAAGTATGTAATATGTTTCTTATGTTCTTTGTTTTCAGATCCAGAGGTATGCATTGGAATGCTGAAGAAGCTTGACCACATCATGTGATTTTAGGCTTACTTCCATGGTAATTACTGAGGCCTATTTTATTTTTGTCATCTTTTATGCTGCCATGACTGCACTGTTGGCCTCAAACATTGTCTGGTTGGATCTGTCATTAACTATTCACTACTGTTGGTTGCAAGAAGCTCAATATTTCTATAAATTAAACTTATAGTGTGAAGTAATGGACTTGGTTGTTGATCTGAAAGCATGATTGTTTGCCATTACCGGAAGTTTTTCTCTGCAAGCTTCATCTGTGTGATCCGTCCAAGGGAAAACATTAGATCCATCTCCAACTAGATTATGATAGATAATTCTCAATGAGTTTATTTCAAGTGCCTTGGGGATTGGTATGTGGCTGTTTGTACTTTAGGATTAACTAATAGTTCCTTGTATGGATAATCAGAGTAATTAATGCTATCGGAAATGATATGCAATTTACTGATTGGAAACCTGTCTTTACAAGCACTGTCAACTCTTACTCTTAGTGGCGGCCAATGTCACTTACTTAATCCTCCCTGGTTTCTGTGCACCTCACCTTTCAAAATTTCTTGCGTTTTTGTACTATTTATGGTTAAGCCTGTCTAGATTAATCATGTTTTTTTTTCCTTAAAAAGGATATGGGCAATAATGTGTTATGTGCACTTCTAGTGGAAAATTGTTTTTCTAACATTGGGGAAATGATTCTAGTGCCTTGCTTCATAAAATTTTCTACATTTAGGTCATGTTGTATGGACACTAAAATTACATTTGAACTACAGATGTAATTGTAAACAGAATCCAGCAAGAGAATGTTTTATCATAGCCTCTAGAATATATATTTGTTGTTACAAAAAGAATATATTTTTGGCAAAAGAATGTTTCTAATGCTGTCGGGATTCATATATATTTTTTGTTACAAAAGAATATATTTTTATCATAGCACACAAATAGCATCAGGAAGCTGCCATAAAAATTTCATAGCAACACGAGCACCACAGAATTAGATATGAAAAAAGACAAGACATAACTAGTATTGAAAACCTATCTGCATAAACTTATTTTTGCTGCAAAAACGTTACACTAAGCCATGCCAAAATCTAGATCCAATGCATAGAGAACTTCATAAGGATTCCAAAAAGTCCTGATTTACTATTTTACGAGTTTTCTACAATTTACTATGAATATCTAAAGATTTAGCGATTTCTTGAAAAAGAAAAAAGATAAACACTATTCAAATGAGTCACAGATTTTTACAGATAGGCCCTTCCCTTTTGTCGAATTCTCGCGTGATGTCCGTGATGGAATTTGGAGCGAGAGGAAGGCACGGGAGCTCGCGAATCCCGGTCGGGAAGGATCGGCGGCGGGAAGTGGCCGTGGCGGCTTGGTCATCTTGTATTTGGCGAGCGGGCACGGTGGTGGCGGTGATTCACTGCGGGGCGTTCGGTAAACACCGAACCGATCGGTTCGGTTCTTCGGTATCGGTAAAATTCGGTTCTCGAAATCGGTACCGATCGGTTCTAAAAAATTCGCACCGAGGTATTTGGTGTCCGGTAAATTGATTCGGTTTCGGTATTTACCGAACAAAGACCGAAGCGATCACAAAGAAGATGTAATATCATGTTTAAAAACTAATTTTGACATGATTTCATAGATAATAATGGTACAAAATACAAATACATATAAAAGTCCACATAAATATAAGTGTGAGTGCCAAAAATATATAATATAATAGTCTATAATAGTACAATCAATAATATAACAACACTTAAACTTGTCACATTTCGGTAAGTTCGGTAAATTCGGTAAATTCGGTTCGATTTCGGTATTTACCTCGGTACTTCGGTTCACGAGAACTTCGGAACGAGCAGAACCGAATTCTTCGGTTTGGTACTATTCGGTTCGGTTCTCGGTTTTTCTCGGTTCGGTTTCGGTTTTCGGTTTTTGATGCCCGGGGTGGGCGGTGATGGCGTTTTCCGTCGGCATTGGCTTGGATGAAAGTGAGCGCGAGGTGCGGGTGACGGAGACATAGCTGGTAGGGATGCCCAAGGTAGTGAGGAAGGCGTGGGGCGGCGGGAACGCGGTGGTGGCTGCAGAGCTCCACTCTGCCATGGCGGCAGTGGCGGATCCACGGGTGGGGCTGCCCGGGCTACAACCCCCCTGGTGAGGTTAATTTTCTTGTTAATCACTGTAGCTTACTCTTTAAATTACCATTAATAAATCATCTGATTTATGTTAACTCTTTGTTAATTAGCCCCCCCCCCCCACCGGAGAGCTCATCCTGGCTCTGCCCCTGCATGGCGGCGGCGCCCGCGCAGCGTGACAAAAGAGCGAGGAAGGGAGAACGAGGGTGAATGAGGGAGAGGACGTTAGAGTGAAACCGAGGGCCGAGGACGCGTTTGGGCTCTCTCCCCTTCGGCAACAAGGCACCGATAGAGAGAGGAACGCGCCCAGGGATGCTGCCATGCGCGAGGGCACGCGTCGCCTATTGGGGCATTTCACTGAACACGTCATGGGTGACGTAGTGACCGGCTTGGGACGTCAGTTGTGCCTTCTACGGGCTGAATTAGCTCTTGGGCCAAAAAAAGAAGAAATGATCTACTCAGCCTTCTCTTCATTTTTCGTTAAGGCCACATAGCCATATGAGCTCTAGATTAGGAGATTGTAACACCCCAAATTTTGCCGCTTTTGAAAATAGAATAAAATGATTTATTTATGTATTTTTGTGCTCATGAAATATAGGAAAAAGAACATTTTTTTTATTAAATTAAAATTTAATATAGGGTTTAGAAACATGGTTGTGCATTCATGCTGAAGCATTGTTTATTTTGTATTGTTTGGTCTTTGGTTTGATTCAAAAAGGTATTCAAATTCTTTGAAAAGGCATTTCAGATTGAGTTTCAAATAAAAAGAAAACCATTTCTATTTATCTCTCACTCCTTTTTCCTATTCTGGCCCAGTCGGCCTTGCCACTTTCCCACTCTTGGCCTAATAGTCCAAGTGCTATTTCCTTGTCCTTGGCCCGTTGCCTCCTCTGCTCCTTGCTGTAAGCCCAGCTCGGGAAGCCCCCACACAGAAGCAGCTTGCCTGCGAGGTGGCTTGTAGTCCAATGGTAGGGACGGTCCGGTCAGGTGGGGACGCCACCCACCGGGGTTCAAATCTGGTGCTCGCACCTTTTCCCGGGATTTTCCCAAGGATTTACCGGCGTTATGCATTAAGTGGTAGCGGCGTTCCGTCGACGACGAGGCGCCAATGGTGACTTCGAGAATCTCAGGATCTGCCGGGCTGCCCAGGTCCTTCGGAGGTGCTCATAGGGGTAGGGTTTGCGCACGTGTGTTCATAGGGGTGAGTGTGCGTGCGTGTTGTGAGTGTCTACGTTGTACTGTGTAATTCTCAAAAAAAAAAAAAAAAAAGAAGCAGCTTGCCTTCCTTCTCCTATCTCCCGTCGTGTGTTCGACCGGGACTCCCCGATGGAGTCCAGTTCGACTCGAGGTCGTACGCACCACACGTGCCTTTCCTCTTCCTTTCCTTTGACTGGCATGACGGGCCCGCAAGTCAGTTCGCCCCTTCCCTTGTTCAAGTCGGAACCGAGCCCAATTTTGCCGAGCCGGACACGACCGTCGTGTGCGCACGCCAAAATCTCCGAAGCCGGGATTCTTTCCCGATTTCTGCATGAGCCGAGCTCTATAAAAGCCTAGGTCGCGTCCGCGCTGTCCCTCGATCCCATCTAGACGCTGCCGCAGCCCTAGCTCGAGCAGCCGCCCCGCGAAAACTGCCGCCGCCGCCAAATTCCGCCGCCGAGCTCAATTCTCGGGCGCCCGTCGCGTTTCCTTCGCTGTAGGTAAGCCCTAGAGCTCCGTCTTGATCTTTTGCGCCCCGGGTATCATCTAATCGGATCAGTTTGTCCTATTCCGCGTCGCCGGCGTGAACAGGGTGCCGTTGTCCGCCGTCGGCAGTCGTACGTCGACCACAGTCCACATCCGCCCGTGTTTCCGTGCTAGGTGAGTTTGTCTCGAGCTCCTCTTTCTTTTGAGTCCAACCGCGTCGAAAACGTTGCACCGTAGCACGGGTTCAAGTTCTCCGGCGAACTTCCGCCGACTCGGCGATGGCGCCGCCGTCCTCTTCGTCTCCGGCGAAATAGCGCCGCCGTGCCGCCCCGAGGTCTAATCCCGGCCCGATCGCGTTTTTAAATCCGACGGTCGAAATCCAAGATACCCCTTCGTCCAGGCTATTTTGCAAGTTAAACCCCCGCCATCTATGGTTAATTCTGTAAGAGCCCTTGGCGGGGTTTCATCCTTTACGCTATGCCTTCGGGAAAGCGTATTTTCATCTAAATAGCACCAGCTTACGCTTTCGGTATTTTACAGTTTTGCTATCCGGTTTCAAATCCTCATAACTTTGTCAATTTAAATCCGATTTGAGTCGTTCAAGATTCGTTAGATTCGTAATTTCGTAATCTACATGTTAGTATCATTGTTAGTCAGGTTTTTGAACTTTCAAATTTCGGTTTATTATTAGTTTATTATTTTATTACTAGTAAACTTGTAAAATTCATATCTATTTGTTTTAGCTCCGATTTCAAATGATCTTTACGTCTGTGTGATCGTAGTGACGTGTAGAATAGTTTTATAAGCTTTTCAAACTGTTTTTTATCTTGTTGGTGTACTGTTCTAATTGTAGCCTTGTTTGCTATGCATGATTGGATCCATATGTTTGTGCATTTCGATTGGAGTCGAGTAGATCGGTGAGCTTTATGTTGTTGATCGCGAAGAAGATTGTGATCAAGAAGAAGTTGACATTCAAGAAGGATTTCTATTGGAGCTTTGGAATTGAAGAAGGATCTTTTATTAAGGCAAGTATAGCTTGGGATCATCCTTGATGTCCTATTCACCTTAATTAATAATTCATGATGCATGTGTCCTCCTTGTTTGCCATTAAGGACTTACCTAGTCTTGAATACTTGATCCTTGTCTCCTATGGGTTATGCATTGGGTAGTAATTTTGCTAGCGCTCAACCAACAAATCTTTATTTATTGCTTTATGGATTAAATCATGATATGATTAGTTGTTGATGCCATGATACATAGGGCGAAAGAGCTTGTGTTGTTTATTTATGAAGCTCTTAGCTCTCCATAAGGACTTCTTCATTCGTGATCATCCGGGATATACAGTACAGCTATGGGGGTCACATGGCTCGACTCTAGTTGTTCAAGGGGTCTACCTAACTTTGTTGGTGGTTTGCGAGTGGGAGAAACGGGGTTGTAGCTCTGTTGGCCACTTAATATTTTTAGGAGGGTCTTTGAGCGACTTTATATGGTCTTCACTTGGTTGGGGAGTCGAGAACCTACTCGGGGTGGAAACCCCGACCCGTAGGTAAAAGTGTACACCTCTGCGCAGAGTTAACCAAACTGACATGTCAACCGTGTTCGCGGTCATGAACGGCCTTGGAGACATTAATGAATAGAATCACATGCTTATTACCTTGTTGATATTAAATCGATGTTGATATCTGTTCACACTTGTGATTAAAGGGTTAATGGGATTCCTTTATGCTTATGCTTAAGCTTAAAACTTGACCAACATTAAAAGCAACCGCATGTTTAAGACAGTGTCGGCTTCTAAGCCTCATAACCCCTGGCTATGCTTGCGGAGTTCGACATGGACTCATCCTTGCTATTTCACCCCACCTCGGGAGGAAGTTAGGCTTGTGATCAACCGGTCGGTCGGTCCCTGTGGAGTCTACACCGTAAGATCGAGTGTCTTTCCGCCGCTTGCTATCTAAGGTTTATACTTTTATTCTATGCTCGTTATATTTTAAGCATTGTGAATTGATTACCATTCATTTGTAAACTATATGTGAGATTTGACTTCCGGGGCTCACATATGGCTTCATCTCGGGGTTTTATTCTTAAACTGGGTGTTCTGAGAGATAATTGACTATCTAAAACGAAATGTCAACACATTAACGATGGTCACAAAAGCGATGTCACAACCTTATCAAATTGAGTCCGATTGATGCCATCTCATAACATGTTGTTCTTCAATGAATTGTCTCCGCTTTACTTTTGGACCAACTCAAGTTGCTCAATAAAATTTGGAGAACACGAGACGCGATCGAGATCGCACTAATAATTCCCGACTTGAGAATTATTTGAAGTCCGAGAATTAACAAAACTGGTTCAATTTTGAGCATCGATTTGACAAAGCTTAGAGAGGGATTTAGACATGAGTCATTAAGCAAAGTCTGTTCCTCATGACCTAAACTTCACTTCTTGTTTAAGGTGAAACTTCATAACTAGCACAAAAAGATGATGTTCCACTTTAATCTAAGAAGCATCACGATAAACCTTTAATTTAAGATTTTTGGTCAACGAAGCATCTTACGGATATCTTTCAACATGAACCCTTTATGACTTTTGTTCATGAGTTGAAACAACATAGTTTGGACAAGGTTGCATGACTTGACTAGTGTCATAAGCTCTCATTCCATTAATAAAGCAAATTAAATAAGCATATGAATTATCATTTATATAACCTTTTGATTCCGATTGTCCTGAAACTTTTCCACTTATCTTAGTAGGTGGAAAGGAGTATGAAGCACATGAAAAGAGTACCTTCATCATTGTCCAAGCATAAATTTAGAACAAGGGTCAACAGGTGCAAATGTGGTGTATTGTCCAAGTTTAAATTGAGGTTCATCTTTATAGATTTGATCTCAATACCTTGGTCACCACTAAGCATGACTTAGTTGAGCTCAAATCCACTGCTTAGTTGGTGGCAAACACCTGGGGTGTTACAATTTTCTTTTCACCTGTGTATTGAAGTGGATTGGTTCCTCACCCACGGCAACACACACGAGCAACAAAAATGCGATTTTGGGCCAAGCATGGGAGCTCACCCCGTTGTGGGCTGCCATCCACGGATAGGGGGGTTTGAGGTGGGGTGGGGTGCGGCACAACTGCTACCAGTCGGATCAGCAATCAATTTGTACAGCAAAACAAGTATATAAAGCAACATCTCTAGCATAGATATGAAATACTACAACATAGAAACAAATACATGTCCACATCCGAAACAACTAGAGTCACATAGGTAGCATTATTACATAAAATAGAGTTTTGAGCGACTCTCAAACTCATGACCTAACAACTACTCTCATCGGATCTGAACATGAAGCACAACAACAACAATTTTGACTCTCCAAGATTCTTGGGATGACATACAATTTGGGAACGAGGAAGTAGCTAGTAAAGCTAGTCTCAATAGGGAGTTTCACGTGTTGTTTTCAAAATTACTATGTCATATGTACAATAAAATAAAATAAGTATAAAACAGCCACACCTAGAGAGTTTCAATATAATATTTGGTTTCATAGATATTTAATTTCATAACCAAAGGGAGTTTCATCCCAATGAAAATTACATCTTCTCTTTTTCTTAGAAACGTTCCTAATTAAAAGCGTTTATGTTAAAACTTATTAAATATAAATGAAACTTCCACCAAGCTACACCGACCTAATAAATCTTAAGTTGCATTCCTTATTGATAAGTTGTAGAAAATGATATAGTACTATACAACACTACGTATAGTCTTGCAGTGCTCAATAGGGAGTGTCTTTGTGCTTTTTTTTCATTGCGAGTAGTGCAAGGATTTCTTCAGCGGATCGCTATTCTTCGTTTGAGAATTCTGGATCAACGGCTACCAATACTCGTTCGGGAAGAAGAGCATGCAAGAAATCGAGCCTTATCGTTAAAATTTAGGGACCAACTAGGTGTAGATCGGAGGGATTTCTCATTAACAACTTAGATAACAACATGTACAAAGGATCCTAATACAAGATCTACAAGAATAGAAGAACAACGATAACGAGAGGGGGTAGGAGTATTGGTGTTGCCTGTGTTCGCCATGGATGGTCGCCGGTGTTCTCCTCTCGCGCTAGGGCAACGGCGGTCGGTGTAGTGGTGGAGCGGATGTCGAGGTAGGCGCGGCGGAGGGCTTCCGTCGGCTGCCACCCTCGTGGATCGGATTAGGGATAGAATATCGGTGGGAGAAGTGGCGGCGGTGAAACTCGTAACCTGTGCCCCGGCTCTCCCACCCCTATTTATTACCGCAGTGTGACAGGGGCCCTCCAACCACTAATGGGTTGGGCTCCCCCGATCCGGGAGCAGATCAAGTTCCTTATTGGGCCGTTGGGTCCAATAAGGAGAGGAGATCAAATACTAACATTCTCCCCCTTGATCTCTTCTTACATCTTAATCTTTAATCTCAAACTTAAATACTTAGTGCTCAAACCCCGTCTCATTACAAATTAATGTGTTAGAGCGTGTCTCATCGTCATGGTCAATTGCCATTGGACTTGACGGCTACAATACATCAATCGATTTTGAAAGCGAGTCCTAATCGGGCCCCTAATTGTCCAGCAATCATTGGCTTTCCATGAACCCATGTCGATTGTGTATTATCTTAATACACTGGGTGGTAAGCCATTGTAAACGGATCCGCAAAAACTTACTCAAGTACTTATATGCTTAATACATTCTTAATGATTCTGGACTTTCTCCTTTACAACATATATATAACTTAATGTCAATGTGTTTGGCAGCAGACTTGACTTGTTGTCTTAGGAGTGAATTGCTTATATGGTTATTGCTGTTGGCAATCATTATCAATCCCGGCCCGGGTATAGGTTATCTTAACCTTTTGCTGTCTCTTAGCCTTATGACATGCTATATCATAACTTTACATACTAATATCTCAAACCGATTCATTGGAGCTTTTCCACAATAAAACTCCAACTACAAGTGTTAGCAACAATTGTGGATTTGTTGCACAACTCGCCATTACTTAGTCTATGTACTCACATCTATTTGAGAGTACCTTGTTCTTTCTTTCTTTCTTTAGCATGAGGCCAAAACTCATAACTCCATTCCAGTGATCTATAGCTGGAGTGGTCCTTGCCAAAAACAACCCGGATACTTAAACCGAGTCGGGGTAATCTCATACTTATACATTCATTAAATTTTCAACAGCTAAAGCATATGGTACCATCTTCTTTGATCTATTTCTTATTGATTATAAGAACACTAAGATTCTTAAAGATATTACCCTTGACCATAAAAAAAGCGTAAGTCTTCTCGCAGCACATCTTATTTCTTTAGAATCTTTTCTAAGTATGCCTTTTGCGATAGTTCTAATACCTCTTTCTTATCTCGGTAAATTCCAATTGCTTGAATGCATTTCCCCAAGATCATTCTTATTTAATTTGGAGGACATG
This sequence comes from Hyparrhenia diplandra, assembly GCA_015847255.1. NCBI lineage: Eukaryota > Viridiplantae > Streptophyta > Magnoliopsida > Poales > Poaceae > Hyparrhenia > Hyparrhenia diplandra. The sequence goes on from JADLZK010007877.1 coordinate 10,651, forward strand.
AATCCTTTTCTTACAGTAGATCAACATCACTGCTAATAAGCAAGATGTTATCTACCTACAAGATTAGGAAGTGAATTTCCCATTCTTTAACTATGTACTAATACACTTGTCCTCTCAATCTCTTTTAACTAAAGCTTTCTTATTATTTCATTAAACCTTAGATGCCACCGTCACGGTGTCTTATATCAACCCATAAATGGATTTCTTCTTATGTTATCCTGTATGCAACGATCTCATACTAATCCTCATTGAGGAATGTTGTCTATACATCCATCTGATGCAATTCTAAATTGTAATGCGCCACTGATACTTATTGTAGCATACTCATCCTCTTTGCATAAATCCTTTCATTATAAGCCATGCTCTTTATACATTTCCCTTTGGAGTCACATTTCACCTTGTAGACCCATATGTGGTCAGTAACACCCGGTTTTAAGAACAAAACCAGATGAAGCCATATGTGAGCCCTGGAAGTCAATTCTCACATATAGTTTATAAATGAATGGTAATCAATTCACAATGCTTAAAATATAACGAGCATAGAATAAAAGTATAAACCTCGGCTAACTTAGCGGCGGAAAGACTCTTCAATCTTCGGGTGTAGGCTCCACGGGGACAACCGACCGGGTTGATCACAAGCCTATCTTCCTCCCTGAGGTGGGGTGAAATAGCAAGGATGGGTCCATGTCGAACTCCGCAAGCATAGCCAGGGGTTTATGAGGCTCAGAGGCTGACACTGTCTTAACTGCGGTTGCTTTTAGTGTTGGTCAAGTTTTTAAGCTTAAGCATAAAGGAATCCCATTAACCCATTAATCACAAGTGTGAACAGATATCAACATCAATTTAATAGCAACATCATAATAAGCATGCAATTCTATTCATTAATGTCTCCAAGGCCGTTCATGACCGCGAACACGGTGACATGTCGGTTTTTAACTTCTATGCGAGAGGTGTACACTTTCACTACGGGTCATGGTTTCCACCAGAGTAGGTTCATGACTCCCCAAACAAATGAAAACCATATAAAGTCGTTCAAAGGCCCTCCTAAAAATATTAAGTGGCCAACAGAGCTACAACCCCATTTCTCTCAATTCTGGCAAACCACCAACAAAGTTAGGTAAAACCCTTGAACAACTAGAGTCAGAGCCATGTGACCCCCATAGCTGTACTGTATATCCCGGATGATCACAAATGAATAAGTCCTTATGGAGAGCTAAGAGCTTCATAAATAAACATAGCTCTTTCGCCCTATGAACCATGTTATCAACAATTCATATTTAACATTCAGTGCATAAACATTAAGCAAGCCATAAGATCATGGTTTAAAGATAGCATATCCCAGAACTATACTTGCCTTAATGTTGCTCCTTCTTCAAGTCTAAAGCTCCAAAAGAAATCCTTCTTGATCAACAACGTATTCCAGATCACCAACGTAAAACTCACCGACTGGACATCGACATAAAGCACCACACAAACATCCGAGCAAACATACACGAAGCAAACAATAAAAGTAAATTAGAACAATACACCAACAGAGATAAAATAAGTTGAAAAAGGTTATAAACCTATTCTACTCGTCACTACGATCACACAGACGTAAAGATCACCGAAAACGGAGCTAGAACGGAGAAGATACGCATTTGACAAGATTTACATGAATAAAATAATAAATTAAATGGAAACTGAGATGCCAAGACGAAAACAAACGGGACCGGAAACAAACGACACAGGAGAGCAAGGCCTCCTTATTGAGAGCAACAACGGAGATGGGGCACGACCTGCAGCCGACGGCATCTCGAGGTGACAATCGGCGAGAACCTGCGAAGACCGGCGAGGTTTACCGAACGAATACAAGGAAGAAACAGAGATCGATGTAAAGAGCTTGGAGACTTTGCGATTAAGATGCAAAGCTCAACGGAAACTTACAGGGACGCATGAGCGGCATGCGGCTCACGTTCGAGTTGAAGCGGCAGATCAACGGAACCCAGCTCGACGGCTTCGTCTAGGGTTTGTGGCGGTGGCTGCTCGAGACAAGGCAGGCTGTGCCTAGCAGATAGGGTTTGGGATGCTTTTATAGCCGGAAGCACTCCAGATATATGGAAAGCAAAAACAATAAGAGATCGAGATGGATACGGGCAGCTGCAAGGAAGGAAACGCATTGCACCACAATGATGCTAGCGTGACATCAGCACATGATTTAGTTATTAGTATAATGTGGCACTAGGAAAGTTACAGGTTCACGGATTTGAAACGGGCGTGGCTCCAGTTCAGTACGAGTCGATCTCAATTGAAGAACGACGCCGCTGACTTCGGGTCCGAGGGTATCAGCGTGGTCAGCAAGGAGATGAGGCGCCTGGGTTTGCTGGTTGAAGTGGGCCAGGACCAAAACCGAGCAGGTCAAAGGATGCCAAGCCCGAGAGCAAAAGAAAATAAAATGGCCACGGCCAGAATAGATGTGCCATTCGGCCAAGATGCCAGGAAGAATTGAATAAAGGAAAAACACCTTTTCTTTTATAAAAACAGAATTTCAAATGGCATTTGCAAAAGAACTTGAAATCCTTTTTTTTTAGAATTGAGACAAAATCAAACATCACAGAAATATTAATGCATCAGAATGAGTGCACAAGCATGTTTCTAACCTTATGATAAATTTTAATTTCACAAAATTATTTATTTTTCCTATGTTTCATGAGCACAAAAAATACATAAAGAAATTATTTTTATTCTATTTCCAAAAGTATAAAATTTCGAGTGTTACAATTCTACCCCCTTAAGATGAATCTCGTCCCGAGATTCGGAAACTGGTGATCAAAGAGATTGAGATACTCCGTCTGCGAATCCTTGTCACTCCTCGAGTATTTCTATTTTCTTGGTTATGGTTCCTTTTTGCTTTGCATGCCAATTATCCTTACTCCAACCAATGTGCTCACTAATTCCAAAATTGTAAAGGATACTCCAAACAACTCTAAGGTAACTTCAACTATCAAGCCACTACTCCCCTTAAGAAGAGATAGACCAGGGGTAACGGGGACTAGTTTTAAGTAACCTTTTTAAGAACCTCAACCAGCCTATAGACCTTCCAAATTGACCCACATGACTCTCTTGATCCAAAATAAGTTACATTCAAAGTTCCAACTATTAGTACCATTACTATGGTTGAGCTGCTCAGCCCACATATTCTGCTTATAGCTCTATAGGCTTTGAGGTTGTCGATCTCCATTAACATAGTTGCTAATCTCAGAGTACTGATAATGACATATGCTTCATCTAGGCGATAATATATTTCAATGTCATGTGTATCTATGGTCACTTCAATCCAATAATGATATCACATGCTCAAAATCAACTTTGGTGAAGAAGTCCTTTGTGATTCTTTTATCCCAAAGTAGACTACTCACCCATCTCCAAATCATTAGTGACTCAAACCTTGAATCTAAAACTGTTTAGCATGTAGTGTCATCCGATTTTTCCCAGCATAACTCTTCTTTGCTATTGGCAATGACTTATGCATCCATGGATGGTAGCATCTTTTCAAGACATCACTCTTGACTAGCCCAAACCAAGTAGAACAAGCAACTCAAGTCAACTTAGTAGTCCTATAAATTCTTACTATCCACGTAGATGTAGCTCTTTATAATCCATGTAAATACCACACCTGAGATCACCTCTTGTAGTATGTGGCATCTTGAGAGTCGGAATAAAAACACCTTTCGGCCTCGGGTGAAGTGTACCTTAGAGTGCTTAATCGGAAAGAGACTTTTCCAGATTAAGCACTTAAGTTGGTCAAAAACATTCCGGACTCTCAAGATGCCACATACTTCACCTGGAGGCGAAAGGTGTTTTATTCCGGACTCTCAAGATGCCACATACTACAAGAGGTGATCTCAGGTGTGGTATTTACATGGATTATAAAGAGCTACATCTACGTGGATAGTAAGAATTTATAGGACTACTAAGTTGACTTGAGTTGCTTGTTCTACTTGGTTTGGGCTAGTCAAGAGTGATGTCTTGGAAAAGATGCTACCATCCATGGATGCAGAAGTCATTGCCAATAGCAAAGAAGAGTTATGCTGGGAAAAATCGGATGACACTACATGCTAAACAGTTTAGATTCAAGGTTTGAGTCACTAATGATTTGGAGATGGGTGAGTAGTCTACTTTGGGATAAAAGAATCACAAAGGACTTCTTCACTAGGTTGATTTTGAGCATGTGATATCATTATTGGATTGAAGTGACCATAGATACACATGACATTGAAATATATTATCGTCTAGATGAAGCATATGTCATTATCAGTACTCTTAGATTAGCAACTATGTTAATGGAGATCAGACAACCTCAAAGCCTATAGAGCTATAAGCAGAATATGTGGGCTGAGCAGCTCAACCATAGTAATGGTACTAATAGTTGGAACTTTGGAATGTAACTTATTTTGGATCAAGAGAGTCATGTGGGTCAATTTGGAAGGTCTATAGGCTGGTTGAGGTTCTTAAAAGGTTACGAAAACTAGTCCCCGGTTACCCCTGGTCTATCTCTTCTTAAGGGGAGTAGTGGCTTGATAGTTGGAAGTTACCTTAGAGTTGTTTGGAGTATCCTTTACAATTTTGGAATTAGTGAGCACATTGGTTGGAGTAAGGATAATTGGCATGCAAAGCAAAAAGGAACCATAACCAAGAAAATAGAAATACTCGAGGAGTGACAAGGAAGTAGAGACGGAGTATCTCAATCTCTTTGATCACCAGTTTCGAATCTCGGGACGAGATTCATCTTAAGGGGGTAGAATTGTAACACCTGAAATTTTGAACTTTTGGAAATAGAATAAAAATAATTTCTTTATGTATTTTTGTGCTCATGAAACATAGGAAAAATAAATAATTTTGTGAAATTAAAATTTATCATAAGGTTAGAAACATGCTTGTGCACTCATTCTGATGCATTAATATTTCTGTGATGTTTGATTTTGTCTCAATTTTAAAAAGGATTTCAAGTTCTTTTTGCAAATGCCATTTGAAATTCTGTTTTTATAAAAGAAAAGGTGTTTTTCCTCTTTATTCAATTCTTCCTGGCATCTTGGCCGAATGGCACATCTATTCTGGCCGTGGCCATTTTATTTTCTTTTTTCTCGGGCTTGGCATCCTTTGACCTGCTCGGTTTTGGTCCTGGCCCACTTCAACCAGCAACCCAGGCGCCTCATCTCCTTGCTGACCACGCTGATACCCCGGACCCGAAGTCAGCGGCGTCGTTCTTCAATTGAGATCGACTCGTACTCGAACTGGAGCCACGCTCCGTTTCAAATCCCGTGAACCTGTAACTTTCCTAGTGCCACATTATACTAACTAGCAGAATTGCCCGTGCGTTGCAACGGGATGAATGTCTTGTATGGTCACAGATAATTTATTTCTTAGAGATTTAACAACTATCCTCGTTAATTTGGTTATAGTTGGACACGTGCTAAATCGAGCAATAGCAGTCCACACAACATTGACAACACCAAGCCACGCTAACGCATGCAGCATGCGTTCCAGATGTAGAGCCGCACTCCTTGCTCTTGCAGTCATGCTTGAAGCATCCGTGCATCCTTGAATACTCGTCCATGATTGGCTAAAGGATGATGATGATTGAAGCCTTGGAGGAAAGAAGCACAACACTCCCGTCTGCCTTGTTTTTTTTTTTTTTTCTGAATTGGATTTTTGAGATAGGAAGTACAATTGTTCCTTGGCAAAATCTAGACCTGGGAAATTCTACTTTATTGGCAATCTCGATGAAAACTTACTGCCGTCATCCTCGTCGTCTTGTAGCCGTCCTTGCCGTCGGCCGACCTGGCGAGGCAGCACGGCAGGCCTCCTCAACGACAGTTGTGTGGCGCGCGGGGCCTCCTTGGCTACAACGTAGTGATGCGACTGGCCTCCTCGGCGACGGTGGCAGCAACGCACGGCGCCCATCCACAAGGCAGCAAGTCGGCCGACGGCAGAGCTCGACCTTCCGAGCTGCCCGAGCGAGGCAAGCGCCCTTGCTTGCATGTTTCAGTTGTCAGGTTGGGACTGGACAGTCGCATCTTCGATTTGTTTTCTTCTCCCTTTCTTCTTCTTTGTATTAGATCTTGACTGGATACATATATTCAATCAGAGGCTGCACTATGGAAAGATGGACTCATATCTCTATTTTAATGTAATATAATTCAATCGAGGGCTCATATTCAATCGGAGGCTGGACTCGTTCAGTTGGTGTTCTATCCGGACTCATATTCAATCGGAGGCTGGACTCATCTCTCCTAACCGGACCACGGAAGGCTGGACCAAATTTTGGGTGAACGACGGAAAATTTTTTCTTTATTAGTAGGTATACTAGCAAAAAACATGCCCGTGCGTTGCACCGGGACTACCTCTTGCTAAATGGTTACATAGGCGACTTGCGCATGTGTTCCAATTTCTCTCGGACTTGATCAGCGGTGATTTTATTTTTTTCTCTAATTTTCTCTTCGATGATTCATATGTGGATGGAGAAGAAATTGCTCCGTTGCAATGGTTACAATTTGTTGTAATCAATTAAGTTATAGAAGAAGCATCACACCCGATTGGAGGCTCTAATGTAATGTCCTTGATTAAAGGCTCATCTGTATTCTGTTTCTTTGACCCAAAGCATGCGATGTTTTTTTCTTACTTTTTAAAACCGTGAAAGAGACACATATCCCAAATCAGCATCACATAGAAGCAATCAAATTACATTTGATTAAATTAGTTAATTAAACAACATACGCAGCAAAATGAATCAGTTCATATTACTATGGCAGGTGGCAGCTGTCGCCAAAGGCGGCAAGCACTCGGATATAGCAAAATCAGAAGCAGCCCGGTAGACAACAGATCAACCCAATCAAACACATCAACGCACGTTGTCAAAAAAAAAAAAAAAAAAAACACATCAACGCACACATTCTCGCCATGGCACATGACAAAGTGCATGCCGGCGCAGCCTGCCCACCGGACCCGCGCCCGGGGCAGGCCTTCCATCAGCGCGTTAAGCTTGCCTTCCTCCTCCAGCTTGACCACCTCGGGGGCACGCACACCTCCCGCCCGCCCAGTAGCAGCCTAGCAGGCGCAGCTCCTCGCGGTAGCCCGAGTCCGTGGACACGTCCCGCTCGATCACCTTCACGTCGTGTGCCTCGATCGCCGCGTGCACGGCGTTGCACTCCTCGAAAGGTCCTGCGGATGCGGCGGAGCGTGGTGGTGTAGAGGACGACGGCTTCGGCGCCCCTAGGCGGGCACTTCACCTCGGCCATGATCACCGGCGGCGCTGCCTTCGTGTGCTTGGCCACCACCGCAGGACAAGCCGCACCATTATCGCGTCATTGGTCCATCCAACCCATTGCAACGACGCGATGTGCTTCCTTTTTAGGAGCATCCATCAGAGTTTCCTTTTCAGAATACAAAAAGGCAATTGTATACGTACATCAACAGGAGTCCTTTTCAGAATACAAAAAGGCAATTGTATACGTACATCAACAGGAGTCTGTATGGATCGGACGGTGTGGCAGTTTGGCACCCTGTACATATATGGCTGGACGCGAGGCAGACAAAAAAAACGGACGACGGCAGACCCAAAAATAATCAAGAAATTTTTCTCTTTCTTTTTTATTATATAAGTAGAGAAATATAGATAGATAACTAAATCATGTGCTGATGTCACACTAGCATCATTGTGGTGCAATGCGTTTCCTTCCTTGCAGCTGCCCGTATCTATCTCGATCTCTTATTGTTTTTGCTTTCCATATATCTGGAGCGCTTCCGGCTATAAAAGCATCCCAAACCCTATCTGCTAGGCACAGCCTGCCTTGTCTCGAGCAGCCACCGCCACAAACCCCAGACGAAGCCGTCGAGCTGGGTTCCGTTGATCTGCCGCTTCAACTCGAACGTGAGCCGCATGCCGCTCATGCGTCCCTGTAAGTTTCCGTTGAGCTTTGCATCTTAATCGCAAAGTCTCCAAGCTCTTTACATCGATCTCTGTTTCTTCCTTGTATTCGTTCGGTAAACCTCGCCGGTCTTCGCAGGTTCTCGCCGATTGTCACCTTGAGATGCCGTCGGCTGCAGGTCGTGCCCCATCTTCGTTGTTGCTCTCAGTAAGGAGGCCTTGCTCTCCTGTGTCGTTTGTTTCCAGTCCCGTTTGTTTTCGTCTTGGCATCTCAGTTTACATTTAATTTATTATTTTATTCATGTAAATCTTGTCAAATGCGTATCTTCTCCGTTCTAGCTCCGTTTTTCGGTGATCTTTACGTCTGTGTGATCGTAGTGACGAGTAGAATAGGTTTATAACCTTTTTCAACTTATTTTATCTCTGTTGGTGTATTGTTCTAATTTACTTTTTATTGTTTGCTTCGTGTATGTTTGCTCGGATGTTTGTGTGGTGCTTTATGTCGATGTCCGGTCGGTGAGTTTTGCGTTGGTGATCTGGAATACATTGTTGATCAAGAAGGATTTCTTTTGGAGCTTTAGACTTGAAGAAGGAGCAACATTAAGGCAAGTATAGTTCTGGGATATGCTATCTTTAAACCATGATCTTATGGCTTGCTTAATGTTTATGCACTGAATGTTAAATATGAATTGTTGATAACATGGTTCATAGGGCTTAAAAGAGCTATGTTTATTTATGAAGCTCTTAGCTCTCCATAAGGACTTATTCATTTGTGATCATCCGGGATATACAAAGATACAGCTATGGGGGTCACATGGCTCGACTCTAGTTGTTCAAGGGTTTTACCTAACTTTGTTGGTGGTTTGCCGAATTGGGAGAAACGGGGTTGTAGCTCTGTTGGCCACTTAATATTTTTAGGAGGGCATTTGAACGACTTTATATGGTTTTCATTTGTTTGGGGAGTCATGAACCTACTGCGGTGGAAACCATGACCCGTGAGTGAAAGTGTACACCTCGTGCGAGTTAAAAACCGACATGTCGGCCGTGTTCGCGGTCATGAACGGCCTTGGAGACATTAATGAATAGAATTGCATGCTTATTATGATGTTGCTATTAAATTGATGTTGATATCTGTTCACACTTGTGATTAATGGGTTAATGGGATTCCTTTATGCTTAAGCTTAAAAACTTGACCAACACTAAAAGCAACCTTGATTTAAGGCAAGTGTCGACCCTCGAGCCTCATAAACCCCTGGCTATGCTTGCGGAGTTCGACATGGACTCATCCTTGCTATTTCACCCCACCTCGGGAGGAAGATAGGCTTGTGATCAACCGGTCGGTTGTCCCCTGTGGAGCCTACACGAGAAGATTGAAGAGTCTTTCATTTGTTGCTAGCTGAGGTTTATACTTTTATTCTATGCTCGTTATATTTTAAGCATTGTGAATTGATTACCATTCATTTGTAAACTATATGTGAGAATTGACTTCCAGGGCTCACATATGGCTTCATCTGGTTTTGTTCTTAAAACCGGGTGTTACAAAGTTGGTATCAGCTCCGTGCTGACTGTAGGACGCAAGCCTAGTTAGAATCGGACGTCTTAGCTTTGTTTCATCCTCGGTTGGTGCATATATTGCAAGACCGGTACCCAAATCAACATGCTTAAGTGGAGTATAGATGCACTAAGTGGACGCATCCTAAGTTTAAGAGTCAGTGGAGGTGGAGCATAGAAGCACACATCACAAGGAGGGATATCCTGGGAAGCAGTATAAAGAGATGAAGGATGACAAGCGAAAGCAATTCCCTAGACTTCTACCGAGTATTTCGCTTTGAGTTATGGATGATCCTAGTAGAGAGCAAGATGAACAAATAAAAGGAGATGGTCGTAACAATCCAAGTCCTCCATCGAGAAAAAGATAGTCAATTAGAGTTGGCGAAGTGAGGCAAACATCATGAGGAAGCTCTTGATGAGATTGATGAGTGGAGACATCTATGAATAGAATCACATGCTTATTATGTTGATAATTAACTTGATGTTTATAACTGTTGGCTATACATGCTTATTAAATTGTTCATGATTTATAGTTTCATGCTATTCATTATTTATGTTATAATGATCATGGGTTTTTTGGGTAGATAACACCTAGCTATATTTTGCGGAGTTCGACATGGACTCACTCTTGCTATTCCCCACACCTCGGGGAAGAAGTTAGGCTTGTGATCAACCGGTCGGTCGTTCCCTGTGGTGCCTACATCGGAAGAACAGAGTCTTTCCATTTGTCTGTTAGCCGAGGTTATGTCTTTCTTGTTAGGTTTGTTTTATTTTAAGCATTGTGAATTGATTACCATTCATTTGTAAACTATATGTGAGATTTGACTTCGGGGCTCACATATGGCTTCATCTGGTTTTGTTCTTAAAACCGGTGTTGTTCTGATGGCCTACTTGTTTTGGCTCCATTAGGAATATCCTTTTCCTTATATCTTAACATTTTCCCTTTAGAGTCACATCTCATCTTGTAGACCCATAACAACCTACTAGTTTGACTCCATTAGAATTTCATCTTATTCTTACATGACAACTAACCACTTCAAAGAGTGGGTGTTTTCGATGGCCTTATTCAAATGAGGTGGGATCACCCTCTATTTGAAATTCTTTGGTTTGATAAACTTTATAATCATTGGATATAGTTGATCTTCTAGTTCTTTGTAACCTTCTAAGACCCTCACTATTTGGCGCCTCATGGGGCTATTGTTATTCTTCTTCTTGCTCGACATTAGGTTCTAAGGATCACGAAGGACGGGTTCCAAATTCTCATTATTTATCGACAAAGGAGAACTTACAACAGGTGTTGCCACTTCAGTGTTTGACACTATTGGTGCAACAAGAGCAAGTAGCATAATTATGGTTCTTAAACATCGGAGTGGGCACATGTACCCGTTTTTCCTCAAAAACTTATCTCTTGTGCTACCTTGCTCCCCCGATTGCTCTAACTTTAAGGAATTAGGTCTTTAAACCATGCTCCCCCAGATTACTCCATCTTATTTGGGGTTTAATCTGCAAAACTCATGTAGTGCCTTAAGCACCAATTATACTCACAATCTGCTAAACTCATACAATATCTTAAGCCTTTGCTTATCTCAATACTTAGGGGTATCTTATTTATGATCATTGTACTCCCTCAACGATCACATTTATCTTTTTTATAGATCACTCTTAGCTTCAATGCAATGTAATGCACCGCATTATCCGAAATCTCATATTATCTGAAGTATAAGTGAGTATTATCTTAATTGTTTGTCTCACTTTTCTCCCCCTCGAAATGTGGCATGAACATTTCTGCCACAATTTGAAACCATTCTATTTCTTAACTCTTTATGGGAGTATTTTTTTCCTTATCCGAACTCAACATAGTCTTTTACTATTAGTACTTCTACAAGTCAAGCTTGCATATAATCATTGTCTTTCTTATGTAACTTACTAGTTACTATTATTCTTAAACTTATTGAGTGCTTAAATTATTGTGACACAATAGAAGTGAAGTGCTTTGGAATAGCATAAGAGCTACTCCAAAACTTCTCTCCCATTGTGGGATATCTTAAAAAGCACATGAGTATAACTTAAGTGTCATACCAACCATACCCCATCATGTGGGTTATGCTAGTTTTTGACTCAAACTCTTCCCGCCATGCGAGATAATTCCCTCGAAGGGACTTAAGTGCTAAGATTGGGTCTTTTTCTTATCACATTCAGAAATAAATCCGAATATTCGTAATATACATGCTTAATCTGGCGTTGGTCAAAATAAACATGCATGTAACTTAGTACAAATCTTATCATGATGCCTGAACTGAAAACAATTTTTTTTTTTTTGATAAAGAGTACATAAAAAAAAATTCTTCAATTGAGTTGTTTTGCCATTCTTCAAGGAGAACTCAATCCCCGATGCAATGGCTTCCTTTAATGCAATCAATGCATTGGTCTAATTCTTGAAAGTCTTAAGCCTTGGTTAAGCTATCTATTCTCCCCTCGAAATATGGCCTAATCTATAATGCCATAATTTTGAAGAGTCATTCTGAACTTTCTTATGCTTTCAACTTACATTCATAGACGAGGAGTTATTTCGATTCTTATTACTTACAAATTCACATGTTCATAAACTGATAGTAAATCAAGTTTGTCTTCTTGGGATGGCAAGATCAACACATTTGTTATGAGCTGTAGTCTTACATTTTGCCACTACAAAAATATGCCAATCATATCCATCATATATGATTACGAAACATTTATTAAATTTCTTTTCAAATAGGAACATGGAGTACATCATGTAGCCTAAGTACAAAAACATCTAATAATTCGATGACATTCTCTAATGGCTTCGGGCTCGGCTTGTACTCCATTTGCAATCTTAATTCTTCCCAGTCCTTAAATAGTGGTTCAAGAAATATCGACAATAAGACATATAGTGCCTACTTTTCTTGCAGAACTGACACGAGGTATTTTTTTCTGGTGAGGAAACTTAGCTTAAATAACTTAACATAAAATTACATGCTTTAAAACAACGTTGGTCAGAATTAAAACATATAATTCCTTCTACATTAATTTTACATCACCGTTGGGTAGAAATAAAATTAATGCATAAATTCTCATAGCAAAAACATTCATAATATTGATATAATCAACGTTGGTTAGAAAATAACAATATTATAAATTTACTCAAAACTCATAAGTGGGGAAGAGGATCAAGTTGGCCCTTGCGCTTACTCACAACTTCGGAGGGGATACCACTTACTACTCAAATCCGGGTTTTTGCAAGAGTTGCGTTCTTATATGCAAGAAGAAGACTTAGAAAGAACAAAGAAGACAACCTTGATCGAATGTGTAGGATAGGTGGGAGGTGGTGACACACAAAAATGCTTAGAACAAACATTCGAACTCCTTTGGAAGGGCGGTGATGTGATTAATCTGCTTTACGAAAATTTGTCACTTTGACACAAAACTTGATCGAGATTCAAAAACTTTAAACTGAAATCTTAAACAAATATCTCTCTACTCCTCTATTTAAATTTTCCCGTTGGTTCCAATTTAAATAGAGGATGAAACTATTGCTTCTGAAATTCTTAGCGTGTGGAAGCTTATAAATAATCTTATAATAATTATAACAATCTTAATTACTCGTGAAAAATTTAATCTCGTTGGTTCATAAATTTAATAGAAAGTAAAAACTCAAATTTTAACTCAAAAATTTCAAATACTGCTGAAATTCGTGAAGAAAAAAAAAAATGAAAAAACTTCACTATTATCTAACGGGCGGAGGAGACCATTTGGCCAAAAAAACCGAAATCGGCTGTAACCCCGGTCTTCCACCGCGCAAAGCACAGCCGAAACCGGCCCGGCCTAGTGTGCCTCTTTTTTTTTTTGTTGTTGATTTTTTTGAGAAAAAATGGAAAAAAAAACCAATCCATTGCTAAATGGGCCGGCGTGAACGATTTAGCCTTACGGGGAAAACAACGAGGTGCGCTTAGGGCGCCAGGCGCGCGGCGCCCGCCTGGGCCAAAAAATGAACCCGTAGGCCCAACTAACGGATGGGGCGTCGCGACCGTCCGATCTGGGGCAACCGACATCCGATGGTCGGGCGGTGTTGTCGGAGGAATAAAACCTCCATCCGTCGGGCCGGTCGGGGAACCCTAATCCTAACATCTCGGTTTCTTCCACCTCACTCCCGGCCGCCACTCTCGGTGCCGGGAGCACTCGTCGGTGGCCACCATGGCTACCGGCCCGATGAGGATGAAGCGCCAGCCACACCCGGCTCCTCCACCCGGCCTCCTTCTTACTCTTACTGATCTTATCCCTTTCTCCATCCTTCCACCGCACACATAGATGAGCATGGCGGCGGCAGAGTTACCTCGCTGGAGAAAGAGTGGCCGGAGCCATGGCGCTGCCAAGGTTGCCCTCGCCGGTTCGCGCGTGCGGTCAAAACCGCGCGCGGTGCCGTCGAGGGTGTCCTTGGTGGTGCCGCCTAGGGAGCCCGGGACTATGCACATCGGCATGTCTCTCGGCGGCCCGAGCACGCCGGTGAGGTTGCGTCTCGTCTAAGGGCATAGGTGAGAAAAGGTAGGTCTTCCCTCACCCCCGGATCTGAGGTTTCTGATGGTTAGGGTTTCATTTCTTCGATTCAAAATCAGTTGCATTTTCGAGTCCCGATTTGAAAACGTCTTTCTACTTTCTTAATCCCGACGGATCTACACGCTAGCACAGACTTTAATACCATTGTTAAAATTTAGGGACCAACTAGGTGTAGATCGGAGGGGATTTCTCATTAACAAATTGTTGACACCTGTTATAGCATAATATTAATAGTCAACTAAACATGAAATAAGGGCGTAAAATAAATATCAACATAGACTAGGGGTTTTACTAACATAATTCCATGAGCTTTGGTGATTTATATCTTTTCAGGGACTTAACAGATAAAAGCAGATAAGAATGGTGAGAACGTAAGAGTTTACATCCCATACGATGACAAGACTTGACCGTGAAGGAACTCAACCCAAAAAGTGGACTAAAACACTCTAGAAGATACCAGAAGACACCAGAAGGAATGAGAGACCGAGGGGAGTCAACCTCCTGGCGGCCGCCAGGGCCATTTAGGCCGGCCGCCAGGTGGGTCCCACATGTCAGCCTCTCCTTTCTATGGCGGTTTACCACCGACATTGAGGTTGTATCTACACCATTGCCAAGGTCGGTTTGATCCAAGGGCTATCGTTCATCGCCAAGGCCTATATAAGAAGACCCCCTGACCCCAGGGTGAAACCCTAATTCATTCTAATTCATTCTATTCATTATCTCTCAGTTGTAGAGGTATCCCAATGTAAGGATCACCTCTCTCTCAGGGATTAGTGAATTAGAAGTAGATTAGAAGTAGATTAGCCATGTAATTAGAAGTAGATTAGATCTAGATTAGATCTAATCAAGAGTAAAGGAGAGTGGAGTTATGCTCCAGGTTCCGAGATGTCTCTGAGTTTGGTATGTCTTATATCCTTTCTTTGTAAGACTTATAATTTATATATTTATCTTCTCTAATTACTTCTATATCTTTCATATATGGTTAGTATAGTTGTTATGCTATTGCATGGGATCTCCGCTCGCATTGAGGGCTCTAGTTATTCATGGTAGCTCTAGTTATTCTAGGCTATAGGTTACCTGAGATTGCACCCAACCCCACGGATAGTTTGTGGTAGCCTCGGTGGTGATAGCCCCGATGGCCGGCGTATTCCACCACGTTCGGGTTGGTGTTTGTAGGACCGTGGTCGGAGCTTCCTAGCCCCCTTTTCATCTCTTTACGTGGCTAGTGTTTCGATGTCCCGAAGTGTTATGGTGTGATTGCTATCGTAGAACCTAAGTAATAGAGAAGTACAAAGGAATCTTGATCTCTCCTTTGACCTCTTGATTAGTTTAGTTATTCTTTTATAATCTTATGTATGTTATTATTTTATGCTTTGTTATTTACTTACCCTTTATCAATTACCTCCTCACTTTAGTCTAGTGTTTTGCTAAGTTAGTGGATACATGATTGTGACTAATTAGAATTCTTTAGCCAAAGCTTCCCTGTGGATACGATACTCTAGAATACTCATCCTAGGGAAAAGCTACAATGGTAGGTGTTACGTGGGCTTGCGAGAATCCTTCATATTCTTTTAGCACTTAACAAATGCCAACAAGCTTTTTTTTGGTGCCGTTCTTGGGAAGCAATTGGCCTAAAGATTCTAATAATGATCATGATGTCTGCTAATTTAGTGTATCACTAGCTTTAGTAGGATTACCTTTGTTTTGTTGAGTTGTGGAATAGACGGGACAAAAGATGTCATTGCGATCTTCCGACAAGATTCCACAAGAAAAAAAAAAAAAAAAATTGAAGAACCTGAGGTGCCCGATCATTCAAGATTCATCAACATTGGAACCTTGCTATCTCAAGGTATGTATTTAAATATATATTATTTTTACCATGTATAGATTGAAGAAGAAGTCGCCGTCACAAAAATTCAATACACACATCTCAAGTGGCGTACATAAAAGGTGCACATTATGATGAGTATGATCAATAAAGGTGAGATAGTCTTGCTCATGGACTTTAAACTTATTGAGTAGTTGTCATTTAATTTCTTGCATTGCATTGCATGTTTACTTGATCAACTCGGGCATTCACTCCACTTAGTTTATGCTTTCTCATAGTAGATCCATTGCATGTTTATTCCCTTGCATATATCCATATAGTTTGCATCTAAAAGAAAACAAAATAAAAATAATAAAAAAATAATAATAATAAAAATATTCTCACCATGATCATACTCTTTCATCTCTTTTTGAATAAAACTCTATAGTGCTTTCATGCTACCCTTGTTTGCTATAGTATGCTTTGGTTTGGAAATACTTCATGAGTATTTCCAAAGGCTTTTAAATTAAGCGTGGTGCTTAGGTTAAAATGTCTTCCTTAATTAAATTAGACATGGAGTCTAGTTTGGTTATTGAACTAAGAATTGCTTGCGTAGACATTGGTTATTGTGTTGGACTAACCCCTACAAAAACTCTCAAATCCAATTCGGGTAAGTCAAGAGATAAACTTCGGATCGAGATGAAGCAAGGCATATGATGAACTCCAATCTTGTGCAAAAGACACGGCTCATTCATCATTGATGGAAGAATTGTAAGTATTAAATACCATTCACCTTATCTTTTGCTACAAGTTACCTTTGCCTTGATCCACATGCTAGAGTGCAGCCACAAACAAAATATGTATAAGACATGAATAAATAAAATCTATGCTAAGAGTAATCAAAGAACCATCTTTTTCATTAGCATAGATGAGATCTTATGAACTTTGGACAATAACCCCTACTTCAACCATGTTGTATATTCCCCGGGTATGTGTCCACTAATATTTTTGCAGGGAAAGGATGCGTGCTATGTCTATTCAATGAAGAAGAGAGTCATACAACATGATCTAGAAGAAGCTTTCACTCGAGAAGTGGATGGACAAAACAATGAGGCCACAAGAACATCAAAAGACAGGTAAGTGAATATAAATCTCATATTTGTATACAACTTTTGTCTTATGTTCTATTTTTTTAAAAAAATATATAATAATAATAATAAAAAAATAATATATCTGAGCATATGAAGGCTCTAAAAGAAAACAACAACATGTTCCTAGGACAAGTTCCCTTCGGGTATTCTCGGTAACTAACCTTGCGGGGAACAAAGGATGAACAACGTCTAAGGACATGGTGATTGCAACACATGATTAAGTATGGTTCGGCATTCACACTTAAAGTGTCGAGTGACAAGAAGGCTCGAGCATGGGGAGGAAGGTCGACTCCCCTAAAGATCATCCGATATTACTCTTCCTCTACTCAAGCTCCCATCACTCGACATCTTTGGTTTTGCAATCCCTCTACTCACAATTACTTTATCTCCCTAAGTTTGAATGGTTAATAAATGTTATACATCAAAATCAAACTTACGTTACAATAAAATTTCCCACTAGAGAAAAAAAAGTAATAGTGAGCAATTGTTAATTAAAATATCCACCCAAAAACTTTTTGTAGCTTAGAAGATACCTTCAGCTCCATGACAATTCTACCCTTGTTTACAATTACTTGTATATTCCTTCGGGTATCTGTTGTCAACTAATATTACAGGAATAAAACCATGAGAGGAGCTAAAAGGTCCTAGCACAATTTAAAAGAATAAGAAAGAAAGTACGATACAATAAAAAAGAGATAAGTGAGGAGCAAGATACATAAGAGGCCAAAGAAGGAAAGCTTCAAGCGAAGGAAAGGACCACCACAAGGTGTTATGGTGCTGTCACACTTTGATAATAAGGTAACATCTTGAGGTAAGTTGTCATTAATTAAGCTTTACCTTAATTATGGCTTGTTCATAAATAAAGTTTTAAACATGTTAGAGTAACAACCTTGTCCGATCCAATTTCATTAGCTCAACATGTTTTGTTTCTTTTTAAATGTTCCTACCACCACTCTCTTGATCTCGTAGTCCTAATCTTGTAATCGAATGTTGTTCACAATGCCTTGGAAGAATCATAATCATGCCTGTGATATTTAGATAAGAAAACTTTTCCAAGAGTCAACGAGCTTGATTCGATCTATCAAAAGTTTTAACCACAAACAATCATGCTCAATCTTCGATCTTGTCACTCAAGTTAGGTTTAAGAAAAGCATATAATAAATCAACTCTATTTTGTTTGTTGTGCCTATGGTTAGAGAAGAATGAATGAAGTTTTGGTTACATTTGGTGTTTTCCCACCAACAGAGCCCATGCACTTGATCTCTACCATGACTTTGCAAGCGAGGACACACTTTGAGCAAAAAGGTGGAGAAGCCTATCGGTCTCTCCAAAATTCAACAAGTGAATGTCTTACAAGCATGCACACTAAACAAGACGCCGCCCTACGTCCATTATCAATGCCTCACTCCGACTCATAAGACCAAAGCAAAGAACATGGGTGACGCCGTCCTTCACCATCTCAAGGAGCACGGCCGTTAAGATCAGATAATACACTCAAGGAAATAACAAGGTAAGAAGTCTCATTCAGAGGACTTAAAACACTGAACCCTCGCCGAAAGGTAAGATCGCGTGATTATCTATATTTAATGCATAGCATATTTACTTCCTTGCATTGCATAATTATTTTCCTTTAGCATATTTACATTATAGCACTAGCCTTGCATTAGAAAAGAAAAATAAATATTTGTTTGTTGCATTTACATTGAAAAACTCTAAGCCCCATATGAGTAATTTTATGGTGTGTAACAACCCACAAGGATATTTATTGTGGTGGCATAAAAATAAAATAAATATTCATGCATCATCAACCTTATTTGCATAGAAAATCAAAAATATTAATTAATGTTGAACCTCTTTGTCTTAATGGAATTATCATCCTAGGCAACAAGAAGCTAAGTGGCTAAAACTACTAACGCTTAACTAGTTCCACTAGCTTTGTTGTTTATTTGAGTTCAGCGAGGATTCAAGGAAGAGAGACATGATAGGATGACATCATCATCGTTGTCTACCTCTAATTCCACATCATCATCAAAGACTATGTCAACATCCGGCTTGGGGAGGGCAACCCCATGTATCCGGATAAGTATCCTTTTATCTTATTTAATATTAGCTAGATTTGTTTGCTTTAGAAAGAAATAAAAAAGATGCATAACTAAGGAAACCAAATAAAAAGACTCTATCTAGTCTTTATTAAAGAGTCTTTATTAGAGTGTGATAATAAAATAAACTCTGAAGATAATCTCTAGCCTTGGAGATGATGAATAGTTGCTCGTCGTAATTCCTTTCAAGTACCTACCTTTCAAGCTTAATTTCTCTCGAGCTTTTAATGCAACTATTTTGACTTGAGATTTGCTCTGAACCTTGAAAACCTGTGGGTAGCAAATGCTTGCTCAAGTCTAGGTAATTGACGGATTTGATATATAAGAGTCTGAGCTACTATTTATCTTACTCTTAGTGATACTAAATTTTTGGAGATTTATCTTTTAAAAATTAAAGTGCACATGATAAGTTCTTGTGTGACAAGAGTGTTGAACCTCCTTCCACAACCATATATACATGCTCCCTAGATTAGGAAAACTCTTTTACATATATATATAGGCTACTTGCTTTGCATTGAGTTTGTTCAATCTTTGTCGACCCTTAGAAACTTGTCATGCTGATCATGCACACTCCACTCCGCTACACTCTATTCCACTCCACTCTACTCCACTTGCATTTATGCTACTTCTACCCCGGAAGTACGCATCCACAAAGCATCCACCAAATATCCATAAAAAATGTTCTACTCCTACCCTAGGAGAGAACAATCAAAAATATTCCCCATACATATCCACTTAGCCAACATCTCATAAAGCTCCTTTATCCTTGATTCTATCTCTCTACAAGTTTATTGCAAAAGGAGGCTTGGGTTGTATAGTCGAAAAAAAGAGAGAGAGAAAGAAGAAAGGGGAGATGAAAAATAGACAAGTGTCCTACTACAGTAGAGCCTACCTCCCTAAAAAGAAAAATAATAAAAAAATAAAGGAGAGTTAAAAAATGGACAAGTGTCCGCAATAAAATAATGGGTACTTAGATGCCCGCCTCTCCATGAGAAAAAAAATATAAATATATATATATATATATATATATATATATATATATATATATATATATATATATATATATATATATATATATATATATAGAAAAATAATATAGAAAGAGTATACACCCTGAGGTTCTCCCAAATACTTTCAAAATCCTTAAAAGAGAGATATGTTTCCTCAAGGAGCAAAGTAGAATTAGGCTTTCCCTCATTGCATTCACCTCACCTACCATTATATTCCACCATACACATGCATCACTTGATCGGTATGATTAGTGACTTTGGATCCATTGCTTGAACCTACAATATATGCATAGTAAGTAGATTTAGTTTTCTCCCACCTAGAGCTCGAGATATAAGCCTTAGATATAGGGTGAGAGAGAAGAAGGCATAGTGTCCCTACTGCCTTATTTCAAAAAAATACCACATATGATAAGAGAAAGGCAACACAACATTATTGCCTAAGTGAGGATCCACAAATACCACAAATGAGAGACTTGAGAGGGTCATACTAAGGAATTTTGAGTTTTATTTTGAAAACTTGCAAAAAACTCGAGAATGAAGGTTGAACGAAGAGTTTGAGACTTGGTGCTTGACTTGATTGTTCTATCTTTCAATTGCCCAAGATCCTAAGAAAAGGCTATAAGCTCCACGGTTAAAGGTAATATAGGTAAGTTGAAGGTTGAAAAAGTTTTTTTTTCTAACATAGAGGAGAAATTTTGTTTGAGAGCATGTGTACTTTTGAGGTGTGAAAGCGTTGTAGCAACTCGATCCAATGCTAAGTTTGGCTTTGCTAGGGACCAAACCAAAGGGTAAGCTTGGGGAACTTGTTGACACCTGTTATAGCATAATATTAATAGTCAACTAAACATGAAATAAGGGCGTAAAATGAATATCAACATAGACTAGGGTTTTACTAACATAATTCCACGAGCTTTGGTGATTTATATCTTTTCGGGGACTTAACGGATAAAAGCAGATAAGAATGGTGAGAACGTAAGAGTTTACATCCCATACGATGACAAGACTTGATTTGTGAAGGAACTCAACCCAAAAAGTGGACTAAAACACTCTAGAAGATACGAGAAGACACCGAAGGAAGGAACGAGACCGAGGGGGAGTCAACCCCCGGCGGCCGCCGGGCCACCATTTAGGCCGGCCGCCGGTGGGTCCCACATGTCACCTCTCCTTTCTATGGCGGTTTACCACCGACATTGAGGTTATATCTACACCGTTGCCAAGGTCGGTTTGATCCAAGGGCTATCGTTCATCGCCAAGGCCTATATAAGAAGACCCCCTGACCCCAGGGTGAAACCCTAATTCATTCTAATTCATTCTATTCATTATCTCTCGGTTGTAGAGGTATCCCAATGTAAGGATCACCTCTCTCTCGGGGATTAGTGAATTAGAAGTAGATTAGAAGTAGATTAGCCATGTAATCGAAGTTGATTAGATCTAGATTAGATCTAATCAAGAGTAAAGGAGAGTGGAGTTATGCTCCAGGTTAAGGAGATGTCTCTGAGTTTGGTATGTCTTATATCCTTTCTTTGTAAGACTAAAAATTTATATATTTATCTTCTCTAATTACTTCTATATCTTTCATATATGGTTAGTATAGTTGTTATGCTATTGCATGGGATCTCCGCTCGTATTGAGGGCTCTAGTTATTCATGGTAGCTAGAGTTGTAATCGATAGTATAGACATGGTGTCTAGGCTATAGGTTACCCGAGATTGCACCCAACCCCACGGATAGTTTGTGGTAGCCCCGGTGGTGACAGCCACGATGGCGGCGTATTCCACCACGTTCGAAGTTGGTGTTTGTAGGACCGTAGTCGGAGCTTCCTAGCCCCCTTTTCATCTCTTTTCGTGGCTAGTGTTTTGATGTCCCGAAGTGTTATGGTGTGATTGCTATCGTAGAACCTAAGTAATAGAGAAGTACAAAGGAACCTTGATCTCTCCCTTTGACCTCTTGATTAGTTTAGTTATTCTTTTATAATCTTAGGTATGTTATTATTTTATGCTTTGTTTTTTACTTACCCTTTATCAATTACCTCCTCACTTTAGTCTAGTGGTTTGCTAAGTTAGTGGATACATGATCGTGACTTATTAGAATTCTTTAGCCAAAGCTTCCCTGTGGATACGATACTCTAGAATACTCATCCTAGGGAAAAGCTACAATGGTAGGTGTCTTGCAGAATCCTTCATATTCTTTTAGCACTTAACAAATGCCAACAACAACTTAGATAACAACATGTGCGAGAGGATCCTAATACAAGATCTACAAGAATAGAAGAACAACGATAACGAGAGGGGTAGGAGTATTGGTGTTGCCTGTGTTCGCCATGGATGATCGCCGTCTGGCGCTCGGGCGGCGCGACGGTTGGTGTAGTGGTGGAGCGGATGTCGAGGGTAGCGCTGCGGCGGAGGGCTTCCGATCCTTCGGGGCTGCGACCCTCTATGGATCGGATTAGGGATAGAATATCGGTGGGAGAAGTGTGGCGGCGGTGAAACTTCGTAACGTGTGCCCCGACTCTCCCACCCCTTTTTATTACCCTTGGTGTGACGGGGGCCCTCCAACCACTAATGGGTTGGGCTCCCCGATCGGGGAGCAGATCAAGTTCCTTATTGGGCCGTTGGGTCCAATAAGGTGAGGAGATCAAATACCAACACCTCCGTGCGGATCTCCGGACCATCTCCATGGGCGCCGAGGCAAGAACTAGCACGTATTACAACACCGTTACATATCATCCGCATACGTAGAGCAATGATGGTACATGTTGGTTAACAATAACATCATCAATCATGATATGGCGGTGATCGAGCATGGGGCGAAGGCGGGGCGTGCTAGGCGCCGACCCACGGAGGTGGGCGGCCCGGCTAACGACCCAAACTCCATCGTGCATCGTCTTCCTCCTCCGTCTCCATCGCGCCCGGCGCCCCCGCCCCGCCGCCTCGCCACCGCGCGCGGCGCCTAGGGCTTCGCGGGCTCCGGCGACCCTAGGGGCGCGGTGGCGTCGCCTCCTCCCTCCCCTTCTTCTCCCCGCCCGTCGACCTAACCCTAGCCGCCATTGGCGCCCGCCGCCTCCAAGCTCACCGCCAATTTGAACCGCCCGACCACCGCCGTGTCGGACGGCCGTGGCCGAGCCGGGCCGGCGGATTCTATAACCCGGGAAGGGTAGAGGGAGGGGGGCCGTCGGACCCTAACCGCCGGGAGCGCTCGCCGGCGTCCGCTGCCGTCGTCGTCGCGGCTTCGCGGGGAAGGAAGAGGGGAGGGGAAAGGTCGCCTTGGGCCGTGGGCCGCGGCCTGTTAAGCCTGGTCGGCGTGAGCTTCAGCGCCGACCTGGTCGGCGCGAAGATTGCGGCGAAGCGGTGGTGACCCCCGGGATGATCCCATTCGGATGCGCTCCGCCGGTCCTGGTCACCTTCGCCCGGCGTAGGCGCCCGCGATGCGTCGGAGTATGACGCCGTCACCGGTGTCTCAAGGAGCCCAACGAGATGGTGATGCTCCACAACTTCGCTGCCGCTCGGCGCCGTGGACAAGCTCCGTGCCAACCACCCGACATCACCATCATCCACACCGATCTCTTCAACCATGTCATGCAGATGGTCAAGTCGCCTGAAAAATTCGGTCAGTTATTTCTGAATTTATTTTAGTCCCAATATATAGTAGTTGTTAATGCATGATGAACAAGCAAGTTCAACAAATTCTGTTGCAAACTTGCGCAGGGCTTAAAAAGAGACGTTCTTACGGTTTGCTGTGGAGGGAGTGGGAGGTACCACTACAATCTGTCCGTGGCCTGTGGCGACGAAGCTGCGACGGTGTGCGAGCATCCATCCAAAAGCCTCTTCTGGGATGGCGTCCACCTCACCGAGGCGCCTTACCACTACATCGCTAAAGACTGGCTCAACAACACCATTCTGATGAGCAGCAGTGTGTCTGCAAGAGCAGCTACTACTACTACGGCCTACGCGTCGATATAATGGGATGATGATATGTATATATACATGGACTCACGTTGTGTTGCTCAATATATATAAGTAATTGCACTGTTGCAGTCGATCGATCCGTATATATTTCACTGCAACCTTCAATAAGATGATTGCTGTACGTAATAAAACGTGTTTACATGGAACTTCTGAATGAAATTGTTATCACGTATACATTGTGCGGGCTTTCGCAAAGGCTTCTTTGCGAGTGTTTCCTTTGCCGAGTGCAGCACCGGCAAAGAGGTTCTTTGCCGAGTGCCTGGAATTTGACACTCGGCAAAGATGCTGGCACTCGGCAGCGAAGCCAGCTCCGGTAGTGGTTATTACTAGCTATAAGAACTTCTTCAGTTAGTGCTAACTTTTATTGTATAGCTCATAACATGGATAGCCTCACATAGCATTCTCACATGTTCTTGGAACGTATGCATGAGCCTAATAACTCTTGATTGAGCTAACTTCTCTCTCTCTTCTACTAAATATGAACAAATGTTTAGAGTTAGCTTATGTGAGTCACCCATTGCCGGTGTCCTAGACTTGTTGCAAAAGGGTTCGTAGCTAATTGGTTAGCTCATATTGTTTGACTCCCTGCTGAAATGAAGAATTTGAAGGACCAAAAACGGTGACTAGAGGGAGGGTAAATAGGAGCCTCAAATTTCTTTCGAAATATTTGGCTGTTGTCCCAAATTCAAACCCCAACAAGTAAACACAACCACCGTGATGACCACGACCCTAAAGAGGGGTGAATGTTCCCTTGGAACACAGCGGTTCACCACAAAGGGAGCTGGACAAAGATCAAAAGAGTGTCGAACCGATAGACGAGGAAATGAGACTCTACTTCGTATATTGGAAAGAAGCAAGGTCCTGAATATTGGATACTCAAGCCAACCAGTGACAAGAGCACCTAGATAATAAGGCTGATCTATGGAACAGTAGAAGTCCAACGCAAAAAAAGACGAAACCCAAAACGGAGGCCAAATGAGCAAACCGAGGCAAAACTCAAATTGAGCTCTCAACTCCAACGGAGGTGAAGAAAAAGCCCAATCTCAAATCACTAAAGCCAACTGGTGGTTTGATGATTTGGAAAAGTTCCTAAGTGATTAGAAACCTGTAGGAACCGACGGAACCGCAA
The DNA here is from genome assembly GCA_015847255.1 of Hyparrhenia diplandra. NCBI lineage: Eukaryota > Viridiplantae > Streptophyta > Magnoliopsida > Poales > Poaceae > Hyparrhenia > Hyparrhenia diplandra. The sequence continues at coordinate 35,840 of JADLZK010007877.1, forward strand.
ACAACCCAGAGCTTTGAAACACACAAAAATAGTCAAGAGTCCGGAGGCTCCGTGCCTTATCCTGGAGGCTCCACACTGTCAAAAAAACAGCAGCTATCAACTTCACTAAAATCGACTGATCTCCCTCCCCATCCAACGGAATGGGCTCCAATTTGGTGGACGGAGTCACAAGATGGTTAGTGAGCTATCCAAAAAAGATCATGGCTCGAAACCTAACCAAAAGATTGGAATCAAAGAAACTCGGTCCTAGGCCACAATTTTTCACCAAACACAAAACAACCCGACCTACGAGCTCGTGAGAAATTGGGTGATTTCCTTTGGTGGCAAGGTTCAACTCACATCATAGCTCAAATCAAAGCAACAAGAACAGATCAAAATGCAGATGATACAACAACAAATCAAAATGGATGTCTTAGCAGTAATGTTAAATAAAGCTATAGGTCAGGGGCATATTGGGATTCTAGGACACTTAATCCTAGGGGGATATAAAATATACAATATGCAGATGACACTGTGATTATGATAGATGGTTTAGATACTTCTATTAGGAACTTAAAGCTAATTCTATATTGCTTAGAATGGCTCTCTAGGCTTAAGATGAACTTTAAGAGTGAAATCATTGTTTGTGGAGTTCCTCATGATGAAAAAGTTAGAATGGCCAATATGTTAAATTATGTTTTGGGTGAACTATCTTTTAAAATACCTAGGGATTTCAACTAGTGATAGACATCTAAACATGGAGACATTTTCACCTATGGTTCTAAAAATGAATAAAAGGTTGCAGCCATGGAAGTGACATATTTTGACAAACTCTTGCTTGAGTAGCATTCCATTATATTGTATGGGCTTTTATGATCTACAGGATTTGGTGCATCAAAATGGATGGAGTCAGGTCTAAGTTTTTATGGCAAGGTACTGAAGATAAATTTAGATATCATATCTCAATATTTGAAAATGGTGTGTAGACCTAAAGACCAACAGGGTCTGTGGGGGTCATCAATACTAGGATTATGAATGATTGTCTACTGGTCAAATGGATCTAGAAAATACTTTTAGAACTTGATAGTCTATGGATTAAAATAATCAAAGAAAAAATATTTGAAAATACTTTTATAACTTGATAGTCAATGGATTAAAATAATCAAAGCAAAATATTTGAAACTAGGTGGTTTTTGGGTCCAAAGTGAGTGGTAGCTCACAGTTTTGGAAGGGATTACACAAGATTAAACACCTTTTTTTAAATGGGGGACTATTTTCAAGGTGGAAAATGGAAATTTATGTCATTTTTGGCATGATTGCTAGATCATGGGGGTACCTCTAAAGGTTGCTTATGAAGATCTATACCATTTGACTAGGTATCCTAATTGTTTTGTGGCATATTGCTGGGATGATGGAGATTGGTTTGTGGGATTCAAAAGATCTTTAACCACTATTGTTTATAATAGATGGCTAGAGTTAAAAGCCTAGCTATCTGTGATATCTTTATCTAGTAATAAGGATACAATCATATGGGCTCTATACAAAACCAGGAAGTTCACCACTAAGTCTCTATATCGTTTTATCATTGACAGAGGAATGCCCAGTAGGATTGCTGGTTATATCTGGAAATGCAAAATTCCTTCAAAGATAAAAAATCTTTTTATGACAAACATTTAACAACAAACTGCCAGTGGGACAATCTTTGATGAAAATGGGTTGGAAAGGATCTGGGAATTGATGTATTTGTGAAGGTGCATAAATGGTAGATTATATTTTCTTTCATTGTCACCTGGTTAAGATGATCTAGTGTATGATCAAATAAATCTAGGTCCAGCAAAGGGTACCTAGATCTTTGATGGATTTTGCGATTGAATGGATGCAATGTAGGAGACATATGCCTGCTAGACTCTTAATGTTTATCTTTGCAGGTTTTGCCGGGGGGCACTTGGATTTCTAGGAACAAGATGTCAATTGAGAAGACCTTTACTAAGTCTCCTACTGACGTCACATACATCGCGCTCTCTTTTCTGTGGAAGTGGGCTATTTTGCTTAAGGAGGAACACCGAGCATGGGTGAGACAAGTCAAGGAGCGGATTCTGGAATGGCGAAAAGCTTTTTCACCCAGGGCACTGATATCTACTAATGTTATCTTGCTATTACTAATTAGAGGCTCCAATGGAGCCTTCACGTTAATCCTCACCAGAAGCTCTAGAAAAAAAAAAAAGATAAATGCTAGGAATTCAAAAAAAAAGCAGGAAGCACATTCACACCATGGCCTTTTTTTTTGGTGCCCTTCTTTGATATGTGATTTAGACTATAGTTGTATTTTTTTTTTGTTAAATAGTAAGTTTTGTTAGCTTTTTTTTTACGCAGGCAATATATGATAGCAACAAGATCTATATAGGAAGACTCAGAGCTTGGGCCTAAGATATGTAATGTTTCGTTTGCAAGCAGTGCACGAGGTGCTAGTCATTAGAAGGTAATGTATCTCTACGTAAACAATATAACTGAAGTATTATTTTTAATTACTTTATGGGGAAAAAAAACACACTTATATGATTTATTCACAAGTTAATATAATCACCTAGAGTTATACACCTAGGAACAAATTGCTTTACCACGACGAACCAAAGGTGCAACAAATTTTGGAATGGCCTTGCAGAGCATCTCGATACAAGAGCTTTCCCATCCAACCTGTTAATGCCAAAAAGGTCTTGTGAAATGAAAATCGCCATCTAATAATGTCTCTATATATCCAACATCTTACATTTAGTGCCGCTACCCTAAATCTTCCTCCCTTCCCTTAAATTTAGATTGATATGTTATCCACCATATATGATACTTGAGATAGGAAAGTTGTTGGACAACAGAACTTGAGATAGGAAAGCTGTTAGGATGAAAATTTGTCTCGATGCACCCTATAAGAGTATATGGGGGATTAACTGATTAAGTTTAGGAGGGCTCGTGGAGATAAGGAGATATAGGCATCCTATTTTATTAGTCACTTTCATGTTATAACAACATTAACTAACTAAAATCTGTAAATCATTTATCGAAATTCCATGGAACATATGGTTATTATTGCATTTTTTGGCTACTAGATTATGAAGTACATGGTATAACATTGCACACTAACCATTTTTTTTTAAAAAAAAAGAATAACAATAGGTTGAAAAATTAACAATTTCCATTTGTTACAAAAAGGATAACAAGCAATAAAATAAAAACAAGCTCATTGTTACTATACTTCATCATCAGCATTTACATTGTACAAAAAATGAATGCACAAATTTAGTGGGCCAATTATTGTTACCTATATTTATCAAGAATGTAGATGAATCTCTTTAGTAGGAAATAAAGTATGGGTGCATGCACTTTTTTTGTATTTATCAATTACGAGCATGTTTCTACCATGCTCGTGAAATGTGTGACAATGAGAGTCAATATTTCAGATTTTCATTTAGATCCACATATCACTTTATTTGTATGGTATGCTCATTTGCATATGTCTTTCCTAAGAATATGATTATATAATAAATTTATTTGCTCATGACCTATTAAGTAACAAAACTATTTCCTTTATAAAATAAATAGGGAATACAAAATTTATATATCACTAGCCCGTGCAAGTGCATAGGTTGATGGACTAGTAAAGATCTAATTGCAGTTTTATGAGCCTTAGCGCTGGCTGTATTTTACTTCTTTGGGTTTTTTATTTCTAAATTGTAGCAACTGACGACGAGGAGTAGTACACAACGTAGTCTTTTGTGGGTTGGGTTGTGTAATGTAGTGACATTGGTTGGATTAGAGCAGTCGCCCACTGGACCCCTTAAAGCAGGAGATGCCTGATGAGGGTAGTGTGCATCATCAGGCATTTTGGGGGCCGTGGTGGGAATAGTGATAGCAAATGGCACGAGACAGAGAGCATGAACCCTAATAATCCTAACATAGAGCACAGTGACTGTTTATTCCCTTGTGGTATCGTAGACTGATGAATGTTTGGTGCGGGGCTTGAATGATAATTAGTCAGTACTGTGTTTATTTATTTATTATGTGTGTTGGCGCTGTCTGGTTGTAGTTGGGATACTTTGGTACTACATTATTATCTGAAATCTACATGGGACCTTTGGCCGGCTTAATTGTTGTATCTGTTGTATCGTCGGTCTTCATGGGTTCCTTTTGAGCCTGCTCATTATTTTCCACGGTAGCATATTTGTCAGGTTCTTGTTGCAAGCTCCGGCCAATAAAATATTGGATTTTTGCAACATTATGGCTTTCTTAAAAGCCGAAGTTATAAAACACCTAAAAATCACAGATCAAAATGGCCTAGAAACGAAGAATCAACTCAACAACAAGAGGGAGAAAAGGAAGAACACATCATGAACAAGAGAAACAATTCTTTTCGCAAATCCCAGAGGGCATGAGTAGGGATTGGGCCTGCTCTTCCCACGAACAAAGCACAATTACAAGATCTTCAAGTTCAAGTTGTGGACCTCTCTCACATGGAAGCAACTAGAGGAAGACACCCTGAAATGAGAAAATGAAAATGCTGAAATGAAAGTGGTAAGTGGCAAGGGGGCTGCCATCTCCTATATATAGGGCCTATTTTACATTTCCGTAATGCTCCTAACTACTTAATGAGCCAAACCACATAACCAAGGATAATATGGACCAACTCAGGATAATCTTGATCCGACGGCCATTGCGCCTTGTAACGGGTAGCTTCGCTTCGACGCGGACTCCCTGATGCAGCCACGTGTCGCCCTTCCGCCTTGGAACCTCCGAGCGGGTTTTGAGGCCCAAACCCGCAAAACCTGTCGCCCGATGGTTTTGAGGCCCAAACCCGCAAAACCTGTCGCCGATGGTTTTGAGGCCCAACCACCTACGAGTATTGTACTCCACACGTGTCTCCCACTTCTCAACGCATGTCACCATTGTCCTCGACCGCCTGGCCGCCAAGTCTTCTAGAGCCTCCCGCTCGAATTGCACGTCTACCGTCTTGACTCATCGACACAGTCACTCCATGCATGTCCACTTGCACTTTTCGATGACCCCAAGTGTCAACCACCACGGCTAGTCACCCGGCGCTCCAGTATATAGACCTGCACTTTAGAGACCACATATGGATAGGTCATGGATCTACACGAAACGAAGACATGAAGCCTCCAACATACAAAATATGAATGGTTTTGTTAAAGCCACAAAAAACACATTTTGATTAGGGAGAAAAGGATATATTCACCATCTTATCACTAGCATAACCATATAGTATGACCGGATTCACAAGGCACTATATATAAAAGCGGATTGTTTGACAAGGCACTATAGAGGCGGCTCGCCTCTGTAGTAAAAGTGGTCTTGGAAATTCTTTTTTGTAGTAGTTTGGTTGTCTTCAGAGTGGTCGTGCTCATTGACTGATCGATCGTGACTCCACTTCCCTCCGACTACGGCTTGAGCGATGGCTATATACATTTAGCCAAGCCTGCGCTCGGGCGAGCTACCGTAGCCAGGCTTCCCTCTGCCCTCGCTGATGTTGTGGCCTAATTGGCCAAAATGGGCCATAGAAAGCCTGCTGATGACGTGGCAAGTTAGCTGCCATGTCAAATGCAAATCACCAAATGACATGGCAACAAAATCATGACGGTATAGTTCATCACCATAGCCTCTTCCTATTGTTGCCGTCCAGTTCATCCATGCCGATCAAAAAAACAACCTGTGACGTTCTATTTCGGTCCAAAAAATGTATGACGCAGGATATGTGGCGTTTTAATGGACCGTCATTGATAGTTAACTATGATGCATTTTCTCTTGTCTGTGACAAAATCAAACCATCATGTATAAGGAAATTTCTTGTAGTATTGACTCGAGCGGCCGCGTCCAGCAAAGCCCGCACTCCAACGAGCGACTCAGCCCGGCTTCTGCCCGCAAACTCGAGCGCCTGCGTGACTGCGTCCGTGAGCATCCGGCAATGCCAAGTGGCATCTAGCATTAGATTGTACTGGGACCTGGCCGGTGGATAGGCTACTGTTTCAACTTTATCTCAACTCAGATAACTTATTTCATGAAGCTGTTTTGAAAAAGGGTGTTTTGAAAGAAAAAAAACGCATGAATTGTCGTTGAAGCTGTGCCAATGAGCCCTATCATGATGCCTGCATGGTGCAAGACAAGTCCTATATATACCAACGGAAATTCCATACCAACGGCATCCATCTCAAGTCAGAACCGGTACGTGTATAGGAGGGATCTATGCGACAACTTGGCTCAATTCCTAGTCCATCATTCGAGACTTGAGTTGTAACGCGTCCACATGAAGATCACTTTGCATCCCTGTTTTAAATAGCGGGCTAAACCTCTTAGCGGCAGCCCTCCGTAAGGCTAAGAAAGGCTATAGCGCTTAAAAGCGGGCTAAGCCATTTAGCGGCCGAGCAAAAAATATGCCAAACATCATATAATTTTACACATAATAAAGATACAACATTATGAATACCAATAGGGATAGATTGTTCAAAGTCTTACTAACACATTACATCAAAGTTCGTAGTTCATACATGACCGGTCTCGTGCAAGGCACCGCCGCCGCCAACACTCAGAGCGAGCACGGATTTGGCAGGGCACCGGGTAGGGATGGCTAAGGTTGCTGGGCGATTTGGGCTTGCTATTTAATTGGGTCGACGGAAATGACAGCCGAACTACAAATAGCGGGCTAAATGACCTACAATTTAGCAAAATTAGCGCGCTATTAGCAGCTAATAGCGGCAAATAGCGTTTAGCGCTAAAATCGACGTACCTTAGCGTTCCTCTTCCAGAAACGCTAAATAGCGCTATAACGTTGTCCGCTATAGCGCTATTTAAAAACAGTGCTTTGCATTCCTCCAAGTCCATCAAGCCCGCTTAGCGGCAGCCGTCTTGGTGCCCCGCCCTAGCCATGCACGACGCCGTCTTCCCACTCACCGTGTTTGACGAGGTCCGCCCGGCGAGTACATGTCCGGCATCCATGCCTTCTACCCGCCGTCCCGGCGTCGGGCCGTCCCTGGCGAGACTCGCGAGAGCGCTGGCCGAAAAGTACCCGAGTGGGCGAGAGGCTCGTGGTGGACGCCTCCACGGGTCGCACCGTGATCCTCGCTTCGGGCGCCGACGGCGATAACGCCTGTGGCATGCGGTTCATCGAGGCGACGGCGGACGTGGACCACGAAGGCGTTGCCATCGCTGAAGCCGGCGGCGCCCTAGGTGCGCCTCCTGCATCCAAGCAGCGAAGGCGCCATGTAGCTCATGGTGGTCCAGGTCACGAGGTTCGCGTGCGGCTCCTTCGTCGTCGGCCACACCAGCCAAAGGTGTGGGTGCCTCGGTGCACAAGTGTGCACCCCGCCAAGACACTTGGATCTGCTTTAAGAGCCGTGCATAGAGATTAGGGTTAAGGGTGTAATATTGAGATTAGGGTGCATGGTTTAACATAGAGATTAGGGTTTAGGGCTTAATATAGAGATTTGGGTTGATGGCTTAATATAGAGATTAGGGTTAAGGGCTTAATATAGAGATTAGGGTGCATGGTTTAACATAGAGATTAGGGTTTAGGGCTTAATATAGAGATTAGGGTTGATGGCTTAATATAGAGATTAGGGTTAAGGGCTTAATATGGAGGTTAGGGTTCAGTTTGGTGTGTAGTCTATAGTTTATAAGGTGGGATTGGCACGAATTAATCTTAAAGCAAATCCAATGGCTTCTGAGATGGTGCACACTTGTGCACCGAGCTACCACCACCGCGTCCCACCACACCATGCACCATGCCGTCGGAGACGGCCTCGGTATCTGCAATTAATGTGTTGCTTGCCTGGGGCCAAGCCACCCGAGGCGCCGCCATCAACCCGGTCTCCGTGCATGACCAAACGTCCTTCTTCGTCCCGCGCCAACCTCCTCAGGTCGACTTCGAGCACCGTGGTGTCGAGTTCAGCATCAACAGTAAGCCATGCCACGACGACTACAATAAACATCTCTGCAGCAGCAGCGGCGGCGGCGGCACGAACATTAAGACATTGTGGAAGATGTGGTGACACACAAGGTGCACTTCAGCAGGAGTTCGTCTCCTCCCGTGAAGCTCAGCGGCGGCGGCGGGGGGCTGCTGGCTCGTCCTTTGAGATGCACGCAGCTAAGGGTAGGGTTTGTTTGCGTGTTCATAGGGACGAGTGTCCGTGCCTATTGTGGACGTCTACGTTATACTTAAGCATACGGTGACAGAAAAGTTCAGAAAAAAATGGAAGCACACAAACTAGCTAGCAAGATTGGCATTGACGAAATTGATGACTATTGGCTAGTTCTGAAAAAACTCCGCAGCGCAACCTCGTTGGCGCCGGCGGAATATGACATCGAAGGAGATCAGCTTCTGCGGCTGGGTGAAATTAGTCACGCACACCACCGCCCCTGTACTTGTAGTCGCCGCCGCCGCCGGGCTGACCGCTGAGGGCCGCGACGATGATTAGCTCAGAAGTTGCGGTCATGCTGGTGCATTGGCCAACGCCGCGCGCCTTGGCGCTCTCCACCTTCTCGAACGCATCGCGCGCTGCTGTTCCACCGCCGTGCGAGATTCTGGATGAAGGGGTCCTCAGGGTGAGCCACCGTCCTCCATGGGCAGAGGTAGGGGTCGGCGGTAGCCCGCGAGGGAGCCAGAATGCACATGACGACGGCGGCGACAGCGAGGAGGAGGAGGATGCTGCAGGTATTCATTGTCGTCATGGCTTCTACTAGCTGTGGCCGTGATCAGGGAATGACGCCAGAGGGCACTTAAATAGTGCCACCAGTAGTGCATTCATGCATGCAGGAATCAATTGTATCCATATTCGTATGTTAAAACAAATCAATTGATTCAAATCAATCCTGATGTGTGTGAATTTAGCATCAGTATGTTAAATGCAATCAATTAGCTTCTTTTTTGAGGGAAGCAATCAATTAGTTTCATGGCTTATATGCCCACTATTTCTTAGGAAGAAATTAAAAGATTATTAGGATATTATGGAAACTTAAAATTTCATCATGATAGAGCAATAATACTACCTATTCAGTGTTTTTAGTATTTTGAGAACAAATAGTGCTCAAAGAAAATTGTCCATTATATAATGTGGATGAAAAGTAAATGGATGCTTAAATAGTGTGTATAAACAAATATAAACTAATTTACACATAATGTGGATAAAATTTAATACAAAATTCCTAAATAACTCAAACTATCAACGATAAATTGATTTATATAATATGGATGAAATTTAAAAAAACGATGTGTTTAAATAACGCCTACCGATAGGCATACAATGATTTATAATGTGGATGAATTTAATAAATGTATTTAATTTTCACCAAAATGACCTACTTCCTCCGTTCTAAATTATAATTTGTTTGACTTTTTTTTCAATCTCAAGTTTAACCACTCGTCTTATTCAAAAAAATTATGCAAATATAGTTAAATTTAAGTCATTCTTAAGAATCTTTTTGTTAATAAAGCATGCCGCAACAAAAGAAATGATATTTTGCACAAACTTTTGAATAAGACGAGTAGGCAAACTTGGGGTTAAAAAGTCAAACGAATTATAATTTGGACTGGAGGGAATAGTTATTAAGCACATAATCAGGGCCCCAATAAGACGTATTTGCATACACAAAACATTGTCACACCGGGCATAAGTGCATTTGCTTACATTGGAGGTATTTTGGTCATTTTGCGTGTCTGTTAACGATGTTAACCTTCAAAACTAGCGATAATACAGATAGAGAATGAAATTCGAAGACAGTGTCGAATAGAGAAGTCTAACGTCATAGATGAAATAAGTCATAAGTTTAACAACATCATATAGGGATTGTTTTCTATTATTAAAAGTGATCGACGAGGAAACAGATAGGATGTTGCTTACATGTAATCCTTGCTACTTGCCATTCTAATTTTCCCATGTCCTAAAGCCTAAAAATCCGAAACATAAAGATTTTTTTAGAGAGTAGATTTTACTATTTTCTATCACATATCTCAATAGTTGAATGGGTTTACAATTGTAATAATAACTAGAAAGATTTCCCACTCGTTGTTGCAGGTATTCAAGAAGAATTTGAGAATGAATTTGTATGGTAACCCGTTAACTACTCGCGACTTGGCTGACCCTTTTTAGCATTACAGAGTTTCATTAACTAACGAGCCAAGGCCTATCACGGCCCAAGTGGTGACTCGGCCTCCAGGCGTGCGGAAGGGGGCGAAGGGGAACACCCTTAACTGGCTGGTAAAAGGGAAGAGGAAGGCAAGGAACAACACAGAACTAGAACAGACCTGCTGCGTCAGGAGAACGACGAGCTGTGTAGTAGAACCCTAACAATTGGTATAATGTGACCTGTGATGGCCATGGTCGATCCCCTCAGCATCGCCGCCTCAGTCGCTCCCCGATGCCGGCATGGTGGCGAGCACGTGGAAGAGCTCCAACGACCCACAATGTGTGGCGGTAGGGATGAAAACGGATCGGATCGAGCGGATAATGGTTTCTCCCATATCCTAATCCTCTTTTTCTAATCGGATTCGGAGCGGAGCGGATATTGTATGGATTCGGATGTGAATACGGGTTTTTTAGGATGTCGGAAATGGTACGGGTTCGACCGTGTAGGAGCGAAGCGGATTTTTAGAAGTCGGATAATATATGCAAGTCGAGGAAGATGAAACCACACTTTGGCTTGGTACTTGCATCTCCATCCTTAGACCCCATTTTTATCTTATATGCATGCAAAGATCAAGATGGATTGAAGGGCTTACGTAGTAGTCTAGTAGATAGATAGATCAAAAATACTACAAGACGGAGAGGAACTTACCTGCTGCACGAGCTGAATTGGCCGGCCGCCGGCGTGACTCGTGGGTGCGTAAGTAGGAGTACAGGAAAATAGAGAAATAGACAATCACAAGTGTCATCTCCGTTGCCTAAAATCTAAATTAGGAAAGAGGCAATCACTAGAATACCATTCTATTTATAGCAAGAAAGATACTTAAATTATTGTTGCCGTTTGTGATGCTTAAAATATTCGGATATCCTATTATAAGCAACGGATAATCCATGTTTAATTATCGGATAATCCATATCCGTCGGATTTTGCCAATACCATATCCTATACCGCATCCGCATATAGTCGGATTCTGATTAACCGCATCCGCACGGATATTAAAAACACTTCTCCATATCCTTAAAAATTCGGATTCGGAGCGGATCGGTGCGGAAGATTATCCATACCACTTTCATCCACCGGCGGTGCTGGGCACGGGCCCGCGGAGCGCGACCGCCACCACGATGCGCGAGCTCGCCAAAGATCGGTCTCGATATCGCCTGTGCCGCCTGCTCAAGGGAGGCAGCACCGTGCAGGTCCAAGGAGGCAGCGCCGGTGGGGGTGGGACCAGAACGATGACGCAGCGGGGCGGAGGAGAGGAGGGGGAGCAGCACCAATCCAGATCCGAGAGGAGGGGAGCTGGACCGGGAGAGGGAACGAGTGTGGTAGGGGGCGGGAGTGCGGGGAGGGGGTAGGTGCGGGAATTGAGGAGGCCGTGCTCGCGTTCTGAGAAAGGCTAGTTCGAGCCATGTTTGCAATGGCGTTGCGGATAAGCACGTTGAGAAGCGCAACGTTTGGCGGGATTATTAGGCTTATTCTACTTATAATCTAAGTTAAGCGTCGCCAAACAAGCCCTAAGCCTGTGCTCCAACGAGCGACTGCAGCCCAGCTTCCTCTACCCGTGAACTCTAGCGCCTACGTCCACGAGCATCCTGCAATGCCAAGCGGCATCTAGCATTAGTTTGTATTGAGTTCCACTGATGGTAGGTGGATAGGCTACTTTTTAGCTTTAGTTTTATCCACGAAGCAATATTAAAAAAGGGAATTAAATTGTATGGACCCTGGGTGCACCGTCTTAAGGTGTACGAAATAAATTGCATGCATGGTGTGATTCAACATTACACGGTTGTGATTTTTTTTTCACATGCCACGTGTCTTGCCAATGAGACCCATGTGCCTGCATGGTGTAAGAGTGCAAGACAAGTCCTATATATATACCACCTGCACCTATCTCAGTAGTCAGCAGAGCCAGTACACGTATATAGGAGGGATCTATACGATCGATTTGGTTCAATTCCTACTCCCATCTATCGAAACTTGAGTAGTAGTGTCGTCCACATGAAGATCACTGTGCATTCCTCCAAGGCCATCAAGCCCGCTTACAGCGGCAGCCGTGCTGGTGGCGTGCACGACGTCGTCGTCCCACTCACTGTGTTCGACGAGGTCCACCTCGGCGAGTACATGTCCGGCATCCATGCCTTCCACCCGCCATCCCCGGCGTCGGCCGTCCTGGAGGCGGGACTCGCGAGAGCACTGGCCGACTACCCCGAGTGGGCCGGGAGGATCGTGGTGGACGCCTCCACAGGTCGCACCGTGATCCTGCTCGACGACGACGACGACGACGCCCGCGGCGTGCGGTTCGTTGAGGCGACGGCGGACGTGGACCTCGGAACAGCCATGCCGCTGCTGCAGCCGGCGGCGCCCGAGGTGCGGCTCCTGCATCCCAGCAGCGACGGCGCCGTGGAGCTCCTGCTGGTCCAGGTCACGAGGTTCACGTGCGGCTCCTTCGTCGTCGGCCACACCATGCACCACGCCGTCGGCGACGGCCTCGGCATCCGCAACGCGTTGCTTGCCTGGGGCCAAGCCACCCGCGGCGCCGCCATCGACCCGGTCCCCGTGCATGACCGAACGTCCTTCTTCGTCCCGCGCCAACCGCCTCACGTCGACTTCGAGCACCGTGGTGTCGAGTTCAGCATCAGCAGTAAGCAGGCTTGCCACGACGACGACAAGAAACATCTCTGCAGCAGCGACGACGACGATGACGACGACGTTGACGATGAAGACGTCGTGGAAAATGTGGTGACACACAAGGTGCACTTCAGCAGGGAGTTCGTCTCCTCCCTCAAGCTCCAGGCGGCGGCGGCGACTGCTGGCACGGGCAGGACACACAGCACGACACAGTGCGTGGTGGCGCACCTGTGGCGATGCATGGCGGAGGCCCGGAGGCTCGACGGCGACCAGGTCACGACGCTGCACATCGCCGTGAACGGGAGAGGCCGGATGCGGTGCCCCCGCGTGCCGGAGGGGTACACCGGCAACGTCGTGCTGTGGGCGCACCCGACGGCGACGGCGGGAGAGCTGCTGGCTCGTCCTCTCAGCGACGTCGCGGAGCTGGTCCGCCGCGACGTGGCCCGTGTCGACGACTCCTACTTCAGGTCGTTCATCGACTTCATCAGCTCGGGGGCTGTGGAAGAAGAGGGGCTGCTACCCATGTCTGACGCGGCGGAGTGCCCGGACGCCGAGGTGTACTGCCTCCGGAGGATCCCATTCTACGATCTTCACTTCGCCGGTGGTGGGCAGCAGTTCTTGTTCATACCGAGTTACCATCCGGCGGATGGTCTCGTCTACCTCTTGCCGTCGTCACCATTGGACGACGACGGGAGCATTGAAGCGCACGTGTCCCTCTTCCGCAGCGCCATGGACACCTTCAAAACCTTTGCTCCTCCTCCAAGGGAGTGGCATAAGTACCTGTTTCAATTTTGCTAATAAATCCATCGAGTTACTTTTGTGTACTTCATGCATGCTATCTGCAATTCTTGTATTCTATTCAATAAATTCTCTCTCTAATTCTGAAAAAAAATCAGTTTATAGAGTTGTGCTAAATCAAGATGTGTACTGTAGCTAGCCAATGCTACCAAAACATATCCAAGTGTGCAGCTATATTTCGACATTGACGTGGATCAACTCTAAACATAGAAATAAAGGCATACATTGCTAATATTAAACAGTACTAGGTAAGTGCCCGTGCGTTGCAATGGGTATGCCTAAGCCACGATGCATGGATATCTAGAAAGTGAAGACACTGGAACAATGCCTGAATTAGTTTAGACGTCTCTAAGTAAACGGTGAAACACAGTCTTGATTTGTGTTGCAAACTGCTGCTCGTGAACATAATGGAGTTCAGCAATGCGGTCTGCTCAGATGCAGTGGATACATTCAGGATTGCCCGGGCTCTTCCCATGAGAAGGCAAATTTGTGGACATGCCTCCAACAATTTGTCTGAACTCCATATATTTGTGGATACTGCTCAGCATTGCAGTGAGTCTAGCAATCTCTATATATTTCCTTATCAACTGAACATGCCTCCAACAATTGCAATATTTGGTTTAGCTGAAGGAATATATCAAAGTCTACCTGTGCTATGTGATATTGAATATCCAAGCGATGTCAGAAGTCAAAGATCAAAATTTGGTTTCGGTAAAGGATAGTTTTCATGTGTAAAATAAAAATAATAATATGTTCCTCATATATCAAATTGATGACACAACGTAGAGATTCATGTATATATTCCTCCACAGTGCAGTCAATACAACATGCAATCAGGATTCAGGAAACATATGTATGAGTATTTATGAGTAGAATGGAGACACCTTTAACATAGCCACGCAGTAGCCATGAGAGACTACTTCCTCCTTCTGGCTACGACTCTTCTTCCTCCTCTTATCGCCCCATCGCTGGAGCTGTGCCAGGCGCAGGTTCACGTGCCACGCCGGAAGCCGCGCTGAGCAGCCACCACCTTCCTGCCTCGTCCTGCGCTTCCTCACCCTTGGTGTCACAAGCAAACAGGCTTCACTTCAAAATGTGGGATCACAAGAGTAGCATTAAGAATCTTTCAACTGCAATGGCATCACATATCTAAACAGAATAAAAAGAGTTGGCTGATCTAAAGCCCGGATTAAGTAAAACATCCCATGTCTGGAAATCAGAAGGCAATCCAATTAATTAATAATTAATAAAACCTGTGAAGGCTTCTAGCATGCACATCAAAGGACTATTGTTCAGGAAATGGAAGTAAACAAACCTTGCTAGCTGCTTTGATTTTTTCTGTCGAACAGCCAAAGGTAGATGTACCTGCACATGAACATCACCTCTTAGCAAATTTACAAAGTGGTAGTTGGTGCCATTAGGCAAACTGCAAGTGGCTTGTTATTCTGCATAATCAAGAATGGAGAAAATAGTACATGCTTTTTATGACAACTCAAATGAAGTAACTGTCGCAGGCAATCTATATTGGTTGTAGACTGCAACAGATAGCACTGCAGGTTTACAAGGCTATGTGATAGTTCCATACACAGGCAATCTATATCGTGTAGTTTGGAGAATTATTATGAGAAAGTGGAGTACGGAGAATTATAGCCTATCATCTGATCATTTCAGTAAAATTGTAAATGGCGTAGTAGGCATCTGACAGAATTGATAGAAAAGTTAATATTGGCTAAATAAGTATGGAGACTAAAGAAACTAACTATTTAGAGGTGACATTATCTAAAATGAAGGATACATAAGGCAGAATTAATAAAAGCTAATGGCAGTGTAGGCCAATTGTGAAATATTTAGCAACAATAAAAGGTTTGGGATGCAGGGAAGCAAATAAGATCGCACTAACATTCAGTTTGCTAAGTCAAGTCACAGCTTGCAGTGTTATTTTCAGACATGTCACAGCTTGCACGGTGACAATTTTCCAGAAAAATATATAGAAGCTACATGATTCAGGTTCACAAAGAATATATAGAAGCTACATGATTTGTCTTCAGAAAGAATATTTAAGATCACAACAATGTAACAGCAAAGCCATGGTTACACAAAAATTACTGGTGAGAAAAGATGATACAGGCAGAATGAAAATTATGTTCAGCTCACAACATTTCCACAACTCCAACATCATGTAGTTTTCTGTCTATCTATCCCCACTCCTATCAACGTCAAAATATTCTGAAAATGAAATGAAACTAATAAAAGAACATCCAAATAACCACTCCAGTCAAGTTAATAGTTGGCTGCACCCTAGCTGCATCCCAAACATACAATGCTACTGAATTAGCTTCACAAGTTAAAAGTTGAATATGAACTGCCCTCTTTGGTATGTGCGTTAGCTAGTGCATCGAGCGATGATTGTTACTGAAGTCGATCGCTGGGGCTGCTGGGTTCAAGAGGGAGGGCATACACGTGCTGGTGGACAACCACGGTCACCTGTGGATGCACTGCGAGTGAGCCACCACTGGCAACAGGTGGTCATGGAGCCGTTTCCAGGAGGACTTTCAGCTTCTGGCCAACTGCAATGCCAACGTCCATGCCAAGTTCGAGAACTGAGAGACTCACCATCACACGTACTCCCTAGAACACCCAATTGCTGCCCCATGACGGAGCCATCGTAGAGGCTTCCACCAGCGGTTCGTGAGCCAGCAGCGAGGCAATGAGGCATACTGGGCCGCCGCTGACTCCTGCTCCTTCCGTGAGGCCGGCCGCCGAGCCTGGGACGTCAATGCCATGGAATCCACCTGCTCCCGCGCCGGCACCGGCACCAGAAGTGGAACCACCTGCAGCCACTCAAGCACTCGTCGTCGCTGCCTGCTGTCCCGAGGCTGGAGCATAAGGAGAAGCAGAGGCGCCGGCAAGGAGTGGAGAAAAGGAAGCAGAGGACCGGATCGGGACGGAGAGGACCTGGCGGCGCCGGAGCAGACCAGAACATACCACCGGCCGAGCGGACCCGCGCCATGCTGCCCGAATCCCACGAACCTGCGCCGAATCGAGAGACGGGAGGGGGGGGGTGGGGAGTCTCACTCGCGTGCTCCGCCCTGGACGGCCGCTGCGGCTCCGCTCCTCCTCCCGTGTTCCTCTTCTCGACTGGCTTGGCTGGCACTGCGGCGCTGAGAGAGATGGAGAGGGAGATGGGTGCGGTTTCAACCAGGGCGGGCTGGAGCGGCAGCTGGCTGGGGCGGCGGCGGGTTGGAGCGGCGGGCGTGCTGCGGGGTGGGGCAGCTGGAGCAAATGACGGGGTGGGCGGGGTTTTTTTTAACTCACGGGCGGGGCTTGGGAGCGGGCGAGGTTTGGTTCGCCGGGGGGGCTGGGGAGGCGGGCGAGGACGATATCGCCCCCCCTTTTTAGTGGTAGGATATGTGTTGATGCGAATATCAGTCCCACACTGAACATCGGTCGTACTAGAAACATGTAGGGTCTGTTGGGTTCTTCAGCTATGTGAGCTGTAAAAAGTTATTATGAATTATGAGCTATGCAAAAACTACTGTGAACTTTGCGTTGTCAAAAAAGATGTAAGCCAGTTAATTAAACAACTTTTTCTATTCCCTAGTCACCTGAAATCAGCTTTGTCTTCAGGCGACGCCTCCTCCCGTTGGATGGCCTTAAAATGTGTGCTCCCAGTTTGTTTGGCATTGAGTCCAACAATGTTTCTTGGGCATCGCCCGAAATGCCAGATTTCAGGCATCCACCTGAAATCTAGCAATTCCCTTGATTAAAACAACTATAACACCTCCACCCACTCTATATATACTCGAAAAGTAGAAAGCTGAAAACCAAAAGCATGGTCAAAGTCCGGCCTGTTTCTGGAAAAGTTCTCTGGTTGTAATTGTTTGTAAATTAGCAATCCCATTAGAAGCTAAACCAAACACACAACCATAATTCTTGAAAAATAATGCTATTCAATTAAATGATGTCTAACCATATTTGTATAAAAGATTCTTATATTTATCATACTAAATAGGTATCATAATTAGATCGATTTCTACTATATATACAAATTTAGAGTCTTCCATATTGATACTGTTTCCAATTAACTTAGTTAAATTTAATACACTTTGATATATTGATCAGGCCTAAAATTGTACTGGCGGTATAGCGAGACGCGCTAGCTAGGGAGCACTGAAGCTGAGTCATCGATCGTTACACCTGGATCGCCACGTGTTGTCTTGTTCGTGTCGTTGTCTCGTGTGTACACACAGTCGTGTTACACGCACGAGCAAACATGCATCAAACATGCATGGCTCTCATCCACCAATTCCATATAACGTGATCGATCTGGTCCTGTATGCATGCATACGTGTTTCACGGCCATGCATTGTGTGTCATGGCCTGTAGCAGGTATTAGTCGTGTAGGTCCTACATATACGACGTATATGATGCGAATCGCTAGGATTTTGGCGCGCGCAAACCAGCACTCATGCATGCATACATAGCTAAGGCTCCATCGCTCGGCCCACCAATCCACCACGACGACACAGCGCGCGTCGCAGCCTCTCGATCGGCCTAGCTTGACGCAAAGAACACGAGTGCACTCGCATCGGTTTCATTGAGTGTCCCACATATTTTTCCTGCTGATTTATTTTTTGACAGGAACAAGACATCACCATATATCTTGTAAATATACATGAGCTTTATATGCCACATATATGTTTTCTGAGATTGTACTGCTCACGCCGACTTGAAATATAGTGTGACTATTTTTTTTTGCGATAACTTCTAGGCGCATTTTCATTAAGCAGAGTAGAGTTTTGGTACACATAGAGGAGAGACGGTAGTCGAACGAGTACCGAACCCCCGAACCGAAGAAAAACAGCCAAGAAGAGATTACAAACAAACGAAAAAACAACATCACTAGCTGAGAAAGACGTGTGCAACAGCCAACAGGCGCGAACATCGAACTAACTCGAGTGAACCCCACGACGCACTAGCCACCAACTTCGTATTAAATCTACTGAGCCAACTGCTGTGGGGACTTAGGCACAGCTCACGCCATGCCATCACCCATCCCGGCTGTGTTGAGGTTCAAAGTCGCCGGGTTGAATTCGCCATTGAGTAACACCTGGAGCACGTTCTACTTCCTAAAGGACATGTCACCTCGGAACGTCTTCATGAAATTGGCCTCGATCTCCTTGTCAGCAGCGTCCTCGTTGACCCGTGTTCCCAACTTCTTTAGCAGCACGATCTGGGCCTGCGTCGCGTAGCATTGGGTGCCCTTGGCTTGGCGCTTAATGCGACCACTCCTCTTGAGGGTGTGGATGGAGACACGTTTACCGCACGCGTGCCTCAGCTTCAGGCGGCTGCACAAGACCGGGGGCCTGGGAAAGGAAGGCAGATCTCATCCTCGATCTGACTCTGAATTGAGCCCCCACCATCGCTCCCTCAACCTGCATCAACATCAAAGATAGGTGCCTGGAGGGCAACATCAACCACGCCCTGAGCACCCGCAGCCACAGCGTCCAAGACAACCGGGCTGCGCAGCGGCGCGGCAACAAGCACTCGTGTCGCAGCAGGGGCAGCCGGGGGCCGCCGCAGCTCAGCCGAGGGGTCGCGCAAAGGGGCGCGCGAGGGAGCGCAGGCTCTGAGAATCCCACTGCAGCTAGCTGGGCACAGCCTAACCATCCACCCCGCCAGGCACGCCAGCTGGTCCATCCAGCTCTATCTCACACACATCTCAGACCACCAATCGGTAGCCAAGCTGAGGGGTGGACTCCGAAGGCCGGTCTAGGGGAGGAGCACCTGCCACCTCGGCGTCGACTACCTCGACCCACCTGTCCGTACGCCCCATGGGCTGCGCCTGCCAGCTCGACGTCGACTACCTTCACATATCACTTCTGTTTACGCAACACTAACATGACATGGTTAAATACTGAATTTTCTAGTCCCAAATGCCCTCCCTCTTGCATTTTACTGATGTATTTCATGAAATTTCTAGTCCCATACGCAATGAACTTAGTGCAAGCAGAATTCATCTCCATGGTGCCATGGCTCAAAACCGAGCCCTTTCAGGTCATAGTTAAACTATTGCAGAGTCCCATACGATTTAGTTGACCTCTTCGACTCTGACATCACTTGTTTCTATGTCTACTTTTGTAGATCCAAGGCAATACCAGCTAACTTTTCTCTAAATTTTCCAAAATTCCTATTGGGGGCTTCTCGGGATGAAGATACCCCACTTTGGTTTCCTCGGAGGAGAGGAGTTGAGGAAGGCCCACCGGTGATGCTTTCGATTGCGCCTTCCAACAGCGTCTCGGCTGCATCGGTCGAGCGTGGCTTTCGGGCCGTTCGTTGACCAAAGGCGTTGCTTTGGTCGTTCGTCGGCCGAAAGCTACGATTTCGATCTAGCGACGACGGGATATTGTCGGCCCGAAATCGCGGAGGCACTAGTGGCGTGAGTAGAGTCGAAGGCCTGCGTGTTGATGGCGTTGGTGCGTGCTTTGTAGGGGATTCATTTATTGGCGATCGACCAAACCCGATGAGTTCGGCTCTCTGGAACCGTACGGGCGAGTGCGTAGGGGACCGAAGGGGCGGAGCACTGTGGTGGTCCCCCTGAGTGGTTGAAGACCTTTCGTTGATGTTTGTTAACCGCTAAAAGAATATGAGTATTTTTAGGTGATTATTTTTCCTAGGTGAGTATTTTTAGGGTATCGTATCCACAGGGAAGCTAATGGTAAAGAATTCTAATAACTCACAATCATGTATCTGCTAACTTAGTAAACCAACTAGACTAAAGTGGGGGTAAGTGATAACTAAATAAATATAAATAAGACTATGAATAATAAAGCATAAAATAATAACATGCCTAATAGAATACTATGGTAAATGAATTGCTTAGCTAATCAAGAGAACAAAGATTCCTATTTAATTCTCTACTACTTTGGTTCTAAGGTAACTGAAGAATGAATAGATATAGCAATCATACACAAACACTTTGGATCAGCTAGTACCTTTCCAACTCTCGAGAAAGACTAGGAAGAAGTAGTTGGGGGAAGGCTGCCAAAAGCTCTACGAACATTAACCCTAACGTGGTGGATTACAAAGACCTAATAGAGCTGTCACCCCTGGGGCTACCACAACTAACCTCAGGATTGAGGGCAACCTCAGGTAAGGTAACCCCGTGGTGGATTACCTAGCATAACTAGAGCACTCTATACGAGCAAAGATCCCATGCAATGCATAAATACTATACTAAACATATATATGAAAGGCACAAAAGTAAATAGAGAAGATAAATATATTAAAGCATAAGTCTTGTAGAGAAAAGATACAAAGACATACCAAACTCTAAAGACTCTCCACCACCGGAGCGTAGCTCCGCCTCCCTAACTCTCAACTAGATCTAATCTATTACATTCAAAATTCTAACCCTAGATCTACATTGAAGAGAGAGAGTTCCTCACATTGGGACCCCTCTCTAATCAATGAGATGAGATGAATAATGAATTCTAGGGTTTCAAGGGTGAGGTCTGTCCTTGTATTTATAGTCGAGGAACGAATCTAAGCCGTTGGACTGACTTCGGCCTAAACCCGACTTAAATCCTTGACTAGAGTAGATTCTAGGGTTCCCATAGGTCGGTGGAGGAAGCTTTCGGAAGCTGGGCCCAGGATTCCTCGGGGGGTGCCGTGCGGCCCCATTGAGGGTGTCAGGTGGCCCCACCCTATGACATGTGGGCCTAGGCTTCAACGTGGTGTTCTCTGGTGTCTTCTAGATTCTTGAAATTCATACTAATGGTCTTGGTTCATAACTTTTGATTCTGGACTCCAAATGTGGCAAGTAATATGTCCATTTCGATCGTCTTAGCGAGCTCTTCACAATGGTGTACTCTAATCCATCATTTGAGATACTTGTATTCAGTGAAAACCTATGAAATACCTGCAAGACAAATGAGAGTACCAAACTCATGGAACTTGTCGGGAATCAAAACCCTACATCTAGTGTTTGTAAATCCTTTTGTATCATTTCATGCAAAAGTTGAGGATAAAAAGTTGTCGTTAACTACCATCAACAAGCATAGAGGCGGAACGACTGGAGTGCCCTCCCCGGCCAGGGAATATCCGGAGGAATCAGGGGTAGTTGGAAGGGTAGTTTGGTCATGTAAAGTCCTACAAACAACTATAAATAGAGCCCTTAGTGGCCTTGTAAAGGACGGATGGAAAATCAATGAGAAGAGCTCTAGTTAATCCCATTCGGTGTCATTGATTAATTTTGTTTCTCCCGCTCGGGGTAGCACCTTCGGGGGCAACTCCAACAATTCCCACCACATCGAAGCATTAAATATACTAAATGACGCATATATAGAGTATGAAATGTAGGTAAACAACATAACTAATTGTATAGTTTAGATGTACATTGCGAGAAGAATATTTTGAGCCTAGTTACCCTATGGTAGAATAATACTTACCACAAACAAACAAAAAATGCAATAGTGTTTTCAGTTCACTACAGTACCGGTTTTCAGGGATCTAAACACACCCATGGAAGAGGAAACATGTTAAAATGAAAAAGGTGAACTACAAGCTTCTTTGTTCAGTTAGTGTAACTAAAAGTAGTGAACATCTTATCAACCAGGCTTCAGTGCACTACTGCATGCCGGGACAGTGAATAATCCAAAAAACAACTATTACGTTGAATCAATCAGGTTGATAGTGTCCGTTGGGGGAGCAACTAGAGTAGCAGGAGGCTTTTGTGAGCGAGCACGTCGACCAACTCAGCCACCTAGAACACCACGGCAAGGAGCAGTAGAGCGTATTTGGACATGGTCATCTTTGACAGGTGTCTCCTCCCTCCAATTAGGACAAAGAGAGCTACCGCTGTAGCGTTGAATTGCTACCAAGATTGTCGATGGTAGACGACGTGCAGCCAGAAGATCATGAGTTGGGCCAGCCAATGCCGGCCAGGGGGAGTGCCAGAGGACGAGCTGGGCAAGCTGATGCTAACCGGGGCGCGCGCCGGGCCAACTGCTGGTCTAGGGGGTGGGCAAGATGCTACAACTAGCCAGGCGCCACCGTACAAGCCAGTCTCAGCGAGGGCAGTGCCACGACTCGCGCCTAGTCAGCTAGCGCCGCCGGCCGCAGGGGTACCATGACCCGTGCTGAACCAGCCCGTGCCGCCAAACAGGGAGCTGACATTGCCTCGACTAGGCCAAGATCTGGCAGCCGGGGGTGCACCGGGACCCACACTGGGCCAAGAAGCTCTGGCCACCGCCTAAACAAGAAGTGTGGAGAACGGAGCCGCCGAGGAACCACCGGTTGGATCGTCTTGATGGAGACCCGATGTGCTTGATTTCGGTTCAGCATGGCATTCCGGCGAGGGCTTATCCATGGCTAGACGGCGGTGGCGGCGGTGCTGGGATAGTGTGCCTTACGGGAGGGAGAGTGGCCGGAGCGATGCGAGATGGAGAAAAGGGTACTTGGGGGCAATTTCGTGTAATTTTGTGGTTTCTGGAGGGCAATGTGAGTACGGGTGTGGGAGAGAGCGGGGTGAAGCCATGATTTCGCAGCTTCACTGCGAGATGGATGATGTCTCTATGGGATTTCTGGCGCTCGGTGCTTGAAGCCGCTCTGCCTTGTCCTATTTGGCTAAGCAAGCTGTTTTTCAACTCGTGAAGCTGCTACCTAAGCGGTACCAAACGGGCCCTAAATATATGTGCCCACGCTTACACCATTCTCGAGCCTCCAATTGTAACATGTTCCAACGTGACGGTAACACAAGTAAATGAATCAAAACTGTAAAGTGTTGAATCGAATGGATCACAATTCACAAATCACAGCATAGAAATCATAGATTGGCTAACCTAGAACAAGAACGCGCAAGAACATGAGGAGCGTCAGCTAGAACCGCCGAGGTCGCCAGGGAGTGTGCCCCTTTTCACTTCACGATAACTGATGTCTTACAAAGTGATTACAAGCGCTGACCTGTGCTAACACATTTCCATACTACTTATACTCAGTAGGTTACAACGTCTATAATTCAAATTTAAACACACTGATACATGGCCCGACGCCGTGATGCGCTCACCGCGCTCACCCTCGCCACCAACCGTTCCCGCTTGCTCCTTTTTTTCAAATTTGAATCCTCTTGCTTCTCCTGCTTCACCAGCTTGATCAGCGACTCCCTCAAACTTGTCAAGCAGCAAGCTTATGCCAATAATAAGATGATTTATGGTGTGTGGAAAAGAGACATGAGAGTGGCGGTTCCCAGGCGACCCGGCGACTCCATCGCCGGCGGGGGCATTGAGGTGGCCGACGGTGAGTCCCCACCGCGGACCGCGGTACTCCACGGCGACGGGGAGACCTTCCGCGGCGTGCGCTCCCCCAAAACCACGAAGAGTGACTGCGCAGAGGCCCCACGCGGTAGTCAGGATGTGGGGAAGGAGGGAGCTTGAGGTGGGGTTAGGCGCGGGGGGCCGGAGGAAGACAACGAAGGAGTGGCAATTGAGGGAATTTTACGGCCAACTCTGGTTCATACCGGTAACCCTCGAGGCGCCGCCACCAAATCGGCAAAGGCTAGGGTTCGTAAGAGAGATGGGGATCTGAGTAACCTGTACTGGATCCCGAAGAGATTGGTTGATGAGAGAAATTTCACCATAGAAGATTGTCATCCGATAGGGGAAAGAGACCGAGTGGGTGAAGCGGCCGGTTAAGATCGGTTTTCGTCGGAGATTTGGGGTGGAGGGAGCGGGGAAACCTTCATCGCCAAGCTCATGGCTAACCGCGGCAGGGGAGGAAGGGGGGCCAAGTCGCCCAAGGAGCCCGGACGAGGAGTGGGCCATGTGGGGTGGAGGAGGGTGGAATCCTCAGCCGCCCTTCTACCCACCGCCCATGGGGCCGCCACCTCCACTACCACCGCCCCCACAAGGTCCATATGGCTTCTTCCCTCCCCCACCTCAGCACAATTTCCAGCAAAATCCGCCGCCATACTATGGGCGTACCCCGGCGGCGCCAGGCGACCAAGAGGAAATCGCGGGGGGAGGAACAGGGACAGTTCAACAACAAGGGGGTGAGTCGGGCTCGAAGGGAAAGGAGCAGGGACAGCCTCAAATCCACCAACAGCAAGGTGAGATTGCTTCCCAAACCAGTGCATCTGCTAAGGAGGGTAGATCAACAGATGAGTTGAAGAACCACGAGAATAAGAATGCTCATATCATGTGTTACAATTGTGGAGGTCTAGGTCACTTTAGTACAGCTTGCCCTAAGCCTAGAGTTTGCTTCATATGTTTCAAAAGTGATCATGTAGCTGAGACCTGTCCAATGTGGAAGATCCCAGTTTCACCTGCTGAATATCTGGGGAGTGCAAGTAGAGGTCTGGGATATTTTCATGTGGATGTAGAGGAAAGAGAGAATAGATTCAAACTCTAGGAGGGACATGATAATTGTGGCTTGTTTACTATGGAGAAGGGGCTGCTGAGTCGGGAGGAAATTGTCGACCATTTGCAAAAGTCTTTGATCGAGTTGGACCTGGAATGAAACAGCTAGAACCAAAGAAATACCTGATTAGGTTTCCACCTGACAAGAAGGTAGAGAGTTTTGTGATCAATGAGGGCACTTACTACTTTCTGAAAGATGAGGAAGTTATGGTCTCTCTGAAGTTATGGAATGGTAACATTGTTCCCTGTAGCAAGACTTGAAGAAGTATGGGTGCAAATCAAGGGATTCCACTAAAGTGGTGTGACTGGAGTACTCTGAGACAGGTAGCCTCCGCCTTAGGCAACCTGCTTGAAGTGGATTGGCAGTCTATGTTTGGTAGCTCTTTCACCATGGTCAGAGCTAAGATTGAGTGTAGGGATCCAACCAAAGTGCCTGTGAGCGAGTAATGGAGATGAAGAAAGATATCTATCTCATTACTTTCAAGGTAGAGGAGTCATTCAAGAGGAAGAAGGAGAAGATCAATATGGAGATGATGTAGATGGGAATGCTGATTTTGATCAAGACAATGATGATCTGCTGGATGAAGAGCCAAATAAAGATGATGAAGGCAGCAAGGAAAAATCAGGCAAAGATAAAGCAAATGGAGATATAACAAAGAAAGGTTTCTCAACTCCAACACATGGCAGGACAGTGAAGAACCTGGATAATATCTTCCAGGATGAAGGGAGCTTGCTTTTCAATCACCACTTTGAAGAGTCTGTCTGTAGGAATTTGCTCAGAGCAATGGAAATTGATGAGGGGATGGAGATAGAGGAAGATCTGGTTGAAGAAATATGCCAAGAAGATAAAGAGTTGATGAACCTACCTAATGAGTGGATATATGGAAGTCCCGACAATGGGATAACAGTCAATGGTGCTAAAGGAGCCGACATGAGTAACCTGGAAAGTGAAGTGAGTGCTGAGATGCTAAACCTCAAAGATCAAGTAAACTTTGATCAGAAGCAAGATTATTGGCTGGTCGATCAATTTGTAACGAATTGCTAGACTATTAGGAGACCAATTCTTGGATCAATCAGTCATCGCCTCCCATCACGTATAACTAGCTCTTTCAATATTTATCAAATGACACTACCGGGCGGCCTCGCTGTCCGGCCCCCCGAGGGGTTGCAGGCGCTGAAAACCACGCGCTCGGCAGCGCCGCTCTTTGGCGGCCGGAGGCACCGTGCGGCCGGCGGTCCGCTTTCGGCGGAAGGTAGCGCGGTGCTCGGCGAAGGAACTCCGTTCTTGCGGCGCGCCGGGGAGACTTTTGCGCCGGGTAACGGACGGGGACCTAGATGTCCATCCTGCCGTGGCCTTTGCGGCGGTTCCCGTTTTGCCTCGGAGAAAAAACCCTAGTTTCTTAGGCGCCGTGGGTATGGCTCTTGGCAAACTTAATGTTTGCCGGCGCCCATGCTCGCTCGGTGAACTATTTTTTTATTTTTGAGTCCATATTTTTTTTCTATAGCTTTGGTAGGGCACTATTCACCTCATGTTGAAATTTTTAGATTTTTTCGTACTATTTGCTATATTTAAAGGGTTTATGTTTATTTTTTGAATTTTTCGAAAGGCAAATTTGAACTACAAGTCATTTGAATAAGTGGAACAGTGTGAATGGAAAATTGATATTCTTGTTAATGAGTGTAATGTTAGGCGTCATGCAAGTACTCACATGAAATATCGAAGGTCGAGTTCAGGAAACAAGACGATTTAGTTGCGGGTGGAATGTTTTAAAATTCTAAAAACCAAACCAAGTCCGGAAATTACAAAACTTGTCGATTTGTCGTGGTA
Organism: Hyparrhenia diplandra; assembly: GCA_015847255.1. Taxonomy (NCBI): domain Eukaryota; kingdom Viridiplantae; phylum Streptophyta; class Magnoliopsida; order Poales; family Poaceae; genus Hyparrhenia; species Hyparrhenia diplandra. The sequence goes on from JADLZK010007877.1 coordinate 62,663, forward strand.
TGGTATGTGTAGCATTATGAAAAAAAAAATTTGAGAAGATTTTGTTGACGTTTGGGTTTTACGCATTCTTTGAAACCCGGGACATCTCCACACTCGCCAACTCAACTTTCGGCTCTCAGCTCTCACTCTCACTCTCACTCTCACTCACTCACTCTCACCGCCGCCGCCTTAGCTCTTTGCACCGTCACCGCGGCAGCGCCCCCGTACCCATCCCCATCCTTCCCGCCCACCGCGCCCACCCCGCCCGTCCCCTGCCCCCTTCGCCCGCCCAAGACGCCTCGCTCGCCAGCACCACCGCCGCGCATCCCCCGTTGAAAGGTCCTAAATGGCTAGAGGGGGTGAATAGCCAAATAGAAATTCTACAAAATCACTAGAACAACTTGTTAGTAAATAACAAAGGGTGAATGCATTTTCTCTAGCTCTACTTGTCGGCAAGCCTCCTATCAACAATTCTAGTTGCTAGAGTCTCTAATTCACACAAGTTGCTAAGTCACTACTGTACAACTAGGTGAACAAGCTAAACAACACTAGTAAGTTAAGCAACTAGCAATTCTACACAAGCTACACAAGCACAAGATATAACTCAAAGTAATGCAAGGTAGAGAGAAGGTGTTATCCCGACGTGTAGAGGTAAGTTACCCAATCACCGGAGCGGATATCACAATGTATATAAGATGAAGCCAATCACCGGAGAGACAATCAATCCCACCATGAGAGACAAATGATTTTTAACCCGAAGTTCACTTGAGCACCCCCAAGCTAAGTCTCCGTTGTGCCGACCGTCCCACGTGTGGGTCAAGGTGGAGCTCACTCCTAGCCAATCACTAGGCTACTTTCACCCAAGCAAATGAGGTGTAACTCAATGGCACGAGCAATCGACTAGAGTATGAATTTTGGCACACCACCAGGGAAGATCACAAACCCCTCACAAATCAATCCGAGAAGTGGGCAAGAACAATCTCTTTTTATTCCCAATGCTTCCACCAATCACCAAGCTAGCTATCTAGGAGTGGTGCTCTCCAAGAGTAACAAGAAATCCACTGGCTAACAACGCTCCCCAAGTGCCTCTAAATGCAAACGAGTAAAGCAATGCACTTGAATCTCCACAATCCCTCAAGAATGTGCTCACAAGCAATGGGAGAGAGTAGGAGGGAGTTAGCTCAGCTCAAAGTGTGTTAGGAATGATCCAAATGTCCAAGAGGGAGAGCAATGGCCGCCCAACACATTACTTATAGAGCTCCTTCAAAATAGAGCCATTGGGGGCTCTCAACAATTTTTGTTTTGCGCGACGACGCGCTTAATTGCAACCGCTTTGGTGCGCTAGGCGCGTTCATTTCACGCAGTGAAGTAGCCGTTGGCGCCTGCTGGCGCCCGGGCGCCCGTAGAACCCAGCGTCGGCGCGTGCGTCGGCCTACCAGCGTGCAAAGGCTTCTTCGGACAGCGTCGGTGCACTGGCGCGCCCGGGAAGCGTCGCCCTCGGCGTCCGACGCTCTGCTGCAGCGCCCTGGCCGGGCAAGTGCCGCGCCTGTGGTGCTGCCATTCGCGACACACCGGCGTCGGCAGCTTGAGCACCTCGCGCGCCCGAGGCGCGGGTTTGGCCATTGCCCGGCGCCAGCAGCGCTAACACGCCCGGAGCTGCGTCTGCCAGCGCCGGTCGGCGTTCAAAATGTGAATGTTCGCGGGGCGGCGTCAGCGTCCCGGTCGCGTTCAAGCGTAGTGTTGCGTCGTTTTGTCTTGTTTCTTCACGTTGCTTCAAACCAACTTCCATCGGTTGTTCCATGTTTCCAACACGTCAAAGAACACCCCAAGCATGTGTGTTAGCATTTTGAAAACATTTTTACTAAGTGCGGGTTAGCTCTGAGGTTAGAATGCATGCATATGAATTGTTGAACCTAGAGGCACATGAGGATCGATATTTCGATGGTTTTCCCTCTTTATAGTATGGCTTATCGATCTATCACGGATCGGTTGGATTCGGCAAACCGAGACACGTCGACGGGCGAACTTGATGGCGGCGGCGTTGTGATCGGGCGGCAATCAGGGTTGCAGGGGCTCTAGGTTCAATAGTTGCCGGGCGCGGGTGGCAATCGGGGTTGCCGGGGCGCGGCCGGGTAATCGGGGTTCTTTGGGGCTAACGCTGGCGCGCGTGCGTGCGGCGGCGGCGTGACCAGCGGCGGTGATGATGGGGGCGGCGCGGCGGCGCTGCGGGGGGAGAGAGAGCGAGAGCTTGAAGTCTGGGAAGCTTAGGGTTTTACGCCTTTTATTTTCTGATTAATTGCAACCGATTACAAGTCCCTTGTATTTATAGTCTAGGGAAGACTTGCATCTAAAGAAATCCCACGATTTTATTCCTATCTTTATTCCCTAAATATCCATTACTTAATGACGAAGCTGATGGACGACGATGCGGGCGGCGGCGGCGCTTAGGGCGTCCCGCCCTTCCTTTGTGCGCGTGGGCTCCTAGCCCATTGGGCCCTCCAATATGATTTGTGGCATCTCTCCCCCTTTTTCCACGACAGCAAGCGTCCTCGTGTTGTGGTTCTCGCGCACTGCTGTCATTGTTGATGGGGCGATCGAGCGAGTATGGCCCAATGCTTGTTGCATCCATCTGTATAGAGGGAATAAGCTGGATAAAGATGAGGATGTTGACCCTATCTGATGCTGGTTCCATGCCGTTGCTCTCCTGGTCCATGGGAACATCGTGGATAATGGCGGGATGAAGACCATGGTCATTGAAGAACAAGGCCTACAGTGGTTGAAGAACATCCCACTGTACTGTTGATGATGTCATAGCGTTGTAGTGGTCGTTGTTTCCTGTGATGCCCTTGAATAGCGTCAAGCCGGCGCCTCCGCCTGGAGCTTGATTGTTTCGGTGATTGTAACACCCTAAAATTTGTGTTTTTAGAAATAGAATAAAAATGATTTCATTATGTATTTTTGTGGTCATGACATATAGGAGAAACAATATTTTTCATTAAATTAAAATTTATCATAAGGCTAGACACATGTATGTGCACTCATGCTGAATCATAATTTTCTATGTGGTGACTGGTTTTGTTTTGAAATCTAAAAGGAAATCAAATTCTCTTTGAAAGCATTTAAATTTTGGTTCAAATTAAAGTAAAAAAGATTTATTTTCTCTCCCTCGCTCTTTCCTTCCTGGCTAGTAATATGCCGGCCTGCTTTTATTGTTCCTGGCAGCCCAACGGCCGCTCGGCAGGCCTGCACGCTCGCCCTTTTCCTTGGGTTGCTGAAACCCCCGACCAACTTGGCCGCCCGCATGGCGCTGTGCGCTGCCCGTCGCCTGCAGTGGCATCCCCTTCCTTGTATCGTCCGTAGATGGACTCTACTCCGACTTGAGCCCAGCACACCGAAGCCGTATCGGTTCCTTCTCCTTGTCGCGCACGCAACCGAGCCTATAAAGCCAGCCGCCACCTTGCGCCAGATTTTCTTTTTCCAATCTACGCGCCAGTTATGTCTCGCACGAGTCTGCCGTCGCTGTTATCCCTAATTCGCCGCCGGCGTGCACGACGTCTGCTGCCTCGCTGCCGCCAGGTACCTTGTGCCGTGCTCCTCTCAAGTGATAAAGCTTTGGAAGCGTTTCCTTGTTCCATCTGGCTCTCTGTTCTTTGCTCAGCGTTGCCGAACTCTGCAGGAACTCGCCGCTGCCTCAAGCTTTGCTGACCTGCCTCTGTCATCGTCGTGGTGTGTGTCACCCGTCCCCTGCCAGGCCATGCAATCAAGAACTCATCTCGATCTTTACTAGCACCAGGGCGCCTCTATCTGTGGAAGCAAGCTAGCAGGTCTTCTTTCCGTGCACCCTTTGCTAATGCTCGATCTTCGTTGCCTTGAATCTACAAGTCACGTTTGGTCCTATGAAGCGATCGTCCACCTAACGAACTGCACGTCCTCACCGTGCATTCTTTGTCGTCGCTGACAAATCCCTAGGTGAGCTCTCCTTATCCACCTTATTTTCTTGTGTTCCTTCCCGGATTAAACATAGGCATGTACCTTGTTTTCATCGAGCTCCAGCGAAGCTTCATCCCCGGCCATGGCTGAACTATCCTTGGACCGTGCTCCACTCATTAGCTTGATGGCATCACCTAATCGTTTTGTGGCCGGTTTCCTTTACAAAAAGAAATCCAAAAATACACGTATACATTTGAACACCAGAATCACGTTGTATGCCTTGTCATATTGCAACATCCTGTGCAGTCGTGCATGTGTGCATATGCACGCACTTCATCAGCTTTGAGCACCACGTAGTCTAGCTACACCTTTTGTATTAGTTCCTTCTATAATTATCTTTATCGTTTTAAATCCTAATTGATCCGTTCAAGTTACGTTAGTTTCATAATTCCATAACCTACATGTTTATCTTCCTATTAGCCATGTTTTCAACTTTTTGAAAATTCGAGTTTATATTTAAATTTCGGCGTTTTAGCTCCGTTTTTCAGTGATCCTTACGTCTATGTGATCGTAGCGACGTGTAGAATGGTTTTATAAGCTTTTCAATTTATTTTATCTCTGTTGGTGTACTGTTCTAATTGTAGTCTTGTTTGTATGCATGTTTGGCTCTATATGTACGTGGTATTGCTGTTTGGAATCAAGTAGACGGTGAGCTTGACGTGGTGAACCGGAACACGTTGATGATCTAGAAGGATTTCTCTTGGAGCTTTGGACTTGAAGAAGGAGCGATATTAAGGCAAGTATAGTTTTGGGATATGTTAGCTTTTAAACCATGATCATATGACTTGAATGATGTTTATGCAATGAACATTAAACATGACTATTAGCAACATGTGGACTTGTCTGTATTAGCGTCTCCGGGAAAACAGTACAACTGTGAGGGCTACATGGCTCTGGTTTTAGCTCAGTACTCAGGACCTTTTCTAGCTTGTTAGCGGTTCCCGAAAGGCGTTAGGGGTGCCGTAGACTGAGGATCCCCTGGAGTGGTTGAATCACTTGACGGGACGGAAGATACCTAGCGCCCTAACTTGTTAGGCTAACCTGTGAAAGGCTTCATAGTGAACCCCCGCCGACCGGCCCTAGGGAAGAGGGTTAAGGGGCCGATCACCCTAGGCGAAAGGGCAATTCACGGCTCATAGTGAAAGTGTACACCTCTGGCAAGCAGAGTAAAAACGGTATATCAGCCATGCTCACGGTCATGAGCGCCTTGGAACCTTTGCATTAAAGATGATGACCTATGTTTGTTTAACAGTTCATAATTTATCGTTTATGCTCTACATTATTATGTTATAATGATCATGGGTTTTTGGGTAGATATTGCCTTGCTATTCTTGTTGAGTTCGACATGGACTCACTCTTGCTATTCCCCACACCTCAGGAGAAGTTTAGGCTTGTGATCTACCAGTCAGTCGGTCCCTGTGGAGTCTACACCAGAAGTTTGGAGTGTCTTTCCGTTGTTTGCTAGCTGAGGTTATTTTCTTTTATATTATGTTCGTTATATTTTAAGCATTGTGAATTGATACTACCATTCATTTGTAGCTATATGTGAGATTTGACTTCCAGGGCTCACATATGGTATACATTCGGTTTGTCCTTAAAACCGGGTGTTACAGTGATGCCAAGGAGCTTGTAGTTGGTTGACGTGGCAAGGTGAGGCTGGATGAGAGTCTCTGGGGTAGTGACGAGGCCGACGAGGTATGGAATCGATGTGGGTGGCATGTACCTCATGTCATGGAATGCGTGGAGCTTGCAGGTCAAAGCTTGCTAAAGACCTCATAGGAGACGGGCGTCGATCCGTGGGGGACGATGTGGATCGCCGCGCCCGGTAAGATGGGGTGTCTCCTAGTGCATTACAGCCCAAAGTTTGTTGCGTGAGCCCGCCGACGGGCTTGTTGGCGTAGTCGCGTCGGGCGCTGATGTCGCCGAGGAACCAGGGAGCCAACCGGTTTGGCTCTCGAGTCGCCCCGCTGCCATAGCTGAGTTGTCAATGGCACGATGCTTGTTGCCCGGGCGCCGGTGGCCCAGGAAGCCCACGTTCACGAGGTGGTGTCAGGGGCCATATATGTAGTCGATCATTGGCCGCTCGCCGCGGGTTGCACGGCGAAGTCGGTGGTGTCACCGCTGATGGGCGGCCCAAAGCCGCAAGTGAGGCACCATGGTAAGGTGTCCCCGTTCTCCGGTGGGGCCTTTACGGTGATGCGAGGAACCAGAGAAAGAGGAGTGCTGCTCTTGTCAGTTGGGTAGCGGTGTACCGATGTTCCTACGACGTGGTGTTGATGGTGGTGCCTTGATGTCGGCGCGCATTTGGCGCCGGTGTCAATGTGAAGTCACCGGATGGGGTCCCAAGATGCATCCGGCTCGGTCGAAGTTGCAAATAGATCAACAACTTGCTTTGTCGATGTTCGTGGTGGTGGCGCCTATGGGGAGTCATTGTCGCGTGGATGTCGCGGGTTCAGCCGACGATGTCGTAGTCGGCGGCAACATCCGCGGGAAGGGGCATCATTGCCGCTGGTGTTTCTCTTAGTGGTGTCGTCGTAGGTGCCATTGTTGTTGCCGACATCGTTGTTCGGCTTGTGATGTTCTAATCTGCGAGGTGGTTGACGCCGTTGGTGTTCGCGATGTCGCCGTCGACATTGGGGGGTCGTCGCCGGCATTGGCGCCCTTGAGGGCGTCGCTGTAAATTCATGGCGCCCATGGTAGCGCCGTCATCGTTGGCGATGTTGTCGATGCCGAGGATGTTGTGGCTAGCGACGCCAGTGGCGACGTTGTGGTTGTTGGTGATGTCATTAGCGCCAATGGGAGGGTCCTTTGTCGCGATTGGTGCCCTAGTGGTGGTCGTTGGTAGCGCCCCTTGGAGGCATTGTCGATGTCAAGGACGCCGGGGTTGAGATCGGCGACGTCGGCATCGACGCCGACAACGCCGTTGTGTTGCTCCCGATGGTGATTGTGTGGATGCTCCCGGTGTTCCTAGTGTCAAAGAGGATGTTGGTGGCATAGGAACTTATCGGCGACCGGCCATTGGAGCCTCGTGGACGTTGGCCTAGTTGGGTAGGCTTTTCGCCGAGTACCGGTGGGCGTTGGTGGTAGCCTCTAATCTGATCCGGACCGACCGCAAATGGCCCGGGCGCCCTTGGGGGGCGCGTGCTCGTTGCTTGCGGCGTCGATGATCTTGGAGGGGTGACGTAGACGGCGCTGTGGGAGCATCGTCACCGCCGGTGGCACCCATGGTAGGGGCATCATCGATGGCGGTTGAGATGACATCGGAGGCACGTGACGCCGGACAACATGGCCGCTGTCTGTGTTGCCGCTTTGGCGTGGCCACTAGTTTGTCGTGGATGTGGAGGACGGCGTTGTCGTTGTCCGTGGCAGATGTTGTACAAGCCTGACCGTATGCCAGCCCGCTGTTTCTCAAAAGCGTCTCCGTCACAGCCTTCGTAGTCGTCAAAGATGGTGTGGAGTTCTCCATGACCGCGATTGTCCATGCGCCTGCCATCTCGATCTTGAGACGGTGGTGGTGGTTAGAAGCCATCGGTGGTGGGAATCGCCCCACGTTTCTCCGGATACCAGCTGTCACAGTCGGTTGGATTCCGACGATCCGAGACACGTCGATGGCGAACTTTATGGCGGCAATCGGGGTTACCAGGGCGAGCGGCTATCGCTACGGCGCGCTGGGCCGGGCAATCGGGGTCTTTGGGCGTGCTGGCAATCGAGGGTTGCGGGGCGCAGCGCGGCCGGGCGGCAGGCGGCGACGGCGACGTGACCAGCGGCGGCGATGATGGGGGCGGCGGCGTGACGCGTGGGGGAGAGAGAGAGAGCAAGAGCTTAAAGGCCGGGAAGCAGGGGTTTTACCCCTTTATTTTTCGATTGATTGTAACTGATTACAAGTCCCTTGTATTTATAGTCCGGTGGAAGACTTGCATCTAAAGAAATCCCTGATTTTATTCCTATTTTATTCCTGTCTTTATTCCCTAAATATCCATTACTTGATGACGAAGCCGATGACGACGATGCAGTGGCGGCGGCGCTAGGGCGGCCACCCTTCCCTCGTGTGCGTGGGCGCTGGCCCATTGGGCCCCTCGATATGATTTGTGACATGATCCTAAGTCACTCACACCCTCTATGGTGTCTTGAGCCCATTTTGATCCTCGGTGGAGGTGCTGTTGGAGGGGACAGGCGGGGGACGAGGAGGCCGTGGGAGGATGGGTCGGGGACGAGGAGGCTTGAGGGGACGGTATTGGTTCCTCCGGTACGTCGTCGATCTACTTGGCGAGGTCTGCGAGGATCCCTAACCCTCCAAATAGCGGGACCAACACCCGGTGATTTGCCCCCGTTGGGCAAGTGTAAGTAACTTAAGATGTCTTTACTACTACTTTAGTTCAAATGTTGAGGAAAACTATAATTTTGACTTACTTGTGCAGGAACTGGGAGGTTGTGTTCGATGGTGCGGGCGCACTGCCGCCAACGACATCCTTGGGTTGTTGTGCAGGAAGCACTACCCCGGCCTTGTCGGGTACAAGAATAGGCGCGAGCCCGCCTACACGCTTGACCACTACGAGTGCGCCGAGGACACCGACTACCGCAACGTGGCGGGAGCGGGTGAAAGCAGAGTTTTGGGTGAGTCTCCTCCAAACTGTTATTGCATTCATTTGACTTTTTTGAATAACGAAAAGGATACCCCGTGTTTGTATGCAGACTTATTTCAAATGTCGAGGGAGCCGAGGTTAGGGAGGATGAGGTGCTTATCAAATCTACCAAGAAACACGTCTTGGCATGCATCACGAGGTGAAGCACCAGTGCGCCATAACCTACAGTGGGGAGATCCTTGGGAAAATGCTTGATAAGAAGAGCGTGTGAGAGAGATGACGATGACCCGAGACCAGTACATGCATTGCGGTAGTCCAGTAACATTGATTTTGATTCGTTTTGATATTAACATTGCTTCTTCTTATATGCCAAATACTTCATGGACTGGTGTAGGCGATTCAGAGTGGTGTCGTTCGTATCCGACATTTGGGAGAAGATCGTGGGACGTGTGGTTCAATCGTTGATGGTAGTTATTGACCACTTTTATATGTATGAAAAGCTCTTAAAACATGGATGAATGCTACTAAAATATTATTATTACTAATGAATTCCACGAGTTTTTTGGTGCATACTCAGGTTTGCGAGGAGAACTCCAGGAAAACAATGGAAACAGAGCGAAAAGAGTGAAAATAGAGAAACGGAAGAAAAGGACAAAATCGGAGCGATTGGAGTAAATTCGGGGTCAAAATGAGAAGAGAGGACACCTCGCCAAGGCGGGCCCACCCATTTCCAGGTGGGGTCGGGCAAGACGGGGGGGGGGGTGTGCTGCGGCACCCCCCGAGCACACCACGTGTTGAGCTTCGGAACCTTCCTACAACCGACCTATGGAGTTGATCTAGTCCGTCCAATCAAGTCGGTTTGATCCAAGGGTGAGATTCATCCTATGGGGCTATAAAGAAGGGGCAGGGCTACCCCCGAAACCCTAATTCATTAGCAATAGACATAATTCCTTCTTGAGTTTTCTTTGAGAAGTCTAGGGTTAGAGAAAGTCAAGATCCTATGATTAGAGCATAGCCACTTCAGATTAGCTACAAAGGATCTTGATTAGCAATCAAGTTTATTAGAAATAGAGAGATTAGTGAGGAGTGCTTGGGGAGGAGTTAAGGCCTATCGGGATCTTCTCTCTTTGTATTCTCGAGGGATCATTCTCTTCACGAGAGGAGGAGTGTATTCAGAGATTATCCGGTTTTTCGACTTCATAATTAAAGTAAGTTTTGGTTTATTCTATTCTTCAAGTTTGCAACTCTTTTTAGAGTACTTTAATCCTGGTTGCTCTTGATTAGAGGGATAGTTTCTAGTGTATCTTGCGGTGCTTAGACTAGAGTTATACGTGAATGCCCCTTGCTTGGTAGGGAATCAGTGGTAGTATCATAAAGGTGACTTTATAGCTTTATTGAATCCTCACGTAGCCCACTTCCCACCAAGAAGAAACGGTAGGCTTTTTCCACGTTCTTAGTAGAGTAATTTTGCCTTACTTTAATAAGAATTAGCGCCCACGATAGAATAAATAGATGTAGAGATTAGAACAAGAAGTCAGTGTTATCTCCTAATTCTAGCTAGTTTCTTAAGTACTTTGATTGTGAAGTGGATTGGGTAAATGCTAGTTATATTCACCTCTTTGTTCCTTTGGGTTCGATATTTTAAAATCGGGAGTTCATCTTTTGGTGAAGTGCTACAGCGGTATTTCTATCTACGTACGCTTATGATAATTTTACAACGACATTGTGTGCATATAATTTATACCAACATTCACCCGGGACTACATTAGGCAGCATGAAGCTCTCCGGGCGCATCATTTGAAGATGAAAGGTCCAGCACACCATTAGGGCAGCAGCTCCTCGCCCAATACAAAGCCACGTGGGTATGGAAAGCCTAGGTTGCAGTCTTTCTTGGTGCCCCCTTGTTGCCTTAGTTCTAAAGTTCTTTGTCTTTCTTTGCGGTGAAGAAACATCCAGGGAAGGACTGCAATGACTTACAGGTGTTCTGCATGTCCTACATGGGCAAGGCGGCATCGGACGTCAACTGCACTGGGCAGGAACCACCCGAGGCGTACACCAACCCGGACATTGCCGAACAGATTAGGGATTACATGGCAGTGGCAAAGGTGTGCCATGGGGAGGAGTACGATCCGTGCACACAGGAGATCGATGCAGATCTCGTCATGAGGCAAGCAGGAGGCAAGAAGCACGGGCGGATGTGGATTGCCACCAGCGTCATCAACAATTCCGGTTTCTCCCACACCCGAATCCGAGCAGGTAGCGCCGCCACCGACCCACCCATATGTCCACGGGTGAACTCTTCACAACAGTAGGTCGACACACTCTAGGTTAGTTCATGTTTACTCGTTGTCCATTGATCTTTACACCTTAGTTACGTTTGAAAAACTAAAACTTTTGTACTATGTGTTGTAGGCCGAGCTAGAAAATGAGAAGAAGCAGCGTGAGGAGATAGACACGAAGCTTCTAGCCACAAGTGCAACCGTGGAGGCCTAGAATACAGCGCTGGCGATGCGGCAAATGCGCCTGGAGGAACTGACGAAGTTCCTAGCAGCTATTGGCCAAAAGTCCAGTTTGACCTTGCCACCGGAGCTCCTCGCTCCCCTCTCTTTGCCGGCACCTGTTCTACCTACTCCAGTGAGCAATGAAAAATTGATTGTTTTCGCTTCTTTACGCAAATCCTTTCTAACACATGCAAGCGGCTCTTTTCTTTCTGCAGCAACTGTCGGCGGGTTGGAATCCTACTCCCTGTAGCAATTGCAGAAAGCGTACCCTCACCGGGCGTTCAAGTATCCACCTCCACCATCGTCTTGAGATGCCTTTGTTAGGATTTATTGGACTTGTGTTGTGAACTTGTGATGCACTTGGACACAATTTGGCACTTGTGAACTTGAGATGAACATTTAGCACTTGTGGATGTGAACTTGTGATGCACTTGTGATGTTTATGGTATATGTATTGTGCTTGTTGTGGTGAATGTGCCGGATGTGGTATCTATGTGTTGGATATGATATATATGTGATTTTGATTGCTTGTCAAGGTGGAATGAAAAAAATTAAAAGGTTGTTTTCTTCCCTTTGTCGAGTGCAAGTGACCATTACACTTTCGGCAAGGGGTGCTTTGCCAAGTGCTATGGTCATGGCGCTCGGCAAAGGCGGGAACGGCAACCGTAGAAAACCGCTGATTCACAGCTTTGCCGAGCGGTGACCATGGAGCTCGGAAAAGTGTTACGGTTCGCCGAGCGTGAAAGGGAGGTGGCGCTCGACAAACATCCAAGGTGTTGCCGAAAGTGGGGTGCGGGCGCGCTCGGCAAACTGCCGAGTCATTGCCAAGTGGTGCTACTTTCGGCAAAATAAAACTGCCGAGTCCCGGAAAAACAAAAAAAAAAAAACAAAAAATCTTTGCCTAGCGTGGTTTGTCGCTCGGCAAACTTGCTTACCGTGTGACGTCAAAGGTCCGTTAACGACACAAATGACGTAGCGGCGAGTTTACTTTGCCGAGTAGCGAGTTCGGCGCTTCGGCAAACTAGTGACGAGTTGCCGGCGAGGGTGTAACACCCGTGTTTTTTTGCATCATTTTAAAATTCACTAAAATTTGAACTTTTTCGAATTACAACTAAAACTTGATTTATTTTTTTTTTCCGCTAAACCGAAACCCACAATTTTACGAAAACCCCGCATCTAAAACTCCCACCATTTAGAAAATAGGAAATCTTGTTTGTTGCTTGAGAGCTTATGGTGGAAGGTAAGTTGATGCCTCAACTAGATTTTTGCGATTATGGAAGCATCCATGAGAATCGATTCTTAATTTTCCCCCGAATTAAATTATCGAGACACGTGTACCATCTTCCCAAACCATATATATATATATATATATATATATATATATATATTTATATGTATTAAATGGCACAAGGGAATAAATGTTCTCAAGATATAAGTTTAGGGAATAGAAACCCAAGTGCATGAGTAAATAAATATATATATATGTGGAGGTTCACATGAAATAAGAGAAACGGGGAGAAGTGCGTACACATATATATGTATATATTCATATGAGTACAATGGAATAAATATTCTCATGAATACAAGTCAAGGGAATATAGGTTCATGTACTTGTGCAAATAATATAAATATATACATATATAAAAGTACACAAAAGAAGAAAGGAGAGATAGAGAGGAGGAAATTGGAAAGGGGAAAGGAAAATGGAAAAGAGCCATGGGCTTAATCCCTCCCCTCCTCTTTCACTCCGGCCCGGCCCTAGCTCCTCCCTCTCCTTCTCTTCCCAATTGAGCGGGCCGCCCATGGCCGAGCGGGAAGCGAGGCCCAACCCGGCCGCTCCTTCCTCCCACGCTCACGCCGACGACCGGACCCCATCGGTCGGCTCTCTCCCCTTCCTTCCCTGCATACGCCGTACGGCAAGACGGCACTCCGGATTCCAACCGCGATCGCGAGGGTGACGACGGCACACGGCGCCCCATGGCCCCGCCGCCGAGGCGCCGCATCAGCGACCCACCGCCCTTAGCACGCATTGAGGGGAGCCGTTTGTGAGCACGACGGCGCGGCCGGCGCCTAGCCTGAGACCTCGCGTCACCCGCCTCGCCGGCAAGGGCCACCGGGTAGCTCCGACGTGACCACACGAGGAACCAGAGGGCCGGGGATGACACGCGGCGGAACGTGCGCCACTTCGACCTCGCGGACACGGAAAGGCGCTTCAACGCCCACGGCGGCAACCACGGACCGGATTCAAGCGCCGCGCCGTGGTGGCGGCAAACCCTCAACCCCAACGACATGGCGGACGACGGGGACGACCTTTGCACAGCGAGACCATGGACCTGCCCACAGCAGCGCCCGCGCCGCCATTCCGCCTCCGGCCCACGTGCCGCAGGGGATTTGTCAAGGGCGCCGCAGCGCGATGCTTACCCGGGCGGACGGGAATGGCCATGGCCGCCCGGTAGCCAATGGCGACAAGACTACCGGCGGGCATACGGGGAGACGGGCCAGGACACGGACAGGAACACGACATCAGCGAACACCAGCCGAGGTCCGCGTGCATCAATCGTGCGGTGCGGGAAAAGATCGGACGACGGCGAGGGAAATGTCTTGCGGCCGCCACGCCACCGCCGCGCCTATAAATAGCGCTTTCGGGGGCTCAATCGGCCGGGCCAAGCCCGACTCCCGAGCTACGCCCTGGCGTGGAACACACGGTGCTCGCTCTCTCCTTCCCTCTCCTCCCCTTCCTCCCGCGCCACGCGGTTTTCCCCCCAAATTGGAGCTCCGACCGCCGCCGCCGGAATCCCGCCCGTTCCCGCCGGATTAATCACCGTGGGTCAAGGATGCGGTCAATGAGTCCCTCCGAGGTCTATTAGCACGGATGTTGTACTTCTTTACCTCCCTACTTCTACGTGAAGCTCACTCCGAGCGCCGCCACCACCCGCCGCCCCGTCATGCCGCCGTGGAAGAGCCCTACCCCCGCCTGCCCGTGCACGTCAACAAGACCGGGAGACATGGGGGAGCCGGGCCCCCTCGCGGCGAGCTAAAGGCGAGGAACGATGGATGGTCCGGCCCGAACCCGGTGGGCCGCCGCCGCCGTCGTGATGGCGGTGAGGGACCGGGGCGATGACAACCGTTCCCCACTCCGTCATGACGACGGCACATGCGGCGAATGGGAAGCCGAGACGTGGCCAACTCCCGCCGATGCCGTTTTCCGTCAAGTGCCACGCAAAAGTCAGCCCCGGGGCCCACCAGCGCCACGTTGGGACACATATGATGTTGGGTGCACCTAGCAAATTGCTATGTACCCCAGATTAGTTTACACAAAGTGTGTTATAAGTATACCTTCCCGCGTCGGAAAAATTCCTTTAAAATTTGTAAATTCATTATTTGAATTATAGAATTTTATCATGTAATTAGTTCTATTTTTCTTACATGATAAAATTATATTATAATATTACCCTAATGATTTAATTAGGGATTAATATTATATAATTCATATCTCGTGCAAATCAACTCCATTTCGCGTGAAACGACTTCCATAATTCATCTAAAATCTAGCTCTATGCATCTAACCTATTGCCACCATAATGTTCTATGCTTGCTTTGTATGCCATAGTTCGAGCTAGGTCTATCGATGTACCCGAGGTAGTTTCCGACGACCCGATTAGGAGTATCCGTCCGAAGTACGCTAGAAGACGTTCGACGCCATGCCGATTCGTAAGAACCTCCCAGGCAAGTCCTTACCCCCTCCCCCTTAATCATGACCTTAATTAATTAATTGATGATGTTAATAATATAATGGATCTCGAGATCATGGCCTATTATTGTATGCGATTATGAGATGATACATACTAGGTGTATGTATGAGCTATGTGCATTAAGATTTGATGATGAGCTAGGTGCTCAAGATATATGATGAGCTGCGTGCTCGAGATTATTGGGGAGCTAGGTGCTCCTATTATGAGATGAGATGATGTGGACATACGATAATAGCCATGATGTTAATTAATATAGTTTAAGTGTTAAAATGAATCTAACCCACAAAGAGGTGAGTGGTGGTAGTCCGGTGGAGCCTAAATACCACATCGGAATCGCCGTGAGGGGTTCTGCGGAGAGATACTCGCCTCCCTAAGGACCGGTTCATAGACCGTCTACCTAGTGAGATATTTCGCATACGACCACACGTCGGTATGGGACGGCTTGATTCCACACCCCGTTAGATTGAAATATAATCTCTAACCAAGGAGGCCGGAGTAGGCAAGCGGTCTATCAGAGACGACGCGCGAGAGGAACGGCTCGTGGTCCGGTTGGCGTGGTTGCTAGGTGTGTCTTCCACGTAGGGTTGAGGTTGTGTGATTGGCCATATTGTGCACAAAAGATATATAGAGGAATGAGGACTACGCGGGGGGACGCATCCTCCGTAGCACCGTTCGTTACGCACGAGGGATGGCGGCCTCGTAGTGGGTTCCCCTGCGTATAGGTACGACATCTTCGGTGGAGTGGATGGTGGCGGTGCTCCGTGGCAGGTTACGTCAGGGGGATGACAACCTCCGTAGAGAGTACGCATAAGGTTGTATCCTTCCGTAGCAGAATCCAACCCCGAGAAAGCCGTGGTTGAGATTATATGGATGTCTAGGTTGGCTACCAAGCGGGTACGGAATCTCGTTAGGCCTGTCGAAGCCATGACGATGGTAGAGGCAATGCCTATCGTGTGGGGAAAGTGTACAACCTCTGCAGAGTGTATTAAATCTATTCGAATAGCCACGTCCTTGGAATGGGCGGATGCTAGGACCGGACCGGCTATGATTAGTATTCACACTAAATAACTAACCTGTTTGTGGCATGTGTTGAGGATAATGAGATCCAACCGGGGAACTAGCGAGAGCGTTTTTGAGACTCGCTAGTGCCCAAACCCTTAATAACCAACCACCCCGGGGTTTGGACTTGCCGAATGCGTTTGTACTCACCCCTCCTCTATTTTTACAGACATCAAGACACCAAGAGGTAAGATCGTCGACAAGGTAGAGGACCAGCGTTCGTAGGAGTTCGCAAGGTGTTTGCTTAGGAGAAGGACGTTGAAGCCCGAGAATTCATCCATGCACAAGAATCACTGTGGAGTACGAGGCAGTGTCATGGTTAATCCCGCTTCTCGGTTGGCCAACTCTAATATTGTACCCGATTGGTGACCCCTTCTCGCCGCCATTTGTAAGCCCCTTTCTATCCTATATTTATAAAGCTTCGGGTTACTATTATTCTTGTATACCATTATACGAAACTAATAGACGTGTTTGTGGCATGATCCCGGGCGCAAACACGTGTGATTAATCGACCCATTAAAAGTGGGGTGTGACAGAGGGGGCCAAAAAGGAGCTCGGCCCGAAAAGTCTTTGCCGTCGAAAGTTTCGCCGAGCTCCGTTCGTCGAAAGCACGCACTCGGTGAAGGCTTCATCCCGGCTAATCTGGGCTTCAGCGCGCCGGGCGCCAGCCAAGAGGTCAAAGGGTAGTGTGAGTACATGTGGACCACCACTATGTTTGCGACTTGCAAGGGATCTCGAGGATGGTCCAACACCCATCTCGATTTGCTTTAATGATGAAGATGCCTCATTAGCTAATGTATGACACAATTGACTTTTAACTAAACATTGAACCATTTGTCTTACTAAACAATCGTGTAATTGATAATTTATTTTGTTATGGCTGTATAACTAAACTTATATTTTTGTATATTTGCACTAATTCTTTTTTTTAATAATATGAGTGGTAAAATTTCATGTCAATAGTGTCATAATTAAATACAAAGATAGTACTTGAATTGCAATTTAACATATCATGATCGTAATGTGTCTAGAGCAAGATTTACAAAGCTATGACCAACTAAGACATCTCCCACACTTTTTCCACTTATATCATTTTTCCATTCACTTTTCCCACTTATATCATTTTTCCATTCACCTTTTCCACTTATTCGAATGACTTGCGGTTCAAATTTGAGTTTTGAAAAATAATTCAAAGAAAAGAGAAAAAGTTCAAAAAATATAGCAAAAAGTACTGAACAAATTTCCAAACTTGGCTATGTTGTGACAAGGACTGTAGCAAGTCCACATAAAAAGTTTGGGCGTGAAAATAAAAAAAAAAAAATAAAGGGTTTGCCGAGCACCGCCTAGGCACTTGGCAAAAATGGGCTTTGTCGGCGCGATGGAGGAGCGCTTGGCAAGGTAGGCTAGCGTTTGTTTTGCCGAGCGGCAAGATCTCGGCACGGCAAAGGGACGGTCTGAAACGGAAAAACCGTTAAGTCCTCACTTGCTCAACTCATCGCCATGATCTCTCACACTCACCTACTCACTCCCTCACTCACGCATCGCCGCTCCACCGCCTGCCCACCCACCGCCGGCCGCAACACTCCCAGATCCGCACCGCCCCAGCGCCTCGCACCCCCCCCACCCGCACGACCGAGCTTGGCTGCACCTCCGCCGCGCGCGCGCTCCACCGCGCCTACACACCTCGCCGAAGGAATATGGGATCGCTACGCCTAGCTAGAAAACAAAACTTTTCTACCCACAAATCAGGAAATCACGGGATTACCACTAGACGCCCAGGTGCACCGGAAGACGTCTTCTCTTGGCGTAGAGATGCTTGGCGTCGCAGCAGTGTCGTGTAGCTCCTCATGTTCGGTCCTCCACATGCGGGTTCGTCCTTGTGCTCTAGATGCAACACCTCCAAGGTTCCCACACGTCCTGGGAGGGAGCGTCGCGCTTCTGGACTGCTAGGTCCGCAAGGAGCAAGAGGCGAGGGTGTGGGCGGCGGCGGCTGCCAAAGTGGTGTGGTAAAACCTAGCCCCACACCCACCTCTCTTATATAGGCGTTCCTAACAGGCTCCCAAGATGGAGGCCCATTAGTAACCTTAACCCCCGTCTAATTGGATCAGATTCGAATTAGGCATCCTTCCCCTTAAGCGTGTGACCCTATGGGCTCACGCACACATAGACATGTCCCGAGTACTCCTACTCGACTAATAGTTGACAGCGGCCTCTAGCAAGACGTGTCAACTCCTATGCGTACGCAATGATCATATCAGACGAACCACCACAAACTCACATACAGGTTATTCCCTTTGCCTCACGATATTTGGTCCACCTCGTAGGTTAACACTTAACCCAAGCAAGGCCATGCATTTCTTGATCTAATCATTTGAGTGGTCCAGTGATATCTCTATCACATAGAGAGGGGCAAATTCCATCTTGATTGACTACGCCTCACAGCATGCTTCCTGACAAACCTAAAGACCACCTTTATAGCTACCCAGTTACGGAGTAGCGTTTGATAGTACCTAAATAGGTCATTTCACATCTTGAATACATACGACAATCTCAGGTCTAAGGACATAACGTACATGATGTGAAACGAGATAATAATAACATCTCTTGTCAGGTCAATCCAGCCCCATGTCATACATGTGCCCACACTATTAGTTTGACATCTCCATGTCCATGACTTGTGAAACATAGTCATCAACCAATATGTGTGCTGATCTAATATATGTGTGAAACATAGTCTATGATTATCTCTAGGGCATATTCCCAACGATCTCTCACTTGCACTAGAGTTAATCTTGAAGATGTCTAATACCCATATCTCTCATGTGCGCCTCATGCTTAGGCTATGGAAGAGCATTTGTCAAAGGATCTGCAACATTCAATTCAGTTTGTATCTTGCATATCTTGATCTCACCCCATTTGATGAACTCTCGAATGAGGTAAAATTTCCGCAGTACCTGTTTGTTCTTATGGTGATCCCTCGGCTCCTTAGCCTATGCAATTGTGCCACTATTGTCACAATGAAGGTTCAAAGGGCCGCTTGCATTTGGAAACACACCAAGCTCAATGAGGAACTTCCTCATCCAAACACCTTCCTTCGCAGCTTCAGAAGCTGCAATGTACTCAGCTTCTGCTATAGAATCGATCACCGTTTCTTGCTTGGAATTTTTCCAACTTACAGCACCACCATTTATTGTGAACAAATATCCTAATTGAGATTGTGAATCATCTATGTTAGTTTGGAAGCTAGCATCGGTGTAACAATTTACAATGAGCTCTGTTGGTATTCATTATATGCACACAATAAAGATAAAGATATCATAGCGCACGCGATATAGTAATACATTGTAGCATTTCACCAAAGATAAACTCCCGGTTTTAATATCGAACCCAAAGGAACAGTAGGTGAATATAACTAAGATCTAACTTAACCCAAACTTCACAACCAAGGTACTTAAGAAACTAGCGAGATAAAGGAGATTCCTCAAGCAAATCTAATTCAAACACTCATAAGCGTTGTTTCATATTGTTCTATCTAGGACGCTAATTCTTAATAGGGTAAGACAAAATTACTCTACTAAGAAACAGACAATGTCTAACGTTCTTCTTGGTGGGAAGTGGGCTATAGAGGATTCAATAAAGCTATAATGTCACCTTTATGATACTACCACCGATTCCCTACCAAGCAAGTGTCATTCACAAATAACCCTAGTCTAAGCACCATGCTCACACTAGAAATTACTCCCTTAATCAAGAAATCACCAAGATTAAAGTACTCAAAAGCGAGTTACAAACAAGGAGAACAATATAAACCAATGCTTACTTTAATAAGAAGTTGACTCACTAGAGAATTCAGAGCAAGTTCTTTCGCTAAGAACTTAATCCCATGAGAATACACGTAGAAGATCCGACAAAAGGGAGCTCCTCTAATCTACTCATTACTAGATCTAATCTATTTCTAATCATAGACTAATTCTAAGAATTAGTCTAATCTTGATTGCTAATTATATCCTTGGTAGCTAATTGGAATTGCTCGTGGCTCGACATGAAGATAATGACTTGGGGTTGGGGTAGCCCCGCCCCTTCTTTTTATAGCCCCATAGGATGAATCTTAGCCCCCGGATCAAACCGACTTGATTGGGCGGACAGATTGGATCTCAAGGTCGATTGGAGGAAGCTTACGGAAATTTGGACTCGGAGAACCTTCCAGGAAGGTCTTAGCGGCAAGACGGTGGTGCCGCCCCCGGCCCTACCTGGTGACGGTTGGGTCGGCCTTTGCGAGCTGCCTTCTCTTCTCATTTACACCCACGGAATTTATACCAATCGCCTTGATTTGGTCCTTTTCTTCCGTTTCTCTATTTTCACTATTTTCGGCCTCATTTTAAAATTTGTTTTGGAGTTCTCCCGCAAAACCGAGTGTGCACCAAAACTCGTGGAAATCATTAGTAATAATAATATTTTAGTAACATTCATCCCATGTTTGATAGCTTTCCATATATATAAAAGTGGTCAATAACTACCGCCAACAAGCTCCCCCAAACTTACCTTTTGCTAGTCCCTTAGCAAAACATATAAACTATAAAACAAACTTAGATCGGGAGTTGCTATGATACTTTCATTCTTATAGAGTACACATGCTTTCAAAAAAAGAGACTCAACCAATTTGGATAGACTAATTCTCGACTTCAAACTCTTTCTTTTACCAACTATGGTGCTTTTACTCTCACTTAGGTACTTGAGCAATTGAAAGATAGAACAATCAAGTCAAGCACTATGTTTCAAGTCTTCGATCGCTAATATTCCGTAGTTTTTTTTAATAAATTTTGCAAATAAAACTCAGAGCTCTACAATGAATGGCACTCTCAATCTCTCAAGATGTGGTATTTGTGGATCCTCACTAGGCATTAATAATAGTTGCCTTCTCTCTTGTATATGTGGTATTTGTGGCACAAGGCTAAGTATTAAGCCTTTATAATTCTCTCTCTCTCTCTAAATATGGCTTATGTGTAGTTCATAGGAGTGGCACTCTTAAAATAATATTGCATATCTGCAAAGGATATATCTATAGTTCAAACAATGGATCCACAGAGAGTTCAGCCAATCAAAGCAAGTATACACTAGTAGAAATATGATCTTCTATGACGATTTCCTTGTGACGATTTGAAATTTCGTCATGCAATCGTAGTTTTTAGTGACCTAATTTTGTAACTTCATCACAGATCATGAGTGACGATTGCCAAGTCCGCTAGAAATAATGACGAAAAGCAATAGAGCGTCACAAAACAATAAACCTATTCGTCACGAGATAATAATTCCGCCTCTAACCGGTGGGGAACCAATGATGAATGTAAACTTTCGTCACAAAACAACATACACATCGTCACAAAACAATAATGTCAATGCTTCAAAGCACCAATATGGGTCCCACATGTGTGGGTCCGACCCTAGGTCCCACATGTTGGTACCATGGTCCCACTACTATCGACGTGGCGATGTGGACCCCACCATAGCGGTCCCACATTGTAAGCCACGCGGCATTCCAGTCAACGCGGGCCCCACCTCCACTGTCCCACCAGCATTGACAAAGACCCCACTATAGTGGTCCCACATCTTGGTCATGCTCCCACATGGCGTTCCACATCAGCCGAGGGCCCACCACCATTTGTCCCCACCACCACTATCCTACCAGATAGAACCACATAACAATGTGACATCGCAAGTCCACGTGGTGACATGGACCCCACCACCATGGTCCGACGATGTAGTGGTCCCACTACCACGTGGCACTCACGTCATTGTGGGCCCACCAGCTTGGTTCTACTAGATAGAATCGGTGGGCCACCATAGTTGGGGCGCAGTCCCACGACCACGTGCCTTCCACGTCAATGTGGGCCCTACCACCACGATCTCACTAAGTGCATAAGTGGACACCATAGGTGGGCCCCACTACCTTGGACCCACGTCGTAGTGGCCCCACCACCACCTGACATTTCACGTCGACCTTGTTCCCATAGAACAGAATTGGTGGGCCACCATAGGTGGGACCCCCACCGTGGTCCCACCGAGGTCTCTAAGGGACAGAGCATGTGATATCCTGCCTTATGGCTTAATAAGATTGATAGAATACTCATGACAACAAGTTCTAACTTCTTTCCGAAGCCCCAATCCAAAGAACTCTAAAGTTAAGTGTGCTTGGCTTACGAAATTTGGGGATGGGTGACCGACCGGGAAGTTCTTCCTGGATGCGTATGAGTGAGAACAATGTGCGTCAAAAAAACTTATGTTGGTATTTGAGGACAATCTTGTTTATTAGAGAGCTGCTAGATGTAATTGGGCCCGAGTGCTAATGTAAGTGAGCCCGGGAGCGACATTATAGGCGGTGCCATGTGGCGATCCCTTCCATGACGAATGTTTGTTCGTCATGGTAAAATACTTCTATGACGAAATTTCAAGATTCGTCATGGTGCATCAAATGTGACCTTCGTTCTATGGCGATTTCAAATTCGTCACTAAATCGTCATAGAAGGTTTTCAATGACGAATTTGGCATCTTCTGTGATGAAAGCATTTTGTCATCGATGTGAGGTTCTCTACTAGTGTATAGCATGTGTATGGAATATGGTGGATAGGTTTATATTTGGTGGCTAAAACAAATTCTACGTTTACTCCTTTGATGATAGAACAAACCTCTCTTTTGGAACTTGGAAACTTTGAGAGAACTTTGGGCTGCATACTTTTCTTTTTCTTTCTTTTTCTTTCAGAGAGGCGGGCATCTAAGTACCCATTGTTTTTATTTGGACATTTGTCCTTTTTACTCTCTTCTCTCTTTTTTTTCCTTATTTTTAGGGAGATAGGCTCTACTCGCAGAGTAGGACACTTGTCCATTTTTCATCTCCCTTTTTACTCTCTTTTTTTAGCAAAGAACCCACTCTCTTTCCATCGATAGACTTTTTGAGAGATATCAACAAAGATATTTGGAGTAAATAAACATGGGCTTCCTATAGTTTGATGGGGTGTTTATTCCCAATGTAGGAATGAAACAAATATATGGATGTATATGTGGAAAAAGCATGGTATTGCAATCACTCCTAGTGTAGGAATAATGCATATATATGTGGAAGGTGGTGTGGATGGAAACTTGTCTTTTCATGACTGAACTCCTCACAGTGTAACAGCAAAGCTTGAACTACTCAACCCAAAGCAAATAGCATATGTAACTCGAATGTTTTCCTAATCTAATGATCATAAATATGGCTTTGGTAGGAATTTAACACTCGCCAATCAAGAGCTCATCATGAAAGATTTTAAATTCTCAAAATAAATCTCCGGATATAGTTTCACAAAAGGAAAAGATAAATAGCATGCTCGGACTCTCTCATATCATATCTCCCAATTACCTAGACTTAGATCAAGCGTATGCTACCCACAAATCAGGTATAGAGCAAATTTGAAAGCGGGACAAATATATCCAAAACATCGGAGGAGTTTCTAGTAAAAAGCAAGGTACTAAAAAGAATTAGAGTAGAGCAACTATTCATCATTTCCAAGACTAACTTTATTTATTCTAATAAACACTTATTAACCACAACTTAAAAAACAAGCAAACTTATATATATATATATATAGGACTCTTTATTTGATTTAAAACTTTATGCATCTTTTTTATGGTCTTTTTAAAATAAAGCAAAAGATAGTAAGTGAAGGGGTACTTATCTCGATAATCAAGGGTGCTCTCCCCCAAGCTAGATTTTTGTGTAGGTCTTTGAGGTGAGGTAGACAAATGGAGATGATGTCGTCCCTTCCTTGATGGAGCTTTGATGATGATGACCGAGTTAATGCTCGTCAAGTGGTCGAACATCTCCTTCTCGCCGTGGCTCATTGATGCTTAAAATCCTCGTGAAACTCAAATAGATAACAAAGAGAAAAAACACACATATCCATTCCACAAGCTCTATTGTCTAATTAATGATCTTAATCAATTGGATATGTAAGCTTTAATTATCTAGAGTTTCTTAATGAGAATTAAAGATTAAGCTTTAACAAGGATTTAAGCAAAAGATAATATTTTTGTATTTCCACATCTAGCATGTGTGCGGGGAAAATAAGAATGAATGCAAACTTCATTTTTATGCCTCCACAAGAAACATTCCTATGGGTGTTTATGCCACGTAAGTATTCACATGGGGCTTTAAGAAGACATCCACCTAAACGTATGTATGCAATAAGGCAAACATGCTAAAAGGAGAAAAATTACTCATGTAGGGAGAGTAAATTTGCAAGACTTAAGTAGAAGATATCGGTACTTACCTCGGGTGCGTAGGGAGTTCATTCCTCCAATGATTGTATTGAGGTCTCCGAGGGTGTTACCTTGGATGTTGAAGGAGGGGGATGTCTCTAGTTCTAGAGGCGGTCTTTCTTTCTTTCTCCACACCTTCTTAGTTGGTGACTTAGGCATGAGTTCAGTTATCTCCTCCTTAACTTCTTCATCATGGACCTCTTCATTATTCCGGTCTCTTCTTGTCCAACTTCATTCCTAGATGCCTCTCGCCGCATAGGCTTCCTAGTCTTCTTGTGACATCGGGGTATATCCCTTTGCGGTGAGAGCTGCATTTTCTTTTCTTATTTACTCCTTTAGGGACACCATCCATGTTCATTGCTTGTCCAAAGCATCTTAAAGTGAAGCTTTAATAATGGGAGTCTGGCAAAGATCTTGCTTAGTACTCGTGTCTATAGGTCCGTGACACTTTACTTGTAGAGTTCAAGAGATCTCCCAAGCTTAGCTTGAAGTATGTCCCTGTTCACAAAGACAAAGTAGAGATCAGTGCATGGGCTCTGTTGGTGGAAAAACACCAACAGAACCAAAACTTATTTCTTCCTTTCTAACCTTTGCACACAAAGCAAGATGAGATTCATGTTATATACACTCGCTTTAATCATGACATGGGTGATAAGACTAGAAGATAAATATAGAATGTTGCTTTTAAAACATTTTAATGGAAAGGATCAGGTGGTTTGACTCATGGAAGGATTGTTTATGACTATGAGGTCAAAAGGAGTGGTAAAAGGAACAATTAAAGAGCTAGCATGCTGAAATGATCGATTGAAATAATTAAAGTTGTAACTCAAACATGCTTAACTCTATACATAGCACAATCAAAGAGAGGCTTTATGGATAACTCACCTTGAGATGTTACCTTTATTTTGGAACATGATACTACCGTAGCACCTCGTGGCAAATGGTTCCTTCTCTCTTGATCGCCTCCTTGTTCAACTTATCTCATATGTTCCTCTTCTTCTTTATCCTTTTGTCAAGTCACCTTTCTCATTTATTATTTGGATCATCTTGCTTTTCTCATTTATTCCTACAACGTTAGTAGACAACACATACCCCGAAGGAATATACAAGTAATAACAAGAGTAGTGTATTCATCAATCTAGAGGTTGACTTCTATGCTATGTAAAAGTTTTGTTGATTAATGAGCATAGACTACCACTACTTTTCTTAAAGGATTGATTTTATCTTGTATCTCAAGTTTAACCTTTGTCTTAGAGATAAAGTAATAGTGAGTAGAGGGATTGCAAACCAATGTGTCGAAGTGATGGGGAACATGGGAGGCGGAGCACATCAAGATCATCTCATTGGAGTTAGTCTTCCTCCCCAAGCTTTAGCCTTTTCGCCACTTCGACACTTAAAGTCAAGTGTGAATGTTGAAACGTCCCTCGTAATATTGTAACGCCTATATCCTCAGACATTGTCCATCCTTCATTCTTTCTCTTATCCTACAATGATTAGTCACCAAGAATACCCGAAGGGAACTAGTCCTAGGAACATGTTATATATTAAAAATATTTATGAGCCTTCATGTGCTCACATTTTTTTTATATATAATTATTATTTTCCCCTATTATATAGCTGGACCTTCATGTGTCCATATATATTTTTTTTTTATAACTTTAGATGAAAAAATTAGTATAGAAATAAATATAAGATAAATATCGACCTACCCTGTCTTTGACATTTCTTGTAGCTTGTTGCTTCGTCCATCCACTTCTATGAGTGAGTGCCTTTATTATAAATCCTTTTCTGTGCAAAAGCACTCTTCTCATAAAGTGATGTCTTGGTAGGTTCATACCCATACCATGAGCGGTTGCAACATAGCTTCCTTCAGTTCTTCCATGAGGAACGAGCCGGGTCCTCTTTTGCATAAAGTCACCGGAGCTTATCATATGTCATGCTTCATCACTTATTTGAGTTCTTGACTTTCCCGAATTGGATTTTGACAGGTTCTTCTCAAGGGGGTTAGTCTAACAAAATATCCCAACATCTACTATAGCATACTATCGCTCAAAAATCAACCTAGACACCACGTCTAATTTGAATTAAGAGGGAAATTTAACCTAAGCACTACACTTAGTTTAAAAGGCCTATGAAAATATCAACATTCCTAAACTAGGCACCATGCTTCATTTAAAGAATGTATGGAGATACTTCAAACCATAGCATACTAAAAAAAGCGAGATAGAAGGTAGCATTAAGGCATAAAAGAGATTTACTCAAACAAGATTGAGAAAGCATAATTAATGTTTAGCAACATGAGCATATTATAAAAGTAAGAACAACCAAGTTAATGTAGCAACATGGCAAGAGATATTTCTAAGCATGCAGTTCAATGTTGCATAATAATTGGTTTAGACATACCTTGTATTGTCATCCTATAGCCTTTTGCTCCAAACCTGGAATGGTTAGTGACAAAAATACCCGAAGGAATATCTTTACAAGTGTATCTATGACTAGCAAAAGATGGAAGCTCAAATCATCAAGCAATCTCTAATTTCAACCAACTAGATAAGCAATGAAAAACACATGTATCTACAACCATCCTTTCTAAGTCTTTAGGAATAGCTAGTATGAGGGGGATTGAAGATATCATATATGGCAAGATTAGAGAGATCAAAAGATGTAGGAGTTTGCTCAAATGAGCACGGGTTTGAAGAAGTGTTCATGAAGTAGCTTCCCCGCTCATCGAGGTTCTCATCCATTGACATTGTTCTTCTTGGTCTTCCCTAGATCCTTTATGGTTTCTAAAATTGGGAGTTCTAGGATCATTGGAGGACTCATGAAGAGATCATAAAAGGATTCATTGGGGGTTAAGGATGGGGATTAGAGATGGGTTTATGTAAGTTATCTAATCACAGCGTAAAAGGAAAGAAGACATGAATGGCTTGTAGATAGCCTTACTCCCCTTCTATGGCATTAGATATGCCATCCTTGAGCTCTTACTAGTGTCCTTTCTAAGAATAGGAAAGCTTTCTAAGAGACTTTTCCTTAGAAGAATCTTGACTATAACTGCTCGAAGGTCTCTTTTGAATTTGGAAGTTTTAAATACTTCCCAGAAGCTATAAAAGTAGGAACTTAAGTGTAGATGATGCTTTTGGGATTGATAGCCAGGTCTTGGGATTGGAATGGTTCTAATTGGCTATCAAAAACTTCCTCTTTTTTTGTCTGGAGATTGATTCCTTCCCTTGGGGTAATCAAGAATGCTAATGTGAGGTCTTCACCCATTAATAAAGTCAAGGATAAACCTTGCTTTACTAACAGAAAAGGAGAGAAAAGTTTCTCCATAGGCTGCATAAAATGTACAACCTTCCTAGGAAAAGATTCACTACCCTCTTGCAAAGGATATGATCCAAAGATTCATTACCCTCTTGCAAAGGATATGATCCGATTCTATCGAGGTTAACTACAACTTCCTAGAAGTGTTGATTAATACAGATAATCAACCGTAGGCATAGCTCATGGCCTAATGCTAAGATGGGCTTTAAAGATTCTAATGGGCCAAAGCTAATGCTTAAAGGTGCAGCACATAAAATAACAATCAAGTTCATAAATAAAAAGGTAAAGACAATAGAAACTAAAAACTAAAAGATAAATAAAAGTAAAAGGTAAAAGTATAATACAAGACTAAGCTAGACTCTTCTATTACTATCTAGCAAAGCTACCGTTCCCGGCAACGGCGCCTAAAAAATGCTTGTTGGTATTTCATTATATGCACACAATAAAGATAAAGATATCGCAGTTTACGAGATAGTAATACGTTGTAGCATTTCACCAAAGATAAACTCCCAGTTTTAATATCGAACCCAAAGGAACAAAGAGGGTGAATATAACTAAGATCTAACTTAACCCAAACTTCACAACCAAGGTACTTAAGAAACTAGCAGATAAAGGAGATTCCTCAAGCAAATCTAATTCAAACACTCATAAGCGTTGTTTCATATTGTTCTATCTAGGACGCTAATTCTTAATAGGGTAAGACAAAATTACTCTACTAAGAAGACAATGTCTAACGTTTCTTCTTGGTGGGAAGTGGGCTACAGAGGATTCAATAAAGCTATAAAGTCACCTTTATGATACTACCACCGATTCCCTACCAAGCAAGTGTCATTCACAAATAACCCTAGTCTAAGCACCATGCTCACACTAGAAATTACTCCCTTAATCAAGAAATCACCAAGATTAAAGTACTCAAAAGAGAGTTGCAAACAAGGAGAACAATATAAACCAATGCTTACTTTAATAAGAAGTTGACTCACCAGAGAATCTCAGAGCAAGTTCTTCTCGCGAAGAACTTAATCCCTTGAGAATACACCGGAGAAGATCCGACGGGCCAGAGCTCCTCTAATCTACTCATTACTAGATCTAATCTATTTCTAATCATAAACTAATTCTAAGAATTAGTCTAATCTTGATTGCTAATCATATCCTTGGTAGCTAATTGGAATTGCTCGTGGCTCGACATGAAGATAATGACTTAGGGTTTCGGGGGTAGCCACGCCCCTTCTTTATAGCCCCATAGGATGAATCTCAGCCCTTCGGATCAAACCGACTTGATTGGGCGGACGGATTGGATCTCAAAGGTCGGTGGAGGAAGCTTCCCGGAAGTGGACTCGAGAACCTTTCGGGAAGGTCTTGGGGCGGCAGGGGGTGGTGCCGCTGGCCCCACCTGGTGACGGTTGGGTCTCGGCCTTTGCGAGCTGCCTTCTCTTCTCATTTACACCCCGGAATTTATACCAATCGCCTTGATTTGGTCCTTTTCTTCCGTTCTCTATTTTCACTCTTTTCGCTCTGTTTTCATTCAAAGCTCGGAGTTCTCTGCAAAACCGAAAGTGTGCACCAAAAACTCGTGGAAATCATTAGTAATAATAATATTTTAGTAACATTCATCCCATGTTTGATAGCTTTCCATATATATAAAAGTGGTCAATAACTACCGTCAACAAGCTCCTCCTCACCTCCATAGATTAGGAACACATCTTTAGTCCTTCTCAAGTACTTAAGAACATTTTTAACAAGTGTCTAGTGACTCTCACCTGGGTCAGCTTGGTTTTGCCTCATAACACTTAGAGCATATGAGACATCTGGGTGTGTACATATATATCACGGCATACATGACGGAACCAACTGCCGAGGCGTATGGAACCTTACTCATGCGCTCTCGCTCTCAGCAATCGAAGGACGCTGCTTCTTGCTAAAACGCATACCATGTGACATAGGCGAGAACCCTTTCGTGGTTTTTGTTCCATGTTGAATCATTTCAACACCTTGTCAATGTACATATCTTGGCTTAATCCTATATGCCTCTTTGATCTATCTCTATAGATCTTTATGCCCAAAATATATGCTGCTTCTCCCAAATCCTACATAGAAAATATATTATTGAGTGAAGTCTTCATGGATTGCAACATTGGAATATCATTCCCAATCAATAGTATGTTAGCCACATACAAGATTAGAAACACAACAACGCTCCCACTTTCCTTCTTGTATACACAAGGTTCTTCTTCATTCTGACGAAAGCCAAGCCCTTTGACCTCTTCATCAAAACGAATGTTCCAACTCCGAGATGCTTGCTTTAACCCATAAATGGATTTCTTAAGCTTGCATATTTTTCCAGCATTCTTAGGATCAACAAAACCTTCAGTCAGTCGTATCATATACACATCCTCATCCAAATTTCCATTTAGAAAGGATGTTTTAACATCCATCTGCCATATCTCATAATCGAAATGAGCAGCAATTGCTAGAATGATCCAGATAGATTTAAGCATCACTACAGGCGAGAACGTCTCATCATAGTCAATTCCTTGAACTTGCCAAAAACATTTTGCGACAAGTCAAGCTTTATAGACATGAACATTTCCAACCATATCTTTTTTCTTTTTATAGATCCATTTGCACTCAATGGGTCTAACCCCATCAGGCGGGTCAACCAAGTTCCAAACTTTATTATCTCCCATGGAATCTATCTCGGATCTCATGGCACTTTGCCATTTCTCGAATCTAGGTCCATCATTGCTTCCGTGATACGTTGTAGGTTCAACGTTGTCTAACAATAACAAATCCCCATGCAACTCACGGAGTCTAGCCGATCTTCGTGGTTGTGGCGGTGTTTCCTTTGCCACGTGTATCTCAACTTGTTCTCGCTACATTAGCATCACTCGTAGAGTCTTGACCTATTGGCTCATCTTGAGCTTCTTCAAGATACACCTTTTGTCCGCTCTTGTCTCTTTTGAGAAACTCTTTCTCTAAGAAAACACCATTTTAAGAAACAAACACTTTGCCCTCTCGATCGGTTGTAAAGTAATACCCCAAAGTTTCCTTTGGGTATCCCACAAAAAAGCACTTGTCTGACTTGGGTGTTAGTTTATCTGATTGAAGTCGTTTAACATAAATTTCACAACCCCAAATCTTTAGAAAAGACAAACTAGGACTCTTACCAGTTCACATCTCATATGTTGTCTTAACTACGGACTTAGATGGTACCCTATTTAATGTGCGGATGTTTCTAGAGCATATCACCAAAATGATAAAGGTAGGTCTGACTGGCTCATCATTGACCGAACCGTGTCCAATAAAGTCCGATTACATCACTTTCGGACACACCGTTTCTCTAAGGTGTTCCGGGTGGCATAAGTCGTGGAACAATTCCGCAACTCTTTAGATGATTGCTAAATTCATGACTCAAATATTCGCCTCCACGATTAGATCGCAAAGCCTTAATTTTCTTGCCACGTTGATTCTATACTTCATTCTGAAACTCCTTGAACTTTTCAAATGTCTCAGACTTATGTTTCATTAAGTAGACATAGCCATATCTAGTAAAATCATCAGTGAAAGTAATGAAGTATTAGAATCCACCTCTAGCTGTCATACCCATTGGTCCACATACATCAGCATGTATAAGTTCCAACAAGTCTGTTGCCCTCTCAAGAAAACCCGTGAAAGGCACCTTGGTCATTTTGCCTAGAAAGCAAGCCTCACATGTCTCGTATGATTCAAAATCAAACGAAGTTAGAATCCCATCAAAATGGAGCCTCTTCATGTGATTCTCACTTATATGACCTAAACGACAATGCCACATATAGGTAGGACTTAACTTATTAAGCCGAGGCCTTTTAGCATTTATATTACGCATGTGTGCATCATCAAGAATTAAAATAAATAACCCATTCACAATGGATGTAGAAGTCACAAGCATGCCATTTTTTGAGATCACACAACCATTATCTTCACTCTTAAATGAATAACCATCCTTCATCAAACATGAAGGTGACATAATGTTTTGACTTAAGCTAGGAACAAAATAAAAATTATTCAATTCCAAAATAAATCCCGACGGAGGTGGAGTTGCATCATCCTCGACGCTCAACCCAAAGAACTCTTGCATTGTTGCCCACGTGGAAGTCAACTTCTCCCTTTCCAACGCTTCTACTTCTTATCATTCCCTACATCGTATTGCAAATATGAGCAACCGATCCGATATGAAATACCCAAGAATTAAAATAAGAATCAGCGAGGAATATGTCTATAACATAAAAAACGATTGTACAAGCGGCGGGAGTACCTTACCACCGCTATCCTTCTTGGATGCAAGGTACAACTTGCAATTTCTTTTCTAGTGACCCTTTTGATGATAATGAAAGCACTTTTAATCGCCAGATTGGTCCAAACTGGGGCTCATTGCTTTGGCCTAGAGGTTTCGCCTTTAGCCGTTTCCTTCTTTTTCTTCCAATAAGGATTGCCCCTTTTCTTAAAATTAGGCTTGTTTGGACCGCCATCACATGGCTACTGCCAGCACCTTTCTTGATGTCAGCCTCTACTATCTTAAGCATGCCACATAGTTCGATCAAGCCTTTCTACGTCCCATGCATATGGTAGTTCGAGATGAAGTTTCCATAGCTAGGCGGAAGAGATGCAAGAATGAAATCGAGTAGCCAGACTTTGGGCCAATTTGGAAGCCCAGCTTCTCCAATCTCTGAGTGTAACCAACCATCTTGATTACGTGTGGCCCTACTTCTGCACCTTCTGCTAGCTTGCTCTCAACAAGAGCCTTAGAGACATTGGACCTTTCAGTCCTAGCTTGAGATTGGAGGATATCCTCAAGAGCACGATCATATCATGCGCCGCATGATTGTTATCAAACTGCATCTGCAGATCAGGTTCCATACAAGCAAGCATAAAGCAACTCACTTCAATATCAGCATCACATGTTTTCTTGTGAGCGTTTTTCTCAGTAGCAGGTGCATTATCAGCAGGCTCGTCTGGTAAGGGGTTGTCTAGAACATCCTCCTTTTTCTCAGCCCTGAGAACAATTCTCGGGTTATGGATCCAATCCACATAATTTGTTCCATTCAACTTATCTTCGTAAAGAACTAAACGCAGAGTAAATGGTTGATTGCTAGGCGTCATCTATCTACAACAGAAATAATGCAAAATACTATGACAATGTATCCAAGATGGAGTAAAAACATATTAACTTTTAATAGAATGTACTCCCATTAATATCAATATCCCTCACTTGAAACATAGTGATTCAAGACCCACAACTAACAAGTCAACTAGTGTGCTTTAGCATCACCGCTAGAAGACATGGTAGATCGGTAAGCAACTTTTGCTAATCATATCTCATATGACTCTTGTTGTTGGTTAGCATCGCTATGCGTTACGCCAACCTCGCCATGCTCCAAGGTCCCTAACCGCTAGGATGACCTTGTTCAAGTAACCAAACCTTCCATAGTAAGTATCCGATGCGAACCTACCTAGTCAAGGAAAACCGGTGGCACCCTAATTTCATAGACCCACCACCGATTGTACAAGACTCGTGATAGTGCAAGGTTTGGGGGATCATCAAAACTTAAACATTGCCGAGGGATCGTCGTTCTACTTCACTATCATATGTAGACAAAAACATAGTAGTGCACGTGAAAGTAGAAGATAATAAGAATTATATTAAACAGTTGTGACTCTGTGTGACCTTACATCACTTTGGGGATCTCCATCTCCAATGAACTGTTCATCATGATGATTTCCATCTCCATAATCCATGTATGCCACCCTCCTGTGATGAATCTACCAAGACTAGTATAGAAGGGATCTATACAAAAACATAGTCTCAAATTGTGATGATTCAGTAGTCAGTAGAGCCAGAACGTGTATAGGAGGGATCTATAAAATCGACTACTTGGTTCAATTCGCAGTCCATCAATTTGAGACTTCAGTTGTAATAACGCGTCCACATGAAGATCACTGTTGGTGTTTCTTAGCGAAAGCAGCAAAGTCCGCAAGCGCACGGGAAAGACCGTTGTAGCACTTCACCTGGTGGTATTCAGGGTATCGTATTTTTACTCGAGGGGACGGGCTGTGTAGAGGGCTTTCGATCGATCTGTGTCTACCCTAGGCAAGGTTAATCTTCTAAGAGGAATGAGGTGTCTTTATGGGTTGACACTTTCAGGCAGGGATCACTCGTCCGTTATCTCCTCCTTCGGGCACCGGCCCACGCCCAAAGGGACGATGTCCGGCAATTGCACTGCGCCACACCCGAACGTGGGGGATTACAAAGAAACGGACAAGGCTATCACGACCCAGCCCGCCTACCCCCTCAACCGTAGGATGCGCCACAAAAGATAGGAAACCAAACACCACGTTTGCACTGATGATTACTACTCTAGTGTGATATCAAGGCTTACCCGTCCCCGGGGTCCTTCTACTAGAGTACCGCCCCGAAGGAACGACTATCAATCCCGCAAGATTATAACGGCAAAGACAATATGCTTGAAAGTAATAACCGAAAGAGGAACACAACTGTCTTACCAAAGTGTAAGTAGATTGTAGAGGTACAAGCGAGGCGTGGTACCGACAAATCTGCACTCCAACCTCCTAGGAACAAGTGAAACAGGGGGCACTCCGACAACTCTGGGTAGAAGGAGCCAAGTCTCCTTCTAGCTTTCCCTCTCACTCTCTAGAATTAGAATGGGGGATAGAGGAAAGAAAAACTCTCTCTCTTGCTTCTCTTGTGCTTGTAGCTCCTTGAGGTGTGTTGTGTGTTGTGGAAGAGAGTAGAGGGCCTCCTTTTATAGCTTGAGTGGAGGGGTGTCTTTGGAAATGTGCCTCCTCCCTCCATTATGGCAAAACCGACCAAGGGGAGGCGGTTTCAAGGTTCAACGCACCTGGACAACACCGCCACCGACGTTCTCTGGCTTAATTGAACCACCTCACGAAGGCCTGGCCCCACCGGCCAGAAGACAGGTGCGGCCGCACCATAAGGTGCTTGTCGCACCCTTGTCGGGCCCAAATCGGCCCAAACTTGGCGTGGCGTCCTCTTTCGTTGTGTTGGGCTTGGTGTCGGTGTTGGAAGCTTGAGTTCGTGACCCAACCGAGGTAAGTTGGCTTGGCTTGCCATTTGGCTCCCTTTGGGCTTTTTTTTTCTATTTATTGTTTTTATTCTTCCTTTCTTTGTATTTGGGCCCAAAGTGCACATATCTTTGAGTTGTACCGCAAAGCCAAATATACACCAAAACTATGGAATTTGTTAGTTTATAAACCCTATCTCTAGATTGTTTTGGTGTATGTTGACGGTGTTTAATTTGTAGTTGGTTACCGTCAACATAGTCCCCCACACTTAGCCCTTTACTCATCCTCGAGTGAAGGCACAAGGACTAAAGTGGTTCAATCTCCAAGATGTAGACACATACAAGTTATTAGGGCCTCACTCGCTTTGTGAGCATTCAAAAGTGGCTACCAAGTTATCTTGAACAATTGAGCAATGGAACGGCCTGAATTCCTATCTCCTTGCTACTACTCATGCGCAAAGACTTGGTTGATTTTTTTTGAATTTTTAAAGATAAAATAGCAATGCTCCATGGTTGATTCTCACATAGTCACTCATTTTTGTTTCCTTGCCAAAGCACTCTTCGCTCTCACTCATCCTATCTTTTTATAGGGTTTTGTGGATCTTTTGAGTGGAGTAATGCATACGTACCTCTGTATGTATTGTCGGGTCAAGCTCCGGATCATTGGAGGGAAGTGCCATACTCCTAGATCGAAATGTGCAAATGTGTGTGGAAATATTGTGGTATTTTTGTGGTTACTCCTTGTCTCATGATCTCTCTTTTCTTTTTTGTATGCTTTTGGAGAAATACAGGCTATTTTCTCTTTTCTTTTTTGGTACGATCTTGATTTCCTCGTCGTTTATTCGGGACATTTGTCCATCTTTTCTTTTCTCATACTTTTTTCTCGTAGTGCGTATTCTCTTTCTCGCAATGATACTTTTATGATAACAGGAGATGATCATGGTATAACATGGATGGAGTATTATTTTGGTGGATGGTAAGGGTGCATGTTGTGCGCAATTCTCGGTGTGAGAATTGGCATGTATATGTGGGTGTACGTGTTTTTCGATCTTGGGAGTATGAGCTTCTCTCAACGCAGATCACAGAGCCTGACAAAACTCAATATAGCAGGAAGTAGCTATAGTGGATATTCATGTCATTATTTAGGCTTTGGTAGGAATTTGTCTAAATCAAACCGGGGAGCATGCTTTATCTGAATTTTTGAAATAAAACCAAGTCTCATTGCATAAGAGAGCAAGAGTCAAGTCATTCTACCATATCTCAAAGCTCAATTGTTTAGATGAATCATGGGGTCCCTATCGGTAGTTGCTCATCAAAGTATGGTTTTGGCGAGGAATAAAGTGTATGCATGCCATGAATCAATTGGTAGACATAGAGATGGAGTATTGCCAACTTGGTTCAGGTTTAGCATAGGTTTAAAACATAGGAGGAGAAGATATGTCACAAGTCAAAGTGTAAAATGATACAATTTATTTTTGCATTACCTTTGACTTATGAGAGACGCAGCGTCGCCTCCCCCACACTTGTTTTTTGTACTGTCTTTATGTTTTTCTTTTTTGCACAAAGGACAAAAACAAGTGGAGACATGCACAAATTTCCAAAGACAAGCTTTATTGAATTTATAATTAATTAAAAACAAAAGAGAAACACTTTTTTTTTGATAATTCATAAATTCTTTTTGAAATAAAAGTCTATTCTATCGAGCTCTTGGTTGAGATCGGGCAATGGCTCAAAAAAGTTTGAGGCGTTGACCATTTACCTTGTGTATTTTACCTGCGTCGTCTTGGATTGTGATTGCACCGTGTGACGAGGTATTGATGACGGTGTATGGTCCTTTCCACTGCTCCTCAACTTTCCTTCGCCAAGTAGTTTCACCGGGAGTTGAATAAGAGTACCTTATCACCCCCGGTGAATTCTTTCATCTTTATGCGCCTGATCATGCCATCTCTTCATGCGCTCTTAGTGAGAGCTTTGAACTATGGTACGCCTTTTCTCGCCATTCTTCAAGTTCAGAAATTTGCTTTTTGTCGATTCTTTTCCGTGAGTTTGGCGTCCATATTCCATCTCTTGATGGCCCGAGTGAGCTTCGATGTTCCAACTCAAGCGGTAAGTGGCGGGTTTTGCCATATACACGGTGATAGGGTGACATGCCGATGGGGGCTTTGTATCTTGTCCGATAAGCCCAAAGAGCATCGGGTAGCTTATTTTTCTAGCCCTTCCCCATCTCGTTGACCGTCTTCGCGCGGGATGTTCTTTATTTGCTTATTTGGCGTTTTGGCTTGCCCGTGGTTTCGCGGATGATAGGGGTAGCTATGTTGTCTTTGGCGCCAAGTTCTTTCAAGAATGTTACGAATGCCTTGTCCTTGAAGTGTGATCCTCCGTCACTTATTACCATGCGAGGCATTCAAAATGGGGGAAAATCACTTCATGGAACATCTTCCGAGCATGTTTGGCGTCGGCGACTACGCATGGTATTGCCTCTACCCACTTCGACACATAATCTCGCCACCAAGATATACTCGCATTCGCGGACTTTGGGAATGGTCCCATGTAGTCAATGCCCCACACATCAAATATTTCTATTTGAAGATTGTAGTGTAGGGGCATTGCGTCGTGGAGTATTATACCTCTAGTCTTACGCGGCTATAGCATCTTTTGATGAACTCCTTCGTGTCGGCATACATTGTTGGCGGAAGAAACCGCCACGCCAAATTTTGGCTTGAGTGCGGAATACTCGAGGTGGCGGCATAAGGTGATGCATGGCATTTTTCTATGATTTGCATCCCTTACGCCCTTGGTACACATCTTCTTAGCAAGCCATCTGCGCACACCCCTGTCTGGATATGGGTTGTCCCAAAGGTGGCGTCACGCTCTCTACTTGGAGCTTTCGTCGGTCCTCCCGGGGTACATAACTGTAACCATGAAGTTGACAATGTTTTGCGTACCATGGGTTGGTGTTTGTCACCTTTAGTAGCATGTCATCGCGCGGGTAATCATTGATTGGTGGTTCCTATATGTTAGTTACGCATACTAGCGACAAATGATGCACAAATGATATTCTCTACTCCTTTTTTATCTTTTATTTCTAGATCAAATTCTTGGAGCGAAGAATCCGGCGGATCAAAGCGAGGGTTTAGCGTCTTTCTTAGTGAGAAGATACTTAAGGGCAGCGTGGTCGGTGTAAACGATTATCCTTGCACCCACTAAGTAAGAGCAAAACTTCTCTATAGCAAAGACTACCGCGAGGAGCTCTTTTTACGTGGTAGCGTAGTTCAAGCGGGCTCTGTTAGAGTCTTGCTAGCATATGCGATTGCATCTTTGCTTCTTATCCTTGGTTTGGCCTAAGGCGCACCAACGGCATAGTCGCTAGCATCGCACATGATTTCAAATGGCAACGACCAATCCGGGGTTGGATGATCGGGCCGAGATGAGTGCTTTCTTAAGGGTTTCAAAGCGTGCATGCACTCATCGTGAAGTCGAAAAGGTGCATCTTTAGCTAGCGAGGTTTGTGAGGGGTCTAGAGATCTGCGAAAAATCTTTTATGAACCTTCTGTAGAACCCCGCATGACCTAGGAAGCTGCGGATCCCTTTGACATTGACCGGGGGTGGTAGCTTTTAGATAACGTCTATCTTAGCTCTGTCTACCTCAATCCCCCCTCTCGGACACTAAGTGTCCAAGAGCGATGCCCTCTCGGACCATGAAATGGCACTTTTTCGATTAAGTACCAGGTCCTTTTCTTGGCATCGTTGCAGACCTATCTAAATTCTTCGGACAACCGTCGAAAGTCTTACCATAGGCGGAGAAATCGTCCATGAAGACTTCCATGATCTCTTCAATCATGTGCGAGAAGATAGACATCATACACCATTTGGAAAGAAGCGGGTGCATTACACAGCCCAAATGACATTCTACGATCGCATAGGTTCCGTATGGGCATGTGAATGTGGTCTTGCTTTTGGTCATCGGGGGTGGATCGGGATGCGGTGATAGCGAGAATACCCGTCAAGGAAACAAAAAGAAAGAATGTTTAAGCTACTTAGTTCCAACATTTCATCAATGAATGGGGCGGGAAGTGATCTTTCTTAGATGCCTTGTTAAGTTTTCTATAGTCGATGCACATTCTCCACCCCGTGACTTGTCTTTGTGGAATGAGCTCGTTCTTTGAGTTCTCAACGACCGTTCTTCCTCCCTTTTTAGGGACCACTTGGACCGGGCTAACCCAATTGCTATGTGGTGCGGGATAAATTATCGCGTGAAGAAGTTTGAGAACTTCCTTCTTCACGACTTCATGCATCGCGTTATTGAGCCTTCTCTCGGGGTTCACGTGATGGGGTCTTTGGAAGGGTCAATAGGTATGCGATGTGTGCAAAGTGTTGGGCTTACCCCTTTTAGTCTTGCAAAGAATACCCAAAGACCGATCTATGCTTCTCTAAGGCGGCAACGAGTTGGGGCGTCTCACGGTCACTAAGTTTATCACTAATGATAAGCGGAGTTTGTGTGTCGCCGTTTAGGAAGACATGGCATCGGCCAGGGGCGGGGTTTAAGCTCAAGCTGGAGGTCGAGTCGGCTCTTCCTCTTGAGGAAGTTCTATGGTTTCCCCTAAGTCGTCCTCTTCTTCTATGAAGAATTGGGCATCAAGTTCTAGGTCGTTCTAGGTGCGTCACCGGGGTTATCATAGAGCATGACTCCCATGACCTCCTCGGGCATGTCATAATCATGGAGAGAGTCCGTCACTGAGTTTTTAGCTCGTGTGACTGGAATCGAGAATGAATTTCTCCCCAACTTGACATCTAAATCCCCGGATTTTGATAGATCAAGAATCTTTTCAAGGGATGCCCGATTAGGATGTCAAAATCTTGGATATCAAAAATATGAAAGTCAAAGAAAATTTGACATCCTTATCTTTGAAGAATTTGGTCATGTATTATTTCTCGGCACTCAAGTGTGGTTCGTGGTGCTATGCGCAAGGTCCGAGCTGTGTGGGTTGTGTAAGTTTCTTCTACACAAGTTTGTGCAAAAGATCTGGACATAATATTTATGCCCACAGCAGGGTTATACATGACCTCCACCTTTTCCCCTCGATATCTGCAATAGAGAGGTGTAGAGGGACAAGTTATCCGAATTTCTTCAGACGATCGTTCCCCCTCTTGCAACCACTCTGTGCTCATGATGGCCGTCAATTCCTTAATGGACTCCTTGAGAAAAAGTTCGTCAAGGGGTTCCTTAGGATGACGAGGGGCTGGTGGTTTCTTCGGCATTCATAATTCGAGGCTTTACCGAATTCTTACGTAAGATCGGCCTCAAAAAATGAGAGATCCGAACATGCGGTCTCTTCTTTCTTTGGTTTTGGTTCAGGCGAGGGTCTTTCTAGAGGTGTGTTGGCTTTGGCCGGCGAGACCTCCTCTAGGATCTGCTTGGGTTCTACTCGGATGGGTTCTAGCGGGGGAGTATTCTCAAGAATACGGTTTAGGAGAGCTTCTCCTTCATTTGGGGTTTTTATGTGAAAACGACCCTCCGGCGGTTTGTGTCAGCGGTAGGGGCGATTTGCTCTATCCAAGCCTAGCCAAAAATCTTTGTAAAAGCACATGGTTTGGCATGGGCGGATCACGGGCGGATCACGGTAAGAGTGGAAAAATGGTCCCACGCTGCACCTATGGTTTCACCCTCTATTTGTCGGAAGTTGAGTACTTCTTGTCGTAGGGCGCGATTACGGATAAAGGATAGAATGCGAGGCGGGGAATCTATTCCTTGATTCTTCCCATTCTCCTTTTACCAACCCTACGTTGTGGGTGTACCATTGTTTCGCTCTCGGTGAGAGAGGCGGAAGCTTGATTTCCACCGCAATGTATGTCGTGTGTCATGCACGCAATTGTCGGGCATGCACGCGAGCTGCTCAAACTTCCTTAGGTGATGGTATGGGTTTTCATATTCCAAGCTTGAAAAGGCTTGGGCCTGAACCATGGCTATAAAGCCAGGGCGGAGCTCATAATATGAAGCTGTGATTGGCCGAGGATTGGCATGGTTCTAAGAGCTCGCCCTTAGGAGCGGAAAGGGTTTGTAGGGTAGGTTGCTCCATGAGTAAAAAGAAAATGTTTTTTGTATTTTCTTGGAGACTACAAGGCACATGGGTCGACTAGGTCCGAAATACAACTCGACGACAACCATCCCGACAACGGCGCCCGAAATGCTTGTTGGTGTTTCTTAGCGAAAGCGGCGAAAAGTCCGCAAAGCGCATGGGAAAGACCGTTGTAGCACTTCACCCGGTGGTATTCACGGTATCGTATTTTACTCGAGGGGCGGCTATGTAGAGGGCTTTACGATGCGTGTCTACCCTAGGCAAGGTTAAGCTTCTAAGAGGAATGAGGTGTCTTTATGGGTTGACACTTTGGCGAGGATCACTCGTCCGTTATCTCCTTGCGCCGGGCACCGGCCCACGCCCAAAGGGCGAGTGTCCGAGCAATTGCCACTGCGCCACACACGAGCGTGGGGGATTACAAAGGGCGGACAAGGTGTCGCGACCCGGCCGCCTACCCCCTCAACCGTAGGATGCGCCACAAAAGATAGGAAACCACTAGTCCAAACACCACATTTGCAGCGATGATTACTACTCTAGTGTGATATCAAGGCTTACCTGCGTCCGGGTCCTTCTACTAGAGTACGCCCGAAGGAATGACTATCAATCCCGCAAGATTATAACGGCTAAGATAATATGCTTGAAAGTAATAACCCGAAAGAGGAACACAACTTTGTCTTACCAAAGTGTAAGTAGATTGTAGAGGTACAAGCGGCGGGTGCCGACAAATCCGGCACTCCAACCTCCTAGGAACCGCGAAACACCGGGGCACTCCGACAACTCGGGTAGAAGGAGCCAAGTCTCATTCTAGCTTTCCCTCTCTCCTCTCTAGAATTAGAATGGGGATAGAGGTAGAAAACTCTCTCTCTCTCTTGCTTCTCTTGTGCTTGTAGCTCCTTGAGGTGTGTTGTGTGTTGTGGAAGAGAGTAGGGGCCTCCTTTTATAGCTTGAGTGGAGGGGTGTCTTTGGAAATGTGCCTCCTCCCTCCATTATGGCAAAACCGACCAAGGGGGGAGGCGGTTTCAAGGTTCAACGCACACGGACAACACCGCCACCGGCGTTCTCTGGCGTAATTGAACCACCTCGCGAAGGCTGGCCCCAGCGGCCGGAAGGCAGTGCGGCCGCACCTAATGTGCGGTCGCACCCTTGCTCGAGCCCAAATCGGCCCAAACTTGGCGTGGCGTCCTCTTTCGTTGCGTTGGGCTTGGTGTCGGTGTTGGAAGCTTGAGTTCGTGACCCAACCGAGGTAAGTTGGCTTGGCTTGCCATTTGGCTCCTTTGGGCTTTTTTCTATATATTGTTTTTATTCTTTCTTTCTTTGTATTTTGGCCCAAAGTGCACATATCTTTGAGTTGTACGCAAAGCCAAATATACACCAAAACTATAGAATTTGTTAGTTTATAAACCCTATCTCTAGATTATTTTGGTGTATGTTGCGGTGTTTAATTTGTAGTTGGTTTACAGTCAACAATCATTGTGCATTCCTCCAAGGCCATCAAGCCCTCTTACGGCGGCCGTCTTTGGTGCTCTAGCCGTCTGCGGCGTCGTCGTCCACTCTCTTTGTGTTCGACGAGGTCCACCTCGGCGAATACATGTCCGGCATCCATGCCATCGACCGGTTCCGTGCATGACGAGCGTCCTTCGCCGTCCCGTCAACCGCCTCGGTCGACACCGAGCACCGTGGTGTCGAGTTCAGCATCGGCGATGGCGAGGCTTGCCCACGGCGGCGACAAGAAACATCTACGCGGCGGCGGCGGCGATGATGGCGGCGGCGTTGATGATGAAGACATCGTGGAAAATGTGGTGACACATGTTGGTTTAGAACCACGATAATCACAGCCCTCTATGCGGTGGCTATCCTAGAACCGCGAAAAAATGGATCAAGAGCGCCAAAAGCGCGCAACAATGGCGATGGCAGCTGCGGTGACCATCGGGAGGCGATTGCCCTTTTCACTATAGATAGAATGTCACACACACGATTACAATGGTGGTTTTCGACTTAAACTCACTCTCTAATGACCGAGATACTTATACCGGCACCTCTTACAAGATGAGTAACTGAACACACACCTAAACATGGATACAAGGGGTGAAAATAAAGCGCATCCGGACACCTGCGCCATCGTGGGGCGCGTCCACGCCGCGCTCACCCCACTTCCTCGGTTCAAACTCCGACTTCCGCCCACACATCGAACTGGCTTCCCACGTGGCGGTGTAAAATGTGAGAATTACACCATCAATCTCCCTGAATTACGGCATCTTTGCCGGTCACGAACTCAAGTAGATGCCTCATAATCCCGACTTCACTGGCGCCAATGCCTTGGTCGGAGAATGCTTTACGATCATGAGTGCTAACTCTACTCACTTGAAAGCCGACCTCTCTCAACACACTCCCTAATAAAATGATACTTTATATCTATGTGTTTGCTCCTTCCATGAAAGCGGGGTTCATCATAAGAGCAATTGCTGAATTGTTATCCACATACATCTTCAACACTTGTGGTGGTCTCCACATTACCTCGACGGCAAATTTACGAGCCAAAGCCCCCTGCCTTAGGCTGCTCTTTGTAGGCTGCCATGAATTCAGTTTCACATGAGGGCGATTACATGATCTTTTCCTTGTGTGAGTTCAAGTGATCGAGGCTTTCATTGAGGTAGAAGGCCATCCCTCCTGTACTTCTCCTCCCAACTAAATCTCCACCATGATCACTATCTGAATATCCCACTAGTGTTTCAGTTTTCTTCTCCTGAGTATACACTAAGCCATACTCTAGTGTACCCTTCAAGTACCTTAGAATCTGCTTGACAACAGTCTTGTGCAGTTCAGTGGGTTTCTCCATGAACCTACTTGCTATCCCTACAAAGCATAGGCCAAATCGGCCTTGTGTGTAACAAGTACCTCAAACACCCAATGGCTCTCCTATACTCGGTTGCATCAACTCTGACTCCATTCTTGTCTGCATCAATTCTCATTCCAAGGTCTACAGGAACCTTTGTTGGATTGCAATCCTGCATGTCAAACTGTGCTAACACCTTCTTGGCATACACTATGTAAAAAAAGGCCTCTACAATCGCGCGTTGAGGGCTTCTACGATCAGCGCTTGCAGCGCGTCTGCCCATTAGGGTCTCTAAATGTCTGGCTTTATAGACCTGTCCGTAGCGAGCATCCGCGGGCTTTATCTGAGGCGGGTTTTAGTGCATCTTAAACTTTTCGTCACGTAGTATACCCTTGTTACACACGCGGTGGGCGTCGTGTCATAGCGTTTTTGCGTGGTACGTGTCTCTGATATCTGAGACATGATTATCTAACAAAGCGTACCTTTTGGGCGCGTCGGACCGGCGGCATCGATGTCGGCGTACGCGTCAATTCTAGTGACGCCCGGTAGCGACATCATTTGTAGAAGCTTATTTTGCCGCAGAGACCCATTTTACAAAGCGTATGCGTAACAATGGCCGCGCATGTCGGGGCGGCGTCGTGCGTACCACCTTTTTGTAAGCTGGTACACCGGCATAGCGCTGGCGATGAACCGTTTGTAAACCATTAGTAATATCTGAGACCCGTGCGGACGATAGCCGG
This sequence comes from Hyparrhenia diplandra, assembly GCA_015847255.1. Lineage (NCBI taxonomy): Eukaryota > Viridiplantae > Streptophyta > Magnoliopsida > Poales > Poaceae > Hyparrhenia > Hyparrhenia diplandra. Next base: position 106,863 of record JADLZK010007877.1, read on the forward strand.
CCTGTAATATGGTCGAGATTACGGACATGCGCCATACCCGTAATGCGTGGTTTTTCTTGCATTTATAGGCGCGTCGCGTAGATTACTGTGCGTAGTTCCTTATCTCTTTCTGAGGCGCTCATTTTGTCCGGCACGTCGTAGTTTTTGCTTAGTTCTGGGCGTGATTTTTCGACTATAAGCGTTCGCATCTTGCACGCTTGTAACGGATACTCGGCCGTAGCTGGCCGGGAAATTATGACATGTGTCCCTTCCGCGTGTGCGCATCGAGGTTTCTATTTCGACCACGTTTTCCGGTGCTCGACAAAAACCGACACCGAGACTCTGCACGGCGGTTCCGCGCACGCGTCGGAAACATCCGTCGTTAATTATTTAGATATTACGGGGGCCAGTTCACGTGACAAAAATTATTACGAAAACCCGCGGGCGCTCGTTAGCGCGGTGGTGCGTACTTATTTAGTTATTAGAGGCGAGGTTAAGATGGGTCCGATCGTGTCGAGACTAGAGGCGCCTCTAGAAAAGCGAGGCGTCTATATTAATGATGGCGTCGCGGATGCGCCTCTGATTTTAGAACCGTCTGCCGGACCAAAGCATTGGTATTATTAATACGTATATAATACATATACACGATCTGATCACAAACAAATGGCGGACACTGCGGCATGGAAAATTCATGTGTATTTCTTAAAATTCATGTGTATCTCACGAAAATTCATGTGTATCTCGAGAATGTTCTTCACACGAGACATACCCAGTTGTTGGGGCACACCACCACGCATTGTTCACAACACAAATAACACAGTTCACATGCATGTATCCACGATCATCATGCGGCAAAGGGAAAGCGAAGGAACTCACGGTTCCGCGAAGCGAATACTCGCCTTCGGGGCTGATGATCTCTTCCATAACAAACTTGGCGATCTCCTCTCTAATATCCTCCGAATTAATCGAATTTCGGACAAATCAAAATCCTAATACAAAGAAAGGTAGGCATAAGTGTTTGTTGTACACATGGTCTTTATTGCCAAACAAAGGTAGGCACATGATGGAGCTGCGCCGAGGTTACCTCGTGGCGGTCCGGATGAACTTGTTTCATCGCGGCCGAGGAAGTGGTGGGCGTGTAGAACCCACATGTCTTTTCATCGGTTTTGCGGCCGGCTTCGCAAACATATAAAACCGCGGTGGTTATTCTTGAATGGAAACACGTACAAGTGCGAGAACTCCAAGTGAAGCACTACTTACTATACATTCTTGTTTGGACCTCCATGCTTCTTGCCACGAAACATGCTTGCTTGGACCTTGCCATCCCTATTTGTTGAGCCACGCCCGATTCTTAGCATTTGCACTCTGCGAGGCACTACGGTCATCCTTGCCTTGAGAGCCGGTTTCCACATCGTTAGCCGATGCACTCACGCAAGGCACTCGACCGTCATTGGCATGCGGCGAGTCACCGCATTCCCATCCATTGCGGCCTGAGAGAGACTCGATCATTCTTTGTCATTCCTATTTAAGCTGCGTGTCATACAGTCCTTTAGATTGACTTTCATTGAGGCGGCGTAGTAGGCACAGGAGGTTTTGGTGCGTAGAAGAAGAAGAGCTTCGGGAATGCTACAAGAAGGCGGGCTCTACTCCCTTTGGATCATCTTACACATAGCTTTGTCCAAGAGCCTTAATCTACTTTGTCGGCGGATCCGATGAGTGTAGCCTCAAAAACGGGAGTTACATGATCAATAGAAACAATAGAATGTCCTTCCGGTATTGGTTGACCTTTTTAAGATGTAGTTGATTCGGGTATACCATTCCCCTTGCTACCTCAACCGGATAACCTCGAGTCTTCTTTGCAAGGGTACATGGTGCCGACGTGGAAAGTATCTCAAGCTGCGGCATCCGGTTTGGCATCCGAATCGGCTTCTCGCACGCTTTTGCTCTTCACACCACCTACATGGCTAGGGGTGTTGGCGGCGATGAACCATGTCCTCTGATTCCAACGCCACCACCTTAGTTGTGAGCTCATCTAGTTGAGGTCCAAACTCTTCTCTATATGCCGGCCACCGCACCGGAGACTTCCTCTTTCGTACATGTCGGCGCAAGCCGCCCAAAACTTCCAACCAGCCATACTAGACGCCCACGCACGCGCCCTATACGCTCTGGGGTGCCCGGGACCTCTGTGAGCATATCTCTTTCCCTTACACCGGTGCCCTCGGAAGAAGCACGGGCGGTCTTCTCTAAAACCTTCTCGGATAAAGGCGAGACTCTTCACGACCAAACAATTGCGGCCTTATTACGACACGCCCGGGATCGCACCGTGCACGCAAAAAATGCGCCGCGCTGATTCCTTTGAAAATTCATGCCAAGGATTCTTGATGCTATTGTGGAATAAGTAAGTGTCCTCCTTCTCCCACACGCCGAACTTTGCCTCATAACCTCTGTCCCCGAGGCGGTGGTCATGCTTGTTCTTCTCCCTAAGCCGCTTGTATCTCTCACTTGTTGCGGTGCCTCTTTCTTTGCTCTTCGCCGAAAGGCGCCCAATCGTCCTTGGTGATGTATGGGTGCTTCACCGTGGCATCCAACCCCTTCATGACATAATTCCACGCTAGATCGCTTTTTGAAGGTCCTAAAACTTTTGCCCTCCGACTGCCACAGCTTCTTATATGCTATGGGCCTTAAGTTGCCTAGAAACTCCAATGAATTACGGACCACAGTTCTCAAATAACCATTCCTTTGTTGCAGACACCGGGGAAGAGATCGAATCACGTGAGCAAGGGGACCCTTTGTCTAGCAATCAGACCGGCAAGTCTCTTCATTCTTAGCATGGCCCCCTTCTCGGTGGGAAACTCGTTTGGCTTGAGCGCCCCGTGACAACTATCTTGCCTTCGGCCACCTTGTGTGTGTCCCGACCCTCGCTTCGCGACGGGGAGCCCGGATGGCTGCCCCTCTCCGATAAAAACTCCCGAACGCCCCCGTGGTACCATCATCTCTCTTGCCCCCCGTGGTACCATCATCTATCCCTTGCTCGTGTCTCTTCATATGTAGCTTTCGACCATCCTCTAGAGAATAAGTTGTTTAGATTTGCGGATGATGTTGTACATGTGCCATCGGACACCTACATCAAGCAGGACTTAGGTTACACAGAGAAGTCAACGGCTAGCACTCGGCAAAAGCTAACAATAAGTAGGGTTTGTATATCACATAGCTGCTGACTTACCATTTTCGAGTGTCATGAACAAAGACACACACGACAAAGCTTCACTTAAGCAGTTCTAGGGCGAGGGAAAGGTGCGATCATTGTTCTATCTTGAGCACGTATATTCATCTCTATAAATAAAATAGCGGCCAGTAGTTGCAGTTTCCTAGAGAAAACCACCACGAGATAACAACATTATAGTAACACTTTCAGTGTCAAGTTCGGTATCTACAACTAAAAATATCCATGTGAGGATAAAATTATACAGTTCAATTCTGTAATAGGCTTTTTATGAGGACTAAACAAACCACTAAGGCAAAGAACAAATAAAATGTCGAAATCTTTGGAAAGGAAGCCAGAAATGTGTTGGTTATAATATGAATGAGACCATCCAACACCTTTTCCTAGATTGTCCGTATTCGAAACGGTATGGAGGATCATCTTTTATGCCTCGGGCCTAAACCAGACCTAGATCTATATAAGCCATATGTTTGGTACATGGCTTACTAATCGAATAAAAGGATTAGAAACTTGATTTGGGTTGGCGTCACGGCTATATGCTAGGCCATTTGGCGCCGTTGAAACGATATTATCTTGAACAAAATGAAAGTTTTCTCATTGTCGAAGGTTATTTTCAGATGAGCTTATTGGCTGCGTGCATCGAGCCCCGGTTGCGGCGTGATGAACAAGACAAGAACACACTCTCGCTAATTAGCGTAAAACTAGAAGTGATTACTATGGAGTTTCCCAATAGAGGGTGGAAGCACATTTATCATTTGTTTTAGTTCTCTTTATTTGTTTTAGAGACTTGTTTTGCTCTACCTTTTTATCCATAACTTATAATAATTGGTCGTGTACATCCTCGGATGTAGAGGATGATGTTTTTCTCATCCATTATCTAAAAAAAAAGCTTCCGTCGCTCGAGCAGATTTGAAAATTTCAGTCACCCGAAAATTAGCAAGGCCCTAATATTATACTGAGTTCAATTCTATAATAGGGTCTATGAGGACTACACAATCCGTAGAGGCACGGATCACAAAAAATTGCACTCCCTCCGTTCTAAATTGTAAGTCGCTTTGACTTTTTTTGGTTCGTCCATTTTGCTATGTATCCGGGCATATTATTGTATCTAGATACATAGCTAAACGGATGTACCAAAAAGTTAAGCGACATACAACTTCGAAACGGAGGAAGTAGTTCGAGGAATAGAAGAATATAAACATCCGTAGTTTAGCAACGGTTTGTTTAGTAGGAAAAATTTTTGTAAGACAAGATAGTAGTAGTACTCGGCGTGAGGAGTCAATGTTCTTGAGCTTGTGTGTTCATCTATGAAGAAAATAAGCGGTGAGAATTATCGCCTTTTCTCACTAGGAAAAACGGAAAGGAAGCGAAATGTGTTGGTTGTAATATGAATGAGACCGTCCAACACCTTTTCCTAGATTGTCCGTATTCGAAAAAGCGGTATGGAGGATCATCTTTTATACTCTTGGCCTAAACCAGCCTAGATCTATATAAGCCATATGTTTGGTACATGGCTTACTAAATAATAAAAGGATTAGAAACTTGACTTGGGTTGGCGTCCACGCCTATATCTTTGGGCCATTTTGTATTTGTCGAAACGATATTATCTTGAACAAAATGAAAGTTATCTCATTGTCGAAGGTTATTTTTAGATGAGCCTATTGGCTGCGGATGCGAGCCCGATTGCGGCGTGATGAACAAGACAAGAACACACTCTCGCTAATTAGCGTAAAACTAGAAGTGATTACTTTGGAGTTTCCCAATAGAGGGTGGAAGCACATTTATCATTTGCTTTAGTTCTCTTTATCTGTTTTAGAGACTTATTTTGCTCTACCTTTTTATCCACTACTTATAATAATCGGGGTGTGTGCATCCTCGGATGTAGAGGCCGGATGTTTTTCTCATCCATTATCTAAAAAAAAAGCTTCGTCGCTCGAACAGATTTGAAAATTCCAGTCACACCGAAATTAGCAAGGCCCCTAATATTATACAGTTCAATTCTATAATAGGCAGTCTATGAGGACTACACAATCCGCGGAGAGGCACGGATCACAAAAAATTGCACTCCCTTCGTTCCAAATTGTAAAAGTGCTTTGACTTTTTGGTTCGTCCATTTTGCTATGTATCCGGGCATATTATTGTATCTAGATACATAGCTAAATGGATGTACCAAAAAGTCAAAGCGACTTACAAACTAAAACGGAGGAAGTAGTTCAGGTATAGAAGAATATAAATAAACGTAGTTTAGCAACAGTTTGTTTGGTAGGGAAAATTTTTGTAAGACAAGATAGTAGTAGTACACTACGTAGCGGTCGGTGTTCTTGAGCTTGTTTATTCATCTATGAAGAAAATAAGCAGAGAATTATCGCCTTTCCTCACTAGGAAAAGCTGGAAAGGAAGCCGAAATGTGTTGGTATTAATATGAATGAGACCGTCCAACACCTTTTCCTAGATTGTCCGTATTCGAAAAACGGTATGGAGGATCATCTTTTATGCTCTTGTCCTAAACCGGCCCTAGATCTATATAAGCCATATGTTTGGTACATGGCTTACTAATCAGAATAAAAGGATTAGAAACATGATTTGGGTTTAGCGTCACGGCTATATCTTTGGGGCCATTTGGTATTGTCGAAACGATATTATCTTGAACAAAATGAAAGTTTTCTCATTGTCGAAGGTTATTTTAGGATGAGCTTATTGGCTGCGGATGCGAGCCCAGGGTTGCGGCGTGATGAACAAGACAAGAAACACTCTCGCTAATTAGCGTAAAAAACTAGAAGTGATTACTTTAGAGTTTCCCAATAGAGGATGGAAGCACATTTATCATTTGCTTTAGTTCTCTTTATTTGTTTTAGAGACTTGTTTTGCTCTACCTTCTTATCCACAAATTATAATAATTGTCTGTGTACATCCTCGGATGTAGAGGCTCGGATGCTTTTCTCATCCACTATCTAAAAAAAGATTCGCCGCCTTAACAGATTTGAAAATTTCAGTCACACGGAAATTAGCAAGGCCCTAATATTATCTTTGTTCAATTACGTAATAGGCGCGTCTATGAGGACTACACAATCCGCAGAGAGGCACGAGATCACAAAAATTGCACTCCCTCCAGTTTCCAAATTGTAAAGTTCGCTTTGACTTTTTTGGTTCGTCCATTTTGCTATGTATCCGGGCATATTATTGTATCTAGATACATAGCTAAATGGATGTACCAAAAAAGTTAAAGCTTAATTTACAAACCTAAACGGAGGAAGTAGTTCGAGAATAGAAGAATATAAACAAAGCGTAGTTTAGCAAGCGGTTTGTTTTAGTAGGAAAATTTTTGTAAGACAAGATAGTAGTAGTACTCAACGAAAGCGATCACGTGTTCTTGAGCTTGTGTATTCATCTATGAAGAAAATAAGCGGCGTAATTATCGCCTTTCCTCACTAGGAAAAAGCTGGAAAGGAAGCCGAGAAATGTGTTGGTTGTAATATGAATGAGACCGTCCAACACCTTTTCCTAGATTGTCCGTATTCGAAAAACGGTATGGAGGATCATCTTTTTATGCTACTTGGCATAAACCGGCCCTAGATCTATATAAGCCATATGTTTGGTACATGGCTTACTAATCGAGAATAAAAGGATTAGAATCATGATTTGGGTTGGCGTCACGGCTATATCTTTGGGCTATTTGGTATTTGTCGAAAGCGATATTATCTTTAACAAAATGACGGTTTTCTCGTTGTCGAAGGTTATTTTCGGATGAGCCTATTGGCTCATGATGCGAGCCCGATTTGCGGCGTGATGAACAAGACAAGAACACACTCTCGCTAATTAGCGTAAAACTAGAAGTGATTTCTTTGGAGTCTCCCAACGGAGGGTGGAAGCACATTTATCATTTGCTTTAGTTCTCTTTATCTGTTTTAGAGACTTGTTTTGCTCTACCTTTTTATCCACTACTTGTAATAATTGGCGTGTACATCCTCGGATGTAGAGGCGGATGTTTTCTCATCCATTATCTAAAAAAAGCTTCGTCGCTGAAGCGATTTTAAAATTTCAGTCACCTAGAAATTAGCAAGGCCCTAATATTATACGGTTCAATTCTGTAATAGGTAGTCTATGAGGACTACACAATCCACGAGAGGCACTGAGATCACAAAAAATTGCACTCCCTCCGTTCCAAATTGTAAGTCGCTTTGACTTTTTTGGTTCGTCCATTTTGCTATATATCCGGGCATATTATTGTATGTAGATACATAGCTAAATGGATGTACCAAAAAGTCAAAGCGACTTTACAAACCTGAAACGGAGAAAGTAGTTCAGGAATAGAAGAATATAAACAAAGCGTAGTTTAGCAGCGGTTCGTTTAGTAGGAAAATTTTTGTAAGACAAGATAGTAGTAGTACTCGACAGAAAGATCCGGTGTTCTTGAGCTTGTGTATTCATCTATGAAGAAAATAAGCAAAGAGAATTATTGCCTTTCCTCACTAGGAGAAACGGAAAGGAAGCCGAGAAATGTGTTGGTTGTAATATGAATGAGACCGTCCAACACCTTTTTCTAGATTGTCCGTATTCGAAAGCGGTATGGAGGATCATCTTTTATGCTCTTGGCCTAAACCGGCCTAGATCTATATAAGCCATATGTTTGGTACATGGCTTGCTAATCGAATAAAAGGATGAGAAACTTGATTTGGGTTGGCGTCACGGCTATATCTTTGGGCCATTTGGTATTTGTCGAAACGATATTATCTTTAACAAAATGAAAGTTTTTCGTTGTCGAAGGTTATTTTCAAATGAGCCTATTGGTCGTGGTCTTCGAGCCCGATTGCGGCGTGATGAACAAGACACAAGAACACACTCTCGCTAATTAGTAGAAAACTAGAAGTGATTACTTTGGAGTTTCCCAACAGAGGGTGGAAGCACATTTATCATTTGCTTTAGTTCTCTTTATCATTTTAGAGACTTGTTTTGCTCTACCTTTTTATCCACTACTTGTAATAATTGGCGGTGTACATCCTCGGATGTAGAGACCGGATGTTTTTCTCATCCATTATCTAAAAAAAGCTTCGTCGCTGAGCAGATTTGAAAATTTCAGTCACCTAGAAATTAGCAAAGCCCTAATATTATACTGATTCAATTCTGTAATAGGCGTCTATGAGGACTACACAATCCACGAGCCACGAGATCACAAAAAATTGCACTCCCTGGATTTCCAAATTATAAGTCGCTTTGACTTTTTTTGGTTCGTCCATTTTGCTATGTATCCGGGCATATTATTGTATCTAGATACATAGCTAAATGGATGTACCAAAAAGTTAAAGCGACTTACAAACGTAAACGAGAGAAAATAGTTCAGGAATAGAAGAATATAAACAAAGCGTAGTTTAGCAACGGTTCGTTTAGTAGGAAAATTTTTGTAAGACAAGATAGTAGTAGTACTCGATTGGAGCGGTCCGGTGTTCTTGAGCTTGTGTATTCATCTATGAAGAAAATAAGCAAAATTATCGCCTTTCCTCACTAGGAAAAGCGGAAAGGAAGCGAGAAATGTGTTGGTATTAATATGAATGAGACCGTCCAACACCTTTTCCTAGATTGTTCGTATTCGAAAGCGGTATGGAGGATCATCTTTTATGCTCTTGGCCTAAACCGGCCTAGATCTATATAAGCCATATGTTTGGTACATGGCTTACTAATCGAATAAAAGGATTAGAAACTTGATTTGGGTTGGCGTCAAAGCTATATGTTGGGCCATTTTGGCTATTTGTCGAAACGATATTATCTTTAACAAAATGAAAGTTTTCGTTGTCGAAGGTTATTTTGAAGGATGAGCCTATTGGCCGCGCGATGCTTGAAAGCCCGATTGTAAAGTGTGATGAACAAGACAAGAACTCACTCGCTAATTAGCGTAAAAACTAGAAGTGATTACTTTAGAGTTTTTCAATAAAGGGTGGAAGCACATTTATCATTTGCTTTATTTCTCTTTATACATTTTTAGAGGCTTATTTTGCTCTACCTTTTTATCCACCGCTTGTAATAATTGGTCGTGTACATCCTCGGATGTAGAGGCCGGATGTTTTTCCCATCCATTATCTAAAAAAAAGCTTTCGTCGCTCGAACAGATTTGAAAATTTCAGTCACCGGAAATTAGCAAGGCCCTAATATTATCTGATTCAATTACGTAATAGGCAGTCTATGAGGACTACACAATCCACAGAGGCATGAGATCACAAAAATTGCACTCCCTCCGTTCCACATTGTAAGTTGCTTTGACTTTTTTTGGTTGGTCCATTTTGCTATGTATCCAGGCATATTATTGTATCTAGATACATAGCTAAATGGATGTACCAAAAAAGTCAAAGCGACTTACAAACTAAAAACGGAGGAAGTAGTTCGAGAAAAAGAAGAATATAAACAAACTGTAGTTTAGCAAAAGTTCGTTTAGTAGAAAAAATTTTGTAAGACAAGATAGTAGTAGTACTCGACAGAGCAGTCAGTGTGCTTGAGCTTGTGTATTCATCTATGAAGAAAATAAGCAGCAGAATTGTCGCCTTTCCTCACTAGGAAAAACTGGAAAGGAAGCCAGAAATGTGTTGGTTGTAATATGAATGAGACCGTCCAACACCTTTTCCTAGATTGTCCGTATTCAAAAATGGTATGGAGGATCATCTTTTATGCTACTGGCCTAAACCAGCCTAGATCTATATAAGCCATATGTTTGGTACATGGCTTACTATTCGAGAATAAAAGGATTAAAAACTTGATTTGGGTTGGCATCACGGCTATATCTTTGGGCCATTTGGCGCCGTCGAAAGCGATATTATCTTTAACAAAATGAAAGTTTTCTCGTTGTCGAAGGTTATTTTTCGGATGAGCCTATTGGCTGCGGTGATCGAGCCCGCGGTTGGAGCGTGATGAACAAGACAAGAACACACTCTCGCTAAGGCGGTCTCGGTGGAGAGTTTCACCTCGCGGTTTCCAAGATGTGAAATTTTGGAATGAAATAGGCGTCTCCCTCAATGCACAGTTTCATAGACTCACGGGTCCCACGGCCTCTCTCTCATTGCATGGTTTAATTGTATAGTTCCATGGTGAAACGCTATTTCTGTCTCAATAGGGTTTCACACCGTTTCCAACGCATGTGAAAAAGGTGCCCAAAGGTTTCACCACGGTGAAACTTTTTCTTCTCTCTCCTAGGAGTTTCATGCAAAAGTGAAGTTTTTGCTGATATGGCGCTACATTTAATGTGCATGAAACACTCATAAAACCTCCATTGAGATGGCCTAATTAGCGAGTAAAAACTAGAAGTGATTACTTTGGAGTTTCCCAATAGAGGGTGGAAGCACATTTATCATTTGCTTTAGTTCTCTTTATCTGTTTTAGAGACTTGTTTTGCTCTACCATTTTATCCACTACTTGTAATAATTGACCGTGTACATCCTCGGATGTAGAGGCGGATGTTTTTCTCATCCATTATCTAAAAAAATGCTTCGTCGCTGAGCAGATTTGTAAATTTCAGTCACCTGAAATTAGCAAGGCCCTAATATTATATAGTTCATTTCTGTAATAGGCTGTCTATGAGGACTACATAATCCACGAGAGCCACAGATCACAAAAAATTGCACTCCCTCCGTTCCAAATTGTAAGTCGCTTTTGACTTTTTTTGGTTCATCCATTTTGCTATGTATCCGAGGCATATTATTGTATCTAGATACATAGCTAAATGGATGTACCAAAAAAGTCAAAGCGACTTACAAACTGAAATGGAGGAAGTAGTTCGAGGAATAGAAGAATATAAACAAACTGTAGTTTAGCAACAGTTTGTTTAGTAGGAAAAATTTTTGTAAGACAAGATAGTAGTTATACTCGTGAGGAAGCGGTCGGTGTGCTTGAGCTTGTGTATTCATCTATGAAGAAAATAAGCAGTAGAATTGTCGCCTTTGCTCACTAGGAAAAACTGGAAAGGAAGCCAGAAATGTGTTGGTTGTAATATGAATGAGACCGTCCAACACCTTTTCCTAGATTGTCCGAATTCGAAAATGGTATGGAGGATCATCTTTTATGCTCTTGGCCTAAAACGGCCCTAGATCTATATAAGCCATATGTTTGATACATGGCTTACTAATCAGAATAAAAAGGATTAAAAACTTGATTTGGGTTGGCATCATGCGGCTATATCTTTGGGCCATTTTATTTGTCGAAAGCGATATTATCTTTAACAAAATGGAAGTTTTTCGTTGTCGAAGGTTATTTTCGGATGAGCCTATTGGGCTGCGATCGAGCCCGATTGCGGCGTGATGAACAAGACAAGAACACACTCTCACTAAGACCGGTCTCAATGGAGAGTTTCACCTCGCGGTTTCAAGATGTAAAATTTTGGAATGAAATAGGCGTCTCCCACAATGCACGTTTCATTGCACGCAGTTTCATAGACTCACGGGTCCCATGGCCTCTCTCTCATTGCATGGTTTAATTGCATAGTTCCATGGTGAAACGCTATTTCTGTCTCAATAGGGTTTCACACCGTTTCCAACGCATGTGAAACAGTGCCCAAAGGTTTCACCACGGTGAAACTTTTTTCTTCTCTCTCCTAGGAGTTTCATGCAAAAAGTGAAGTTTTGCTGATATGGCGCTGCATTTAATGTGCATGAAACACTCATAAAACCTCCATTGAGACTGGCCTAATTAGCAGAAAACTAGAAGTGATTACTTTGGAGTTTCCCAATAGAGGGTGGAAGCACATTTATCATTTGCTTTAGTTCTCTTTATCTGTTTTAGAGACTTGTTTTGCTCTACCATTTTATCCACTACTTGTATTAATTGACTGTGTACATCCTCGGATGTAGAGGGCGGATGTTTTTCTCATCCATTATCTAAAAAAAAAATGCTTCATCGCTTTGAGCATTTGTAAATTTCAGTCACACGGAAATTAGCAAGGCCCTAATATTATCTGAGTTCAATTCACGTAATAGGTAGTCTATGAGGACTACACAATCCCGAAAGCCACAGATCACAAAAAATTGCACTCCCTCCGTTCCAAATTGTAAGTCGCTTTGACTTTTTTGGTTCGTCCATTTTGCTATGTATCCGGGCATATTATTGTATCTAGATACATAGCTAAATGGATGTACCAAAAAGTCAAAGTGGCTTACAAAGCGAAAATGGAGGAAGTAGTTCGAGGAATAGAAGAATATAGACAAAGCGTAGTTTAGCAACGGTTCGTTTAGTAGGAAAATTTTTGTAAGACAAGATAGTAGTAGTACTTTCGGCCGAAGAAAGTCGGTGTGCTTGAGCTTGTGTATTCATCTATGAAGAAAATAAGCAGAGAATTGTCGCCTTTCCTCACTAGGAAAAGCGAAAAGGAAGCCGGAAATGTGTTGGTTGTAATATGAATGAGACCGTCCAACTCCTTTTCCTAGATTGTCCGTATTCGAAAATGGTATGGAGGATCATCTTTTTCGCTCTTGGCCTAAACCGGCCCTAGATCTATATAAGCCATATGTTTGGTACATGGCTTACTAATCGAATAAAAAGGATTAAAAACTTGATTTGGGTTGGCATCACGACTATATCTTTGGGCCATTTTATTTGTCGAAACGATATTATCTTTAACAAAATGAAAGTTTTTCGTTGTCGAAGGTTATTTTCGGATGAGCCTATTGGGCTGCGATGCCGAGCCCGATTGCGGCGTGATGAACAAGACAAGAACACACTCTCGCTAAGGCCGGTCTCAATGGAGAGTTTCACCTCGCGGTTTTCAAGATGTGAAATTTTGGAATGAAATAGGCGTCTCCCTCAATGCACAGTTTCATTGCACAGTTTCATAGACTCACGGGTCCCACGGCCTCTCTCTCATTGCATGGTTTAATTGCATAGTTCCATGGTGAAACGCTATTTTACGTCTCAATAGGGTTTCACACCGTTTCCAACGCATGTGAAACAGTGCCCAAAGGTTTCACCACGGTGAAACTTTTTCTTCTCTCTCCTAGGAGTTTCATGCAAAAAGTAAAGTTTTCTTGATATGGCGCTGCATTTAATGTGCATGAAACACTCATAAAACCTCCATTGAGACTGGCCTAATTAGCGAGAAAACCGAGAAGTGATTACTTTGGAGTTTCCCAATAGAGGGTGGAAGCACATTTATCATTTACTTTAGTTCTCTTTATCTGTTTTTAGAGACTTGTTTTGCTCTACCATTTTATCCACTACTTGTAATAATTGATTTGTGTACATCCTCGGATGTAGAGGCGGATGTTTTTCTCATCCATTATCTAAAAAAAAAAAATGCTTCGTCTTTGAGCAGATTTGTAAATTTCAGTCACCTAGAAATTAGCAAGGCCCTAATATTATACTGAGTTCAATTACAGTAATAGGCGTCTATGAGGACTACACAATCCACGAGCCACAGATCACAAAAATTGCACTCCCTCCATTCCAAATTATAAGTCGCTTTGACTTTTTTGGTTCGTCCATTTTGCTATGTATCCGGGCATATTATTGTATCTAGATACGTAGCTAAATGGATGTACCAAAAAAAGTCAAAGCGACTTACAAACTGAAATGGAGGAAGTAGTTCGAGGAATAGAAGAATATAAACAAAGCGTAGTTTAGCAACAGATTCGTTTAGTAGGAAAATTTTTGTAAGACAAGATAGTAGTAGTACTCGACAGAAAGCGGTCAGTGTTCTTGAGCTTGTTTATTCGTCTATGAAGAAAATAAGCAGCAGAATTATCGCCTTTCCTCACTAGGAGAAACTAGAAAGGAAGCCAGAAATGTGTCGGTATTAATATGAATGAGACCGTCCAACACCTTTTCCTAGATTGTTCGTATTTGAAAAGCGGTATGGAGGATCATCTTTTATGCTACTGGCCTAAACCAGCCTAGATCTATATAAGCCATATGTTTGGTACATGACTTACTAATCAGAATAAAAATATTAGAAACTTGATTTGGGTTGGCGTCACGGCTATATCTTTGGGCCATTTGCCCATTTGTCGAAACGATATTATCTTTAACAAAATGAAAGTTTTCTCGTTTTTCGCGTCAAAGTGACTTACAAACCGAAAGCGGAGGAAGTAGTTCGGGGAATAGAAGAATATAAACAAATTGTAGTTTAGCAACGGTTCGTTTAGTAGGAAAATTTTTGTAAGACAAGATAGTAGTAGTACTCGACAGAGCGGTTAGTTTTTCTTGAGCATGTGTATTCATCTATGAAGAAAATAAGCGGCCAGAATTATCACCTTTCCTCACTTTGTGGCGATCGAAAAATTCAGCGACGCCGATGACGCGTTGATACTGGGTTGTTGGATGGAAATCACTGAAGTATCCATGTGAGGCTAATATTATACGGTTCAATTCGCAATAAGGCGGTCTATTAGGACTACAAAGTAACCCGCGAGTCATAAGAAAATAAGCAGTAGTAGTTGCAGTCTTCTAAAACAAAAACACAAAGGTAACAACATTATAGTAGCAGCCAGGTGTCAAGTTCGGTATGTATAAGTCAATATATCCATCCGAGGATACAATTATACGGTTCAATTACGTAATAGGCGGGTCTATGAGGTAGTAGACGAGAGCTTTGTTCATCTTGTTTCAGACTTATTCTCTCACGGGATACTATTAAACAAGCGAAGTGAGGCTCTCGAAACACTGAATCACCAAAAAAAGATAGTTCGGGAAAAGTAGAGTATAAAGAAACTATAGTTTTCGTGGCGGTTCATTTAATATGCACATTTTTATATGACAAGATACGTAGTACTCTACAAAGGCGATCGTGTTTACTTGAGCACGCATATTCATCTATAAAGAAAATAAGCATTTGTGGATAACAACAACATTGTAGTTATATATAGTAGCAAAGTGAGGTGTCAAGTTCGGTATGTACAACTCAATATATCCATATGAGGATAAAATTATAGTTCAAGTGCAGACGTAATAGGCAGTATGTGAGGACTAGTCGACTTTGTTCGCTTGTGCTTGCTTCATCTTGTTTCACTTATTCTCTCTCACGCTGAGGAATACTATATATTAAACACAAGCTTAACAGGCTTCAGAGGCACAGATCACGGAAAAACAAAAAAGGTAGTTTAGGAATAGTGGAATCTAACAAGCGTAGTTCGAATGCGTAGGCATGCACAAGATTGATGGGCTAGATATCAAACCCTAGAATGGTCGGCCGGCTTTGGTGGAGGAAGAAGCCGTTGGAGAAGGAGGTCGCCGGCGGAAGCGGCGTCGGCTTGAATGGCGCGGATGCGTCGGCGGTGGCGGCGGGCTGGATGAGGCGCTGAAAACCGTAGAGTCGCTCGTGAGGTGTGGCTAGGAACCAAACACCCCGATCGAAATGAATTTTTGCGGACGAGGCGGGCAAAATTTTGAGTTTTGTAAAGGCTCGGCGGCGTAAAAAATCGTAGCGAAAAATTGGGCGGGGCACAAGTAAAAACGTATAATAAGTCTGTTTCGGCTGATTTTGGGTGATTGAATAGTATTCTATGAAAGAGAATAAGCCACTTTAAATTTTGCGCATCCGGCGCGTGGTGGGGCCGTCTGTTGACACCTCTTAAGTTATACTTTTATAACTCAACTAATCATATAATAAGGGTATAAAATGAATATATACATAGATTAGGGGCTTTACTAACATAGTTCCACAAGTTTTGATGATTTATATCTTTTTAGGGGACTTAACGAGGGTAAATCTTGGGTAAAATCTAGAGATTGTACCCCATATGATAAGAAGATTAATTAGTGATAAATTTCAATCCAAAATGTGAACTAAAACATTCTAGAAGACACGAGAGGACACCGGGGAGAAACGACATGGTTGTGCCACGGGACCCTGGCGACCGCCCGAGGAAAAAACATGGCGACCGCCATGTGGGACTCACATGTCGACCTCTCTTCTTAGGTAGGGTTTCAAACCGACTTTGAGGTTGTATCTATTTGTTATTGAAGGTCGGTTTGATCCAAGGGTCCATATTCATCGACCCACGGCTATATAAGGATGACCCCTACCCGGCTTTGAGCATGAAAATCATTATTCATCGGACTTCGACTACGATCGACGGCTAGAGCCATACCTCTCTAATTAGAAGAGCTGAGATCAAGTTGAGAGAGATAGTTAGAAAAAGTTGAGAGATAGATCTTAGTACCCCACGAGAGTGATTAGATCTATTCTTGAGAGATAAAGAGTGAGTAGAGGAGAAGAAGGGGAAGTGCCGGATGCGTCGGTGACTCCTCTACGCTTGTACCTACGGGATCAAAGGCTTTGTTGCACTTGATCTTGAGACTTCTTTGGTGGATCAACCTTATATTTAAGTAAGTCACTTGTCTATATATTTTCTTTTTGGTTTACGACTCTTTATTAGAGTACTTCAATTCTTATCGCTCTTGAGTTGAAGTTGCTACCCCTAGTGCAAGCGCGGTGTTTGGACCTAGATAGTCGTAAATACACCCTACCTTAGGAGCGTGGTAGTTCGTGGTAGTGACGGTACCATTGATTCCTTTGGAGTCCACATCCCGTTGGATAGGCCAAGTAGGACCTTGTTCTTTGGAGGATTGCACATTTTCGTCCCTGCTTTCCTTTGAGTACGTCCCCATTAAGAAATATCTTCAAGCCTTACAAGGATATAAAATAGACAACCATAGACATCTTCTCAACCTTTATATTCTCCGGACCTTTCTAAGGTCTCAAGGATTTAGTTCAGTCTCACTATTCTCACACCATTCTCTCCTGTGGATTCGATATTTAAAACCCTCTCCGGGTGAAGTGCTCACCAAAAGATTAAACTTGCGGATTATACATTTTATTTTCGTGGGATAACTTTTACCAACAAGCATTTCGGGGCGCCGTTGCGGGAGAACCTTAGTTCTTTGAACACGTGAGTAAAACTAAATCTTGTATCATATCCTTAGTATAGATTTTTCTTTTTATCTTTTAAAACCACTATCCAAATGGATACCACCCCCTTTACCAATACTTGGCACCCATGGAGCAAGCTCATAGACCTGTGCTATCATCTAAACCTATCCGTCTTTGGGTCTTATGAGTTTCGCCCTAGGTTAATAGAGATGGTCCAAAATCATACATTCTCGGGAGAATTAGATGAAAACCCTTTCCTTCATCTCGGACTTTCGAGGAGACATGTAAGTGCCTCCATATTGAAGGCATGTCTCCACGAAACCATCCATTTGGATGCTATTTCCATTCTCTTTGAAAGGAAAAGCTCGCCGAGTGGTACAATCAAAAAAAAAAGAGAATGGGAGGCGACAGGGGAACTTGTTTAACCGACTTTTTGTGCAGATTTCTACCCCATGTCCAAATTAGTTGACTTTAGGCTCTCGATCCTATCCTCTAAACAGAAGGATAATGAATCTTTGAGTACCTACAGGAACGTTTTGATCTTCTTTCCAAATCCGGACCTAATCTAGCCATACCGGACTATGTTTTAATTCAACATTTTTATATTGGTCTGAATAGAAAATCTAGAAAATACTTGAACACCTCTCGCGAATGGATCCTTCATTCACCTTTCAATCCCCTGAATGCATAGCTGTCCTAAATAAAATAGTGAAAAACAAGGAGGATGATCCAAGCTGCAGGAAAATACTTAAAAATAGAAGAAATAATAGAAGAAGAAGGATTATTTGAACCCAATTCCATTCCAAAACCTTTACGACTACCCGGTGATCGAACACTTAGAATTAGAAGAACAAGAGGTCACTTCGATCTCTGACTTCTTGCTCGATATCAAGGATGATCTCTTTGCAGATTATGGAAATACCTCGAGATATCGACTGAAACCTTAGAAGGTTAAAATATCACAACCTTATTCTATAAACCCTTCGACGTGTCTCATTTGAAAGGAACCACAGAAGAGCTCGTCTCAATCATAAGTAGCGAATGGTTAGAAGAATCAGAGCTTTCTTCTGATGTAATCCGCTTGGATTCACCTTCTGTACCTATTCGTTGCCAAATTGATAAAGACTCTTTTGATGCTCTCTACAATCCTGTTGCGGGAATAAATATCATGCCATTATCTTTTGCTCATGAACTTCTCAAAAACATGCCATTGAGTCCCACTACAAAATTGTTACTAAGCCCTTTAGGACAAATTGTCCAAAGCTCAGAAATTCTTTATGTTATACCAATCAAGGTTAACAACATCATGGTACATCTTAGCTTTTATATCTTTGATATCATGGAGTTTGACCTGCTGATAGGACAACCAATAGAAAGGCTTACCTTTGAAGGACAACCGGGAGAATTAGATATTCAATTAGGCCAGGATCTTAAACTTTCATTACCTATAGTCCAAGCCATCCATGCTAAAACCGAGTCTTGTCTAGAACCAGACCCTATGGAGGAAGTTAAAGAGGCTTCCGTAGAATATTTTGTGGAGTCTAATTATGAGGACAATTCGAGTTCTTCATTGAAGAGGAGGATGAGAATCCTACCACTTCGAGAACCTCTAGATGAATTTGAGAACCCACCTAGACCTCCTATTGAACTTAAACCTTTACCACCGGGCCTCACTTATGCTTTCCTCAATCAAGATCCGAGTCTCCCTGTAATCATAAATGATAAACTTACTCGAGAACGGACTCTTAGGGTGATAAGCTGTCCTAAAAAAACATCGCTCGGCCTTAGGCTATTCACTTTCGAAGACCTAAAAGGAATTAGTCCCGCTTTTCGCACTCATCGTATTCCTACTGAGATCCGAGATATTCCCCATCTATAGAGCCTCAACGTAGACTCAACAATGCGATGAGAGATGTAGTTAAAAAGGAAGTTCTTAAGTTATTACACGCCGGGATTATATATCCCTCGCCACATAGCGAGTGGGTAAGCCCATTGCAAGTTGTGCCTAAGAAGGGAGGCATGATGGTTGTTAAAAATGATAAGAATGAATTAATTCCTCAAAGAAGCATCACGGGATGGAGAATGTGCATAGACTACAGAAAACTAAACAAGGCTACAAAGAAGGATCACTTTCCATTGCCTTTCATTGATGAGATGTTAGAGCGATTGGCAAACCATTCTTACTTTTGTTTCCTTGATGGATATTACGGGTATCACCAAATCCCAATCCATCCTAGTGATCGAGAGCAAAACCACTTTTACATGCCCATATGGAACTTATGCTTATAGAAGAATGTCTTTTTGGGTTATGTAATGCACCTGCTTCTTTTCAAAGATGTATGATGTCTATCTTTTCTAAAATGATTGAAGAGATTATGAAAGTTTTCATGGATAATTTTTTTGTCTATGGAAAAACTTTTGATGATTGTCTAGAAAACTTAGATAAGGTTTTGCAATGATGTGAGGAAAAGCACTTAGTCCTTAATTGGGAAAAATGTCATTTTATGGTTAGAGAAGGAATAGTGCTTGGTCACCTAATATCAGAAAGGGGAATAGAGGTAGACAAGGCAAAAATAATAGAAGTTATAGAACAGTTACCTCCCCCTGTGAATATCAAAGGGATAAGAAGTTTTCTAGGCCATGCTGGTTTCTATCGTAGATTTATAAAAGATTTTTCACATATTGCTAGACCACTTACCAGCCTGTTAGCCAAGGATGCTCCCTTTGTTTTTGATGATGCTTGTCTAAAAGCTTTTGAAACTTTGAAAAAAGGCTCTTGTTTACGCACCAATCATCCAACCCCCGATTGGTCTTTGCCTTTTGAAATTATGTGTGATGCCGGTGACTATGCTATGGGGGCGTGTTAGGGCAAACTAAAGACAAGAAGCATCATGCCATTGCTTATGCTAGTAAAACTTTGACTGGACCATAACTTAATTATGCTACCACCGAGAAAGAGTTGCTAGCAGTTGTTTATGCAATAGATAAGTTCAAATCTTACTTGGTAGGAGCTAAAGTGATTGTTTACATCGATCATCTTTGCTTTGAAATATTTGCTCACCAAGAAAGATGCTAAACCTCGTTTGATAAGATGGATTTTGTTACTCCAAGAGTTTGATTTAGAAATAAAAGATAAGAAAGGAGTAGAAAATTCATTTGGCGATCATTTGTCAAGAATGCATTTTGAAAAACCATATGAATTGCCCATTAATGACTCACTCAGGGACGATATGTTCTATCGGATAACCCATACCGATCCCCGATATGCAGATCTTGTTAATTTTATGGTTGCAGGATATGTAGCACCAGTGTGGATAAGAAGAAGCTTATGTATGAGAGTCGTCACCACCTATGGGATGCGCCCATACCTCTTGAGTTTGCTCGACGGCCGCTTTCAGAGATGTGTGCCAGCGGAAGAAGGACTTCGGATCATTGAAAGATGTCACTCATCACCATACGGAGGACATTATGGGGCATTCGAACACATGCAAAGATTTGGCAAGCAGGATTTTTCGGCCAACCATGTATCAAGACACAAAAAGACTTCATCCGAAGATGTGGAGCTTGTCGAGGCACGGAAATATCAATGCAAGAGATGCTATGCCTCTAACAACCAATCTCCGGATAGAGCTCTTTGATGTCTGGGGAATTGATTACATGGGACCATTTCCAAAATCAGGAAATTATGAACATATCTTAGTAGCGATTGACTATGTTTCAAAATGGGTTGAAGCCTTGCCGTGCAAATCCGCGGATGGCGGGAGCACAATAAGGATGTTTGAAGAGACTATATTCCCAAGATTTGGAGTACCACGAATGGTAATTAGTGATGGAGGAAGCCACTTCATTTGTGAGAAAATTCGACGCTATTTAGCAAAACATGGAGTTCGTCACAATATTGCCTGACTTACCACCCTCAAACAAGTGGGCAAGCAGAGACTTCAAATAAACAAATCAAGAACATCTTGCGAGAAAACAGGTTGAAGAAATGGGAACTAAGTGGAAGGATAGACTTAGGAAGCATTATGGGCATACGGGACAGCCTACAAGATGCCAATTGGAATGACTCCATATCAACTTGTCTACAAACAAAACACGCCACTTGCCACGTGGAGTTAGAGTTCAAAGCTCTTTGGGCAATCAAGAGATGGAATATGGATCTTGAAGCCGAGGGGTAAAAAGAGGAAGATGCAATTATCGAGTTGGATGAATGGAGAGAGAAAAGCTTATCATAATGCCTAGATCTACAAAGGAAAGAACCAAGAAGTGGCATGACAAGAAGATTAAGATAAAGACTTTCACTCTAGGAGATCAGGTATTACTTTTTAATTCGAGGGTTAAATTGTTCGGGCATGGAAAGTTTGAGCAAATGGGAAGGACCTTTCAAGGTGGTGAATTCATCATCTCATGGAGCAATCACTCTCGGGACTCGAAGGTAAGTTATTCAAGGTAAATGGCCAACGTCTCAAAATTTTCTATGAGCCCGATAAGCCCTCGAGGAATTAGATGTAATGGGGTTTATGGTTTATCCTAACCATGGGACTTAATTTACGTGGGATTTATTTTTATGGGCCAAAAGTATAAGCATTACAATTAGAATAGGGGTATTAGACCGTGGGAAAAAGGGCGATCCCGGTGTGCACTAAGGCACCGGGCGATCGCCGAGGATTAGGCTTTGGCGACCCGCATTTGATTACTCTCCCTCGTTTCCATTTTTGTTCCACGAACACTCTTGAACTTGCCCATTGTAATGATGAACATGCGGAGCCATTCACGTAGGAAAGTATTGTGAATCCTTACCTCCTATCCAAGACATCCCGCCTATATAAACGAGCCCCATGATCATTCAATCTTATCTCATCCACCTCTCAAAAGACCAACGACCAGCACCACTAATTTTAGCCATGGAGAACACCGACACCCGTATGGTTGTCTCACGACCCGGCTATGGTGGCGCCATCTTCTCCTCTGCACCACCCCCATCCTCCAAGGCTATAGTTCCCTATACTCCCAAGCCTCTCGCTATTATTACTCCACCATCACCGGCACCCAAGCTTACACGAGATCAACTCTTTGCATGACGTGCGCTTGGCGTTCGTCGCGAGGAGGCTATGAAGAAGAAGGTCAGTGCCGGAGGGGCACTAAACTCCATCCTCCTGGTGCCAACGAGAAGCTTTCCAACGTCCGGTGGGATAGGTTCGGTAACATCCGGAAGAGTAGCTATGCTGATTCCCGTGTCACCATTGATGGTGTGCGTGCTACGCCGGATCAAGTCGGGTTCATTCAGCCCGGGGAGGCCGCGGAGCTCATGGTGAAGCCGGGAAGGATGACGATGGCTGAACTTGCGCCCGAATATGTTCACATGAAAAACTTTCTTAGCACCGAGCATGTGAACTGGAGTGCCACCGCTAGAGGCCTAAGTGCCGTAGAGAAAGAAAAATGTAGCGCTAGCTAAGAGGGTTGGTGTTCTTGGCGTATTCTCAATAAGGTTTGTGAGAAGATGTAGGAAGCTCGGATTATGAGAGCACTCATCTTAGTGTCGAGTCAATTTGCTTAGTATCGAGTCGGTTTTCGAAGTCAATTCGCTTTCGAGTGAAGTTTGTTTTCGAGTCAATTTGTTTAAGCTTGGTTTGGGAATAAATAAAGAGTGCTCTCCTTTTAATAAATGTTGATCCATTGTCTCAGTTTTTATTTTCTATATTTTTGTATATGTTTTCTTGTCTCCACCATGTTTTTGGATAAAGGATAATAAAAGATAGTGTGGGGGGAGATAGTGCGAACGTCAAGAACAACGGCCCGAACCCAAAAAGCGAGCAAAACAAAATACGAGCGAGGATTCAACATGACGGCTTCGAATCGTTATGCTTACGAGCGGCGTCGCCGAGAGATGATCACTTGACCGCCGGGCCATCACCTCCTCTCGTCCCCCAATTTTATACGTCCCTCGGTTTGCTTTCGAACTTTGCTTTCATTCATATTTTGGCCTCTGTTTTCATCGGTTTTGAACCTTTTGCTGATATGCTTAACATAATAATAAAAAGGAAAAAAAGATTGATATGCTTTGTTCAAAGTTAGACTCACATGATACTTTTTCATGGTTGAACCAATTGCTATTGGGAACTTAATTTATTAGGGACCCTAAGTTACTTAAGTTGTTGTGGAATATGAGATAGAAGATTGGTGAGAACTTGATTCTTGATATCTTTTTTCTTTGGAGAATTTATTTTGAAAGTATTAAAATTGATAGCTATACCTCTTCTTTGTGTGGTAATTGTTATATCCTATCAAAGCCATATATGCTACAAGTATTGAAAAACCAGCCATAAGCTATTTGCTTTGTGTTGAGCTTTGTCAAGTCCTATGACCCGAGTTGAGAGACTTGTCATGCTCCCAAGATCAAGATCACGTACACCCACATATACATGCTGCTCTTACCACGAGAGTACGCACACACATGCTTTTGTCCATCAAAATTTCGTCTCTCTACTCGGAGATAGAACCAAAATTTTTATAGGAATATTTATATGCTCCAGTTTTTGATCTTTCTAAATTCAATGTCTTGTTATAATTGTAAAGCAAGGCATGGGCTATGCAAAAATAGTATTGAAAAAAAAAGAGAAAGAAAGATGAAAAATGGACAAGTGTCCAAGGTTGAGTAGAACCCACATCTTTAAAGAGAGGAAATAAAAGACACAAGTCTAGGGCGAGTAGAGCCCACCTCTCCAAAAAAAAAAAAAGAGAGAAGGGAAAGAAATAATAAAGCTAGCCCATGATCTTACTTGCAAAATGTTCATCAAAGAGAGAAGTTTGCAAGAGCATAGTAGAATTAGGACAGCCACCATATTATCCACACACATGCACATCTTGATCTAAGAGAATGTCTCTCCCCGGATCCGGTTTTGATGTTGCAAATACATGCAAGGTAAGTATGCTACATCCTTGACAAACCTGAAACACCAAGATAAAGCTTTATTAGAAGTAAGATGTTTTTAAGGGCATTAGTCATATATGCCTTGTGAGGATCTAAAAATACCACATACAAATATATTGAGTGATTTGAGAGTGCCACAAAAGAAGGAGGTAAGCTATGTTTCTTTTCAAAAATCATTGCAAAAACTCCAGCTGATTTGATTGAAGGGAAAAGGTACTCTATTTCGACTATTCTGTTCTTCAACTCCTCAAAGTTCTTGGTAGACACAAAGTGAATCCCAGTATAAGTATGACCATGAGATTGTTTTATGTTTGATGTCTTTGACTTACAACTTTGCTATATCCATCCTTTTCTCGAGACAAGTAAAAGCCTAAGTGTGGGGGAGCTTGTTGACACCTCTTAAGCTATACTTTTATAACTCAACTAATCATATAATAAGGGTATAAAATGAATATATACATAGATTAGGGGCTTTACTAACATAGTTCCACAAGTTTTGGTGATTTATATCTTTTCAGGGACTTAACAGGTAAATGCCGGTAAAATCCAGAGATTGTACCCCATATGATAAGAAGATTAATCAGTGATAAATTTCAATCCAAATGGTGAACTAAAACATTCTAGAAGACACCGAGGAGGACACCGGGAGAAACGACATGGTTGTGCCACGGGGGGCGACCGCCAGGAAAACCCATGGCGACCGCCATGTGGGACCCACATGTCGACCTCATCTTCTTAGGTCGGGTTTCAAACCGACTTTGAGGTTGTATCTATACCGTTATTGAAGGTCGGTTTGATCCAAGGGTCCATATTCATCGACCCACGGCTATATAAGGATGACCCCTACCTCTGGCCTGAGCATGAAAATCATTATTCATCAGACTCGACTCTGATCGACAGCTAGAGCCATACCTCTCTAATTAGAACAGCTGAGATCAAGTTGAAGAGATAGTTAGAAAGTTGAGAGATAGATCTTAGTACCCCACGAGAGTGATTAGATCTATTCTTGAGAGATAAAGAGTGAGTAGAGGAGAAGGGGAAGTGCGGGATCGTCGGTGACTCCTCTACGCTTGTACCTGCGGGATCAAAGGCTTTGTTGCACTTGATCTTGAGACTTCTTTGGTGGATCAACCTTATATTTAAGTAAGTCACTTCTCTATATTTTCTTTCGGTTTACGACTCTTTATTAGAGTACTTCAATTCTTGTCGCTCTTGAGTTGAAGTTGCTACCCCTAGTGCAAGCGCGGTGTTTGGACTAGATAGCTCGTAAATACACCCTACCTTCCGGAGCGTGGTTGTTCCTGGTAGTGACAGTACCATTGATTCCTTTGGAGTCCACATCCCGTTGGATAGGCCAAGTAGGACCTTGTTGCTGGAGGATTGCACGTTTCGTCCCTGCTTTCCTTTGAGTACGTCTCCATTAAGAAATATCTTCAATCCTTACAAGGATATAAACTAGACAACCATAGACATCTTCTCAACCTTTATATTCTCCAGACCTTTCTACGGTCTCAGGGATTTAGTTCAGTCTCACTACAAGAAACCTGTTATTTTATGACAAAATTCCTTATGACACAGCCAAATTGTGTCATGTAATGTAACATAATATGATGAAATTTTTTTATGTCGTCATAAATTTGTAATAGCCAGAATTATTTGTGACGACCGAAAGCTGTGTCACATAAAGGTATCAAATTGTGTCACAAATTGTCTAGCCCGATAGCGATTGACGGCTAGGTTTTTGTGACACTATGAGTGGGCTTTACATGACCATATGCCGTGTCATGTTATGTTCGTGGAAAAACTACCGACCCCAATGCACGTAAACATCTTACAAGTGGACCCCGCTGCCTTGGTTGACCCATTTTACTACTTTCCCCATCTCCCCAACACTCGATTGAATCGGAGCGGCGACTAGAGGGGCGGCGAAAGCATGGATCCCGGTGAAGGCGGCAGCGGCTCCCCGGCAAGGCTGGCGGGAGAGGGCAGGCGGAGGGGGCGGCGGGCTTGGATCTCCGGCAGCACGGCAAGCGGAGGCGGCGGGCGCAGCACCGCGGCAAGCGGTGGGAGAGGGCGACAAGCGAGGGCGGCGGCAAGGGCTTGGATCCCCGTCGAGCACCGCGGCGCGGGCGGCGGGCGCGCGCTGCAAGCCGAGGGCTGCGAGCAAGCGCGCCAAGCACGGCGGGCGAGGGCGGCAAGCGGAGGCGACCGCACCGCGAAGGTCAAGCGAGGGAGGGCGAGCACGGCGGGCGGCGACGGGGAGACATCCCGTCCAGACAAAGCGGTGCATCAGGTTGGTAGGTCGGTCGGTCTTTGCCGCGATTCCCGTCCCCGTCCTCTTCAATTTGTTCAGCCGGTGCCACTATCATAGTTCCCATCCATGGTCGGTGGTGGCGCCCCATGCCCTCTCGTTTCCCTTTCAATGTCTGTCAATCCAATGTAGTTGCCATTGCAGCCGTTAATCAATCCAATGTACGGTCCATCGGGGTTATGTCGCCAGGGCCTCATCATGTTCGCTCTTTTCGGCGGTCAGTCAATGGAAAGAGATAAATATAACAACTATTGGTGAGAGTGTTTGCGATCATCGTGCCCTTAATGCGAGGGGCGTGAGAGTGTTTTTTGCCACCACCACACAATCTAAATATAACAATGGAAAGAGATACTTCAAGTGTCCCGGGAAGAACTATGTGAGTGCAAAGTGGTTCAATTAGAATACCCCAATTTTGAGTCTTGTTTGCCCAAATCTCATTGCTTTTGGTTGGAATTTGTTTGCGAGTGGCAAATGTGGTAGCTATTGGTTTGAGGAAGAATATGTGGTCTTCCTTGGTGACCATGGATATCTACCATTAGCTTCCGACAACGACAGAAGTTTTTCGAGGTGGGAAAACTTGACGACTTAGAGCAAAACCCGAACAAGCTGAAGGAAATTGTAGGGAAGAACAAGGAAGGCATGGGAAGTTGCATTTGTCTTGTGTGTGGATGTGTGAATGTAACACTATTCCTGTTGTTGGCCATTTTCTTGGTTGTATTTGTTCTATTGAAGTAGGTAATATTGTGGATGTAACACTATTCCTATATGTGGTCGTGTTGAAGAACATGTTGTATTGAACTTTGTTGGTATGAAATGTGGGCCTTTGTGCTCTTGGACATCTGTGTAAGTTGTGCATTTTTGCAATGTTGGAAATGAGGATCCCTTTTACTTATGATGATTTTTTGTGTTCGATGAAATTTTGGACATCTCCAAATTGGCGGCATGTATATATAGGTTGCAGACCTATACATTTTGTGACAAATGTAGACACTACATGACAAAATATGGGCATTGTGTGACAACAAAGAATTGTCATGAAATCACAAAAATATGGGCGTTCAACATCATTGATACAAATGCGTAACCTTTGTCTTCTCACATAAATAATACAAATCAATAAACGGGCATCATTGCAAATAAGGTCTTACAAGTTCATAATGTGAAAATGCAAAGTAGCATGAATCAAATGTAACAAAATCAATAATAGAACAATTCATGCTTCAAAAATCTCTAGAAATGCAATGGTCAGGTCAACATCACTTTGTCTTCTCCACGAAATGTTGTCTTCTTACGGACTATGGTACTCAAGGAAGGTCTCATCTTCTTCTTCATCTTCAACTTCATCTTCACCTATGCGGGCTGCTTCACCATCTTGAGTTGTCTGTTTTCTTCGACGTATGATCTCAACGAGATCTCTACTAATTGGGCTGCCTGGTTCATTCTCCATGTGCAACAAATCCATATCAGGATGAATGTCTCTCACTGCACCATCTGTAGATGAAATATGCTCCTCTTGGTATGCCTCCTGACATCTCATCTGTATTTGTTCATGGATTGGTTGGTTTGTGTTAGACTCTTCTACATCAAATATGTGTCGGTGGCCAAATTCTTGTAGCACTCGCCAATTTGGACCAAACTTTGTATCCTCCAAGAAAAAGACTTGTGAAACATCTATGGCCATAATGAAAGGATCATTCTTATACCATCGGCCTTGGATGTTTATGCTCTTGAAGAAACCATCATCCTTCATCCGGTATGTCTTTCCCTCAAGATTGTACCATTCACATCGTAGTAAGATAACAGTTCTATTTCCTTTGGTGTTTTTAGGGTAACTCAACTCAATAATATCTGTGATTGACCCATAGAAGTCAACTGTCTCATCATTGTCTTCATTGTGATTGTCTTCACTGTGAGTACCGGCAGCCCTAATGGAAGAGTTCTGTGTCTTTACGTGTTCATCACGAGCCATAGTGTTGTACCGTACCCCATTGATTATGCGGGATGTGTACGAACGCACACGCCTATCCGGCGGCATGCTAGTGAGTACAAGTCTTCATCAACATGTGTTGTGCCATCATATTTCAATTTGGTAATCTGCGGGTTGAAAACATACAAAATTAGTGAGTTTGGAAATGTATAATGTCATAAATTATGAAGTCATGTTTGAGAGGCACACACATGATCCTCGAACCATGTAGCGAAATGTGTTGACATCATTTTTGCAACATCGTTGACCTCTTGTTGTTGTAATTACGCCTTATACAAGCCGCAAAGGAAGAAGAAAATTAGTTTCTTGTGACTGTCATTGACATCATAAATTATGAAGTCATGTTGCAAGTAACTACTCACTCTCGTATTCTTCAATCTCTTCTTCACAGATTTATTTAGAAACGAACCAAACCATAGAGTCATAGTCTTTGTCTTCATAATGAAGTTTCAAGCACCCAACAAGGTTAATATGATGATAAAAATACAAGAACCATCAGGTGTGATGTTACGTTTCTCCATCTAAGTTTCTTTCGGGCCTAGTGAACCTACTAATGATGTCTTGAAAATATGTTGAGCGATTGGTCATACACTCATAGGCGGTGTATGCCTCGCAATAGATCCTTCAGTCTTGCTTGATTGTGTACAAAGCGCTTTAAAGGTGCCCAATCTTCTCTCAATGGGATACATCCATCCATCTTTGCACCGGCCCCCTAAGGAGTGCCTCATCGGGTAAGTGTATCGCTAGGTGAACCATAACATCAAAGAATCTTTGGAGGATAAATTTTCTCGAGCTTGCGAGAGGATTAGCACAATATCTTTTTTTCATTTGGTGTAGTGCATCAACCTTTAGAGTTTTTGGAGCAAAGTTGTCTAAAAACCTACCTAATTCAGCAATTACTTCATATAAGTCTTTGCGCACCAAACCACTAAGGCCGGTGGTAAAATACGTTTGCAACATTATATGATGATCATGTGTTTTCAGCCCATGCATTGATCTGCTCCCTCCATATTGACACATCTTGATATATTGGATGCATAGCCATCCGGAAACTTAACATTGCTCACAAATTGCAAGAACTTCTTCTTGTCTTCTGGGTTTTAGAACATAACAAGCTCTTGGCTTTGATGATGAACTACCATTTGTCATCTAGCAAATGAAGCTCTTTTGTGTATACCTCTGTCTTCCAAATCAAGTCTAGCAAATGATGGTGTCCTTTGTCTTGTTTGGAATATTAAGTAGAGTATACAAAATTGCTTCACATATGTTCTTCTCTATGTGCATAACATCAAGGTTGTATTGTAGCCGGTTTTGACCCGGTATGGTAAATCATACGAGCTAACCTTCGGATGCCATCTTGGTTCATTCTCATTACGACGTCGTTTTCTTGATTTTGGCTTATCGGATTCTTGCACGGCACATAGGAAATTTCTTCCAACCTTGCCATTACCTCATCGCACTAAATTTCCTTGGCTTTTCTCTTTTTTTCATGCTTGCCATTGAAAGATTTGTTTGTCCTCAAGCATGGTCTAAAGGGGAGGAAACGCCATTTGCTCAAGAAAGCAATTTTGTTTCTAAGACATTTGAGCATGGATTCTCATCACGGTGCACACATGCGAAGTAACCACTTGTCGCTCGCGCGACATGGTGCGTAATGCGGGGGTAGTCATGGATTGCCTACGAGAATTCTTTGCACGCAGTGAAGTCTTTGCCTTCAAGCGCATCATAAGTTCTTACACCCTCCCAAAGCTTTATCAAGTTCGCTATCAAAGGCTGCAAGAACACATGGAAATCTTTGCACGGTGATTTTTGCCTAGAATTAGTAAGGAAAGCATATAATTAGATTGGTCCATACACATCCATGGTGGAAAATTGTATGGTATCACTATCCTTTGGCCATATCTTTGTATGAATTGCTCATCGACCAAATGGGTTAAATCCATCGGTAGCAATGGCTAGCCTCAAAACTAGGGGATTGTTGGTATCAATTAACGCGAATAGAGAAATCCATAGCGCGCCGGATACCGATGTAGCATTCACCCGGGAGTATTCAGTATCGATTTTCCACGGGAACGTGAAGTGTACTAGAAAGGTTTAGAACGTCCTAAGATAATAATGGTAATGATGTGGGAAGAGAGGGTTAAGTTTTTCTAAATATTCTAATGAGATCTATATGATCAAAGGCTCACTCTACTTTACTTACGTTGGAGCAGCGGTACCGTCGATCCTCTAAAAAAAGACGGGAAAGGGTGATCGGGGGAAGGCCGCCAAAAAGCTCTACGAATCACCAACCCGAACGTGGTGGAATACAAAGACCGACAGGGTGTCACCCCCGGGCTACCACAACTAACCGTGGGATTGGGCGTAAGCTTCGGGTAAACTCTAGTCTAGACACCACGTCTACACTATCGATTACTACTCTAGCCACGTCACGATAACTAGAGCACTCAATACTGGCCGGAGATCCCTGTAAAATATAGTAAAGTAAGAACTGTAAGTAATTAAATAGAATAAATAGAAATAATAAATGAAGAACACGGAGATTGCTAAAGGCGAACTTGTTGCGGCGAGAAGTACAATGATGATGAAGATCCGGCAGTCAGGATCTCCGGCTTTCTCCTCGCCTCTCTTCTTGATCTTACAACTAGATGAACTAGAAGAACTAGAACTAGAACTAGATGAACTAGACAACTAGAGGGACCTCTCTCTCTTCTAATATGAAACCCTAGATTTTTCTCTGTCGATAGCTAATGAGGAGATGATGTCCCTTGGGGCGCCTTGGGGCCGCTTATATAGTCCGAAGGAGGTACCGGTGTTGGATTTGATTACAACTTCGTACTCCACCGTCGCCTTCGGATCAGACCGACATTAAACGGCGGATTAGATTGCGTCTTAGAGGCGGTGGGACGAACATTAGGAGGCGAGGCTGACTTGGCGGGGGGGCCGGGCGGCTGCCTAACGGGGAGGCCGACCGGCCGAGGTGGGTCCCACCACGGGTCCCGCGACAGCGTCGTGGCTTACGGAGTCTTCTAGATGATGTTTTCTTGGGTGTTAAGTTTCGTTCACGTCGGGTGTATTCGGAGCCTTCTAGACTTTGTTAGGAGTTGGATTGCGTTACAGTGCAATGTCGTTTTTTCTGTTAAGTCCACGCAAATCACAACTTTACCAAAACTCATGGAAATCATTAGTATAAACCCTAATAAGATTATCTAATTATATTTTAGTCCTTTTCCATGTTTAGTTGACAATTAAAAGTATACGTTAATATGTGTCAACAAGCTCCCCAAAGCTTACCCTTTGCTAGTCCCTAGCAAAGCTATATACGCTATAGTAGGATCGGGAGTCGCTACTTCACTTTCTTTCCTCCGAAATCTTGTAGTTATCGAGAAAATAATTTCTCCTCTCAATAAGATTGCTCTCTCATACCTTTTACCATGGGGCGTAGCCTTTTCACGAATCATAAGCAATTAAGAGACGAGAACAATCAAGTTAAGTACCATGTCTCAAGCTCTTGATCAACTATCATCACGGAGTTTTTATGTTATTTTTCAAAAGAAACTCGGAGATCCTATGTATGACCCTCTTAAGTAGATGATGGTAGTGGAATTACACATGTGGTAGGACATACATAGTGGGATGATAGTGGTGAAGTGGATGAGGATGAAAGGTAGTAAATAGCCCTTAGCCTTTTCTAGTATTTTTTTCTTCTCAAGCCTCTTGGACCATATCTCTCTTTCTAAAAATTGCTAAGACCTGGGCATGTTCATTCTTGGAGAGGTGGGCTTTTGCCCCGGACTTATGTCCATTTTCTCTCTCCTTAGAGATGTGGGCCCTACTCACACCCTCGGACACGTGTCCATTATTCATCTCTAAAATTTATTATTAGGGGAGGTAGGCCCTTCGCCTAGTATGACACTTGTCCTTTGCTCTCCCCTCTCTCGTCTCACTTTTTTTTCTCTCTCTCTTTTTTTTTTTTTTTCTCTCTCTCTTTTTTTTTTTTAATGTAGCCCAGACATCTAATTGACATAAAAACATTGAGAGAGACATATCCAAAATTGCAAGAGCTTATTTTTTCATAACATGGCTAGTGGCTAGTGGAGTTTGAGGATGCGTACTTCGGGTTAGAAGCAGCATATTTGGTGGAGTGGGATGATCTTGATGTGAATGATAGACTCTTAAGGGTCATAACTAAGGAACTCATCATGTAGTATTTTTATGATTTCCAAAAAGATAAAACCAGGAATCAAGTATCTCTAGGAATATGATAAATAGCAGCTCAACTTTTCATGAATCTATCCTTCAACGCTAAGACTCAGATTAGGCACGTGCTTCCCACAGGTGTTGGGTTTAGAGCAAATTAAGCAGTTAAAGCTTTAGGAGAATCTAAGTCCGAAATGTAAACACTTTAAGAGGAATTATGGCGGAGCAACTATTCATCATTTCCAAGCATATGCCAACAAGATCATTAAAGAGAAAAGCCAACTAGTAGACTCCAGCATTTATTCAGACTCTAACAAACTAAGACTCTAATTTTGACCAATTAAATCTAGCAAAGCAAACATATATAACTAGCTAATATTAAAATGGATAGGATAGTGATACTTATCGTGATAGCGGGGGGTGCTCTCCCCAAAATTTGGATCTTGAAGTAGTCCTTTGATTCCTCCTTGGAGCTTGTTAGATCTTGGTCTTCCTTAAATATTCTCCCTGCAAATATTAATTCCACATACCGAAGGAACAAATTCTAGGAACATGTTGTGAGCCTTCATGTGCTCACTTCTTTTTGGGTTTTTCTATAAAAGCATGGACCTTCATGTGCCCACATATTTTTGAAAATTTTTCTATGCAAAAGGATGATGATGCAAAAACATATGAATGCAATATTTTTTTATATTTTTATTTTTGTGCCACCACGGTGGGAGTGCTTACATGGGGCTTAAAGATAAACAGATGCAAATGCAACAACATATTTATGGTCTTTTCTAATGCGAGGTGTAGGAAAGTAAATATGCTAAAGGAAATATGCTAATTTAAATATGCTTTGCGAGAAAATAAATATCTTGAGATAAATACCCGAGTTACCTCTCGATGAGAGTTTTGAGTACTTACTCCCATGGCGTCTTTGTCATCTCTCGACGCCCGTCGAATGTCGTGTGCGGTATGATGTCTTCAATGATCTCGGCGTGGCGTGGGATGAGGTAGCCGATGGTGTTTTTGTTCGGTTGGTGGCGGGTAG
The DNA here is from genome assembly GCA_015847255.1 of Hyparrhenia diplandra. NCBI lineage: Eukaryota > Viridiplantae > Streptophyta > Magnoliopsida > Poales > Poaceae > Hyparrhenia > Hyparrhenia diplandra. The sequence goes on from JADLZK010007877.1 coordinate 140,367, forward strand.
CGGTAGGTCTTCGAAGGTGTACTCTTGTTGTCCTCTTTAGTAGGTGATGATTCTTTCTTTCCCCATGCTTACTTCTTCGGGTAGCGTCTCAGCGTCTTTGTTCTTCTTGGGCTTGATAAATGGAGGATGCCCTCCCCAAGCTAGGTATTCACCTAGTCTCTTAGCGATGTTGGAGTGAGGTAGACAATTGTGGAGGTGTCAACCCCTCTTGGTCCTTCAAATCTTGCTTGATCACTCCTTGAGTGCTTCATCGATCTTGACAGGTTGCATCTCCTAGTAGGATGGCATCACCCATGTTCCTTGCTCGGTGTGCATGTCGTAGGTGGGACATTCACTTGTGGAATTTTGGAGAAGTGGCGGACTCCTCCACATTTTTAGCATAAAAGTGTGTCCCGCTTGCATAGACAAGGTAGAGATCAAGTGCATGGGCTCTATTGGTGGGAAAACACCAATAGAACCAAAACTTTATTCATCTTACTCTATCCTTCGGCACATCTAAACATGGTAACATCATGTGTTCTATTTATTTATGACAAAGGTGACAAGATCGGACACCAAGCATGAAAGTAGCATTTAAATTTGTAACATGAATGATGAGTGATCAAGTGAGTGGTGTGAAGAACAAATTATAGAGCTAAATATGTTGAGATCATCGAGATAGAATCAAGCAAAGTTGTAACTCTAACATGTTTGACTTTATGAGTAAGCCATGATAAAGAGAAGGTTCTATGACTTACCTCAAGATGTTACCTTTAATATTTGGAGCATGATGGTATTTGGAACATCTTGTAGAAGTCCTTGTGTCTTGCTTCATCTCGGTGTGAGCTCATCTCGGGACCTCCCCAAGCTTATTTGAGAGTGTCTTATTTCCTCTGGGGGTTAGTCAACAAAAGATTCTTTTCGCTCCAATCCTATAATGATTAGTGACGAAATACCGAAGGAATATTTTCACATGTATATTTATATACTCATATCACAAGGAAAAGTAAAGAATTCTTATTTTAGGACACAAGCTCGTCCTTAGGAAACCTTTTGAAAGCTACTTAAGATAGTGAAGTGGTCTCCCCTTCAACACCACCTATATCAAGATTCATGACCACGAGATCTAGAATATTTATTATAGATGAACGCATCTACAATCACCCTCTCAAAATCTATAGGAGGCAAGAGCACGAGGGGTTGTGCGTCTTGAGAGTGGTTAGACTAGAGAGACTAGGTAGTTAGGGAAGTTTCTCATATGAGCATGAACTAGATGAAGTGTCTATGTAGTAGCTTCCATGCTCATTGATGTCATCCTTCTTCTCAAACTCCAAGGTTGATTTGTCATAGATATCTAAAAGTTTCTCTTGGAGTGGTGTCTCTCAGGTCGATCTCATCTAAGGTCTCGTCCATCCATTCAACGGTCTGTAGCATATAACTCTTTATTATCCTCTAGCCATTGTTGTCGCTCTTCTTGGTCTTCCGGTGGTCTTGATGGCTCCTATATTTAGGTTGTCTTGATGAATTTTTAGGGCCCTCAAAGGGTCTCAAGGGAAAAGAGAGTACAAGGATTCATCGGGGGTTAAGGATGGGTGCGAAAATGGGTTCGAATATGTAATCTTGTCTAGGCATGGAAGGGGAGAAAATAAGATCGTCTTCTAGGTAGCTTGGCTCTCCTTCTATGGCATCACTAGACATGCCATCATAGAATTCCTCCCGATATCCTTTGTAGGAACGAGAACATTTTCTAAGAGACTCCTCCTCAAAAGAATTTGAAATATATTCACTTGGAGGTCTCTTAGGTGGATGCATTCTAAATGATAAATTCGAGGCATTCCTAGAATTTTCAAAAAGATCAACCTCGATGGAAGGATGGGATTCATCACTCTCTAAAGTGTTTAGAGTGTGATGTGTTTCCATAGTAGGAGATTCTATGGCAACCAAATCTTTAGAAGATATTATAGGAATTTTAGATTTGGTTGCGTGTGTCTCCTCTTGTTGTTAGGGGGCTTGGCTCGATTTCTTCTTGGGTAACTCATCAAAAACGTTAGTGTAGGGAGTGTTGTCAAGGATTTTCTCAAGAATGGCTTTTCCCTCACTAACTAGTTTATGTGAGAATGATCCTCCTGAAGTGATGTCGAGATGCAGCGGCTTCCTTGTTAAGACCGCGATAAAAGTGATAGAGCGGGACATGGTCGGGCAAGGAAAGGTTTGGGCCCGAATTGGTAAGGCTTGTGAATCTAGCCTGTGTCGCTCCTAGAGTCTCCTTCTCTTTTTGTCTAAATGTAAGAACTTCTATTCTAAGGTCAGCTATTTTATAAAGAGGAAAGAAGGCAAGACAAAATTTGTCTCGAAGTTCATCCCAATCTCCATTTACGTTTCCTACAAAGTGAGCATACCATTTTCTCGCTCTTCCCTCAAGGGAGAACGGAAATAATTTCCATTTAATGGTCTCTTGTGTCATGCCAGGAATATTCCTGCAAGAACACAACTGCTCAAAATCTCTAAGGTGGGTGTATGGATCTTCATGTGCTAACCCAGAGAAGGATTGCTCCCGAACCATGGCTATAAGAGCAGGGCGAAGCTCATAGCCATCTGTAAGAATAGGGTGTGAAGATGATGGAGGCTCCAACATGTCGCCCTTTGGAGCAAAGAATTTAATGATAGGAGTGAAATCCATGTGGTATAAGTAGGGGTAAAAGGAAAGAAAGGTAGAAGGGAAAAAAGGTAAAAGGTAAAAGGACGATCGTGGTTCTAACTAGCACGACTACCGTTCCGACAACGGCGCCCGAAAGCTTGTTGGTATCAATTAACGCGAATAGAGAAATCCGCAGCGCACGGATACCGATGTAGCTTTCACCCGGGAGTATTCCAGAGTATCGATTTTCCACGGGGAACGTGAAGTGTACTAGAAAGGTTTAGAACGTCCTAAGATAATAATGGTAATGATGTGGGAAGAGAGGGTTAAGTTTTCTAAATATTCTAATGAGATCTATATGATCAAAGGCTCACTCTACTTTACTTACGTTGGAGCAACGATGCCGTCCCGATCCTCGAAAAAGAAGGGGAAAGGGTGATCGGGGAAGGCCGCTAAAAAGCTCTATGAATCACCAACCCGAGCGTGGTGGAATACAAAGAGACGACAGGGGCTGTCACCCCAGGGCTACCACAACTAACCGTGGGATTGGGCGTAAACTTCGGGTAAACTCTAGTCTAGACACCACGTCTACACTATCGATTACTACTCTAGCCACGCACGATAACTAGAGCACTCAATACGGCGGAGATCCAAGTAAATATAGTAAAGTAAGAACTGTAAGTAATTAAATAGAATAAATAGAAATAATAAATGAAGAACACGGAGATTGCTAAAGACGAACTTGTTGCGGAGAAGTACAATGATGATGAAGATCCGGACAGTCCGGATCTCCGGCTTTCTCCTCGCCTCTCTTCTTGATCTTACAACTAGATGAACTAGAAGAACTAGAACTAGATGAACTAGACAACTAGAGGGACCTCTCTCTCTTCTAATATGAAACCCTAGATTTTTTCTGTCGATAGCTAATGAGGAGATGATGTCCCTTGGGGCGCCTTGGGGCTGCTTATATAGTCCGAAGGAGGTACCAGTGTTGGATTTGATTACAACTCGTACTCCACCGTCGCCTTCGGATCGGACAGGCATTAAACGGCCGGATTAGATTGCGTCTTAGAGGCGGTGGATGAACATTGGAGGCGAGGCCGACTTGGCCGGGGGCGGCCGAGCGGCTCGACGGGGAGGCCGACCGGCCCGAGGTGGGTCCCACCCGGGTCCCGCGACGCGTCGTGGCTTCCGGAGTCTTCTAGATGATGTTTTCTTGGGTGTTAAGTTTTCGTTCACGTCGGGTGTATTAGGAGCCTTCTAGACTTTGTTGGGAGTTGGATTTGCGTTACAGTGCGTCGTTTTCTGTTAAGTCCCCGCAAATCACAACTTTACCAAAACTCATGGAAATCATTAGTATAAACCCCTAATAAGATTATCTAATTATATTTTAGTCCTTTTCCATGTTTAGTTGACAATTAAAAGTATACGTTAATATGTGTCAACAGGGATCATCTGCAAAAGACTTGTAAGTCTCATCAAAATCTTTCCAAGCTTCCCCATCGCCAGGATGCCTCATTTCATTCTCAACTGATACCCTATTTTCCTTGTGCCATCTTGCATACTTTGTGCTCATTTGCTTTGAGATGAAAAACCTTTGAAGGCGTGGAATTAGTGGGAAGTAACGGAGGACCTTGTGAGGAACTTTCTTTCTGCCATCTTTGTTCACTTTCCATCTTGTCAAGCCACATACCGGGCAATTTTGATCATTTTTATGGTCCCCCCAGAATAAGGCACAATCATATTTGCACACATCAATAGAAACATAACCAAAACCAAGCTTCTTGGCAGAGCTTTCATTTCCATATAGGACTTAGGAAGTCAGGGGCACATTCTTCAAAGATGAAGACAACAAGCGGAAGCATAGCATCAAAGCCGGATGTTGTTATCCGATTGCACACTTTTATATGCAACAGTTTAATCATAAACGACAGTCTACACTCCTCGGTGCAACTTTGGATAAAGTTCCGCTTTGCCTCTTCCATGATTTGTTTATATAAGTTACCACCGAAGCCATGGCTTCTTTGCATCATGCAAATCTTGAATTAACCCTCGAACTCCCTAGCACCGTCATCTAAGACATCATCGCCTTGTCCTTCCATATCAAGTGGTTCCCAGCTCATTTCCCTCCCAAGACATATCCTCCGGTGCAACATGTTCTCCATCTTCATCTTGTCCACAAACATCCTCTCCATGCTCAAACCACCTAGTATAGCACCTAGACATGCCATTGAGTTCGATATCCTCTTGTACATCATCTTGAATTTTCTCTTTTACGGTTCAAGCATTTTTCGGCATGGGCACTTGATCTTCTCATCTCGCACTATATCTACCTTTGACATGGTCCATGAATTTTTGAACACCTTTCATAAACTCGGCGAAAATGGTTATTTGTTATAGATCCACTTCTATCCATGTTGACTGCACAAGTTTAGGTGCCAAAACAATTAAAATTGGACATGGTAGGGCAAGTGACATGCACAAGTTTAGCTCTTCTATCCATGGTAGACAATTTTTCTAGATAAAATTGCAATACCTTTTGCTGAAATTAGTAGGCTAATTAGCCTTACGCCTTAGCCATTCTTTGGAGCTTGGTGGCGGGACGACGGCACCTTGGGCGGGCCGCGGCTTTAGGCGGCAAGGATTTGAGCGCCTACGGTGGGTGGCGAGGAAGAAGGCTGCGGTGGGTGGCAGCGCCTTCGGGCTGTGGTGGCCGGCGAGTAGATCGGGCCGCCGCCGTTATTGCCGTGGCACGATGCCGGGGAGCAGGTCGGATGGGGTCGGCCGCCGAGGAAGCGGTGTGAGGTGGATGGGAGATGCACGGAGGTGGGGACTTGGGCCGGTGATTGCCTTGGCGGGCGAAGGCCGAAGCCGCCCGGCGTCGTTGGTGTGGCCGGGTGGAGTGAGCATGTGGCCGGGGAGAGTCTGAAGGACCGACTTTTTTTTAACTTCGAATTATGTGTGTCCAAAGTTCTGGCTCGTATCAATGACGGGTGGGCCCAACAAACAAGTCCGGCTCAGTATCAACGAAGTTCATGTTCTAGTCATCATTTGTTTTTTAATTCATAGCACAAAATTGTAACAAGTTTTCTCACACATACTTACTCGAAATGCGATGCTTTCTTTTTCTAAATTTTTGTAAAATTATGATCTATCAATAAATTGCATTAATTTTCAAAATTTTCATGAAACACAACATTTGGACAAATCTAATTTTGAATTTTAAAAAGTTACAATTTTGGACCATATTTTGGGACTCCAAATGAGTTCGAACATGAAACACATGAATACAAAGTTTGAAGAACTCAATCATATCTACATTTTTTATTTAGGTTGTTTGTCCATCAGAAAGTGATCATAACTTTGTTCTCAAATCTTACTCATCCATCCTCATAGTTAGGAGACTATGAGAGGGATGAGTTGATCATCCTTTGTTAGGAGAGTACAAGTTATGATCGGTGTCTCGGTTGAAAAAGTGGCCAAAATGTGATTTGTAGATCTCAATGAGTGGATCATTTCATGTATTCAACACTTTTTCGTTCCAAATTATTTAGCACCCCAATTTTTGGTCTTTAGTTTAAAATTTGTAAAATTCAAAATTCAAACACTCAAAACAAAGTCAATTGGAAAAATGACAAATATACTGAGATGGTAGATCTCGATGTGGGGGAAGATTTTTGTTTCTTACCAATTTTCATTTGAAATCATTTGCTACCCCAAAAATGCAATCAAAAATCCTATTACTAATAAGCGTATCAACGCCACTTGGGGGCCACCGCGCGAGAAAAAATTTCACCAACCTAACCCATCGCACTCCCGCCCAGGACACTGCCACCGACAGGTGGGCCCAACACTCGATCCCGCTCAGGCCACACCAAAATTTCCCTTGCCTTATCCTCTCCGCACCGGTGACCCCTCCCTCTCTCGGTCTCCTCCCTCAGCTCACTCCACACCTAAACCTAGCCGCCCGCCGCCACACCTCCGCCACCGCCCCCATCCGACCATCCCCGCCGCCACCGCATCCACCGCAACCGACCATCCCGGAGCCACCGCATCCCCGCATCCACCGCATCCCCCACCTAAACCTAGCCATCCCCGCATCTAGCCATCCCACAACCACCGCACCGCCCCTATCCGGACATCCGCGCCGCCACCGCATCCGCGCATCCATCCCGAATCCCCACCTAAACCTAGCCATCCCCGCATCCATCCATCCCGCCGCACCCACCGCATCCACCGCGCACCGACTCCGTCGCCTCCTCCCGTCCTGCTACTTAGCGGCGCCAAGCACAAACGCCCGAAGGAAGGCCGCATCCACCACGGCACCGGCGACCATGGGGTACTAGGGCGAAGGGAGGCCGGAGGCGGCGCCCGCATCCTTCGCGACACACGAGGCCATAGCGGCCGCCGAGGCCGCATCCACCCACGCCCCTGGGATGCTTCTTCCCGGACTCCATTCACTAAGTAAAGGTATCATCCTCTCCCACAATCTCTAGGAGCAATGAGATGGACCGAATCCCGTAGTGATTCATTGTTGGGGCAACTTTTTTTGGGTGACCTTCGTAGATTGATTTGATAGGAATGAGGGAATGTTGAGGATGTATGCATGAATGGATTGCCTATTGAGGGCGATTGCCTATTGAGGCCCTGGACTTTGCCACCTTTTGTTCTTGCTATGATTGGTATTGCTGCAGCCATGTGTTTCACGGACTTGTGGAACACATCCACGATCGAGGAATAGACCATTTGCTACAGCTAGGATTTGTAGGGGCAGCTTAAGAATGTTTCTAGGGGCGTTTTCTCGGTCATCCCGGTCTGCATTTGCATCCGTAGTTATTTGTAGGAGTTGTTATGTTGTCATCGGTAGTTATTTCGTATACCATTTGTGCGTCATTTTGCCTTTTGTTCTTATCTTGATTTGTTAGTTTTGTTCCAACTCTTTTCTGGCCGAATCCGTTTACGCTCTCTTCGTTTGATGAAACTAAGTATTACCGGAAATGCCTAAAACCCAAGTATGCTGCGCAGAGGGATCAAAGGGTGAAACGAAACCAGGAATATTTTAGATCTCGGGTGTTTCAATATTATCTCGGGAAGTTAGCAATGCTTTTTCGAAAAAGCAAAAGGGCAAAGGGGAGCCCATGAGTGGTGACAACCCGACTTCGACAATGATTATGACCCAAATTTCGACATTGATAACCAATCGGCGGTGGCGATGACTCGGATGATGACCTCGTTAATGAGGCTAATCTTCGAGGTGAGATGATTTGCTAGGCCAATTTACTAGTATCTCATCTATTTGAATCATGTACTTCATTGTTGTCATTTAATGAACTTCACATTTGTTCCTTAATTGAGAAGATGCATGTTTCTCTTGGCGGTAGGAGCGATGGTTAGGGAACTCGCCGTAACGAAGGAAGAAGCAAAAGGCTGCTCAAATGCGGCCGCAAACCAAACCGCCACCGTGCACGCCTACAAGACTCGACTAGGCAACAGCGACCATGCATTCGCGCTGGGCGTCGTCCACCTATGCAAAGACCGCCCGCGTGCCTCGGCCGCCACCGTACACGCGCCTACAAGACTCACTAGGCAAGCGGGCAGCCATGCATTCACCGGGACGCCGTCCACCTATGCAAAGACAACCCTTGCCTCCTAAGTTCAATACGAAAGCCAACCCTAAAGCTAATCCCACTTCGGCCCCAAACCAAATTGCAAGGCCACCCCAATACAAGCAATGGCCATACCACGTAGAATACGGACAATCGGCCTTCTCCGAAAACATCACCATGAGCGGTCCGGCCATGTCCCCCTGTTCCAAACACAAATGCAGCCATACCTACGCCTAGTGCAACCACTTTCGGATAATACTCCTACTCCTACACATACTCCTACTCCTACTCCTACTCCTAGTTGTGTTAACGAGAATGTCCCTCTAGACACCTCGCCAGGGTGTCTGAGCTCTAGGCAAAAGTAATGACATCAATGACTCACATGAACAAGGTGATGCCGCTATTTGATGGGGCATACAAATGATGGAGAACCATTTGGTGACTTAGTTCCAAGTAATAAATATGTTTTTCCAAACATTAATTTCTACCTTTAGTATCTACATTTCGCCTACTATAATAACCCATTGTGCTTCTTATTTGCCAATGTAGGGGCACGCGAAGGAATGTCCGCAAGAAAAACCGTGGGACATGGCTTAGAGAAGTTGATAAAAAAGGGAACAGCTGCCTATCCAAGTGGTCTGAAGGGAAGAGAAGACTGATGTCCCACTTGAGGCGGCGAAGTTGGCATCGAAAACGGTGTTGTCCTTCGAGACCAACCGCCTATCTACACATCTGGAAGACTTATGAAGAAACGGAGGGAAGGCACAAGTACAAAAAGTGCTTGATAAAGTGGCGGTGAGTCAACTATTTCACTCCAATACTTTCTTCCATTACTAGCTCAACTACAATTTGTACAAAGCGTGTCTAAGAAATTATTTGTGTGGTTGCGGACAAGGTTGGATGTCGATGTTACGAACGAGGGACCAAGCAAAGCGGCATGCACCGATATTGTCAAGAAGGCGGTAAAGGCAAAAGATAGGTATCACATGAAGAGGAAGTACTTGACGAATCAAAGACAAAGGCACGGTTGTTGGCGGACCTCCACCAAAGATGCGAGAAAGAAGCGTGGCGAATCCGCTAGATTACTTGGTTTGACCCAAAGACTCGGGTCCATGCCTTCCATCATATGTTTTTCTTACTCGCAATTTAAACGTGTGCATGTGAATGAAAACTTTGTATTGCATTTTACAGTGCAGGACAAAAGTGAAAAGAATAAAGCAAATCGAGAACAAGTGCGCCTTCACCAAAGGATTTGGATCTAGGTCCTATATTGCCAAGCGATACTGACACGGTAATACATCATCTTTGAGCTCTTGTTATATTGAGAAATGACAACACATCATAGTTTTGCATATATTATTTACTAGTTGAACTTAAAAAATTGTTCATTCATATGTCTATGAATGTTACGATTGAACCAAAGTGAAACAAGATGTATGCGATTCATATTGAGAAAGAATAATCGGTATGAAGTGAGCTGATTCATATTGTGTCAGATTATTGTGTTTTTCTCGATAATGACATATGTATGTGCACCGATGCACTTGATGGCCTGTTGGATATGAGCAATTTTCTTCCCTGTACATTATGTGGTCATTTTTTCCCATATGTATGTGCTTTCATGGCTTTGTTGTTCCTTCGGTTCCTAAGTATTGAAAAAACTGTAAGTACATGTGTGCATCAAAGTAATTCAAGTTTTTTTACCCAATTGCGAGAGGCCTAAATACAATGACATGGAACCGGATCTTTGTTGATTTCTTTGGAGAATGTATGACTAGTCCCATCAATGGCCGTACTCCTCTTGCTAATGAAATATATGTAAGTTACAAAATGATTATATGCATGTCTTGTACTCAAGTAATTGCCTACTTCAATCTTTGTTCTATGGCATTGTTATTAATTCCATTAATTTTGTGTAGGAACAAATGGTGGCGAGAGAAGGAGAGAGAGAGCGAGAAGAAGGAGAAGCGAAAAAGTCTCGGCCAAGAAGATTGTTTGAAAGTCCGACCCATGTCGGTCGTTCATCCACCTTTCTTCCAAACATTGGTGTCACTCGCTCATCCAAGACTGCCAGATCAACGGCGGCAATAGAAGCACGATTTGCAAGCTCGGTTTGAGGCAACACTTCAATTTGAAAGAGAGGAAGTCGCTAGGAAGCGAGGAAGAGCTGCATCTTTGCCTTCAAGCTCGAAAAACCGCACTTGAGGAAAACGAGAGTTTGCGCCTGCACCCAAGGCGAAGTGAAGGAGATGAGTAGCAGGTTTGAAGAGACTAATGCACTCCCGCAAGCTGTCCCGAAACTTCACAAAGATTGAGGTATGAATGCGGTTTCGAGGATGAGGCCTTTGCCTTGGCTTTGTTTGTAGATGGAACTTGGAAGAAAAACGTACATATGCTTGTCTGTTAATTTCCTCTAGTGGAACCTAGAACTATGTGGTGGATCCTAGAACTAAGTGGTCGAGCAACCTGTCTTTGGAACTATGTGAAGTGTGTTGGAACTATGTGGTAAGTGTGTTGGAACTATGTGGTTGGAACACGTGAATTGTTTCTCTAATAGCATGATGGCTTGTCTATGTTTTATGCCTTGTGATGTCCATTCCGTGGAAGATGGCAGTGTGGATTGTGATTGTGAATAACATATATGCATGTGGATGGACAAAGAGGATTTGTATGATTTATGCATGTGGATGATGACTTGCACGATATATGATCATATGGTGCTATTATGAGCTGTGATGAGATCACTATGATGTCACTAAATATGCATGCCATCTTTGGACACGACCGAGCAAATCTGTGACACCAACACCGTCTTAAAAATGTGCCTCAAAGAACACGTAAACAAGACACTAATAACTTGTCACAAAAACTAAAGAACTATACATGACAGTTCCCGTGGTCACGAGTAAAATCGGGCCAACCATGCCCCTGCATTACGTAATATGTGACAATTGGTACATAGCGTGACACGTTGACTAACCAAAATGTGACACACAACCGCGTCATAGAAGATAACATTATGTGACACGGGGGCATCACCGTCACAAAAGGTATTGACATTTTGTGACGCTGAAACAAATATCGCCAATGAGTAAACATTTTGTGACGCTCATTATATGACGACCGTGTGGACGCGGCCTTTTCGTCATAATGAACTTTATATGACACTTTTGTGCTTTACGTGACAATATTGAGTTGTCATACAATCGAGAATTCTTGTAGTGTCTCACTATTCTCACACCATTCTCCCCGTGGATTCGATATTTAAAACCCTCTCCCCGGGTGAAGTGCTCACAAGATCTGTTCGCTGCGGATTATACATTTATATTTACGTGGGATAACTTTTACCAACACCGAATCTGTCGAGTGGTCATAGTGCGCACTGGTCCCTATGTATGTATAATATATATCTACTACTGCGTTTGCTCTCCCTCAGTATCTACTTCTGCCTCTCGCGATTCATTCCATCTCTCGCTCTCTTCCGTCCCTTCTCCCAGCTGAGCTCGAGACGCGATGTCTCGGTCTCCTTTGGCGGAGTCGTCTGGAGGTCGACGGGGCGAGGAATAGGCTTCAATGGGATCCGGTTGGTGAGCTCGGCGGGTTCCCGCTCATCATCGGTTGTCGGACTTTGCGGTCTTGCTCGGGTGGTGGAGGCGCGGACCAAGAAGGATGGTGATAACCACGGCCCGACTCTACTTCAAGTGTGCTAGGAATGGGGTGAGTATTTGCCGTGGTGTTGACGTGTTGTCCCGGGCCTCCCGGCCCCTAGTTTTGCACTAATTTGTGTGCCTGTTTTTCAATTACCCTAATAGCGGCAGTTGTCGTTACTATCGATTTGAAAAGGAATACTTTGAGGTCTTGAAGGATCTTGGCATCATAGTTGTTCGCCCCGAATTGGAAAGAGGAGCCGCGTCTTTGGATGAAGAAGAAGCTTCGATTAGGCGGAGCCCAAGTGGTGACACCAAGAAGATAAACTTGGAGTAGATCTTTGGAGGACTTGATGTGGAAGACTTAACGTGTTTATTATTACGTCTCTTGCCACGTGTTGTCATTGGATGTGTTACATGTATCTTTGTAAACATGTAATGCCCGATGCAATGTTATTATATATCATGGTAATGTTTTTTTTTTGCGAATATCACAACGCGTCGGTGCAATGCTTAGTGTCAAGATTTTGCACTGTGAAAAGTCAAGCGAGTGGAGTGGATCCACTGCGTGATTAATAGGGATGCCATCCGATTCTGGACCAGCGTTGTGTAAAGGCGTGAGTGATACTCCCTCCGTCCAACAAAAAAAACGTAATTTTTGACCTTTTCAAAATCTAATTTGACCATTCGTCTTATTCAAAATATTTGTGTAAATTCCAAAATAAATTAGCTATTATTATAATATCTTTAATGATCTAATAAGTCATAACAAAATTGATAATATTTATATACATTATTCAAATAAAACGAATGGTCAAATTAGATTTTGAAAGGTCAAAGAATTGCCTTTTTTTTGGTTGGACGGAGGGAGTACTCCATGTTTGCCGGCCGCGTGGGTTCGCAACTACGAACACGCGATCCTAAAAAGCGCATGAGTAATAAAGCGATCGCCGTGGCTTTGAGCCTACTCTACGACGCCGCCCGCCACCTCTCGATCGCTGCAAGAATTGGAGCGCGAACTCACTTCGCGCCCGGCTACATCTATCTTGTCGCCGCCGCTATAAGCTTAGCTTCACGCACGCCTTCCACGTACCACCACACGCCGGTGTCGCGTCGCCCTCGCCCAGCGCACCATGCGGCGGCTTCCATCGGAGATGCTTGCGTTGGTTGCCATCCGTCGCCAAGGAGGCGAGGATCCCATGGACGCACCTCACCATTCTCGCGCGCCGCACCTATAAGCGGATGGCGAGAGGTGTGCGGCGATGCCATGGTGGGGCGGAGCATCCCATCGGAGCGGGTTTTCCAACAGAATAGAAATGGCATACCCTCGTCACCAATCTCGCCATCGTCGGCAACCCGGGGCGTGCTTCGAGGCGAGCACATGCGCCTGTTCATCGATGGCGCGGCACCGTCACCCCGCTCGACATCTTTGCGCTTACGCCGCCGATGCGGGGCATGAACTTCGCTTCATCATTACCGCGCCCTTGCTCTCTACAGGGATGAACACCGGGCGCCGATGGCGGCGACACCGCACGAAAGGTGTTGCCGGGTCGGCGCGACGCGGTGACGGCGGCGGCGTGGGGCAGAATCGCGCACGCCTTCACGCAAGCAATTGCGGTGTTGGCGACGAAGCTGATGGTGGCGCCGTATCCGGCGGGTTTCGGTTTTCTCTGTCATCTCCCAGCCGGCCCAACCGTCGGTGCCTCGCCAACACGGACATCTTCGATGCGGCGTGCGGGGCTGTGGCGACATTGCGGATGGTCGGAGTCGGGCGTGAAAGTCAACCCGTGGGGAGTGTACTGCTGCAGTGGCAAAGGCGGGATCGGCGACGAGTGTACTTTGTTCTTCGTTGATGGCTTGTGGGCATGAGTGTACCTTGTTCTTCCAATGCGGGGAGTTGCTCAATAAGTTGCGGTGACGCCTATCTAGATATATTGGATCTATCTAGATCGAACAACTTTTGGTAGCTTTTTGGAAGTGTGCACGGCGTCATAGGTGATGCATATATGGTGTGCATATGTTCGATCCTTACCTAGCAAATTGATGTTCAAGAAACGTATATATTAGCTAGTCTAGATGCATGAGATCCGGATGGAACAACTTTTGCATATGGTGATGCCATGTTCGATCTTGAGTAGCATGCGGTGATCGAAGACCGAGATGTTTTAATTAGTTGTAATATAATCCGTGTGTTATAATGCTCATACATTTCGGTGTTCACCGTTCTTGCTTGCGCGCCACGCCAGCCCATGGTCGCCGGCGAGCACCCCGGCCGGCATGGCTATAGTTAGCCGCCTCTCGGGCTGAACTCTCTCCCTTCTTTCTTACCTTGGCACCTCGAGGCTCGTCGGCTTGAAGGCTATTCTGTCTTGTACGTTGAGGTCACCTTTGGAACGCCGGGCCGTGTCCGTCGGTTCACACGGCCGCTAAGCGCTCGAGCATTCACCACGACCACAACAACCCCTCTACGACCCGTCCCCCGACGACCGAAGTTTTGAAAACCGTTTGTTGCATTCCCGATGCCTCCATCCCGTCCATGTAACCTCGGCCTGTCCTCCGTCGCCGGAGTGTCGCTCCCGCTTCCACGCCGCCCGCCCGCCAACGTCGGCGCCGAGCTCGCGGTAGGCGGGAGCCCATTCAAACCCGCTCATCCGATAGCATAGATAGGAACGCTAGGTTCGGGGGGGATCACGGCGTTGGTCCTCCCATCGCTAGAGACATCATCTCCCGTGTGCCGCGCCATGTCGAGACCCTACAGGGCTCAAGAACTCTAATTTTCCTTTTTAAACTCGGTCAAAACTTGTAACTAGTCTTTCTCCCTCATAGTAACTCCAAAATTGATGGTTTTTCTTTCTTCTTTTTTTTTTTAAAATCATGCTCTATCGGCGATTGTATTATTATTACTTCTATTACTATTTGTCATGTTTCATCGATAATATTTGAAATTTGAATTCAAAATTACAACTTCAAACAACATTTTTGGAGCATCTAATGATTTCAAAGTAGAAGAAGTCATGAACATATAAAAGTTGTACAACTTCTTATGATGTACACCTTTTACATCGGGTCATTTCTTCACCGACAACGTCACAAAGAACATTGTTCACAAGATTTACACATCCACATAGAGTTTATATGAAACTACGAGAGACATCTCTAAGATTTGTGAACAATGTCTAACACTATGTCGATGGGGAAACAACCAAATTAAAATGTAGATCTTGCTAAGTTCGAACTCTCTAGTTGAAAACTTTTTTGGTTTGACATTACCTTGTAAAGGAAATCTAGGTCTCAATTTCAAAAAATGGAAATTGAAATTTAAATGTTTTAAGTGACCTCGGATAGACAAACCACCAACAAGACGATTGTAGTTCTCAATTATCCATGAAACTTTGTAGTTTACAACGTTTTGATTTGACATCATCTTGTCATGGAGAAACATATGTAACAGTTTTGAAAACATTTAGCTTAGAGACGGCGCATTGGGATAGTTTCGTCTCAAGAAAAGGCGTCCGCCCATTTCCTTGGACGCTTCCGCGCTCTGCGGGATCATGACCGCCGCCGACCGCTACGCCGGAGCGCCCGCTTGCCGCCTTCTGTTCACCTCCCCTCCCGCGCCCAAAGCTTCCAGAAGAACCCTAATTTTTATTTTTAATCTGTGGTCAAAACTTGTGACTAGTCTTTCTCCCTCATAGTAACTCCAGATGTGATGGTTTTTCTTTCTAAAATTTTGTAAAATCATGCTCTGTCAAGAGATTGTTTTCTTACTTCTATTATTCTTGTCATGTTTCATCGACAACATTTGAAATTTGAATTTCAAAAATTACAACTTCATACAACAATTTTCGAGCATCTAATGATTTTTGAGAAGAAGTCATGAACATAAAAGTTGTATAACTTCTTAAGATGTACATATTTTATATAGTAGGTCATTTCTTCATCGATGACGCCGCAAAGAACATTGTTCACAAGATTTACACATGTGTCATAGAGTTTATGAAACTAGAAGAGAGATTTCTAAGATTCGTGAACAATGTCACTAGCACTATGTTGGATGGGGAAACAACCAAAATTAGAATTGTAGGTCTTGCTAAGTTATGAAACTCTCTAGTTGAAAACCATTTGGTTTGACATTATCTTGTAAAGATAAACTATGTCTCAATTTCAAAATGTTGAAAATTGAAATTTAAATGTTTCAAGTGACGTCGGATAGACATACCACCAACATAACGATTGTAGTTCTCAAATATCCATGAAACTTTGTAGTTTACAACATTTTAATTTGAGATCACCTTGTCATGGAAAAACATGTAATAGTTTGAAAACATCTATCTTACACGCATGACGCTGCTTGGGATAGTTCGTCTGTCCATTTGGCTCGACACCTCCGCCGGAGTGCACCGCCCCATGCCCTCGCACCGGGCTTCGCACCCGCATTATTGCTGCTCACCAAGTCTTCGTGGCACAAAACATACTATAGCTAGAGCGCGCTCGAGCTAGCTTCCACCAAAAAGCTCCCGCCCGTGCGCGCCATGAAAAAAACTTCCACTTGACATGCTTGCAGAGATTGCGATTCGTGTCGCCGAGGTCTCGCCGGATCCCACGGAAGATCCAATGGCCGGAGAGGGCGAGGGCGAGGGCAGCGGCGGCAAGCGATCGGCGGAGGAGCCATCGGTGAACCCCGGCCGCCGCGGCGCCGGCGTCTCTCGCCACCCGGGTAATAAGATCGACTGTTCTTATTGCGGTTATGTTCATCATAGGAGTAACCGTCCTATTACGCCCGAGGGAGACCACCGAGCATCTCGGGAGGGGTGTCATCAATGGGCCCGTCATCAATCCGACTATCGCCTCCTCCGACTCCGGGGACTCAGAGCTCCTACATTGGATCGCATGCTAGCCGTTTGCTTAGAGAGCTCAACGCGTGCATGGGTGCGCGAGAATGTTGCTTTCGAACAGGTCCGGATCAAGGTGGCCAATATGCGTGCTCGGCATTCAGAGGCCGACGCCATGGTTGCGGGTGGGGTTTTTGACAGAAATTATTTTCTTGCTTGATCAAACCGCAGCTTTCGACGTCTACGGTTTTCCTTGATTCTCGCCAAAGACCGACGGCGCGTGGAGAACTTGTTGCTGGCCGCGCCGGCAATGCCGCTGACGCTTGTGAACGCCGGCGAAACCATGGAGCTTCGTCGCGGGACATCGTGCCGCACGCAAGGGAGGTCACGCACACCACGGCGTGCGGCATGGTACGTCCGTCGGCCCGGCGGCCGCGACTACCGCGATCCGGCCCACGACCTCACCTCGGTGGAGCCATGGTTCCCGGATCATGGTTGTCGAGGAGCACAACGCTCGTTGGACCGCGTTCACCGGTCACGCGCTAGCGGCGGTGGGCGATAGGAGCCCTCCCGACCTTATCCCGAGCCTCCGTTCTAGAACTACTAGTACGTACACGGGGTAGAATAATGGACAAAAACCATGTTTATATATGTCGATGGTGTTTGCGATTATCATGTTATCTGGATGTAATTCATGCTATGTTCATGTTTGCGATTCTCGCGGCTATGTATGTCCCCTTGATGTTGTCTTTGGAACGCTACCGTGTCCGCCGGTTCGGGCCGCCGCCTTCGTTGTCGCGGCGGCAACCCCCTCGACATGTCCCGCCTCGGCGAGGTTCGGTGAAATCTTGTAGTGGCCATCGCTAAGCGGCCGGCTAGAGACCTCATTTCTTGTGAGACCGGCGCACGCTGGAGTCCTAGGTGGCATGCCCAGCGAGGACGCCGTCGTCCACGCGACGAGGCCGCGAGGCTGCTCCGCCGCTTTGAAAGGCGGGCGTCTTCAGCGGCGGGGGAGTGATATCGGCCGAATACCGTATTGGAGGCGTATACGCATATGAAGCCAAATCGGGGAAGTATTCGGGGTAACGCATGAGGCTGGGTGCATGTAGTAGGGAGTGAGTCCTTCGTCCTCGCTCGGTGCCTCGCCGATGGAGACGGGCATCGGTATAATGATGACACTGCGCCCGATGGCAGACGTGCGCGTGCCCGCGAGCTGTCCACAAGATACGCAAAGGATGCACCCACGCAAGGTGTAAATGTTAGAGACGTGCTCTATCAAAAAGCATTGGTATTCATTACGCTGTACTAGCACCGGTCATGTCGTCGCGAGCCTCACGGCCCGCTCCTATAAAAAGCCTACTCGGGAACATAGTAACGCACCCGGCCACCCGTATTATTGCCCCCGCTGCTCTCCAACTCCAACCGAGCACCACACGGCCTTTGTTCACCTCCCCGCGGCGCGGCCTCGAGCTTCCGGCAAAAATCCCGGGCGCTCGGCCTCAAGCCATGCTGCGAGCGTTCCGCCCGGACATGCTGTGCGGAGCTTGCGGCGCGGCGTCGCCATGCACTCGAATGATCCTATGGATGAGCTCTTCAATCTTCGGGCCACGTTCGCGGTGGCGGCGCGGCGACGACCATGGTGGAGCGGGCATCCCACTAGACCCGGGTGCACGGCGGGTCGACCGCTGCGCATTTGTGCTACTTCGCGCGAGTCTCATCACCGAGCTTCGCCCAGGTCGGCAACTTCGAGGCGTGCTTGAGCAGGCATACGCCGTGTTCGTGGAAGGCCACGACACCGTCTTGCCGCCTCTCGACATGATGAAACTAGCCGACTCGGGGCATACGCTTCGCCGGTATGTTCATGCTCTTACGCTCTCTGGTGGAACGCCGCCACCGCCGATGATGACAAGTGTTCGAGAGGTGTTGCGGGAGATCGAGCGCGACACGGCGGCGACGCCGCCGACTACGACGAACGTGAACTGCCGCGGAGCACTTGAGACAGCATTGGAAGTGTTGCACGATGATTTCTTTGGTGCCGTATCGGTGTGGCAAAGACCGCCCCGCTCGCCCAACCGGTGCCTCGCCAGACGCGCACAAGTGGAGATTAGAAGACACTTGCGGCACTCCGGCCGAACGGGCGGCCGGGATTAGTATGGCCGCCGCGATGGGTGTACTGCAGCGAGGAGTGTAGGATCCGCAGCGCGGAGTGTACTATGTTCTTCGTTCGCGGCCGCAAGGTTGAAATAAGCACGCCGGCGATGATGCTCTCATGCAATGTATGTCTATATATATGTGTGTGCATTTGCTCTAGCTAGATCATCTAGATCGAGCGACTTTTGCTAGCTTTTGGTTGTGTGCATGCATGGATTGGTTGATGTTCGATTGATCCTCTGAGTAGCATGCAAGAATGAACACCGATGAGATGTTTTAATTCGTTGTAATCTTGTGTTATATTTTGTCGGGATGGTGTTTGTGATTAAATATATATGTGTTGTGTTACTCTAATTCATGTGTTGCGTGGATGTTTGATTAATTGCATCCGAAATGATGAATGAACAGTGACAATGGTACAAAGATATTCATGTTTGCGATGGTGTATAATTAAGATTCGTGAACAATCACTAGCATGGATGTCGGATGGGGAAATAGCAACCAAATTGAGAATTAATTGTAGATCTTGCTAAGTTATGAAACTTTCTAGTTTAAAACTTTTTGATTTGGTATTATCTTGTAATGGAAAACTAGGTCCGAATTTAAAAAAATGGAAATTTAAATTTTTGGATGACCCTCGACAAACTACCAATATAAAGACCGTAGTTCCCAAATATCCATGAAACTTTATAAATCCGTTCCAAATTGTAGTTCATTTGACTTTTTCAACCTCAACTTTGACCACTCGTCTTATTTAAATTTTTGTGCAAAATATCACTTCTTTTTGTTGTGGCTTGCTTTATTAACAAATGGTATTTAAGAATGACTTAAATTTGTTTTTTTTTGTATAAATTTTTTGAATAAGACGATCGGTCAAACTTAGGGTCAAAAAGTCAAAGGAACTATAATTTGAAACGGAGAGACCTTTTATATTTGGGATCATCTTGTTATGGAGAAACATGTAACAGTTTGAAAACATTTAGTAGATTACACATACTACACACATTGGGATAGTTTAGTATGAAGAAAGACACAGCGCTTGTAGCATTTGCCGCATGCGTTTTTGACTTTTTAAGCCACGGTGGAGGCTCACGGGGGCACTTGTGCGCGGCATCGCTGCCTAATTAAGCGTCCCGACGCTTGTGCCTTGGCTTGAAGGAAATCCTACCGTGACAAGCTAATTATACTATTGTTGACTAGTTATTCGGTTAATGAAGCACCTACTACACCATTGTAAGTTAGGACTGCTAGAAAAAGTTTTATGCCTTCTATCTCTTTAAGTGTTAGCATCCCTGCATTGTACGTGCCCTCATGTCCGTCGCGGGAGGGCACCGGCCATCCCACGTGGAGGTGACTGCGCGGCCAGCACCAAGGATTGACGGAACGACGGTGGCGGACGTGGCTCCCTACCGTACTAGTACTTCTATAGCGAGGTGTGAAGGATACGCAAAGGATTCGCAAGCAAAGGGCGTGGATATGATCAAGACGTGTCACGGGAATAGTCCGTAGAGTAGTGCGTACATGTGTACCGATCATTTTATATTGCCAAATTGTTTGACCAAAACCTTACTTTTTACGGGGACTCGCGAGCGGCCGGCCAACGCTTCGGTTCCTTGTCGCGAGAAGCGTCGGTTGTTGCCTCCGTTTCGTTCGGCTGTCCCGTCACTAGACACTTCCTCGGAGTCCATAGTGCACCGGCCGTCTACTCTAGAGGGCAAGAGCGAGGGCCGGCGGTCATTGTCAAAGAAGAAGGGCAAGAGGCCAGCAACACGGCCGGGACGCGATGGCTTGTACTCCGTACGTAGCTTGTCTTGAAATTAAAATATCAAGTAATAGGTCAAGAAAACAACAATAAAAAGACGAAACAACGGTAGAATCGTTGCCAGACGATGCAGGTAGTACGCGTTTGAGAAAGAAAGAAACTTGAACAAAACGGTGAAGAAGCACAAATGCGAGAGCAAGTAAAAGTAATTTATTCAAAGTTTCATCCTGGGTACAAACTAATCCTCAAGGAATTCACCAATAAGAGTTTGAGGATCAAGGAGATCGACTACAGCAGCGGCATGATTGCGAGAAACTCCCTCAATGGGCTCGGTCCTCCTCGCCGATTGGAGCCCCACGAAAGCCGGGAGCATGGATACACAAATCTCTGGCCGGGTTTGGGTTGACAGAGCCGCCAAACCTGTCGGCGCCGGAAAAAATGCCATGCCCGATGAGCGCCGTCACCGAGGAAACGCCACCGCGAGACGTTGCACCGGGATTCACCTAGAACACCAATATGGTCGCGAAGCTATGGACTTCGCTGTCATCTCGGCCAAAGAGCGGCGTTAGCCCCCAACACATGCTCGTTTTGCATTTGCAACAATGCGTCGGCCGCCATCCCCTCGATTGGCGTGGGGCCGCCGCCTGCGGCTTCTTTCGGCCGCAAGTCGGTGCCTCGCCCATTGCCGTGCCGGCGATTGCATCTACAAACGAGGGATCGATGCAAATTAGTATTTTAACGAGATGAACTGATATGCACAAAATGAGGTTTACCGTCGACGGCTTGGAAAAGGAGGGCTCTCTCACGCTCATGATCGAGGCGCTCAGCGCCGATCACTCTGGTGGCCTCGGAATACTCGGCCGGCTTCTCCCGGATATAGCTCGTGGAAGTGTGGACCATCGTCGAGGGTGTAGTGATTCTCCCACGGTTACAAGGGAGGAGAAGCCGAGGAGAAGGAACCGGAGCGGGGCCATGGTTGGAAGCAGATTCCGTTGGCGCTCTCGGAGATTGAACAGCGAAGATTGACAATGAAATATTTAAGATGAAGTCACGGATAATAGCCGAGAACTTACCCGACTCGGCCGGCATCATAGCGGCGCGGCCGGGCGGGGATTGCATCCTTCTCCCTCTTCCAGCGTGTTTGCCCCGCAAGTTTTGCTTCGCCATTGGAGGGGATGCGAGGGAGTTTCCCTATTTGATGGAGGGGGAGAAGATAACCGCAAGTTGGATGATTGTGTTGCCACGGCCGAGGCGGTTTTTCTTCGTGATGGATTTCTAGGAACCGCAATGGCCACTACGCATAAATGGAGCATTGAATGTAGGTAAATAAAAAAAACTAATTGCATAATTTGGTGAAAAGTCCCGCATCGAATCTTTTTGAGACAATAATTACCAAATATAAACGAAAAGTGCTACAAAGTAAACAAATGGGTTTTCCGTAAAATAGACATTTTATTTCCGCAGAATGTTTTTTAGTTGGCTAAACCAAATCGACATTTGAGTTTTGGTATTTGTAAGGTGTGTACTAGTACTATGTCAATACGTATAATCAAAGTTTTGTTTTGCGGATGTCTATACCTCTAGCGTTCCCATATCCGATGGGAACTATTAAAGTTTTGGTTGTGGGCATGCCATCTCCCGCATTGTTGGAGTGTGATATGTTGTGAATTATGCTTCTCTTGCATTCTCTTAATTAATGTGATTTGAGGATTGTGATTTGTTTTGTATCGAAACAATCTCATTTGGATCCCTCGTATAATTGTTTTTGTGCAGATATGTAGGGCCTGATGGCGGTGCTAATGAGAGCATGAAGCAACAAAAGCCTAAGAAGGAAGCGAAGTAGAAGCGCCGATGGAGTTTTATGTTTTTATGCCATCCGTAGTGATTAATTTGATTGTGTGAGCATCTAGCTTGTCATCTTTTTCTTTTGTCTTCTTTTTAGAAATTGAGATGCCGACTTCAAAAGACTAATGACGTAACTTGTTTGTTTATTGTGGCACTCTCTCGCACGGTTGATAGTGCACTTTTATGGTTATTGGAACTTTCTTTGTCAAGATGACCGCCGCATGGTTTTGGAACTGATTTCTTTGTGTACACATTTGTAGTGATTACTTTGGTTGTGTGAACGCTAGTATTGTCAATACATTCTACAAGCGAGGTCAAAACTTAATAAAAACTTGTGCTCCTTGAGATGTCTAGTTTTTATTAAAAATATGAAATGGCCATGTTTTTGTAGAATTATTTATTTTTAACACCAACATATTATGTTTTATGAAAATTAAATAATTCTACAAAATATGGTCGATTTCATATTTTTAATAAAAACTAGACATCTCAAGGAGCACAACAAAAATTTGGTTCACCAAAATTGGAGTTACCAAACTCTAGTTATGATTTTCCAAAAGTGACGAAAGGCCGGATTCCTAACAAATTTTCGTTTTGAGGCCGATTCCCAAATTCAAAAAAAAATGATGCCAGATTCCTAAGACAAACTTTTTTCAGGGCCAAATTCTAATTCTCCCATAGTCCTATTACTCCAAACAATGAAATTTCGAAATAGCACACAAGTTATTCGCCCTTTTACATTAACCGTGGGACCATGGTGTCTTCATCGAACACTCTACGGTTGCCAACTCGGATTCCCTCAAATGCTCCATATAGTGCTATGGGCAGTTCTCTCTCGCAATCTCTCGTCTCTTCCTTCTCCCATACTACACCTACTAGTAGTACTCTTCTCACCTCTCCTTCGTCCTGACTTTCCAAACTCATCTACCAAACAAGAGTAGAGAGCGGCCCGACACAGGGGTCTACCTCGCCTTTGCCTTCGTCTCCATCCCGGGCAGGTGCACCTCTTTATCACATCCATGCAACTAGATATGGTTTTTGATGTGGTTTTTGAAACAGCAAATACATGAGTTTTTTCTTTTTTGGTGGTTGCAGATCTAGATAAAGTCCCGGCCGTTCAGATCTCGACTTCATGTGGTCTCTGAAGTCCCGGCCGCTCTGATCTCTAGTGTTTTAGCTAGTGTTGGGTTGGGAAGGAGGCCGAAGAAAATGTTGCAAAAGAAGCACATCTTCTTGGGTAAACACCGCTGAGATCTCTCAAATGCATTTCCTTTTTTGAAGTTTTTTTAGTGGCTCTAAAAAGGTTGTGTTTTGTCTTGTATATTTGTGTGATTCATGCTATAGCTTGTACAACCACAAAGACCGACGTGGGGGATTATAAAAGATAGGTGCTGGAGGTCGCCAGCGGGGCCACTCCCCTCTCCTCGCCGAGTCGAGCATTTTTCTGAGTCGCGCTTTGAGAGACTCAAGTTTTGCTTGTTTCACTACAACTTGCTAAGAGACCCTTTCAATGGACTTCGACAAGTGGGGCTCACGGCCGTAGGACTATAATCTCCCGTGTAGGTCTCGAGCCCTGGTCATGGCCATGGCTAGCGCTTAAGACCTCGCTACTGGAGATTATAATCCCGCCGCAAGCTCCTCGAGGGTGTCGCCGTCCCTACTCGAGTCACGAACCCAAGGACGTCCATATATGTCTTCGTAGCTTAGGTCTTGCTTCCTCTTTTTCACAATGTTCGCTTGCTCTTGCTTCATCTTTGTTTCAAATTTTTGTTATGTCTCACGGAATACTATTAAATCGGCCAAAAATCGGGCATTAACAAAACAACCTGTTCTCCGTAATGTTGTTATATTATCAAAAAATTGTTCAAATTTGGAATGCTCGCTCTCAAGAATTTGTATCGAACCTGTATTGCTAGTTTGTGCATTGTGGCTCAACAAACGAATTCAAATTTTGATTTGTTCCGTAAAGAGGCAAATTTTGGCCTTGTGTTGAAACAAATTTGGCATCGAACACTCACCTCATTTCTCTCTCTCGATCGATCGAACAGGCATGTGAAATGACACCATACGTGACCCCTGATGTACAGTACACCTACTATACACAGTGTTCGGGCATGTCATGATTACGATTCTACCGTCTTTGGAAAAAGAGTTCGTGGTGCGGGTGCACGAGATGACACTTGCGGGCCTGCACCAAGGATGGACGGAACGACGAGTTTTTATATTCAAAAAAAAGTTTTGACCAAAACCTTTTCCAACAAAACTACGGGGACTCGCTGGCGGCCAGCATAGGCAGAGCCGGCCGGCCGTGGGCCCGTGGCGGCGTGGAACGCTTCGTTCCGTGCCGCGAAGCGTCGGATTAATTATAGTAAAAATAGGGAACGAGCCGTAGCTCGGTTGATGTGCTTTCGGTCGTGGAAGCCACGCGGTCGCGTGTTCAAACCTCGCTCGATGCGTGATTTCCCACCGGGGTTTTTTTCCCCAAATAATGTCTGCGGCCTCTTTTCGCGTGAAGCCACAATGGGATTACGACGTGCCGTCGCTCTACGAAGCCTTGGATGCTCTCGGTGATCTCAAGAAGGACTCGATTGCTATCGTGTGTAGTTGTAGGTCTACTAGTGCACAAGTGGTGTGGTTGGTGTGCGTGTGTAGCGTGGGTGTGTGTTTACGTGCATGAACAGATTCTACAAATTGTACTCGGATGAAAGTTTTTTTTTAAAAAAATTATAGTGAAAATATTTGTCTCGCGGTTTCCAAGCATGCAACAAAGCCACGTCGGACGAGGCTGCGGGGAGGAGGCGGCAGGCGCGGGATGCGATGCAGAATGAGAGAGAGAGCATGGCCACCGGCGGGCCCCACAATTTAAAATAAATAAAAAATGTTATAACCCGACAAACCAAAAATCTAAATTAAATTCGATTACGCCATTAAATTTGTTTCAATTAATTCTTCAAAACAAGATATCACATGGATATATTTAGATAAAATTACAAGTGGGCCCACACAAAAAGGATATAAAGTATATGTATGAATGCGGAGAACCTGGTGTTGTGTGGGCACTATGAGCAAGTTTTAAATTGGGATTGATCGATCTATCGATCACATGCGTGATGAAAACTTGGATGTTTTGTTAGTCGTAACCGTGCATATTTTCCAAAAATGACGAAAAAGGCCGGATTCCTAACAAATTTTTGTTTTGAGTCCAGATTCCCAAATTCAAAAAAATGATGCCGATTCCTAAGGCAAACTTTTTTTTCAGGGCTCTCCCATAGTCCTATTTACTCCAAACAAGTTACAGTCGCCCTTTTACATTAACCATGGGACCATGGTGTCCCGCATCGAACACACTCTACGATTTGCCACCTCGGATTCCATCATACACAAGTATGCTCCATATAGTGCTATGGGCGTTTTTCTCGCAGATCTCTCGTCTCTTCCTTCTCCCATACTACACCTACTAGTTAGTACTCTTCTCACCTCTTCGTCCCGACTTTCCAAACTCATCTCAACCAAACAAGAGTAGAGAGCAAGTCCGACACGGGGGTCCGCCTCGCCAGATTGCCAACGCCGCTGCCCTGTGAGGTCTTGGCCGCCTCGATCTCTCGGGTGTTTTGGGCGGAGGCCGAAAAAAATGTCGCAAGAGAAGCACATCTTCTTGGGTAAGCACCGAAATCCGTATTGTAAAGTGCATTATCCTTCCTTTTTTTGAAGGTTTTTTTTGAATGGCTCTAAAAAGGTTTTGTTTTGTCTTGCATATCTGTGTGACTCATGCTATCTAGCTTGTACAACATTGCTCAATAATTTTATTGTCTTATACCTTTTTCCGATTCATCCTAGGTACAAAACACAAAGACCTACGCGGGAGATTATAAAAGAATGGAGAGGAGGCGAAGAAAATGTCGCAAGAAAAGCACATCTTCTTCGCTTGGAGATCTTTTTTTCCACCTCTCCATTTTCCTTATTGCGTGGTATCGGTGGCCTCGCCTTTGCTTTTTGGACGCCGGCCGCATGGATCCTTTTCGACCTCTCTTTTTCCCCGCTTTGGAGTGATTTGAATAGTAGCGATAGCGGTTTAGGTACTCATTGTCCCTGTTAACATCGACAAGAGAGGCTCGCGGCCGTAGGACTATAATCTCCCGTGTAGGTCTCGAGCCTTAATCATGCCCATGGCTAGAGCTTAAGACTGCTTGTTGGAGATTATAATCCTGCCGAGGGCCGCAAGCGTCTCGACGGTGTTGTTGTCTCTACTCGAGTCTGGACAGGAGGAGGGCGGATTCTAAGCAGATGCTCCCTACTCGAATCTGTATGTATTGCTAGTTTGTGCATTGTGGCTCAACAAACGAATTCAGCTTGATTTATTCCGTAAAGACCCAAATTTTGGCCTTGTGTAGAAACAAATTTGGCATCGAACACTCACCTCATCTCTCTCTCTCTCTCTCTCTCTCTCTCTCTCGAACAGGCATGTCAAATGACTCCATACGTGACCCCTGATGTACAGTACACCTACACAGTGTTCGGGCATGTCATGATTACGATTCTATAGACTCGTGCGAGGCGGAGCCGGCCGGCCGTGGCAACGTGAACGCTTCGGTTCCTTGTCGCGAAGCGTCGGACACTATAGTGAAATGCAGGAGCTTGGCCAAACTCTCTCTCTCTCTCTCTATATGCGTCTCTTGTCTCTTCCTTCTCCCATACTGCATCGAACGAGGCTGTCAAATGACTCCATATGTGACCCTACAGGCCGGTCATGATTACGATTCTAGTAGTACAACGCCTTCTACAAATCCGTGCCAGTGGAAAAACGGAAAAAAGGAGTCTGTAGGATCAGTGCAGGTGCAGATGACAGCTGCGCGGCTTTGCACCAAGGATGGACGGAACGGCGGCGGCGTGGGCCCTATTGTACTCAAAGGATTCGCATGCACGGCACACAAGCGTCACAAGTATCTCCCAGGGCCCTGGGCCCCTGTCCCGCTCCTCGCTCGACCCTTCACAAAAAGAAAAAAAAAAAAAAAAAAAGAAAAACGATTTCTATTTTTTTAATGCGTAAGTGTTGGGAGTGCGCCAAAAGCCTAAAACAAGATGCGGTACTACATATCGAATCTGTTCTACGATTTTGGGTGATTGAATAGTATTACGTGATAGAATAAATTTGAAATAAGATAAGCCAAGTTTTTTTCATTTTTGCAAAAAATCCAAGGATGGCAAACTAGTTTAGCAAACTCTTGTAGATGCTATGTCATTTTATGTTAAATGTATACATGAAGTGCTAGGAAGCAATAGTTTAGCTCCCCTGTAGTACTCATATATCTTGTTGGCTATTCTATTTTTTGGAGTGAAAAACTCAATGAAAGTGAATAAAAAATATTTACCCGACAACTTGAGGAGGTAACATATTTTACTATTAATTATATACATGAAGAAGCAATGGTTTAGCTCCTGTAGTACACCCGTTGTCTATTCTATTTTTCGTGGTGTAAAACTTCGATGCTAAGACTCTCCACAACGTTAGGTGCTCAAAAGGATCAAACCCTGCAAGCCGGTAGAGCTGGTGTGCCTCCACAGGTTGGTGTGCCTCCTTCCGTCGGGCGGTCCAAGCCCTATTTAAAATAGCGGGCTATAGCTCCCCTATAGCGCCGCTCTGACTCTGGAAAGACTTCGCCGCTAGGCTATTCGCATTTCGCTATAACACTGCTATTTCTGACTACTTACCGCTATTTAGCACTATAGCGCCGCTATTTACCGCTATTTCATATTTCACTTGTTGCTAATTTGGTATTTGGGATGATTATTTTTTATGAAACATGTTGTAATGTCATATTGGTATTTGGTAATGTTATCTAGACTTGTAGAACCTTGTATACGTATTTGTATTCACCAAATATCATATTTGCCTTGTTTTGGCATCAATTGTTGGAGTTTTTTTCTATAGTTTTTCTTATAAAACGCTATTTGGCATAGCTCGCTATAGCTTTATAGCCCCTAGAAAAAAGTGCCACTATTTCCCATATCCCGCTATTTAAAACTTGGGGTCCAAGTCAATAATAGTATAGTAGCTGTAGTTGGTACTCATTGTCCCTGTTAACATCGACGAGAGGGGCTCGCGGCCGTAGGACTATAATCTCCCGTGTAAGTCTCAAGCCCTGGTCATGCACATGGCTAGCGCTTAAGACCTGCTTATTTGGAGATTATAATCCCGCCGAGGGCCGCAAGCGTCTCAACGGTGTTGTCATCCCTATTCGAGTCCGGACCCGAGGGACGTCCATATTTGTCTTCGTAGCTTAGGTCTGTTTTTTTTCTTTCTTCGGCAATGTTTGCTTGTTCTTGCTTCATCTTGTTTCATCTTATTCGTCTCTCATAGGATACTATTAAATCGGCCCTTAATGATGTTAGCGTAACACACCATCTCTCTGTAATATTATTATTAAAAAAAATTTGTTCAAATTTGGAATGCTCTAGCTCTCCAAGAATTTTGAAACAAATAACTTAAGATAGAGGGAGTATTTAACTATACAAAATTTGGCAAATTTCCCGATTTGAATACATTTTGAAGTCCAACCCAGCCTCGTTTAGTTGGCAAATATTTCTAAGCCAACTTCCAAATTTTTAGACTCTCTCTCTATCACATCACATTAAATACACCAAAAAATATATGTTCGGAGCAAGTAAATGTAGGTTAAAAATAACTAATTACACGGTTTTGTTGTAAATCACGAGACGAATCTTTTTGAGCCTATTTAGTCCATGATTGGACAATGTTTACCAAATACAAACGAAAGTGCTACTGGGAGTTCTCTTAGTGCTTTTTCCAACTATTTTGCCAAATATAAACAAGGCCCCACATGTCGGTGACCTAGATGGTCCCACTGTCATTGACACACACGGTGGTTGGCATCCATAAGAGTGGTAAATAAATAAAAAATCCTCTCCACTCTCCTCCCGCCCTCCGCTCAAAATTGAAATTCGAGGGAAGCACACGGCGCCAATGTCCTCGGCTCCTCGCTCGACCCTTCACAAAAAAAAAAAAAAAACCGATTTCTATTTTTAATGCTGGGAGTGCCGCCAAAAGCCTAAAAAACAGTCTTTCTAACTCTGTTTCAAATTTGAAATTCAAAATAGTACTAGTACACAAGTTAGTCGCCCCTAAGCAAACTTTGCGTCGAAACCCGGGTGCCCGTGGGGCCATGGTGTCTGTCTCTCACGATCTCTCGTCACTTCCTTCTCCCATCTCCCATACTAGTAGTAGTAGCTAGTACCCCTCTTCTCGCCTCTTACGCCTGCGCCCCGGCGCCTCACGTCTCCATCCTTGGTAGGTGCACCTCTTTATCACATCCATAGAGCTAGATATGATTCTTCATGTGGTTTTTGAAACAGCAAATACAGAAGTTTTGTTTTTTTGGTGGTTGCAGATCTGGGGTCCATCGCGGGGCCTCCGTGGCCCTGGTGGTGGCTACGGCGAGGTCGCGTCATCGTCTTGACTTCCTAACCGGGGATCCCGGCCGGTGTGGGAGCGCGGCGGAGAACGAGGCGTTTATCGCAGATTCGACAGGATTGTCGGCGCTGTCGTCTGTGAAGTCCCGCTCGGATCTACGGTGTTGGGGCGTCCGTGAAGAAAATGTCTAAGAGAAGCACATCTTGTTGGGTAAAGACCTAAATCTAAATTGTGAAGTGCATTACCCTTGCTTTTTTGAAGGGTTGGCTCTAAGGCCCTGTTTGGATCCGAGTGATTCTAAAATCCTTGAGAAACAAAATTTGTGTAGCTTCCAAATAGGCCCTAGATTCTAGAATCTAATAGCCGGGATTGTAAAAATCGAGAATCACCCAAGAGCAGATTTTACCTAATTTTGCCCATCCATATGCCTATAACCATAAAAAATGTTTCTAGAATCCGGATATCCAAACACAACATTCAGATTTTTGTCTAAAATCTAGATTCTAGAAATCTAGCTATAATCAAGATTTTGAAAATCCAAAATATGATCCAAAGGGTTTTGTTTTGTCTTGCATATCTTTGTGACTCATGCTATCTGTCTTAAATACTTTTTTCCGATTGATTCGTGTACAATCACAAAGACCTATGCGGGAGATTATAAAGGAGCTGTTTGGTTGCCTGCATCCCGTTGAACCAGGTTGGCCGGATGCAGGGTGGTGTGCGTTGTTCAGCTTCTGCAGGGTGGTGGTTGTTGTTTGGCTATGGCTGCCTCTCTACTCTGCTCATGTAAACAGTGTCCAAGACCTCCATGTGGCTAGTTCGGCTCCCTCTTCCACATCAGAATGCCAAGCGCCAGTGACTTTATACGGAGAGGTTGGGGTCCGAGAAGCAAAAGCTAGCTGGCTGAACTGCTGCTGCTGCAGAGCATGGAAACTAGGCTTGTCAAGATGATGGATGAGCTCGGCAAGGTGAGGTCCAAGCTGCGAGGAAGCAATGGTTTATACTATACATGAAGCTGCTAGGAAGCAATAGTTTAGCTCCCTGTAGTACTCATATCTTGTTGGCTGTTCTATTTTTCATGGTGTAAAATTAGATGCTAAGACTCTCTACAGTGTTACCAGTGCTCAAAAGAATCAAACCCGGCAACTGGTAGCGCTGGTGTGCCTCCTTCCGGCGGGCGGTCCAAGTGAACAGGTATCTTGTCTTGTGTTACAAATTTATGTGACACCTGTTATCTAACTTGTACAAAAATTGTGTTGTCTTAAATACCTTTTTCGTGTTGATCCCAGGTACAACCACAAAGAACTACATGGGAGATTTTAAAAGGATCAAAGAGAAGATCATATACACACCTATCTATGCCGGAGCAATTTGAAGATACTAGATCTTGGGTTGTGGGCCCAAGGTGTGGTGCGGTCTAAGTGAATATACATAGCAGTAGTTGTAATAGGTACTCATTGTCCCGGTTAACGTCGAAGAGGGGCTCGTGGCCGTAGGACTATAATCTCCGTGTAGGTCTCGAGCCACTGGTCATGGCCATCGCTAGCGCTTAAGACCTGCGTTGGAGATTATAATCTGCCGAGGGGCAAGCGTCTTGACGGTGTTGTCGCCCCCTATTCGGTCCGGACCCGTGGGGACGTCCATATTTGTCTTCCTAGCTTAGGTCTTTCTTTCTTTGACAATGTTTGCTTGTTCTTGCTTCATCTTGTTTCATCTTGTTCTGTCTCGCAAGATACTATTCAATCAGCTGTTAGCAAAACAACCCGTTTCTCTGTAATGTTATTATTATCAAAAATCTTGAAATACATTTTGTTCTAGCTCTCCAAGAATCTTGAAATAAATAACTTAAGGGGAGAATTTATCTATACAAAATTTGGCAAATTTCTGATTTGAATACATTTTGAAGTCGAACCCACGCTCACTACAATAACTTATTCGGTGCGGTGTCCCTGTTTGGAAGTGAAACGAAATAAAACTACTCTCGCTTTCTCCACCCTCCTCCCACCCTCCGCTCAAAATTGAAATTCGGGCGAGCGCGCGGCCAATCAATCAATCGGCGGATCGGATCGCTCGCCGGAGCTTGCCCGGGCCGACGACGACGCGGGCGAGATGCCCGTCGAGATGCCCGTGGGCTGCCATTCGCGGTGGACACGTGGACCCCGGCGTCGTCGCTGAAGCGCCACTTTGCTTCCTTACGCATGCCCATCGGGACCACCTTGCCGGCATCGCCGCCCTGCGCCGTCTCCCGGTCTATGCCTCCCGCTTCACCATCCCTCATCGCCCTCGCATCTTCCCCGGCTCGGCCTGGCGCGTTCGAGCTGAATGTTAGCGACCCGCCCGCTGTGCGTCCCGGACCCCGGCGGCGACTTGGCCGTCACCGCGCTTGACACCAACCACTTTGCCGAGGTCAGCTCGCCGTCCCTCCTCTTTCCTCATCTCCCTCGTCGATTAGGATAACCGGCCATTCTCATCCATTCCCTTTTAACATGGGACCGACGGCCCGTGATGTTCTGTTTGAGGGCCTTCGGCACCGTCACACCGGCGGCTGCCGCTGACTCCCGGCGCCTCAGCGCCTGGCCATCCGCCGCACCCTCGTCCGCCGCATCGACTACCTCTTCCTCAAGCGCACCTTCAAGCGCGGTAAGCTCTGCGGTTCCCCACTAAGTAGGACTCCATCCGCCCGAGGTGATCAGCTGCGTCTGCGGAAGCACCCGGCGCGCCGGCGGTGTACCTCATCTGCGACATGCTAGGACAGAGGACGTCCTCGTAGGGGTCTCCAAGGCGTTCGGGTCCAAGATCTACGTCGGCGGGAGAGAAACTTCGACCGCCACGGGCGCTTACACCGCGTCGCGCATCCGGAGATCCTCGCCGCCCGATGACACCTTTGCCGCCTCCACCCGCT
Organism: Hyparrhenia diplandra; assembly: GCA_015847255.1. Taxonomy (NCBI): domain Eukaryota; kingdom Viridiplantae; phylum Streptophyta; class Magnoliopsida; order Poales; family Poaceae; genus Hyparrhenia; species Hyparrhenia diplandra. Next base: position 173,158 of record JADLZK010007877.1, read on the forward strand.
TCCATGTCATCCCATCGTTCCCGCGGCCGTCGGAGCGGCCACGGAGAACCTCGCGGGGCAGCGCGCGCGCCGCACCGGCCAGCCCCTCATCATTCGGCCTACCACGTAGTGGTACAACCACAACTACGACCCACCGCCCCTTTGGAGGAGGCGCCGCCAATGCCGCGGCGAAGCCCGTCTTCGGCGGGGGGCGTCTGCGTGGCGAAGTCGGTGCGGCATGTGCGCTTGTCGATGCACTCATCACGGGACGAGCTGGAGCAGGCGCTAGGGATCCTCAAGCCCAAATGGGTCGTCTCCACCACGCCGCCCGTACAAGGCGGTGGACCTCGCTTTCTACGTCGAGGCAACGCTCCCTGTCGGTTTGGCCCCAACGATCCCCTATGGAAGTTGCTCGGGATATCGATGGAATGTCTATCCTTGGCTCGCCGCAGGCGATCTTCTTGGCGGCCGGAGCTGCCGAGAAGGGCGAGGAAGTGTTCAATTCTTGTGTTGATGAGTCGGGCTCCGATGATGGCGGTCGGGTAGTAGAAGAGGCTGCGAGGCGGCGGTGGTTGATTTTGAGATCGAGTTGAGCTGCACTGTTTTTTTTTTTGGAAGCGCAAGATTCGGATTACCACAACACGAACCTGAACTGTTGAGCTATGAGTATTTGAGTGCTGAGATCATTGGTGATGTTGAGCTTCAAACCAATGATTCTGCTGGCCGATACGGGTTTTATAGCAACAACAAGCTTATCGAAGTAGGTGAGTTAACCGAAGCGCAACAAAGGAGCGTAATTCGGTTTCGAATCGGGTGTTGTGGCAATAGCAAGCCTGTTGAAGAAGTTGAGTTAATCGAAAGCGATGGAAGGAAAGAGTTGAATTTGAGTGCAGTAGACCGAACTTTGTAAATATGACAAAGGGAATGGAAAGGCTGAACTGGGGGCTCAAGAACAGAATCGAATGTTCGTGCTAGTTTGATGGAAGTTTGCGGGCATAAGGTGACCGACGAAGGTAAAGACAGAATGCAAGTGACTAAAGAGATCTCAGCTGTGCATGTTACGGTTTCAGCTACCGAGGATGACCCCATTACTACACCATCAAGAATTGAGAAGAACTCGATCAAGTACTCACGAAAGGGTGAGCGATTCTTCAACTGTTGTTGGATCATCAAAGGGCCTTAATGTGAAGGTGAGGAGGTTGTACTGGTCCATGAACCTCGCGGGGTTCCACGGCCCCCGCCATCTCTCATCCGACTCATGGCCGCCTCAAGCGACCCGAGTTTGTCCAACGGCTTCTAGCTGCTTCACTCTTTCGTTGTTGTATAATGAAATCTCTATCGAACCTGTATTGCTAGTTTGTGTGGCCTCACCAAGGATGGACAGAACGATAGGTATTTTTTTTTACAATCCTCGGGTATGATCCGATGGTGCTACTTAAGAAAAATAGCTAGAGAATTGGAGATATATCTACTTGATCCAAGAATGATATCTTCTTTATTTATCGGTTTAATTTGTTTCGAGGCTTCGACATATCCTTGCATTGTACTCCCTCTGTCTCAAAATGTTTGTCGCTAAACTCTTCGAGAGAAACAACTTTGACAAATTATATATTAAAAAATATTAATATTTATCGTACATAATTAGTATCATTAGAGTTTTTTAACAAATTTATTTGAAAACACAAATGTTGCACGTATTTTGTACAAATTGAGTCAAAGTTATGGCACGAAAACCAAAAGCGACGGACATTTTAGGATGGAGGGAGTAGTATGATTGTATCTCTTGCCTCTAAAATAGCTTTTCAACTTGGCTTAAACCTATGTTTCACAATTTGGTCGGTAGGGTCTTTTATTGTTTTTTCGAACCCCGGAAGAACATACTTTGCCCTGGTAGGTTATTTATAGAAATGCGGTTTCTAGTGGAAGTGGACCGAAGAGATCTCGGTTTGTGCATTTGACTCTACGAGGATGACTCCATTACTAAGAATGTTTATTTCGATTCACCCGTCCATGTCCATCCATGCATAGCAACCAAAAGAACGACCATCACGGGCACTTTCTAACGAGCCCTACAGTTCACCAAATTCTATACCATACAAAAAAACATCCATTACGATCTCCCAAAGTCGCCCAATTTCTTTCTCACCTCACGTGCCTAGGTACTACAAACTAAGCATCTCCTCGTTGATAAGGGCGTCGATGTCGACCTCGTGGACCACCGCGTCCGTAAGAGGGCGCCGTAGCCGTCGAGGAGAGCTGCGTAGTTCGCCAGGTGCTGCCCTTTGGGGAACCCCTCCACCCCGCCGAGGTCCGCCTGCACCATCGCCTCCGCCATCGCTAGTGCCATCACGGCGCCACGATGAAGTGCGCGTTCCACCGCGTCACGCGTGCGGTTCTGCGCCGCCTCCAACTCTGCAGTGCGCGGCAAGGCGCAAAGCAAAAAACGGGGATTAGGAAAAACCGACGTAAGCACAAGGGCAATCAGCGACTCACCGCGAGTTGGAAGTCGGCGTTCTCCGCTGGATGCGAAGGAGCTCCATATCTGCTTTCGATAGCGGCGGCCAGGTCATAGATGGAATTCAGGTGCGGCCTAGCGCCTGAATCGGAGTGGGAGGAGGGGAGGCGGCGACGGAGCACGGGGAGGCGGGGAGCCACAACCCCGAGGGTAGGTCTCGCGGCGGCGCGGCGAGCCGAGGTGCGGTGACGGACCCTGGACCCCAGCTCGGCTCCAAGCGTAGAACCACCCTCCATCGTGCTCACAAGTAGGAGTGGTACAAGATGAGGGGGTGCGGAAGAGGAACAGCGAGAAGAGTGGAGTGAACCCATACGCAGAGGGGCAGGGGCAAGCCCGAATTCTTCCCTCCCTTTTCGAAAAAAAAAACAAAAACAAAAAGGTGTGGCGGACGCCATCGGAAAAACCCTTCCCCTCCTCCCTTCGCGGTTGGCGGTCGATTTTGCCGCCGCGCACCCCCATCGATGGGCGCGTGTTTGGGCCTCCTAGAATATGTATTTATTCTTCTAAAAAAATAATATATATTTATTGGTTCTAATAAAAAGAATATATATTTATTGGTTCTAAGAAAAAGAATATATATTTATTGGTTCTAAGAAAAAAGAATATATATTTATTCATGCTTGTAATATTGTTCAAACATGTCGGGTTGTCATGATTTGTTCATGTAAAATATTGTTCTATGGGAGATGGGGACTTGAATCTAACAGGGCCGCGACGAGGGGTTGAGATTTGTTTGAGGTGTCCAACAAAAAAACGCAATTCTTTGACTTTTTAAAATCTAATTTGACCAAATTGGGATAGGCGGCACGCGCGACGCATCAATTTTTTTTTTACGGCGCGCGTCTTTGTCTATCCCAATTTTTTGGACCGAGAATCGGGGTTCAATAACTCTTAACATTTTATACTTCAGACCCGTGTTGGATACATGCGATTGTAAAATACCCGTGTCATAGCCTATCTTTGCTTCAACTCCTTCTCCCCTCTTCCCTCCCACTCTGCTTCAACTCCTTCACTTCCCGCCACACGTGCATTTGCCTGCGCTCCTAGCCTCTTCCCCGCCACACGTGCCGCCGCCTCCATTCCTCCTCGCCCTCTCCCTCCCATTGTCGTCGAAGATGAAGTGGCACGGGGAGAGGGACCCAAACAGGGGAGGTTCATCCCGATTCCTCGTCCCTGGCGATGTCGACGGAGGTAGCGACACCGCCAAGGTTCAACAAGGCGTCCCGACCGCCTCCACGGGAGTACAACAAGCGGGGCATCCGTCTTTGCCTCGTCCTTGTCTCTGTGGAAGACTAGAAGCTCCGTGGTCACTAGGAGGCATCAAACCCTAGCGGCTGATGATGGAGAGGCGGAAGTGGCATGCGGCGATGGCATTGGAGGGTTGCGTGCGGCAGCAGGTGGTCGCCACCCCCGTCGGGTACGACATGCGGGCTGATGCGGCGGGCGTGGACGCCTATGCGTTGCCGAGGCCTTGTACTTCGCCTCTGGCGGGGGCGTCATCGGGCGGCTAGCGACCGGGAAGCGGCGGAGGCGAGGGAGAAGGAGAAGTCCTCGGCGGCGGCGTCGAGGCAAGCGGCCGGGGAAGGGGCGGCACGGGAGGCAACGCCGAGGGAGAAGGAAGCAAGCTCGTCGTTGGCGCAGGTAATAATGCCTTGTTTAAAACTTTTTTTCACTCGGGGATGACCCCATTTCCATTACTTTTGATTTGAGAAATACAAGCATTCATTAGAAGTTTTTGAGAAGAGAAGCTAGAAAAACACAGGACATGCCTAAGAGACTCTAATGAGCTTAAAAACTGAACACAACGTAACCTCCCTTGAACCCATATATCACGAGCAATCCCGGACAACGACAGCTAGTTCAAGCGGTAGCGACAAGCGGCAAAAGTAGACTAAGCCCTCTCCCGAGCACCGAAACTTAGCAACAACTCCCGGCTTCTATTCATCTAGCCTATTACATGGCCTCACGTCATATATATATAGACCTTTTTCGATTCTTGCGAGAACATGTTACTTCTTCTGGTATATATACTTGTTTTAAAACATAAAATTGAGGAAACCAATAGCTGTTTTATATATACTTGTTTAAAACATAAAATTGAGGAAACCAATAGCTGTTTAAAACTCGGCTTACGTGAATGGTGCGTTGTAGTTCTCTAGCCACCGGTTTTGGCATAGTTCACTTTTCTTCATCATTATTGCGGTTTCGAACGTGATTTGAGGATTGTGATTTGTTTTTTTTTTTTTTTTTGCTGACACGATCTCATCCGGACCCCTCATATAATTGTTTCTTGCATATATATATATATATATATATATATATATATATATATATATATATATATATATATATATATATAGTGCACGGAGGTGGTGGTTGTGAAACCCATCATGCGGAAGCTCAGGGAAGTTTCTGGGGCTATTGAGGATCTCAACAAAGGGAAGGGTGAGAAGAAAGAGAAGGAGAGGCTCATGATGCAAAGGCTCGACCAAGTCTTAGGGCTGTTGAGTACGTGAATGAAGAATTAAAAGGCGAGAAGGTACGGTGCTCAAGGCAGGGTGCGGGGGTGCCATTCGTCCGATGCGGACACCACACTAATTAATGTGATCGATCTTATCTTTGTCTTGACTTACTTTTGGTGATGATGTACTATCTAGCTATAAGGTAGTATTAAAACTATGTGATGATCAATGCAAACTCGATAACTGCTTGCTCAATTTGATAAAATATATGATGCTAGTACCCCCTCCGTTCCAAAATAAACGCAATTTTTGACTTTTAGAAAGCGTGTTTGACCGTTCATCTTATTTAACTTTCTTCTACAAATATTATCACTTTTGTTATGACTTATTGCATCACTAATGATATTTTAATAACATTTAACTTGTTTTATAATTTAAATAAAAATTTTAAATAAGACAGTGGTCAAACATAGTTTCTAAAAAGTTAAAATTGCGTTTATTTTGGGACGGAGGGAGTAGCTTGTTTGTACAAATTGTTGACCACACATACATATGCTTCGACCCGTCTTTGGATATAGGCAAGCTGTAAAATACGTATATTATTATATTGAACTTGTTGCCCGTGGGACCATCTTGTGCGTGGTTCCGCATCCCTCTGGCGTGGGGAGTGGACGAACAATACCGACGGACTTTGTTGTGAACAATTCGGGATGCCTGGGCCAACTTGGGTTGTGCATTCTTAGCCGGGAGGCTGCTTGGCTTAAGAATCGGGCGACCTTAGCGGTCCGATCAAATCGGACGGGCCACGGTTCGCACGATGTTGCAAAAATATCGCCGCCACCGCGCTTCTACCGTGAGAAACCTAGTACCGTACTACTACTTTAGCTGTCAAGAAAGAACGCGCAACATCGGTTTACGCAAATAGATAGATCTAGTATGAAGAAACCTAGTATCACAGGAAATGGCGAGTCATCCGGCCGGATCCATCAAAACCGGCTTCAAACCACCGCCCGCAAGCTCCGATCTTATCGGCCAACCTCCCGGATGCCATTCTCACCACCATCTCCCTCCTACCAACCGACAAACGGCGCTAGGGACGCAAGTATTATCCACCGGTGGTGCCGCCTATGGCGGCGAGAACTCTCCGCTCAACCCTGCGGCGACGGCGACATCAAGCTCATCAAGCGCAAGCGCCCGACCTATATTTGACGTCGTCGTGATCGTATCTCGGATCCTCTCCAATCATTTGGGTCCTGTCTGCCGGCTGTCCCTTGGTTGTCAAAGCAGAGACCACATCTATCCGGATCTACAGGTCTGGCTTCAATCCACTAAATTTAAGAGACTTGAGCATCTCGAGCTTTTGGAACGCATTCACATATCTAGTGCCGGAGCCGTCGGCCCAATTTCTGTTATCCTCCTCCCTTTGCGCTCTCACCATCGCGGATGATAGACCTGGACCTAGACTACTAGACCATGATGAGTACGCCAAGTTTCCGGTGCCGATTTAGATAGTTTACATTTCGCCAATATGAAAGAGCTTACGATCGGCGCATGGCTATCGGGGGACAGAATGCTCCATACACTTCTCTCCAAATGCCTTATACTACGAGTTTTTGTCTGTGTAGAAATGTCGGACTTTCTTGCATCCGCATAACTTCTTGTACACTTAGGTCGTTTGGTCTTTCCGACGAAGATTTATCGAGTCCGAGCAAAATCTCGAAAGAAGTGGTGATTGAGGACGCTCCTCTTTTAGAAAAGCTATTCATTGAACGCCCCCGACTTACATTGACCCCCGGTCTCGGTGAGCGTTTCGCATCCAAATGGCTCCAAAGCCTCGGTTCTTGGGGGCCCTCGAATTCGGCCCTACGACATTTGAGTTTGGTATTGTATGTAAGGTGTGTAGTGTGTAAGTTCACCATGCCGTTACTTGATTTACTTTATTATTTATACATTATGTCAATACGTATAACCAAAGTTTTGTTTTGCAAATGTCTATACCTCCGGCATTCCCATATCGATGGGAACTATTAAAGTTTTGGTTGTGTGCATGCCATCTCGACATTAATGATGTTGTTAGTCTTCTGAAATGTTTCCCCTGCCTCCAAAAGCTCTATGTTGTAACACCCGTGTTTTTGCATCATTTTAAAATTCACTAAAAATTTGAACTTTTTTCGAATTACAACTAAAACTTGATTATTTTCCGCTAAACCAAAAACCCTATTTTCGAAAAACCCGCATTTCAAACTCTCACCATATAGAAAATTAGGAAATCTTGTTTGTTGCTTGATGAACTTTATGGTGACCGCGGATGCAAGGTAAGTCCTAGATTTAAATTATGGAAATACGTTGCATGAGAAATGAATTACAAGTTACCTACGGGAATAAAACACCAAACCTCGTGTGTACTAAAATGTATATATTTTTATGAGCACAACAAATGGTTGTCCTTGACAATAAAGTCATGGAGACATACATGTGCTTGTGGAAATATTTATGGAAAAATATATAGGCCACACATGAAATAATAGGAAGAAAGGGCATGTGTGCATATACATAATTATCTATACAAGTGCCGTGGCAAAAATGGTTTTCATGAGTGAAAGTCATGGGAAAACATGGGAGCTTGTATAAATATTTATGATATATAAATGTTTGCACACATAAGAAAATGGGTGAGAAAATAAAGGAGAAAGAGAGAAAGAATAAGGGAAAATCAGGAAAGAGCTAACGGGCTCAAACTCCTTTCTCCCGGCTGGCCGCCGGCCCGGCCGGCGTCTCCCTTCTCTCCTCTTCCCTTCCTCTTAGCGTGAGCGGGCCGGCCCATTCAACCGCATTTCAAGCCCAAGCGAGGACAGGCCCAAGTCGAGCTGTTGACGACATCGTCGTCTACCTCCGGCCTCTACGCGGTGACGGCGACCCGCCGCCGCCGCGGCGGCCCCACCGCCACGCGAACCTCGCGAAATCGAGGTGGAGTCGACCTCGCCCGCGGCGCCCGCCACGACTGGCGTGCATCCACCGTTACGGTCCACGATGCACAGGCTCGCCATTCACAGCGAGGCGCGGACGTGTCGGCACAAGCGGCGAGCCCGCCCGGCGCTCCCGATGATTCCGTGGCAAGACGGCGGCGAACGATTTGAGGAGGTACCCGGCAGGCGCGAGCGCCGGCGTGAAGCCTGCCGAGCACCTACGGCAACCGGCCGCGCCTGGCGCCGGTCAAAGCACACGGCCACGCCTCGGACGCCGCCGTCCGCCATGATCGACGACATCGACCACCGCACAACAATGACGGAGAAGGAGACACGCGCCGCAGTACCCGGCCGGACATAGGCGAGCTCAGTGGAGGGACGGTGGCGGTCGAGGAAAATGTCGGGCCGGAAGAGTCATCTCGCCGGCCGGTTTCACCGCGACTCCGGCTATAAATAGCCAGGAGGGCACGATCCATCCCCGCACCACCTCCCGAGCTGCACTGCAACGCTGGAGCGCGGGGCTCCTCTCCGTTCCTCCCCTCCTCCCCTTCCCTTGCCGCGACGGCGAGTTGTCCCCAATTTGGGATTCCGCCGCCGCCGCGCACAAGGGCGCCACCGCCGTCGTCGTTGGAAGTAATTGGTGGCCTGATGCGCCTTCCCAACCTCTCCCCTTTCATTTGCCCCACTGGATTTGCACTATGGTACTGTATATAGCTGCCGCCGGCGCCCGCCACCGTCGAGAACCCACCGCCATCGCCGCGCGGAGGAGGCGCGAGCTAATCCGCCACCCGGTCCTACACCATCCGGGTTCGGGACATCGCCGGGATGCTCAGGCCCTCGCGGCGAGGAACAGGCCGGGGCGACCACTCCGGCGAGGTTTCCGGTGAAGCGCCGCCACCAAACCCGCGGGACCCGAGTCCCACCGACGCCGCCGTTTCGCCGACCAACTGCCGCCCGTCCACGACGCCGACCAAGCGGGAAGGAGCCACGCCGCCTTTTCCGTCGACGCCGTCCACCCGTAACGGCAGCTCCATGATACCGCGTGGCGCCGCGTGGCGGCCACCGTGGCATCAGGCCGGACCACGTGGCACACACGTGTATAGGGATAGTTCGGTGTACACTAGTTTAATCGCTACAGGCACCCGACAAGTGTACACAAAGTATTATAAATAGACCTTCCCATGTCGAGAAAAATTCCCTTAAAATTTGTAAATTCATTATTTGATTTATAGAATTTTATCATGTAATTAGTTCCAATATTATTACATGATAAAATTATATTATAATATTACCCTAATGATTTAATTAGGGATTAATATTGTAAATTCCATATCTCATGCAATCTAACTCCGTTTCGCGTGAAACGACTTCCATAATTTATCTAAAATCTAGCTCTGTGCATCTAATCCCTTATCACCATAATGTTCCATGTTTGTTTTGCATGTCATAGTTCAAGCTAGGTTATCGCCGATCGCGAAGTAGCTTTCATCGACCGGATTAGGAGTTTCATCCGGATCAATTGAGAGACGTTCATCGCCGGTGCCGATCAAGAAGAACCTCCAGGCAAGTCCTTACCCCCTAATCATGACCTTAATGTTATAATGACGAATAATGATATAAGATGATTAAGTAAGATCGATGTAACCTCGAGTAATAATGTGAACCCTCCAACAAAAGGTGAGTGGTGATTGTCTACATGGAGGTGGACTAATCACAATCGGGGATGAATCCCGCGGAGAGATGCTCGCCTCCCTAAGGACCGGTTCATAGACCTTCTACCTAGTGCGATATTTCATACGACCACACGCCGTCGTTTATGGGACGGCTTGATTCACACCCGTTGGGTTGAGGTATAATTGGGATCCAAGGTGGCCGGAGCAGGCAAACGACCTATTAGGAGCAGACATGGGGAGAGTGGCCCCATGGTCCGGTTGGCGTGGATGCAGGTCTTCCACGTAAGTGTTTGGGCGCAGTGGCGCAATGCTAGAGGCACATATTGATGATTTGAAATTGAGAGTGGTGTTGATAGTATAGGTTGGGTAATAAGGTATTACCTGTAAAGCCGTGGGTGATTTGGTATCACCATATTGTCTAGGGTGATGCGTCATCTTAGGGTGGCGTGTTATCCTTCCAACCCCTGAGAAGTTGTGGTGAAGATTATACCAATATACCTAGAGTAGCACTCAAGCGGGTACGGATCTCGTTAGGTTTGTCAGAAGCCATGACGGTGGTCGAGGAAACACCTATCGTGTGGGGAAACTTGTACAACCTCTGCAGAGTTATTTAAATCTATTCGAATAGCCACATCCTTGGAATGGGCGAATGCTAGGCGAGAACATCTATGATTAGATATAACTAACCTTTTGAGATATGTGAAGGTGATGGTAAGATGAGACAACCCCGGGAACTAGTAAGAGCAGTTTTAGAGACTCTGCTAGGACCCAAACCCTTAAATTACCAAACCACCCTTGGTTTGGACTTCTTTGAGTACCTTTGTACTCACCCCTCTGTTTTTACGGACATCGGCCTGAGAAGAAGGTAAAGTCGCCAAGGTAAAGGACGCAGTGCGTAGGAACCGTGGGACGATCAGTAGGAGTAAATTTGAACCCAATTCCTATCCACTATCAAGATGCACGTGGAATAAGGAGAAGTGCCAGACGATATACCAACGCTTCACGGTTGGCAACTTTGATATTCATAACCCAGCTAGGTGTCGCCGTCACCTTTGTAAGATCTTCTATCCTATACATTTCTTGCTCGGTATTATTCCTATAACTGATTTCTCACTCTTGTGGATCGCTAAACGTATTGGTAGCGTGATCGCGCCAATCTGGCGTGATTAAAAGTCCCATTAGAAGTGGGGCATGACATATGTGAAGGTAACTAACATTTAGATCAAAAATTTATATGTACCTTACATTCCACATTTAGTTTCTAGCTTATATTGCTTGAAGAGATTTTTTTACACGCTCAAATGTAGCTGATATTTCTTGATATTTATGAATTGAATTTGTTTATGTGTAATCAAATTATGTCTGAATAAAAAGTTCATTTAGTCAAATTGTGCAATCGTTGTCACTACGTTTTGCGGTGTTCAGCTCCGGACACATTTTTTGTTTGTTTCATTTGCAGGTCTCTTTGAAGGCCAGGTCAAAAAGGGTGAAGCACCATTATGCCCTTGATCATCTTGATTGTCTTCAAAGCCACCTTAAGAAACCTGTACTTGTTAGATTACAAGGGCAGGAAGAGAGATGTGGAATTTGTCAACTTCTTTATTACAAACGCCAAAGTTACGGAGAAAATAGAATTTCGGACGGGGGCGTGCCAAAAATGCGATTCCGAATATGTGGATGGACAAGTAAGGGAAGCTGAAACTAGAGTTCGGCGCTTCCAAGGACATAAAAGTAACATTTTTGCCTTGTGGCGGTCTCTACCTTGACATTGTGCACATCGGGGATATGCATGATAGGAGTATTGTTGATGTTTATGAGCATGCGTTGTGTGTGACCGAGCATTACGACCAACATTGCTTGTAAACTCTTTGTGTCGTATATTGTACCTTGTCGAGTTTACAATGGATGGAACTTCTACTCATGTGTCAAATTTGATTGTGTGAACATCTAGCTTGTCATCTTTTTCCTTTGTCATATTTTAAAAATTAAGATGCTATCTTCATAAGACTAATGACAGAACTTGTTTGTTCTGGTGGCACTCATTTTGCCACGGTTGATAGTGCACTTTTATGGTTTATTGAAACTTTGCTTTCAAGATATTTGCTTGTGGTTTGGAACTGATTTCTTTGTGTACATATCCATAGTGATTACTTTAGTTGTGTGAAGGCTAGTGTTGTCAATGCATTCTCAGCGTTAATGCGGATTGAGCTTTATCATGGGCATGAGCATGAAGCAAGACGGAATGGAAGGGTCAGGTTCGGAAGGTTTTTTTTTTTTCCCCACACTCGAGGACAAGCACCGCAAAACCGGAGGCTACCTATGCTGAATTTGTAGATGCTTGTGGATTGGATTACAATGAAATGAAGCAAGGCAGAAAGCCTCATCTTTGTGAGTTTGTGGATGATGAGGAACAGATTTTGTTGGGCTATCCTTCCACATGGAGGATGAATTTGGAGCCCAACAAAGCAGCCCAAACCAGCCACAAGCCCGGTGCTTGTGCACCGTTCATCTCGGTTGGATTCAATGGTTGAGATTGCTTCTTGGGAAGCATGTATGGTGTAAGCAAAAACCCTAGCCTCCATTCAGGCGAGAAACTATGCCGCCTCGGATGCCGTGACGGCGTGCTTCTGTTGCGCCTGCTTGGGAGGACTGCTCAAGCGAGAAGATCCTCCGGTATTTGCATCCAACGGAGGAACAAATTCAGCTTGGAGCCTCGTCGCGTCTGCCCGTAGGATCGGCGCATACACCGACACCAAGGAGGCGATCCAAATATATAGCAAAGCGGCGTAGAAAATCAATCATCAATAGTACATAACAACACACACCGATCTCAATAAATTAAAACTGAATTCTTAGTTTACATCATCCATTCATAATATACATCTACATCAAACTAACTTTGTCTCAATAACACAACACGAGTCATAATATACAATCTGTTAACCAATATATCATAATTAATAGTAAGTACTCACACTGATCCAAATAGGACTGAACTTGTTGATTGCCATCAACGCGGATACACTATATCTATATCCAAATAGTAACACCCGGTGACAAACCGATGACCATGCTTCTTCTCAACCTGATGCCCAACCTCGTATGACAAGAATGCATCCTTGGCAAAGCATACTCAATCTGTTTTTGCAGGCAGTTAAAATCACCCCAACAGGTATGATCGAAGTATCGTCGCCCGGCATACTATCAAGTCCCAAAACCAACGATGCAATGTTCGCGAGAGAAGCCCCGGCGCCTGGACCGGCTAGATCTTTATACTCTTCTACATCAAGGTTAGGCACTATGCGCCGCAAATCCTGCGGGTTTAAAAGTATGACACCACAATCCTCCTCCAAGCGAAGAACATCATTGCTTATATGCGCTCCACGGAAAACATGTCCCTCATCGGCAAGAAAACGTTTGAACATTTGGTAGCTCTCCCACGGCCTGGTGAACTTGATAGACAAGACATCGATTTCCAACGCACAAACCGCAGCGGGGGCAATCTTGTACACGTCTTTGCCACACTTGTTATTTCGATGATGCGCCGCTCAAAGTATCAAGACCAACCAACATACCATTTTTACAAGCATCGTTACCTTTAATTTTTTACGTATGAAATCCTCCACCACCGCAGCATCACATGTCACAATGGTGCGATGTCGTATCGCTTTGGAAAGAACACAACATCCTGTTGCTTCGTCGATGGCCTAATCCTCTCGGGCATGCATAACCGCCGGCGGAGGCGTAGCCCGGGGAATCGTGAGTGTCGACGGGTTCTTCGCGCCGCTCCCAAGGGTTCCTAGAAGACCCCATTGTGTTTCTGTACACACACACGGCGCTCCAAGGGCATGCATTTACCTTAAGTAGGCCCGACAAGGCGACCCTTCACAAACGTAACGCGGTGCAATGTTCCAGACATATAGAGGGGCATGGCACGTAAAGTTGCTTTACGATTCTGAGACTTCGCTGTCAAGTTGCCGCGCCCTAAATTGGCCATTAATGGGCCGAGCCATAACTTGGAGATATTGGAGAGGCCGCAGTTTTGAGGCTAAAACCCTTGTAAATTACAGGTCCCAAAATTTTTCCGGCCCAACTCAAAAGCGTGTTGCTTGGGAGTCCGGTTTTCACCTATGGTTTGGGCGAAACCGTGAAAAAAAAAAAGCATGCTTGGCGCTGTATTGGTTTTATGCTTACAAGGGCGCATGCGTGTGAGATACTATTACGAGACACATGCCACTACGGCACTACCAAGAGTGTGTAACAATTGAACGTCACGATCATTCTTTCAATCTTAGAGACGGGCATACGTTACACACGTCTATAACCTGACCCGAGCCTGTGACATTTTCAACATCTACCGACGCATGCCACAAATAGTCGTCTCTAAGCAAACACGCCAGTGTAGTGCATGCTAACACTACGATCGCGCGTGTACCTAACAAGCGTCTCTTTCTTGACACGTGTAATGCGTGGCGATTTCGACATATATAGACACGTGTAGAGATCTATCGTCTCTAACTAGACGCGTGACTGTATCGCATGTGAGAGTTACAGGCATGTGCACCCGCCAGCGTACGTTTCTTGGCCCATATGCGCAGCAATTTCAAATGGTATAGGCGTGCATCGGCTACACACGTCGCGTAAGCGGTCGTGGCGTCGCTAACCGGTTCGGCTATGTAGAGACGCCGATGCAACTTCGTGCGAAACTAAACGCGACTTTAATATACGTGACCGTTATAGACCCTTGTACCTTCCAAGCATCGGTATATGCGACACGTGTTTGTAATACTCGTAACGGTACAGACGGGTGGCACCGAAAAGGTGTCTGTACACAAACACGCGTCTGAATTATGGTTCGCATCCACAGTTGATCGGCCTCAAAAATGCGCTGTGATTAAACATTAATGCGAGATACACTGAATTTTGCAGACACTCGGTTTTAAAAGCGGTATCGCGGCCCCAGGCGTCTGTGCCCGACCAGCGAAAATGCGTGCGTATCAAAAAAAGCGAGGCGGCGCTACATGAACACGTGTATGTAATTACCTTCTATTACGGACGCGGTTTGATCCTGTGGGACCGGCCGTCACCCATTACTGACGCTCGCCCAGACCGCGCGTTAGTAGTGTCACAACACAGACGCTCGTTGTTAGCGACGTCTCTGGGCGCACTGGCGATTATGAGCCTTTTTTACATAGTGATAGCTTGTCTTCTTAATTGTGATGTAATCTTTCTGTTTCTCAACCTCAATCCCAAGGTAAAAAGACAGCAACCCCAGATCACTCATCTCGAATTCAGATGTCATTTGCTTCTTGAACTCTGCAATAGCATCTGGATTCTCACCTGTCACAATTAAGTCATCCACATACACCCCAAGTATCACTGCACTTTCTCCTGCTCCCCTCTTGTATCTTTGCGAGCTTCACTCACACATTTCACAAAGCCAAGTTTCTTCAAGCTTTTATCAAGTCTCACATTCCGGGCCCTTGGTGCTGTCTCAAGCCATACAATGCCTTGCTAAGCTTGAGTACCATGTTCTCCTTGCCACTCTGCACATAGCCTTCTGGTTGACTGACATAGACTTCCTCCTCTAATTCACCATTTAAGAATGCTGATTTCACATCTAAATGGTGCACCTGCCATCCTCTATTTGCGGCCGGTGCCAGCAAAGAACCCGATGGTATCCAGCCTTGCTTTGGTGCAAACACCTCCTCAAAGTCCACTCCATGCTTCTGCGCATAACCCTTGGCAACCAGCCTTGCCTTGTGCTTTACCACCTCACCTTCTGAATTTCTCTTCAGCTTATACACCCATTTAAGCCCAATGGGGTTGTGACCTGGTGGCAGTGTTGCAAGCTCCCAAGTACCATTTTTCTCTATGGACTGTATCTCACTGTCCATAGCTGCAATCCAATCTTTGTTAGTTGCGGCATCCTCGTATGGCGGCTCTTCCATCAGTGCAAGCAATGCTTCAATATCGAGTGCGAATCCAACTCAATCTCACTAGTTTCATCATACACCTCATCAAGGCTTCTAAATCTCAAAGGTGACTCATCATAGTCACTACTTCCCACAGCATCACTAGCTTCAGGACTGTCAGCTCCCCCTGCAGCTAAATGTTCAGAGCTCGGTGACACCTCTCCTGTTGTCGGTTCATGAACAGTAGCTGAATTTCCTTCGTTTTGTTTTCTGGCGGTTACGGTATGTCACCACCAGCACCACCAACATCGAATGAGCCCTCCTGCTCATCTCCATGAGGCATCTCACTCACATCATCCACTGCATAGTCTGACTGATCAAGATAAATTGGGAAGAAATTGTCATTTTCAACACTGAACCCTGCATCTCTTGTTGTTTCAGTCTGAGTTTCCCACTCCCAGCTCCTGCCTTCCTCAAAAACAACATCTCTGCTAGTCACAATTTTATTTGTTTGAGGATTAAACATCCTATGAGCTTTACTCTCATGCTCCACCCCAAAATACACCATTGGTGTACTTCTGTCATCTAACTTCTTACGGTGTGTGGTGTGTAATTTTAACATGCCCAACACCGCCAAACACTCTAAGATGACCCACATGTGGCTTCTTTCCAGTCCACAATTCTGATGGAGTTTGATTGTTCAAAGCTTTGGTTGGCAACCTATTCAACAAATACACTGAGTGCCTAACAGCTTCTCCCCAAAACCTTCCTGGCACTCTCATGCTCTTCAACAGTGATCTAGTCATGTTCATCACTGTTCTATTTCTTCTTTATACTACACCATTCTGCTGAGGTGTGTATGGTGCAGTAAACTGCCTTCTAATCCCAGACTCCTCACACACAACTCTGAAAGATGCAGCTAAGAACTCACCTCCTCTATCTGATCTCACTGTTTTGATATGCTCACCAGTACTATTTTCTACCTCTTTCTTGAACAATGCAAATGGTTTACATGCCTCATCTTTACTCTTGAGCATAAAAACAGACATCCATCTAGAGAAATCATCAACTATGAGCATGAAATATTTGTTACCTCCTGCAGTTGCAGGTGTGATAGGCCCACATAGATCAATGTGGAGCAGCTCCAAGGGTCTTGATGCACGCCACTGTGTCATCTTAGGAAATGCCACTCTTGTCTGTTTCCCAGCTAAGCAAGCTTCACAGACAGCATCTGGATGTGATATGGCTGGCACTCCGGCCACCATGGATTTTCTCGACAATTGCTTGAGTATGAAAACTTGCATGACCAGTCTTCCATGCCAAAGCCGGGCATCTTCGACATATTTGTCAACAAGCACACCGGAGTTGAGCACTTCAACTTAACGTCTGATCCGTTAGTAGCTCTCTCCACCTTCATAATTAATCTCTTCTGCTCTTGTCAAAAACTTCCAACCACCCATCATCCATCACCACTCTATGGCTGTTTTTTGTGAGTTGTCCTAGGCGATCAAAATGCTCTTGGTCTTGGAATCAAGTACACATCGGCAACACCCACGATCACCATTCTTGCAATTGAAACGACAAAGTCCCCTTCCCCTGTATGTCCCTTTGTTGACCCATCTCCAAATCTGACCTTGCCTCCTACACTAGTGTCAAGGTCACGAAATTTGTCTACATCCCGGACATATGGTTGCTTGCCCCGTTGTCCAAGTACCGGGCATCTCCACGCCCTTCCATTTCCACCTAACAAATGTAGCTCGGGCATCACCTTCCTTTCATCGGGAACACGGCGGTGTCTTTGCACCCCAATATTTGCCCTTGGCATGAGCACCGACGGCTCGGGAACTCCGTGACCATGAGCATCAATGCCTCTCGTAGTTATCCACACGAGCATGATGAGCTTCATCTCCCTTCTTCTCTTTACGCATCACGGACAACGATTTGCATAGTGGCCATATTTGTGACATTTGAAACACTTAATGTGGCTCTTGTCACGCTTGCCACCACCATCAGGCGCATCCCCACGCCCACCCGGCCACGGCCTTGCCCGCCCGGCCATGGCCACCGCCCAAGCTGCGATCTCCCTCCTCCCGAGGACTCATTGCCGCGACTTCTTACGCGCGCCTCTCATTCCTTTGAGTCGGCAACAGCTGGCCGCCATCACCTCTCGCGCCTCGGTGACCGCCGAGTACGCTCCTCAAAGCGTGTTGAGCCGACCAACCGCATCACCGTACGTGAGCTTCTTCGGATCTACAAACTACTCGATCCCGGCTACCATATTGATGTAACGATCGGTACGATGATCGAGCAGTTTCTTTACCATTGCTTTGTCATCGAGGGATCCACCCAAGTTGGAGTACTTCACCAACATGGCCGAGATCTTGCTGGCGTACTGCTCTATGCTCTCGTCCTCCTTCATGCGCAGTGCATCGAACTCACTCATCAGGGTTTGAAGCCTCGCGTCCTTGACACGATCGGCGCCAACGAACCGCTCCTTGAGACAATCCCAAACCTCCTTTCCCATCTTCATCTTCGCCACCAACATGAGCAGATCATCGGGCGGGGCTTGAAGGAGATGTGCCTTTGCCTTCCTGTCCTTGGCGCAAAACGCCTCTCGCATACGACCTCTGGGCGTTCGCGCGCCGATGGTTCCACAACCTCCCACACGCCTTGGTCCTCCATGATCGCTTGCACGCAGATGCTCCAGCTCGTATAATTGACGTTGGTGAGCTGCGGGTACACATACCGCTCGCCCGCCCCCGCCCGCCCCCGCCGGAACCGCTCCCCGTCATCTCCGCGAGATCTTTGGTGGATCAGGCGTGTAATCACGATAATCACAGCCGTCTATGCGGTGGCTATCCTAGAACACGAGAAAAATGGATCAAGAACGCAAGAACGCAACAATGGCGATGGCAACTGCCGGCTGACCACCGGGAGACAGTGCCCTTTTTCACTGTAGATAGAATGTCACACACACGATTACAATGGTGGTTTTCGACTTAAACTCACTCTCTAATGACCCGAGATACTTATACCAGCACCTCTTACAAGATGAGTAACTGAACACACACCTAAACATGGATACAAGGGAGTGAAAATAAAAACTGTCGGACACCTCGCCATCGTGGGCGCGTCCACGCGCTCACCCCACTTCCCTCGGTTCAAACTCCAGCTTCCCGCCCACACATCGAACCCGGGCTTCCACGTGGCGGTGTAAATGGCAATTACACCATCAACACACAAGGTGCACTTCAGCGGGGAGTTCATCTCCTCCCTCAAGCTCCGGGAGGCGGCGGCGGCTGGCGGCACGGGCGGGGACACAAAGACGCGACCGCGGTGCGTGGTGGCGCTGTGGCGATGCATGGCGGAGGCCGGAGGCTCGACGGCGACCAGTCACGACGCTGCACATCACCGTGAACGGAGAGGCCGGATCGCGGTGCCCCAGCGTGCGGAGGGGTACACCGGCAATGTCGTCTTTGTGGGCGCACCCGACGGCGACAGCGGAGAGAGCTGGCCGGCTCGCCCTCGCCGACGACGTCGCGGAGCTGGTCCGCCGCGGCGTGGCTCGTGTCGGCGACTCCTACTTCCAGGTCGTTCATCGACTTCATCAGCTCGGGGCCTGTGGAAGAAGAGGGCTGCTACCCATGTCTCGACGCGGCGGAGTGCCGGGACGCCGAGGTACCGCCTCCGGAGTCGAGGAGGATCCCATTCTACGACCTTCACTTCGCCGGTGGTGGGCAGCAGTTCTGTTCATACCGAGTTATGGTCCGGCGGATGGTCTCGTCTACCTCTTCTTGCCGTCGTCGCCATTGGACGACGGACGGGAGCATTGAAGCGCAGGTATCCCTCTTCTTCAGCGCCATGGACACCTTCAAGAACCTTTGCTCCTCCTACAAGGGAGTGGCATGAGTACCTGTTTCGATTTTTACTAATAAATCCATCGAGTTACTTTGTGTACTGCATGCATGCTATCTGCAACTCTTGTATTCTACCTATATTCAATAAATTCTCTCTCTAATTCTGAATAAATCAATTCTTAGAGTTGAGCTAAATCAAGATGTATACTATATAGCTAGCCAGTGCTACCAAAACATATCCAAGTGTGCAGCTATATTTCGACATTGACGTGGAACTCTAAACATAGAAACGCATTCATTGCTAACATTAAACAGTACTCCCTCCGTCCAAAAAAGAATGTCGTTTTAGTTTTTTCATACATCATGTTTGACTATCTATCTTATTCAAAGAAGTTTTATAAATATCTTCAATTTTGTTAAGACTTATTTATCATTAGATATACTTTAATGCTGATTTATCTATTTTATAATTCACATAAAATTTTTAAATAAGACGAACCGGTCAAACACGATCTCTAAAAAAAAAAAAAAGACTCTCTTTTTGGGACGGAGGGTGTATATATGTGTTGATGCCAATATCAGTCCCAAGTAAACATTCTAGTATGGTGGTACCATCTACCTCGGTCGCCCTAGAAAACATATAGGGTCTGTTGGGTTCTTCAGCTGTGAGTTGTAAGAAAGTTATTGTGAATTATGAGCTACGAAAAACTAACTTTTGTGTTGTGAAAAAGATGTAAGCTATTTAATTAAACATTTCTTCTATATATTCCCCAGTCACCTGAAATCAGTTTTGTCTTGAGGCGACGCCTCCTCCGTTGGATGGCCATGAAAATGCTTGCTCCCAATTTCTGGAAAAGTTCTCTCTGGTTGTACTTGTTTGGTTAATTAGCTTTCTACTTTTTTACAGCAGAAACATTTTTCAGAAGCTAAACCAAACACAACCATAATTCATGAAAATAATGTTATTCAATCAAATGATGTTTAACCAAATTTGTATAAAAAATCTTATATTTATCATGCTAAATAGGTATCAATACATTGATTTCTACTATATATACATATTTAGAGTCCTCCATATCGATACTGTTTTCAACAAACTTAGTATTTAATACACTTTGATATATTGATCAGACCTAAAATTGTATGCGGTAGTATAGCGACGAGCTAGCTAGGGAGCAGCTGAAGCTGAATCATCATCGATCGTTACACCTGGATCGCCACCGTGTTGTCTTGTTCGTGTTGTCTCGTATACACAGTCGTGTTACACGCACGAGCAAACATGCATGGCTTTCATCCACCAATTTCATAACGTGATCTGGCGTCGCCGCAAGCACTTTTGCATGTACGCATACGTGTTTCACGGCCATTGTGTGTCATATGGCTTGTAGGTAGCCAAGTATGTAGGGCCTACAAATATATGATGCAAACCCCTGAGATTTTGGCGCGCCCAAACTAGCAATCATGCATGCATACAAAACTTTAACCTGTCCCCAGGTTGCCTCCTCTCCACTAACCTCCAAGTGCCAACCCTACCTCTCCCTATCCAAGTTGCCTCCTCTTTGCAAGCCACGGCCCCATCCCAGCTGGTGTGCAACATTGAAGAGGTCGATGACGGTGCCAGTGCTCAATCCATATGCGTTGGAGTGGATCGAGTGTAATTGAACTAAGTTTGACTCCAATCCACTCTAGCACATGTGGTTTGATGCAGATACATGTGCATCCTAAACAATGCCTTACAGTTTAATTTTTGGTTCCCTCTGCCCTTGTTTGTCTCCCCTCTAGGTACTTCTCTGTGCACCTTCGAGTCGCCGTGTCCGCCCACCTTGCTTTCCCTTGTCTTAGCAGCACCCCAGTGGATCTTCCCTAACTTACTCTAATTGTAGCTACTTCTGCATCCAAGATTGGAAAGGACCACAACAAGGCCCCGAGGAGGAGACGGGAACTCCTACACGTGTGGCACCCGGTTAGTCATAATTAGCACACCCACGCAATGGCTAGCTCATGAGCTAGCTCTTAGCAATGTTTTCATCTTTTAATAAAAGAGAGAGAAAAACTAGCTTTTGATCAAGAGTTAGGCTCATACACACATTCCAAGATCATGTGAGAATGTCATGTGGGTTGAGCCATTGCAAAGAATAGCATTATTGAAGAAGTTTGCTTAGAGCTAGTAACGGACTTCTATCATTGCGGGTGGCCTTATCGGATCGCCTCATATGTATCGTGTTGTCTTGTTTCATGTTGTCTCATATACACAGTTGTGTCGCCACACACGGGCAGACATGTGCAAATTTCATAACGTGTTTCTTGGTCGCCGTCACTATACATGTATGCCGTGTTTCACGGCCTTGGGGTGTCATGGCCCGTAGCCGTAGTGCACACATATGATGCACCTATGCATCCCTATTTTGAACTTGTGCACTGCTAGCGTTGCACCACATCAATCCACCATGACAGCGTTGCAACCTCGGCCTTTGACGCAAAGGACACCAGCGCTCCCACATATTTTTCCTGATGGTTCATTTTTGTTAGGAACAAATTAAAGCAGACATCACCAGATCTCCTGAATATATATATATGTACATGAGTGGTCCTAATGCGTCTCTGTCGTGACATTATGCCAGATATATGTTTTCTGAGCGAGGTACTCCGTATATATCATATATGTATAGGCTGTGGCAGCAGGTAGGTGTAAAGCAGCTAGATGCACATGAGCCAAGGGCATCGGAGAAGATTACCAAGACCGCTGCACAAGCGCCACAACACGGGGACACGACGACAGCGACACGGCAGCCACAGCCACAGACAGCGTGCTTGCACGGGGCCAAGAAGGAGAAAGGGAAAGGAGCAGGGGCGGGAGAAACCAGCGGTGGCGGTGCCCTGGCCAGCTGCGGCATTTGCAGCGCTCTCCCTTGTCGCGGTCACGCTCGCTCCACCAAGCGGGCGCGGCTTCTCTCAAGAAAAAAACCAAGCGGGCGCGGCGGTGCCTCGCTCGTGCAAAGCACATGCTGGCCAAGGTTGCGAAGGGACCCCGCTAGGAGTGGAACCGTCTAGGAGTGGATCCGCCGGCGGCCTCATCCATATCGCGTTCACTCTTTTTATTTTTCTCTAATGCTTGCGAGCTAGAGACACTCAATGGCATTTTTGTCTTTTTGCGTGTCAAGAAGTGAAAACCCTAATAGACCTGACGGAAGGCCATAGAGCTAAACAAAGTTCGTTTGAGAACCATGGAGATAAGTCTAGGAAAAAAAGGTCATACAGATAAGAGACGGTTTTATAGGGTCATATAGATAATTCTCTCAAACAACAAACAAGAAGGCGACATGGGCGAGAAGGAGGTTGGGGAGCATCCTGTTAAGGCCACCGAGCCGTGTTTCCATCCATAGCCAATGAATGTTTCAGGTCTCACAAAATGACCAAATTTGGAAAGACACTTCAAGAGGGGAAAATTTTTGATATGGATGGTCCTCGCCAAAATATGGTGCACGTGAGAAACTTATTAGGACATCTAATTTACCATGCGTGCATTTAAAATGGTATGATGGCCCATATATCAGCCAAACAATCTGCACCACATGTCCTGGTAGTAGTAGGGATGGTCCTCACCTAGCCCCGCACCCTCCCCCCTCCCTAAAGAGTACTCCCTCCGTATTGGAAAGGAAGACGTTTTGGATAAGGTTTGGGTCAAACATTGGGAATATAAATCATGAATAAGTCGTTGAGTTTGGAAATGTGAAAATCATATCAATAGATTTGTCTTGAAAATTACTTTCATAAAAATATACATATATAACTTTTCAATAAATATTTTATAAAAAGAGAAGTAAAAGTTATTTTTTGAAGACCGTGTCGCTATCCTAAACGTCTTTCTTTTTCAAGTATGGAGGGAGTATGTTGAAGGTGTTTTTACATACTAATAGCTATATATTTCATTCTAGAAAATGATTTAGTTGTTCTCTTGAGGTGCTCTTACGTTATTCGCATATGACACGGCATGGGGTTGCTTGTTGTAGGAGAGTGGTCCGCATGCTATCTGGGAAGATAGAGCTTCCCGAGGGAGATGAATGAAGTATTGGTGGCCATTAAAAGAAATGGTAATAGAGGACTGTTGGAGGCTTGGAGGAAGAAAAATATACTTATCTCAATATGACAGTTTTATAGGGATAGGGAGAGATATTTAGGTGCATGAGATAGATGCTCTTAGGAACTAAACGACCCTCAAGACATTAAAAGTTGCTTGGTTCCTACATATTATTTCACTAAGTGGACCGAGGTTGTTCCTTTGAACAAATATGGACACACAAGGAGGTGATTGAGTTTATTACTAAGCATATCATACATAGATTTGGCATCCCTCAAACACTAACAACAGATCAAGGGACATCTTTTGTGTCAAAGGAGGGATTTTGCAGAATTATATAATATTAAGTTGCTTATTAAATCATCTCCATATTATGTTCAAGCTTATATCCAAGCTGAATCGAGCAATAAGACTTTGATCAAGCTAATTGAGGACAGTCCCAAAAGATGGTATGAAGCCTTGTCCGAGGCTTTATGGGCTCGTTGCACCTCTAGACATGGTGCTACTAATAAGGTTACTTCTTTTGAGCTTATATATGGGCAAGAAGTTGTGTTATCCATCAAAGTAAATTTGGCATATAAACTGGCAAAGGCAAAACAATATCTGTTGTTATATATCATATCAGATGGATAATATTGATGAGACTTGTTGTCAAAAAATATTGATGAGGCTAGAGTTCCCGAACTTGTAATAAAAGGTAGAAATTAAGCACAAATCTTTTCAAGTCGGAGATTTAGTGTGGAAGACCTTTTCTGTCTCTTGGAATGAAGAGCAACAAGTGTGGTTGCAAGGTTTAGAGGTGGTCAGTGTGGTTGCAAGTTGCAACTGAAATGGACACATATTACTCTACTGGCTTGTAGACGAAGGCTAGCTAGCTAGTAGGCAGTTAATAGGGTTTGGTGTATACGGTGATGTTCCTCCAGCGCGACTCCATGAGCGGCGACACGTCGCGGTGCTGCATATACACCCCGAACTTGAAGTAGTGCAACGCGGTGGGCGTCACGTTGGCGGCCAGCCTCGGCTCGCCGTCGATGTACACGGCGACTGTGGACAGCGCCGGCGTCGTGCACCACGTTGAGGCGGAACCACCGGTCGTAGATGCCGTCCTCCACCGCGTCGCCGCTATAGTACCGCAGCGTGCCGTTGTAGGCGTGCAGCATCATCGTTGAGGCTTTCGCGCCCGGCGTCCTCGTTGTGGATCTGCATCACCGACACGCCCGGAGGTCCCCGTCGGCACGAATCCGTAGCCCTCGAACTGCCACACCCCGACGAGTAGTCGTGGCTCTGCGTGTGCAAGAACACACGTATGTATGCATCGACCATGGAGATTCAAGAAGGAACTCATGGGTGTTTGTGTGCTTACGGTGAGGCAGACTTCGGTGCGGGGATTGGTGGCGATGATGGTGTTGAAGGGCTTGTCGTCGGCGTAGACCAAGAAGGTGCGCACGCCAGTGGCGTTGTCGTAGCTGTACCGTTGGTTCTCTGCAGCGTCGTAGGGGCTCTGCACCACGAAGTTGCCCTCCGGGAGCTCCACCTCGGACGAACCCTGCGGTGAGGTTGCAGCTGCAGCTATCGATGGCCGAGGCGGAGGACGCCAAGGCGAGGACCACGGAGAGAACTAGTAGCACGAGCTCCATGCGCGTGGCTTCTTCGCCACTGTCGAGAGCACGGTGGAAGGAGGAGGCTGTCATGATCGATGAGAGGACGCTGTGAGATTGGTCGATGCAATGCAAATTCGTGCATTGTTATATGTGGGATTGTTATCGGTGGTGATATGATTTTCCTAGAAGGGGCTTTGTCCCTTGTGTTGTTGGCACTTGCTTGCATGCCGGCCTCCAGCAAAATCGATCGATCGGGTGTTTGTTTCGATATTGTCAATTCAATGGCTTCATGGTGCCCGCTTATTATTGTCAATTTGCAACGATGGCCAAAAGAGAAAAGTTTTTTTAAAAAAATTACACAGTATAATGCCGACACTCACAACATGCACGCACACCCATCCCTATGAATACACATACCAAACCCTACCCCTATGAGCACCTCTGAAGGGACTGAGTACCCGGCAGATCTGGAGATTCCTGAAGTCACCATTGGCGCCTCGTCGTCAACAGGAACGTCGCTTACCACTGAATGCATAACGCCCGTGAATCCTGGGAAAATCTCGGAAAAGGTGCGAGCACCAGGATTTGAACTCTGGTGGGTAGCGTCCCACCGAACCATCCTACCATTGGACTACAACCCAATTCGCCAAAGAGAAAAGGGTTGGCAACCATTGATTTTGTTTTAAAAGATTCGGACATTTTTTTTTACAAGCAACAACATATATTATATATTGAAGCAGCCAAGATACAAAGCAGTCCTCAAAAGAGGACGTGGAACATTTAGGTCCTGCGACCGGGAAAGAAAACATGTACTAAAGCACCAAGGAAGACGAATCTACTGGTGAGGGGTATACGCAGAGGCGTCAAAAACGCATGCACCGGATGGACTGGCCTCGCACAGCGAAGGCTTAGAGTGGGAAGGCATCGACTAAAAAACATGCCGGTATTCAAAGGATATTATAGATGTCGTCGCCGGATGTATAAAAACTCGAGCCGAGAACTCGGGAACGCAGATACGTCGAACCAGCGCCAAAGAGATAGTTGTGCGGCGGAATCGAGGATCGCATGACCGTAGGCTGCTTCGTGTTGTAATAACCGGAGGATAATGCTGCGACAATAAGTGGCGGGCACGTGTTCAAGGCAAGCAACTGAAGCAGCTACGCCTTCCACGTTGGGCAATTGCATGCCCTCCACCACCACATAGGCGGATGAACTTCGCTGGGGATTGTTGTAAAACACGGACTCTTTCCTAGAAGGAAAGGAGAAGGATGAATCCTAATCCTAGTCCGTTTGTATGTGGGCTCTTACCGAAACTCTTAGGCCCTGGCAGGACTATATATACGTGGGAGATCTATGTTGTAATCAACCAAGATTCAAGATGAATAAAGAATAGTCTCCCTACATCTGTGTCTACTTGTTCTACTTTCCATCCACTACATTGATTGTGAGAGACGGAGAGGGAAGGTCCTAACCGCCGGACGGCGTGATTTACAACACGTTATCAGCCGACAAGCTCTTCGTCGACATCGTCGTTGAAGCCGCCGCCGATCTTCGACACCGGCGCTTCGTGCGAAGCCCCCCGCGCAACTACTTCAACGGCGTCGACATCCCCCGGCGTTGTTAGCGGAAACGGATCTGCTACCTCACTTTTTCGCTACAAATCTGCCTTTGCATCGACTCATCGTCACGCCCGGCAGGTCCCCACGGCCTAGCCGAACTGTCCCCTGCGGCAGCCTTCGCTTCTTCTAGAATTCAAGAAACAAAGGTATGAATTGCAAAGCCAATGTGTCAACCATTGAGCCGATCGAAAAAAAAAATTAGAAACTGTACACGAAGTACATGGGCTTTTATTCTTTTTCTGTACAACAAGGAGTACAGAAACACATGAATAGGCATGGCAGCCTACGCCATCATACTCCATAACATGCATACAGTTTGCATAGTAGCGATATGTCACAAGGCCATCGATGTTAACCACCGTCCACGTCAGTTGACGTTCTGCAGAGAACCCCCGCGCGTCAAACTTGCAGTTGGCGTTTTGCAGAGAACAACCGAACTACAAGCTAGAAGCTAATAATAGATCAAATTCTATTGTCAATATATATGGTATATATATACTACGCCTGCAGTTAGCAAACCTCCACCGCCAATCTGAATTATTGGCCGAGTCCTGAAGCATCTAACGTGGAACATACATGTGAAAAAAAAAAGAATTACGCATAGATATAGATTAACAAGAAGATTAATCTTATCATTATAGTCATATGTACATCGACTAGCTAGAAAGTAATTGGGTAGTGTTCCACAGTTGTTGTGACGTACGTACTAGCCAGATGATATCATCCTCGCAGAAGCTAAGGGCTTGCAGCTCGTCACCCGTGGCGTCACCCGTGGTATTGCAACAGACAGAGCAACCATCAGGGCTAGGTCACGGACTCACGCTGCCCGAACGCACGTCTACTGTTGCTGCACTCTTGGCGCTAATTCGAACTCATTGAACGTAGTTCTTCCGCTGTACGGGTTTTTGAGCGCCGACTGTTCCGGGGGCGGAGGCAAGCAGCCTACCACTATGTCGTGCATCATGGTGCGTTGGGTTCTTCATTCGGCTCAAACGAACCGAAAAGGAAATTCTGGATATTGGTTATGGCGTTGTATTGAAAGAAAAGAAAAACTCATGTTTTCTAGCAGAAAAATTATGGGTAGGCATTTAATTATAAAAGTCTTCTGTTTATATACATTTAAAGCATTTATCTATTCATGTATATATGCCTGGTTTTGTTTTCTATGCTCTTTTGAATGCATTTATTTATCACACATCATGAATTATGTATGGGCTCTCTAGATCTTGCAGACTTTAGACTTATCACCATTAAGAGGCTCATATTTGTTTTTCCTAGCATATGAATTTTTGGCTTGAATGAATGCTTGGTATAAATTCTGAAAATTTGCATATACCATAATCCTAAAAAAAATGCTAGGATGCTTCTAAGAATATTTTTAATAACCATCCACTATATCTTTTTGCACCTTGCTACTAGTTTACATGTAGTAAACTTATATGCACATGATCCAAGTTATATTAATATGCATGCCTTAAAAGAAGAAGAAATATCACGGAGTTACTCACGAATAGTAAATTATTTGTTATGGTCATTATTTAATCCATGTAGGATATTTTGCTACCATTGAAGTGTAGTAAACTCAACATAAATATTTCTTAATTTACTCTGAAATGAGTATATGGCCGATAGAAGTAACAAATACATTGTGGGACTCTTTGCATGAGTAAAAGCCCAATATTATGATTACGGAATATCATATTGCATTGAAAGTCAAATTTTGAAGCTTGTATGCTTGC
This sequence comes from Hyparrhenia diplandra, assembly GCA_015847255.1. NCBI lineage: Eukaryota > Viridiplantae > Streptophyta > Magnoliopsida > Poales > Poaceae > Hyparrhenia > Hyparrhenia diplandra. Next base: position 201,562 of record JADLZK010007877.1, read on the forward strand.
TTATTTGCTCTATAAACAATAGCTCGAAGCTTTATAAATGTCTAGAAGACAAGATGGTAAATAAGATTATATCAATCTACATTCTTGAAGAAGTATCTCTTGTGTATAGAATATCAAAGAGCAATGTAATACTTGAAGTATTTGAATTTACCATCGAGGAATTACTCAAATGAAAATTGAGTTGAATTTTTAGACAGATTTTATGAACCGGGATATTATTAAGTTACAATAATTTTGAATATGTGGCTTGCATATGTTACACCCCTTGAAGGCTTGTGACGGTATATCATAACTCTTGAATATAAAGCATGAAGCTATCGCTTGTCAAGTATAGAAGTTTTGACATGCGAAAATGGATATTATTTGGAACACATAAAGTTTCTCTTGAAGAAGAACTTAAATCATGTGCTTATTATCTTTGAAGTTTATACACGTTAGTATTAATAGTATTGATGGTGGTGCATTAAGTTTTAATTCCGTTGAATTAAGTGGTTAATGGTTAATTTGTTAGCTTGAAGACTAATATGAAACGTTTAATATTCTTAGTTGCAATTACTTGAAGTAATATGTGTGAACTTCTCATGGAATAAATTAGATTTATATGTTTTCACATATAAACAATTGCCTGTTGCCTATCAAAATAAATTTTGCATTCATTTTATCCACAAAGAAGCCTTAATTAGCCACAAAGGTTATAGTTCTTTGTGCATCACTACCATGAGGTAGATGGAAAACTGAATTTCCTAAAAGCACATGAATAGTTGGACTATACTAGCATTTTAATTGATCTTGGAAGGATCGATTTAGCCAAGAAAATGTATATGTCTTAGCAAACATGAGAACTAGAAGTTGTTCTCTACCCCGAGTCCTATGGTGTACACCGAATGGTACATTGGATATGTGAAGTTCATGTCATAATCAATGAATACTAGAAGTATTATTTTGAATTCTATGGAAGCATTAGAATTGATTATTCATAGATAATGCTTGAAGCAAGTTACTACTTGAAGTAATTATGGCATGAAAAGGGGGAGTAATTTTGGATAAAGGCATAAGAAAATGTGGATAATATATTTTTAATAGGCATAGCCGTCCTAAATCAATATTTAAGTGTGTGTATCGGGACTTGAAGTTACGCCGCGTCCCTTCCGGCCGAGTTAACTTTCTCTACCGCACTAATTGCAAGTAAGCTTGTAGCTTTGCAATTTGTTGTTATCTATTATGTTAGACTGAATTTTAACGTTCCACATTACACTGCATGTGTATCTCATTGAGCTACAACTATCTCCACTCTTGCATGAATATTAGCATAGCATAAGCTGCTATAGTTGTAGCTAGTAGCTATCTTTGTGCTTCCCTCATAATCAAATTGGCTAGCTAGCATGCTATGTCTATATGGTTCCCGTTGAACTAAGGAATGCTTTGCTTTCGATGCATTGCATACATAAGCAATAGATTGATCTAGAGCCGAGCAGCCTAAGATCGGGAGTGAGTTTATGAAATTTTCTCAATGGAGACTAACCCATTTGATGGGATGAATTATCGTGGAACTAAGATAGTGGATAACACAATTATGATGATTTGGGATTTATGAAGAAAAGGCATTAAGGGATTTTTGCATTGATGGCAATTAGAAAATTCTAGAAGAAATTCCATGTGAACTTGTATGTTGCGTATCTATACTTTTCGTAGTATATGGTCCATATTTTTAATTGTATGAGTACTTGGATCAATTTATTAGGCTAAATAATAAAGAAGCTAGAGAATGAAATAGTTTTTCTAAACTATGTTTTGTGCATACCGGGGGAGAACATCCCGAGTTCATAAGAATGATGAACATTCTTAAGTGCACTTTAAGTATTCTAGCTCACTTTGCATAATGAATAATAACCCCCATGTTTAAATATGTGCGTGAATATTTCCCATAAAACCTAATCATAGCATACATAAATGGGCCTCCACTTGTAGTTGGAGATATATGAATTTGAATTGTTTTTAAGCCCATGATAGGGGATATCTATTGAAGTATGCTATTAAAGATCTAATATTGGCAATAGGGGAGAGAAAGCCTATTTTGAATGCCAAATATTATTTCGAGGAGAAGAAAAATGATCTAGAAAAACTATCACGCACTAAGTCAACTAATAGTTTGACTAATGCTCTTGTGAAAGCATGAAGCGGAGCATATGCGGGATATTTTTAGAAATGAGAGGAGTAACTTGAAGTTATAAACTAGAAGTTGTGTTTACTAGTAGTAAACTATGTATACTATCAAGATAAATCTACGAGGGGGACGCCTGTGGGTTCTAGTTTAGTATATACTTGTTAAATAGAAATGAAATGGAACTCCTCCATTCTCAATGAAGAGAACGCCTCATGAAGAAGGTTGAGCACCTCATGAAGAGGATCATCATGAAGATGAAATCCAACATACTAAAGCGCGCATCATTAGTGTTGGATATGTAGAACAATATACCATCTCTTGTTTGGGAAATGACAGAGATAAAATATTCTCACATTGTGAGAGTATTGGGAGAAGAGAAAATAGTTATCGACAACACTACCTCTTTAATTGCGAATGTTTCTCTTGTGAGAACCCGGATCAGGAAAATAAAGTCCATGGCAAAATCGCTTGTAGCGATTATATCGGGTCAATGAAGAAAGCAATTGAGGTTGAATCTCTATTAAGAAGAAATGAATGTTACGCTATATCTACGGCAAATGAAACAAATGAATATCGAATATGCGAGTTAATAAGTGGATTATGAAAATCCATATAATTCGAGAAGAATATAAATCGCAACTTGTAGAAATCTCATACTAAGTATTAAAGTCTAAGGTATATATATATTCCTAAATGAATATTCAAGTCTCAAGAAGAGCATATCCTAGAAGGATTTGCAATCATTGAATGATTTTACAATGAATAACACTATGTCATTGTGTATATCACTCATCTCTGATCCAGTAGAGAATGTATCTCATAGAAGAGAATTGTTAATTCACTAAGAATGAATGTACATCCTTGAAGGAATTAATCCATGAAGGATTTACCAGTCAATTTTTGAATAAACACCATTCATCCCTGAAGTAAATATAGACCCGAGAGAAAGAAAATGAGGAATCTTAAATACCGTGAAGGTGTCATCAAAACACTTAGAAAGTGTATGAAAAGCTAGCATGAAGTTAATGATATCCTCTAAGAATACCATAGAAGGTATGAGAATAATGGTGGTTTTGGCAATTGAATTATCCCCTAAATGCCAAATGCAAGGCTGGATTTGTACAATTAAAATCTCGAAGATTTATAGAATGCAATTTAAAAATCCACTAAGGATTAATTATAAGTATCTAAACTCTAGCATAAGATTAATACACTATCTAGAAGATATTGAATATTAATTTATTTCCCCATAATCTTCTGAAAGGATTTATTACCCTGAAGGATAATATTTTGTTTTGCACAATTAATAGGTGGTCATTATGCATGAAGCATATTGCTCTTGTTTATACCCATATAATTCATAGAAGAATTATGAGCCAACTTTTAAAAGTTATAGTATTATGGTACCGCATACCATTAGTTTGCACACGTTTATGAAAAGTGTGGTTTGAACCATGAAGTTTAAAGTTTGGCTTTATGAGGGGAGCATATTTTATTGAATCGCCTTTAAGATAAACCACTAGAATTACAAAGATCAAGTAGATTATATTGCTAAAACACTGAAGTTTATGCATAGATTATGAAGATGAACATCTATTCATGAAGAATGGAATATCTTGAAGAATATATGACCAAGAAGGTTAAATGTTGTACTCTTTTTTCCCTATGTGAGTTTTTACTCGAAGGTTTCTCACACAAGGTTTTTAATGAGACAACATGTGCAATGCAATTAACGAATGTGATGTACTCTTTTCTCCAAGAACCGTTTTTCCCACTTGGGTTTTTCGGATGGAGTTTTTGATGAGGCATATGCATATCGTGGTAATCGCCCAAGGGGGAGTGTTGTAAAACACACGGACTCTTTCCTAGAAGGAAAGGAGAAGGATGAATCCTAATCCTAGTCCGTTTGTATGTGGGCTCTTACCGAAACTCTTAGGCCCCTGGCAGGACTATATATACGTGGGGAGATCTATGTTGTAATCAACCAAGATTGGATGAATAAAGAATAGTCTCCCTACATCTTGTATCTACTTGTTCTACTTTCATCCACTACATTGATTGTGAGAGACGGAGAGGGAAGGTCCTAACCGTGATGACAAGTTTCACAACGGGGATAAGCTTCACATGTAGGTCGGGGCCCACCTATCCCCTCGGGCGGGTTTCTATGGCAACCCGGGACCCGGCGGCTCGGATCTTACGTGGCAAGCTCCAAGTCTCCACTGCGCGGGCCTTTGGATTAGGCCGCCCGCCGGCGAGGGCGTCGACGCTGTGGCTCCAAATGGGACACCACCCGCCGAGGGGCTGAACCGCCGACGCCGTGCATCGGGCCGACGCCCCCGACACGGACCCCCAACGCCCGAGTAGCGGACCCGTGATGCCGCTGAAGGCGATCCCATCGTTGTTAGCCGAAGCGGCGTCGTACCGCGGCCACGGCGGGAAGCCCGGAGGTGGCCCATCCCGCCGCGCCCCGAAGAGGTTGTTCCTTTCGTCACGCCGCAACGGCGGTGCGAGCCCAGCGGTGGTCGTTCTTCTTGGTACTGAAGCCGCCGGACGCGGCCGCCAGGACTGGGAGCGGGCGGTAGTCATGCTGCGGCCGTGGGCGTGGAGGTTGAGACGCCGGTCCGCCGTCGCCCGGCGGCATGGTCTGGCCGCCGTCGTGGCGGCATGCAGCGCCCAACGCGTGACGTGCAACGGCGCGCGGGGATGCGTCCATGGACGTCGAGATCCTGGTGCTTGGACGGCCACCTCAACCTGGTCGGGCCCTTTGTCGGTGTTGCCATTGCTGCTGTAATCTAGGACTAGGAGCGGCGTGAGGAGGAAGATGAGGAGGACTACAGTCCTCATGGCTTATTGTTGTAGAGGATAATACAAGGGGAGGGAAAAGAGGGGCTACGAGAGAGGAAGGCGGATGGACCGGCCCTCTGCCATCATCGCCCGGCGAACACGCCCGAGGGCGGCGAGGGCGGCGACGAGCGGCTGTGGAGCCGGAGGGAGGTTGGGGAAAGGATACTACTATGAGCGTACTGCGAGAGCGGTCCGACACCTTTTCGAAAGATTCAGGCGTTGTAGCCGGCTCTATAGAAGAACAGCACGCCCCGATCACACCGCATGCGGACGAGGCGTCACGCCTCACGGAGCGGCGCCACCACATCTAGTGATTGGTCGTCAAATGTTTGAAAATAGACAAGTATCAGAATAGGTACGACAGGCTATCCATGACAAAACGTTAGGCTGCATTTTTAGCCCTTTTTTTTTGCCACGGGGATCTAATAGGTGGGTTAAAAGTGAGGTGCTGGAAGCAACATACCCCCGAGCTTGCTGGAGGTCGCCAGCCCGCCCCGCACCTGCCTGCGCGCCCCCGCCAGGGCTCACGGCTGGCCCCGGCACCCAACCTGCCACAGCTCGCCCGGTGCCCTCTCCCTCTCCCTCTCCTCCATCTCGGTGGCCGAGCACCCCGGACCAGTGTAGCTCCAAGCAGCGGCCGCCTCCCCAATCCCGTCAATGGGATACATCGACAGTGGTTAACCCCTCGAGTGTCTTTCTGCCATCTCATCCAGCTAACCTTCTTGTATATAATTTTCATTCGTCTTAATTGAGCGGTAGAGCTCCTGCCTTGGTTTCAAAAAAATATATATATAACTCTATACATTGCTGTATTCCCAGTCATTTAAAGGAAATTCTCTGCAATACAATGGGAAGTAACAAAACAATTTATTTGGAGCTCGCATCTCACTCTGAAAGCACCTATGGAACGCGAAATACACCGACAGGTCTTTGACTGGAGAAACACTGGATACAAACTTAGTGTTTGTTCTCTGCAGGCATGCATCAGTGATGTGGTACATATCTTCATTGAAATAACAACGAGAAACCAAGTCTTCATTCAGATATACAAGCAATTGCACAAAAGGTTGGTACCGAGAACGTCTTGCTACATCCTTTGCCCTGCTTCATAGACTGCTGATGTCAAAACCCTTCTCAGTAAACAATGCAAATGGCACAAAAAATAATCAGGTGATATACAAATCTAAGAAATGGAAAGTATGTGTTTCTTTCGGATTTAAACTTGACAGATCTATAGGGAAATTTTATTCCATAATCCTTATTAATCTGAAATTACTCAATGTCAATAGATCATCTTCTTTTTAGCTCAAAGTAATGTTAAAATTATTAAAAGGCAAAGAGCAAGTAGAAGATTTTAATCCCAGTCCAGCTTGTAGTCCCTCGGTTCTTAAATGTTCAACATTGTTGAATTTGGACATGACACTTGGACCATTCATCTTACTTAAAAATACTATGAAGTACTCCATTCCAAATTATAAGTCGCCGACTTTTTTTGGTTCATCCATTTTACTATCTAATTATGATATGGAGTATTATTATATTAAGATACATAGCAAAATGGATATACCAAAAAAGTCAAAACGACTTGTAATTCAAAAACAGAGGGAGTACAATTTATGTTGGTGTGACTTTTTTATCATCCAATGTACTTTAAGCATAACTTATATTTTTGCATATTTGCACAACGGTGCTATAAATAAGACGAACGGTCATTGTTGTCCAAAGGTCTACAGTGTTAAATATCAAAAAAAAATCTAGGCAATGTAACTAGTCTAGATATATGTTTCAGTGGTGTAGAATGAATAATCATGCAACACAAACCACGGCACCGCTGCTGCCTTTCTCAATAACTTTTGTGTATTAGTGACATCAACTGTAGTTAACATGTCCACTGATATAACTATTAGACTGAAAGTAATTCATTGGCAGGTACGCATCAGGTAACCAATAGGGACAATGGTCATCCAGCCCCTATCCTGGGAGTTCAATTGTGATTTTCAACCCCACACCCCCCCCCAAGAACTCCCGGCCAGGGCTCCAATCTCCACACAAGGCCGGAATGATAGTGGAAGCCATTAACCGAGATGGGCGATGAGCGAACACAGATGATGAGGCGACAACGGCAGGATCAGCAAGCACTTGGCCGTGGTGGACTGCGTACAAGCTCGGGGAACATTTGGGTTGGAGGTTGAAGACAGAGCGGACAGGTGGGGCCCGCATGTTGGTGAGATATGTGAGAAAGAGGGAAGAGGCAATTTTTTCTATTTATACTACCATTTGACACCGTTAAGTGCTTCTAACGGAATAGGGGTAAACTATTCTTTTGGTTCAAAAAGGTAGGGGCAAAATCACAAAATGTAAAAGAAAAAACAGGGGAAAATTACAATAACTGTTCCAAGTGAAGGTAGGAACATGATTGCGTCAAACCAATATGTATTATAGTAGAAGCAACCCATACTTGAGAAGTAGGCAGACAAAATGACAGTGGGGCTCTGATTACCTAAAATTCGATTCTTCAAACGTGACTCTACCAAACATTAATTAGGAGCAGCAAGCATGTCATAGAAGAAAATAAGGTTTAGTTACCTTCAGTGCGTCACGACACAGCATGTCATAATGAGATGTCATAATAATCACTAAAATCAGTGATGCTCCAGCCCAGATCAGAACCTAGTTTAAAATAGGAAAGGAAAAGATAAATTAGTCATGGACAATCAAAATATAAACTAGCACGCAAAATATTTTACCAGATGCTCGAAGCCAATCCTGCACGCATATGACTGCCTCAATTGTCTCTGTGGACAATCTGCTGTGAGAGTCACTGATAGTTCTCTCTTTTGTGCTGAAAGCCCACTTCTTTGCAACTGTAGACACAGGCATTGCCAGCACATCCCTTGCTATACGAGCAAGGTTAGGATACATGGGAGAGTAAACCTTCCACCAATTTAATATATCAAAGTCCTCACGTTCATGAATTGGGCTCTCATTCAAGTATCTATCTAGTTCAGTCAACACTTGACTATTTTTTACTGAGATACTCATACCAATCAGCCAATGGATTATCTGTCAAATCCATCTCAAGGTCACTTTCCTCTTCTGTGGAATCAACACTACAATCATCCAACTCAGGAGAGTATTCATCAACCAGTCCTCTTAATACCTTTTGCACGCTCTCAAGGCGTATGCCTGCTTCAGCACCAAAGGATTGCTTCAGACGAAACTCAATGAACATGTACTTGAACCTTGTATCAAAAATGACAGGGATGGACAGGGATACATATGACTCTATCAATATTTGTTGAACTTCCTTTTTATTCCTTTTAACATCTTTTGAGCATCATTATCCACTTCAAAAGCATCTCCATCCAAGACCAACTTGATTTTCCATATCTCATGAAAATAGAGATTTGAGGTGTAAGATGAGGAGTAAGAAATTATCGTAGTGGCCTCATAGCACATCTTTAACAATCTAAATACTACTGCCACTCTCTCCCACTCCTCAAAAAGAGGGTGCATATGTGTAATTTTATCCTGCAGTGCCAATGAGTCAAATGCCCTTTTGCACTCCAAAGCCTCCTCAAGCAACCAATATGTTGACTTCCAATCAGTGGGAATATCCAAAGAGGGCCAGTATTCACATGATATGCCATCTTGTGCAATAATCTCCTTAACTTTTTGCTTTTGGGATTGCGATGATTGGATATAATTGACACTCTTACGAATCTTGTCCACAGTTGAATCAATAAGCTTTAACCCATCATTGACAATGTCATTTATTAAGTGTATGGCACAATGATTGCGCAATAACTTTCCTTCCACAGGTAGAACTTTCTTGTGCACCAAATTGTGCTTCAGCATGTCAACCATTGTGTCATTAGCTGCAGAATCAGATAGTGTAATCCCAAATATCTTTCCTTCTATATTCCAATCCTGAATGTATTTGAGAATAGCATTGAAAACTTCTACACCATTATGTGGCAGCTCTACAGCAAAGAACTTTATTATCCTCTTTTGCACTTTCCAATCACTGTCGATGAAGTGGCATCTGAGACACATATGTCCCATAGTTTCACTTGAGACCAATGTATCAGCACTCAATGAAATCTTACAATCTGCACTATTCAAAACCTCCAGAAGGATTGGCTTCTGCTCTTCAAAAGTTTTAATGCAGTCATTCCAAACCATTTTATAATCTAGGCCGAATCCTGTCAACCAGCAAAAGAAGTTAGATCTCGACTTGATCTTTTTACTATTTAGTATAGCAATCACTAAGGATATGGAGCTGTTGCCATACCTAGAATTTCCACACACAAAAAAGTAAACATCTGAAATTCTTAAATAATGTAATAAGAATATGTAGCACAACCATACACCAAGTAGAAAAAGGTCATTGTTCATATAACTGAGGAAATGAAACAGCAAGTTAAAAAAATCAGTTGAGTACCTACTGTTGAAGCAGCGTGATTCAACAGTCTGATAATTTGTATAGAACAAAGCCACATGATAAATCTGAAGATTTTTTTTTTTTGTGTGTGTTCTAGTTATTCATTAAGACAGTGAAAGAATATGTCAGTACCACTATGACTACATTTTCAGAAATAAGCCACTACAAAACGTTTAAGCATGAAGCACTCATAGTGTGGAGCATATGCAAAGTTGCGAACATGAATGGACAGAAGGGCAAAATGTTTACATCTATTTTCATCATTCATTGTATAAACTTTTGTCTATTCTCATAATAGATTAATTCTGCTGCGATAGAATAAATTTGTTGATGACCCACAGCTTAGGAATAACAATGAAGACAACATTAAGTTCATCCATTCAACAAAGAGAGCAGATAAATGAAAACTACTTTTAAGGGGGTAACCAGCAACCATGTGCTGAAAATTATTGGATCAGGGACAACAATATACCTTTATTTGCATAGAAACTTCTGTACGGATGATAGGCACAAGTGGTGACAAAATCCCTTTTGCCAAGGTTTCTGAACTTCATTGACTCAAGTTGGACCATGAAGCAACCAATGTCTGTCCTAAGAAAGATCGTGTTATCATCTTCGTCGTACCCGTGTATTATCACGTGCCCTCTCTCACTCCTAGACAGCCCAGTAATCTCTTCCAGCTTAACAGTCTTCCGCTGCACCCATCCGCCCACACCATCAGAATCAACCTTCCTGTCCCACAGGTCCAGTGTTGAGTGTGTTGAAATGGCGAGGCCAACACCACCATCCTCCGGCAGTATGATATGATAGTTGTAATTGCACGGATTATTATGCCAATCCCATGGAACCTCAATCACAGATAGGCTCTGCCTACCCAGATCAAATTCAATTATGCGCGTCAATGCCATCACTAGTCAACCAGTAGAGAGAATCCCCAATAAGAGTACTGCTCGTGGTGTCCATACGAGGGGAATAGCCGTGGAGACGAGATTGCCCCATTCACCGGTCTCCGACGAGTACAGGCGAATGCCTGTGTGTGCTCTTGGTTGGTGCCTATCGGGACCACCTGAAAGGGGCTCCCGTGGCAGTCGCCGTGCTCGTGGCCCTGCCCGCCGTCCCGAGCACCGCGCCGTTGAAGACGATCTTCTTCTTGTGATCGAACTCCTGCAGGACGGGGCACGCAGCAGCGGTCCCTGGTGGCGGGGTCCCACACGAGGAACGGTGGCGCGTGCGGGTTGAAGATGAGGGACGCGGCCGTGGCGGACGCCGAGCAGGTCCCAGTAGTCGTCTTGGTTGCGCCCACGGGGAAGCGCTTGGCGGGACGGCGTCCGGCGGGTCGGGATGGATTGGAACCAGGGGTACCCGGATCGGTCCATGAAGACGCCGAGGAGCGGGGCCTTCCCCGGTGGCGGGCGCGAACCGGCGGAGGAAGCCGGGGTCGGAGACGAGGCGGTCCCAAAGCGCGTGCAAAACGGAGGCGGGCGCTGGGGAGCGTGGAGGGCTGCTGCGGAGGCGGAGGAGGATATCCGCGAGGATGTCGTCGTTTTCCAGCGCCCGGGGTCGCCGCGGGCGAAGCCGCGACGGGCGGGCGAGTCATGGCGTTGCCGTCCCCTCACCGGCGCCGCTGCGGAGCGACAGCGGCGCCAGCGCGGCACTTGGAAATTGGAATGGATCCACACTTACCGGGCCGTGCACCTGAGATATGAACAGCCGGATGGGTCCACTCGTCGAGTGCCTCACTTTCGACCAATGGAAAATCCACATGAAACCTAACTCTGAACCTTAAAATCTCGAAACCCTAAATCCAGTGTTAGAGCATCTTCGAGAGACCCTAAACCCTCTTCTAAATATAAATTTAAGAGTATTAGAGGAAAACTCGCCTCCCTCTATTAGAACCCTAAACCCATTCCTACTAATAACGACATCCTAAGGGCAACTCCGGTGTTTGGTTCGAACCAAACCGACAAAGCTCGACACAGTTGAATAAAGTTCGCATGCTCCAGTGTTGCATCTGATTTCTGCTTCAAGAAAATAATAAACAACTCTGAACTACCGCTTTTGATGGAGCACCATGCCATGTGTAGAGGATCAAGCGGACTGCATGCAATATTTTATTCGGTTGAAAGCGAACCGTTTGCAGCAACAACTTCGAGAACTGATGACGTCGGCACACTGCAGCATCCTCGGTTCGCTTTATCTGCGTGCTCCCTACTCTATTTTACATTCAAATAAATAGGATACTCATGTGTTAGGGGAATTGTTGGAAATAGAGAGAAAAATTGTTTAGGATTGCTCCCTACTCCCTAAGGTCCAAAAAGAGGATCGTTTTTACTTTCGAGACATCATGTTTGACCGATTCGTTTTATTTAAATTTTGTGTACAAATTATAATAAATAAATCATTATTAATGTATCTCTAATGATAAAATAAGTCATAACAAAAAAATTTAAAGACGAACCGGTCAAACGAGATATCTGAAATCCTACAACGAAACTTTTTTTTTGGGACGGGGAATACTTGTCAAGATAGAAGGTCTAATTTAAGGTTTTGGGACAGGGGAGTACTTGTTAAGATAGAAGGTCTAATTTGAGGTTTCTCTTAAAGACGCTCTTACTCAACTTCGTCGAAAAACCATCCCAGTCTCCCACCATAAATGTCTATCCATTTCCACTAATGTGGATCCACTAGACATCAAACTACTCAAGTTATGATTATTCTCAAGTTGAATAATTAAAAAATAAATAATAAAAACCATTCCACAAAGAGTTAAATGCATGAGAGGCCCATGAACTTATCATGGGGTGCCATAGGTCCCTAAACTTGGAAAATGCACATCGGAATACATGAACTTGCTAAACAATGCACTTCAGGTCCATACTTGCTATGTGGCAGGAAAATATGCATCCAACCCCCTTAAAAAATATGCCCCTAAACAAATCAGTCTGTGACGAAGAAGACAAAGCTGCTGCTGCTCATGGCGATGCTAGCGTCGTTGCTACTGTAGTGCTGGTGTCCGCGTTGTGTTGGTCGTGCTGCAGGCCAGAAAATGACGAGGTCAATAGCAAAAACTGTACGTGGCTTGGGCTAGCGTCTACGTCGTGGCTGTGGCACCCTACGAGGCGAGGCACAGAGGTACTCAGCGTGGATGCCGGGCATGGCGTGTAGAAGTGCTGCCATGGTCGCGTGCACAGCGTCGTCGTCAGGCAGGCTGTCCTGGCGGACATCCCTCGCTCGCTCGCGTGGTCCTCGTGGACAGAGAAGAGCTTGTCGACGCATCACCGGACAAGCTCCCGCCAAAGCCTCCGGTCGCGGCTCTCCTGCTAGGCGTGCAACAGTCCGTGGGCACCCGAACGAAGCGCAGCTTCGTGCGCCGCCGTGCCTTGCGCTCGGCGCGGTCGCCCGCGGGCTTTCGCTCGCCCGGATAGCAGGCGGCTCAGACACGGACACGCTGGGTGCCGCCTTATGCGGCACGGCGGCGGCCGTCTCGAGTCGTAGTGTCAAATGCTTTAGTTAGTGTTACAAATAAGATCGTCGTCATCTGCGGCAACCATGCCCGGACAGTGGCCGCCATGGCAGAAGAAGAAACAGACGCCACGACCTCCGCGCGCCACCGCCACAGTGGAAAGGCATTAAGGAGTGAAGCAGCAGCTCAGTGAGAGGGCGCTCGGTCGTGGAGGGCAGCAAGGCCATTGGCCGCAGCAGCTTCGCGACAGCAGGCGAGCGCAGCGCCCGGACGCGACAGGACACGGCAGTTAGTAGAGTGCAAGGACAGGGACCCTCGGCGTCCGATCCAGAGTGACGTGCGCGTCGCTGGGTGTTCTGTTCCCTCGACGTGGATTCTGTACATGAACAGGTGTTGGTGCTTACGGCAGGAGGTGTGTTGCGTGGTGGCGAGGTGGGCGACGACAAGGACAGCAGCAACAACGAGCAACGACGCTAGCATCGCCACGAGCAGCAGCAGCTTTGTCTTCATCACAGACTGATTTGTTTAGGGGCATATTTTTTAAGGGGTGTATGCATATTTTCCTGCCACATGGCAAGTATGGACCTGCAGTGCATTGTTTAGCAAGTTCATGTATTCAGATGTGCATTTTCCAAGTTCAGGGACCTAAGTGGCACCCTACGGCAAGTTCATGAGCCTCTCATGCATTTAACTCTTCCACAAACATAAAGTCAAGTTGATTTTTAGATTGCCTCCCATGAAACTTTTTGTTGTGAATCCTCGACCTCATAGCTAATTATGTTGCAAACCCCCTCTGTTTTTTCCTTGTTAGCTGCTTGTTTCTCTACCTTAGCAAGCTCTAGCCTCTTGGCTTTTCTCACTTGTCTTCATCTTTCAAAATATTCCAACAAGGTAGAAGAGTAAATTTCTTTTTGCCCTTTCTAATCCCGTGTACATCTTGGATGCTTCTGAAATCTATCGAAGAAAATTGTTAAAATGTTTATCATTCTAAAATAAAGCAAACTGAAGTATTTGGATTAAACATTTATTACATACCTTGTCTTGGATAGTTTGTCCACTTTGATTCCTACGTTCAATCGCCTCGTAGCATGAACAAAACTTGTTTACTTGAGCCTGAATTGTCAGCCACCTATGCATAATGGAACTCTTTGGCCTCACAGCTGCAGTTTTCATGTTGTTCTCAAAGAAAGCATGAACTCTGGCCCAAAACATGTTACGAGATTGATTGGCCCCGTTGATGGGATCTTCGCTAGCATTCAACCAGCCTAAGCAAACAACTTTCTGTCTTCCAAGAAATGAATTTTTTGATCCGCTTGGCTCCCTTTGTACCCACGACTTCCCATAACTTCAACATCAAGATCTTGATTAGTCCGAGTATCTTGGGAGATTGGAATGGTAATGTCATCCAAGCCCAGCAACATGAGCATCTTGTCCATTCAGAAAGAATGTCCGACAAGAATGCATCTCCTTCAATCTCCATGAGTCTAAAAAAAAAGGAAAAAATACGATGGCGACCACGATCCCTAGGATATTGCAAGAAAAAAAACTACGATGGCAAACCCAGATCGATAGAAACCTACCTGAACCCCTGATCGACACTACAGGCAACCCGATCGACGGAAAACTAGCAACCGGATTATTTGCTGGAGTTGGTGCATTTGGATGATACGAAATGATTTATTTCAATAAACAGCAACCGGATTTTTGCAAGATTAAAAAGAGAAGTTCAAGTATGAATTCACCTTGATTATCCATAGGGCACAAAGAGCATATCTCCAGGGCATTTCAGAATGGTTATATATAACACAGCACTTGATCTAGTTCCTATTGGTTTCTGTCTTTTATTTGTAATCTAAGAACCTTCTTTGTATTCAGACATTTGTGTATCTTTGATTTTCATATATTATAATCAAGTAGGGGCTATACAATGAAGCTCTTATTCTTTTGTTAGGGATATGACACTAACTAACTTCCCTCCTGTTCGAAAAAAAAAAACAGCAAAATAGTAACTTTGGAACTTTACTGAATTCAGATTACTCATGAAACACTTAGTTCAATATACAACACATAAGAAAGGACCTGTGAAAAGATATCTCAAGGACCATGAGAGCACATAATTCATGCTTCAGAGGCTTCATACATCCCCTGGAACAACACACCTTGTCAGAGATATCTTGAACTACAATCATCACTGCTCATTGTACGGATAAACATCAAGCATAAATGAAATTTTGTTGATCTCTGAGTCACGACTCACAAGGTCAATTGGACTACACTCTACATATATAATAACTAGATTAATTCTTACAAGTACATTTCACAGCTGACAACTTCATACAACATGAAATGTCAATTACCACATGGAACATAGCACTGCCCACAGCAATACGAAGTTGAAGAACTTGCACGAACAAGCCTTTTTCTAAATATCAGCAATCAAACAACAGCTCCAAATACCTGCAGGATAGCATTCCCATTAGTAAATCCAAACAGGATGAGTCGCTGAAGCAAAAGTGAAATTCTACCCAATTCTAACATTATCCTGCAGTACTAATATCCAAACAAAAGAGTGTGATACCATGGACCATGGTGGAACATAAAGCTCAATTTCCAAGTTTTTTTTAGTACTAAAGAAAACATTACAGACAGAAAACAACACCAACTATAGAAGAACATTTCGCTTGTATTTGCATGCCTTCATTTAAATTGTTGACGTGCCCTCAAGTCTTTGGCAAATCATAGTAGCAAATGACGGTTTAATTTAATGGTCATGGCCCATCAAGGGGACTCCCATTAGCTTGTCAAGTCATACATGGCAAGAAAAAAAAAAAAAAAGTAGAAATATTAGGTTTCCAATTCATATGTTACATTTAGATATGTACTCTCTATTTCTTTTATAAGGTGCATACTTATTCCAAGATTCAAACTTAATAATCTTTGACTAGTCGCTAATAATTTTATTATATGAGGATGGTAACTTCAGTTCAAATTTGAAAGTACTTTCTTTTGATTATGTTGCTACAAACATTATATTCTAAGAGAAATTACTGGTCAAAGTTCAGTTCGGGGACCTTGTGGAGTCAAAACGCACCATATATTTAAGATGAAGGGATTAACAGCATTTCATCAAGAGTCTGCCTTGAGCCCGTATCTCTTTGCCTTGGTAATGGATGAGGTGACAAGGGACATTCAAGGGGATATCGCTTGGTGTATGCTCTTTGCAGACGATGTAGTGCTAGTTGATGAAAGCCAGGAGTGAATAGGAAAGTGGAGTTGTGGCGATAGACCCTTGAGTCTAAAGGTTTTAAAGTAAGTCGTACTAAAACAGAATACATGAGATGCGACTTCGGGAATGCTGCACTAGAGGAGGGAGAGGTGAGCTTGGAAGGACAGGTGGTGCCTAACAAAGATACCTTCCGTTACCTAGGATCGGTGCTACAGGAGGATGGAGATATTGACGCAGACGTTTGCCATAGGATCAAGGCAGGGTGGGCGAAGTGGCGCCAAGCATCTGGCATTCTCTGTGACAACAGGGTACCGCAAAAGCTTAAAGGCAAGTTTTATAGAACGGCGATTAGACCCTCTATGTTGTATGGTGCTGAATGTTGGCCTACAAAAAGTCAACATGCCCAAAAGCTGAGTGATGCGGAAATGTGTATGTTGCGTTGCATTTGTGGTCACACAAGGATGGACTGGGTTCGGAATGATGATATACGTGACCAGCTAGGGATAGCACCAATCGAAGAAAAGCTGGTCCAGCATTGGTTGAGATGGTTTGGCCAAGTCCAAAGAAGACCTCTAGAGGCACCCGGTCGTTATGGGGTCCTAAATCAGAATACCGGTGTGAGGAGAGGAAGAGGGAGACCGAAGATGACTTGGGGAGAGGCAATAAAAAGAGTTTTGAAAAGTGGGGATGTACCTAGGGATTTGTGTTTGGACAGAAATGCTTGGAAAACAGATATTGGCGTGCTGAACCATGACTAGGGGTCATGTTGGGTTTCAACTCTAGCCTACCCCAACTTGCTTGGGACTAAGAGGCTTTGTTGTTGTTGTTGTTGGATTAACATCATTTCATCAATCAATCAATCACTAAAAGGATGAAATTTATTAAACTCAAATAATAGACATAAATGTGGGGATGGGTCTTTCATGCACATGCACTCAATTTTCTCAATTGATATTAACACCTTGTAAAATCGTGTCAACATGATGGGTGATCAATAAAGAAAAGAATCCTAAACATCTAGCCTTGGGATATTGTATGACAATGCTCATAGAAATCGTATCAATTTTCTGGTTACAGATGCAAGTTAAATAGCAAAGCAAGTAAAGGGTGCGTTTGGTTCTAGAGCTAGCTTGCCTCGCCTTGCCTACACAAGCAAGTTTTACATAGCCCAAGCGAATGAAAAACACTCTCCCAAAGAGACTAAAAGTCAGGTCTTGCAAAAATTATTTACTGTGGTCATTGTTTTGTTCCTGAGATATCGAGGAATCTAATAATTATTTACTTCAAATGGGACTCCAATGAAAGGTAAACTGATGGTATGTATTGCACTCCATGTTTACAGTGAGATAACGGGAGGTAAAAGATAGTATGTGGATCTGAAAGAATAGAGCGCTGCCTCACTCCTGTAACCTGGGCTTAATTCTAGGCATGAGCCAGGGTCAGACCGGTTCCAAAGTACTATGTTTTCAGATACCAATTCATTGTGTCCTTTTTAGAATTAGTAAAAGCCCCAGTCCGCATGCATTGAAACAGGACCAAAGTGTGATGTGTTTACAGCACCGAAGGTTAGATCTCAGGAGAGGGATAGAAGGAAGCAGCCTCCATACAGCCCTCTGCTCAAAAGACAGAACTACTCTCCCCAACTAAACACTGGCCTAGGATGCTCTACACGCTAAGAGAAAGTTAAAAAGAAACAAGAGACACCAGCATCGGGAGCTGCAGCTGCACCACTATCTTTAGTTTTTGGTTTTGATAACCATGGCAGCTGCACACCAGTGTCTCAATATCATTTCATTGTTAGACATTGCCTAAGAAGTTCAAACATTTCAATTAGCAAAACAACATTATGTTACAGTTAACACAATACATTGACAAATGGGAATAGTAGGCGTGTTCCTTATTGATTGCATGGACAGATATGAAAAACTTTCTATTTAATAGTTAATATGGATAAAATATGACGTTTGTGTTCAATAGAGACACTTAGTAGCTTGGTGTTCCTAAAGAAACAAGCAAATACTCCATAGCTATGTATGTGGAACAAAGGCATAATTGTGGGTACAAGAAACACAAAAAACACACATAAACAAAAACACACAGCCCCCATTACAAATACTGAGAAACAATGTTTTGCAGACATATTTGTTGAACCCACAATGAATAACCCGACACAGAAAATGTAACCATCACTGAATACAATTGACTATATTTACTCCCACAATGTAAAGACAAGATGGTACCTGCAGTCTAGAAGCTTGAGTGAGGATAAATGTAGGCAATGTTTGTTTCTTGAGACACTTTCTTGAACTTAAATGACGCAAGCTGGATCATGAAGGTGCCAATATGTGTCATAGAAAGAGCACATTATTCTCCTCATCAAAACCTATTATGTGCAGAGACCACATATGCCACTCGGGTCCCAGTGGGATGACAGTGTTGAGAGGAACAGTTTTGCGCAGCACCCAATTAGCAGCTGTTGCTAGATTTGCGTCCCTCTCCCAGAACTGGATGCGAGGCTCATCGAAAACAGTAACACCAAAGCAACCATTCTCGCCGGGCACGATCCGGAACCTGAAATCAAACTTGGCCTCCGTATGCCGTGGTAAGAAGGTGATGTCAAGTGCCTGTCTTCCCAAATCATCTTTGAAGGATCCTACCGCAATTGTCCAACCAGTAAATGGCATTACCAATAAGGGTACCCGGTAACGTATGAAGCTGATAAGAACCGGGGTAGCCAATGTCGCGACAGCCCACACACCGGGATCTGATGAGTAAACAGAGGCGGACATTCTCCCCATTCCATAATCGGCGGACAATGCTATCGGGCGGAATGAGAGGCGGTCGATGTTGCGGGGACCACCCACCACGGCCACCGTGAGAAGCCTAGGAAGCTCGACTGTGGGGACTAGTACGCCGGACCGGAGGCCGGAGATGGGATCGAACACCAGGTACTCTTTACCCCAATTCTTGCAGAGGGGCCGAGGCCGTGGTGGCAGCCCACGACATCCCAGCCACTACCAGACTCGAAAAACTCCTGGCGGTTTTTGAGTCCGGCAGAGCCCAATTAACGAAGCCCGCACAAAACGCTTCACAGCCCAAGTCGGGAACACCACAGAGCAGCTGCATCCGCTTTCCCCAAACCTTATCCTCCATACGACAGCGCCCCGCGACTGCATCTTCCCTCCGCTGCCGCCGCCGCCGTGGCGCCCGACTCCTCTCCTGCGCTGAGTCTTCTACAACCGAGCCGCTCGTGGGCATATTATCCGTCGCCATCTCCCCCAGGCTCCTCCGCTCCCCCCCCGCTTCTCGCCGCTGGTGTCGCTGCCCCCAAAGCGCCTCCACCGTCGCCTCCACTCCCGAGGCTCATCTGCGGCCAGCGTCGCCGCCGTCGACCCAAAGGTTCCTCCACTAGCCACCCCCAATTTCTTTTCAATCAGTTGACACATTAATAGATCTCGTCATGGTCTGTAGGCACCCAACCCTAGGTCTAGAGACTGCAATATCCCAGATCTGCCATGGTACTGGAATCCTTGGTCCCCATCCCTTTTTGCAAGGTTTGTTCCTGGATGCTCTTTGATTTCCTTTTTATTTTTTTTTTTGTTTTTACAACATTGGAACCTTGGTAGATATGGCTGTGTGACAAGCAAGGTACTTTTCAGATAGTTAGGCCTTAGGAGTCTTCTTGATACTGTGAATAGATTTGTGTAATCGATTTGGTTGTTCTGGTCATAAAGTTAAATTTCTTTTTTAAGTTAGTATGTATGAAACCTAATAGTTTTTTACCATGTAGAATTTGCCCAAGAAAAAATAAGCCAGACTGCATATAAGATGTTGGACACAATATTGGACACAAATAGCAGACAAAAAAGAATATGTGATGCCTCAGTTTCATATTTTTGCAGCCAACTGAATCATGCAATGGTTATTGTGCAGATAACAGGGGAAAGGTCATTTGAAACACATTTGTTAAATTGACACCTTTCACTGTTACATTCAGGAGCTCAGTCGTTTAGGAGCAATTAGTGGAACCTTTGATTTTGTCAAAGTACAGTTAGCCTATCCTCTAGCACATTTCTTCCTTGATTTAACTCTTGATACTCTTGCAGCTTGGCAATGGCCTTCCAGATATCAGAAGCACTTGGGTTTGAGGTAACATATGTAGCATGCTTTCTTCTGATTTCTGATCATGTTCTCCTACAGTTTTATATTTGTTTGAATTACCTATTTAGCAATTCAGTAGTCTGCAACAAGTAGTGCAGTCTCAGACTGACCATTTTCAATTGATTGATGTTCATGCAGTGCTGCTGCTCTTCGTCTGAGCCACACCCAAAACATTGGTAGAATGATAAGGCTCATTTTCCTCACCATCAGCTAATATATATTCCTGCTTAGTAGGTTTCTAGTAGTAATGGCTACAATCTGATCAATCTTGTCATGTACTCATGTTTCAATTTAGTTCCCCAATTACTTAGCTGATTCATTTACATTGAAAAATGTATATCAAGTAGCCATCCATTTAGCGCAACAGCCCAATATGTATGTATATGATGTATGTGTATTGTACTACGAACTGAACTTTTATGCTTACAAGCGTGTATAATAACATTTTTTTTTTATTGCTACAAAAAGGAGTTCCTGTCGGCCGGCCGTCGGGAACAACCAATCTTTCCCGACGAGGCATTCCTGCCGGCTGTTTCGACGGTTGCCCGACAGGAATATGATTCTGACGGTTTTTGTGGATTTGGCCATCGGGAAAAATGCCCAGTCTGGTAGTGAGCCGACGGAGGACGCTAGGGCGGAGGGTGCGGCCCTGGGGGTTCAGCGTGGCGGCGAATCTCCCATCGTGGCGGAAGAAGCCGAGGAGGGGAGGAGTCCGGCGGCGCTGCGCGGAACCGGCGGAGGAAACGTGGGTCGGTGGGCGGCGGCGGCGGCGGCACGGAGGAGGGCGGTTGGCTGCGGAGGGAGACGGACGAGGATCTCCACTAGCAGGTCCTCGTCGTCCGGCAGGGAGGTGGCCCGGGCGGCGTCCGGCCATGGCGGTGCTTGGCAGTTTATGTCTGCTGGGCAAAGGTGTGCAGCGTGAAGATAAGCAAAGAACAGGAGTCGTATTGTGGGCCGGCCTGCTAGGACTTGTTGGCTCCTAAAAGTTGGAGAGGGCCTCTTTTTTTTCTCAGAGAAAAGGTATTAGCATTTTATTATATGTTTGGTAACCTTTTTTTTTTTTTTGCGATAATGGAGATTTCATTCGTCAAATAGAGGGAGGATTACAATCTGAGGCCAACAGACCAGAAACACAAGCCGGGGCCATAGACCACCACCCGATCCGAGTTTCGTCTGTGACCCGTTTTGCTAACATATGTGCTACCTTATTGCAAGAGCGAGAAGCAAAGGAAAATTTAAACTCTTGAAACAAAGTACTGAACTCCCTAATCTCCATCAGAATTGACATCACGCTTGATCTTTGTTGTTCTCCAGCTTGCCAAAGTCGCAGCAGTTCTTGGCAATCCGATTCTAGCCAAACTCTTTGGACTCCAACTTGCCGTGCCAAAATCAAGCCATCCCGGCACGCTAAGCGCCTCCATAGATAAAACATCCAGGCAATGGTCATACCACTTGGCACCTCCTCTTATAAAATTCCCAAACTCATCACGTATGACAGCACCTGTTGCACCATGCCATTGATGCTCATAGAAGGCTCCATCTGCGTTGCACTTAACCCAACCTGTTGGTGGTCCTTCCCAGCAAGGTTTAGTTTTTTGGACCATCAGAGTAGGCCTCGAGGCTGGATTTGCAACATCCAAGGCCACATTCTCCTTTGGTTTTACGATTTCCATTAGATCATGGGCCATGTCGATAGACCATTGCACTGCTATCTTTATAGGTGGCTGGTCTTCACCATGTCGCCGTTTGTTTCGCTGCATCCACAACGAATACATGCCAATGATGAAAATGCTCCTCTCTTGGTCTGTACAGCACGCTGGTTGTAAGATGTCTGATGCCCAGGTCTGTGAGTGCATTCCTGGTAATTTTGATCCGGTGAGGAGTTTGACCTCCCGCCAAAACAGCTTTGCTATGGTGCATTCAATCAGAACGTGACGAATTGATTCACTGTCAGCTCCACAAACATCGCAGAAGGTTGTTGGCTCAATGTGTCGATGGTGCAACACAGATTTTGCGGGCAAAAACTCATGAAGCACTCTCCACCAAAACACCCGCACCTTCGGTGGAACATTGAGCTTCCATATTTTCTTCCAAACTTCCTCACCCGAACATCCCATCATTGGCAAGGTAGCCTGCTGATGTTCCTGTTCGATCTTCTGATAAGCTGTCTTTACTGAGTACATGCCGTGCTTTTCTGGCTCCCAAGCCCAGCAGTCATCTTGTGATCTGAGTGGAATTCGGAGTATTGCAGCTGCATCCACCGGGAAGAAAATTTCCCGAATCAGCTCCTCATTCCAGTGTCCTGAGGCAGTCATCAAGTCAGACACCATGGTCACCTCCTGTCCATCTCTAGGAGTCAGTGGTCTAGCATCAAAATGTAGAGGTATCCACCTATCTTGCCAAATGTTTGTCGAGGTGCCATTGCCAACTCTTTTGATCGCCCCCCGCTGTACCACTTCCTTTCCAGCCAAGATCGCATGCCAAGTATGACTGACATGCTTCTTTCTTGTAGTGCCCATGAAGCCCGAGTCATGGAAGTAGCGGCCTTTCAAGACCCGGGCACAAAGACTGTCAGGACGTGTAAGAAGTCTCCATCCTTGTTTCCCTAGCATGGCCTTGTTAAAAGGTGCAAGTTACGAAAGCCGATGCCGCCTTTTGATTTGTGCTCTGTTAGTCGTTCCCACCTGAGCCAGTGGATGTGTTGACTATTTGCTGATCCACCCCACCAATAATTCATCATTGCACCCCTTATCTTCTTGCAGGTTGTTTTGGATAAGAGGAAACAACTCATTGAGTATGTGGGTACTGCTTGCGCAATGGCTTTGAGAAGGACTTCCCTGCCTGCATTACTAGCCTCGCGGCCACTCCAGGTACCGATCAGCCCTCTAATTTTTGTAGGAATGAATTCAAATGCTTCAGACGTAGAGCGGCCCAGTGCTGTCGGCAGCCCCAAATATTTATCTGACAAAGCCTCAGTTGGTATATCTAGTTCATTACGTACCAGTTCTTTAATCTCTTCTGGGCAATTATTGCTGAAAAAATGGTCGACTTGTCCTTGTTAACAAGCTGACCCGACCCCTTGCTGTACATGTCCAAGATCCCCCGAATCCTAGCAGCCCCTCTTTGCGATGCTTCTGAAAAAACAATGCTATCATCCGCAAAAAATAAGTGCGATATCCATGGAGCGTGAATACCCACGCGAACACCTCTAGATAAATGCACTGGACCGATGGACTTAAAGAGACTGGACAGCCCTTCGCACAAAAGAAAAAATAGATATGGTGATATAGGATCACCCTGCCGAATGCCCCGTGATGGTCTGAAAACACCTGATAGGGAGCCATTAACTTTGATTGAAAAAGAAACAGATGTGACACACCTCATTACTAGAGAGACAAATCCTTCGTGGAAGCCCAGTTTCAGCATGATGCCTCTAAGATAAGTCCACTCAACACGATCATACGCTTTAGCCATATCAAGCTTGATTGCACATGCACCATTTTCCCTTTTTTCCTCTTAAGGTAGTGCGTACATTCATAAGCAACCAGTACGTTGTCCGTAATTAGACGGCCCGGGACAAACGCACTTTGCTCCTCAGAAATAATATCATCAAGGAAACCCCGTAATCTATTAGCCAACACCTTGGAACAGATCTTATAGACCACATTACATAATGATATGGGTCTAAATTGTTTCATCTCCTGTGGTTGCTTTACCTTTGGGATAAGGACGATCGTAGTCCTATTAATGCATTCAGGCATATCACCACCATTTAGAAAATCCAGGACCGCTGTTGTGATGCCTGGACCCAATTCCTCCCAATGGTACTGATAGAAGCCAGCTGTTAGCCCATCCGGCCCAGGCGCCTTGCTAGCGCCCATCATGAACTAAAGCGCCTGCCTCACCTCTTCGGCTGTGAACGGCTTCATTAGTGACTCATTCATGTTCTCTGTAATCTTCTCTTGTACACAGTTCAAGATTGGTCCGGGGTCCAAGTCTTCCTGCCTTGTAAAAAAGTTTAGAATAGAAATCCATGGCCTCCGTTTCCAGTGCCTCTTGCCTGGAAACTATAGTTCCATCTTCTTTTTTAAGGCCATGATACGATTAGACTGAGCTCGTTCACGTGCCTTTGCATGAAAGAAAGCAGTGTTGCGATCCCCTTCACGGAGCCAGTCAATTCGGGATCGTTGCTTCATCATAATTTCCTCCCTCGATAAAAGTTCAGAGATTTTTGACATCAGGAACCTCTCCCTTCTTGACGGCCCTATGTATAGAGAAGAGCATCGTATACTCTCTAATTCTGAGCGCAGTAATCTCAGTTCCTTCTTTACTGATCCGAAGGAAACTTGCTGCCATTCAGTTAAAGAGCCTGAAATGGTGTTAAGCTGAACCGATAATTGGTCTAGAGAATTTGGCATGTCCGAGTTGTCACAAATCGAGCTAATCACCTGCCTGTAGGAAGGGTCACGGCGCCACATGTTTTCATAGCGGAAAGCCCGTCGTCTCCGATTCCTGCTGCTGCCCCCCTTCGAACATTCCAACACCAAGCAACAGTGATCCGACTCAGTCGTTTGAACATGCCAGACCTTGATAGACTGAAAGAGATCCAGGAACTCTGCGGTCGCTAGTCCTCTATCCAATCTAACTTTCACATTGTCGCCACCATGCTGTCGATTATCCCATGTGTACGGGAGACCGATATAGCCAAGGTCAGTAAAGCCACAGACTTCCACGGCCTCATGGAAGCCCTCCATTTGCCGCTCTGATCTGATCTGTCCACCAAACTGTTCCCCAGCGTGCAAGCATTCATTGAAATCCCCAGCGCATATCCACGGGAGATTACATCTGGAACTAAGCAATTTAAGCAAATCCCAGCTTCTGTGCCGGAGTTCCCGCCTCGACTCACCATAAAACCCCGTAAAACGCCAGTGCTCGGACTGTGAAGAAACTGTCCGCACTGTGACATCAATATGTAATTTGTCATAGCTCTCCAGCTTCACTAACACCTCCCGGCTCCATAGTAGAGCCAGACCACCCCCTCGACCACGACTACCCACGCCATAACCTCCCTCCATCCCCAGCGTGCGCACCAGTCCATCCACTCGATCACTGAAAAATCTGGTCTCCGACAAAAAGACCACCCAAGGGCGATGTAGCTCACACAAGCTACGTACTTCTCGAACTGCCTCGGCCTGCCCCAAGCCTCGGCAGTTCAAACACAAGAGTTTCATTGTGCCCGGCGGGAGCTGCTATTTGCAGCCCCGGCCGATCGCGCATTGTTGGAGCTGCTGCTCCGTCTTTGTTTTTTGATTGTCTCCTCCAAACTTCCACCACTACTCTCACTACCCCCATCCAGCTGATTGACTCTCGAGTTTACCAATCCAACTGGAACAATGGCATTGGTGCCCTTTCTGCACATGTGGGGGTCGTGATCCTGCCGATGAGCCACTGCCGTGGGAGGCAGCTGCAGCTTCAGCAAAGGATTGTAGGCGTCTTCTTTTCTCTTCTGGAGCCCTTAACTGTACATCAAAAGGCAGTTTGCCAGCCTCATTGCGCGGCACCGGATTAGCGCACTCAACCTCAGAATGCCCCATGATCCCACACGCAAAGCAGTAGAAAGGTAGTCGCTCATATTGTACCACAAACCATCTTGGCTCTTCCGACTTACTCATCCGCAACAAAACTCCTCGCCGAAGGGGTTTATCAATCTCGATCGCCACCCGAGCACGTAAGTAAGCTCCACTAGCTTTCCCATCATTATCAACATCCATCTTGACCACATCCCCGATCAAGCCCATTGCTCTACTGCCTCTGTGTTGGTTCATCCATCACAACGGCAGGTTTAAAATCCTTGCCCAGATCTCCATGCGATCAAAGATGATCTCCGCCGGACTAAGTATTTCATCATACTGTTGTAAGATCATAGCATGTCGGCCCACCATCCATGGCGAGCCTGCTAGGATCCTCTCCATGTCCATCTTGCTACCGAATTCGGCCACAAACAAGTTGGCACTTCGCTCTCCAATGGCTCTGATTTTGAGGCCGAAAGGGTTTCCCCAAGCTGGCTTCATGGCTCCCCG
This sequence comes from Hyparrhenia diplandra, assembly GCA_015847255.1. Classification (NCBI taxonomy): domain Eukaryota; kingdom Viridiplantae; phylum Streptophyta; class Magnoliopsida; order Poales; family Poaceae; genus Hyparrhenia; species Hyparrhenia diplandra. Next base: position 227,944 of record JADLZK010007877.1, read on the forward strand.
AACTATATTCACATGCACAATCGATGGTGATAGGACCTTCCCTACCACAGCCCACTCCATCGGTTGTGAGTCTGTGTCCTCCTCATCATCACTGAAATCTGCAATTGCTTCTTCCCTTTCAGTAAGATTAAGGCGCAGAAAGAGATCGGCTACGGTCTGTTTGGCACCGTCGCCGCCAGCATCAGAGATACTTCCTCCTTTTCCACTCCCATCCCCAGCCCGATGCCATTGATCTAGACTGGAGGGGCACACAAAGTGAACTGCAATCAAAGGATGTGATGCAGCCACACAAAAACTTCGATCCCAAACACTAAAACCTAAGCGGCGCTGAGTAGGGGGGAAAACAATCTGTGGTCGACGGCGCCGGAACGGCTAACCGGCCATCGTCGACTTGACGTCGGTGGACGGGGCGTGGACGCCGTGATCGCGGTGATCGGCGGCGGAGCGGCCCTAGAGATCGCCGGCGTGGCGGTCTAGGACAGTCCCGACAGCTTCCGTTACACGGTCACGAGAGCTCTCACTTGCCCGTGTGGTAGGTGTATATGTTTGGTAACCTTAGGTTGTCATCTTTAACCAGATATGATAACCTTTAGCCAATTACTTTAATTATATGTTTTTTCATCTCCATTCATAATCTCATCAACTAAAACAATATATTCTAAGAGCCGCATAATACAAAGGGAGAAACTTACACTGCTAAACACTAGCCTACTATGTCTGCATAAAAGAAAAATACATCTAAACAATGGTCGCCAACCAAGGGGGAGGAGCCATGGTGGCAAAGCATCCACCAGCGACCAATGATGGCAAAGCATCTGCCAGCGAACCAACCATCAGTCTTCAATCTCGGCAACTCAACAATTGCCCGAGAGGAGGCGGCCATGATCGATGAGAGGACGCTGTGAGATTGGTCGATGCAATGCAAGTTCGTGTATTGTTATATGTGGGATTGTTATCGGTGGTGATATGATTTTCCTAGAAGGGGCTTTGTCCCTTGTGTTGTTGGCACTTGCTTGCATGCCGGCCTCCAGCAAAATCGATCGATCGGGTGTTTGTTTCGATATCGTCAATTCAATGGCTTTATGGTGCCCACGTATTATTGTCAATTTGCAACGATGGCCAAAGAGAAAAGGTTTTTTTAAATTACACAGTACAACGCAGACACTCACAACACGCACGTACATCCATCCCTATAAATACACGTATTTAAAACCCTACCCCTATGAAGCCACGCATTACAACGCTAGGGCGCTTATGAGCCGATAGAGGCCATTCCATTGCCAGCGTGGAGTTCTGCATGTAAGCATGCAGCGAGCCGGGCGCTTATGGACCGCACGGGCGCTTCACCAAGCAGAAGCGCCGGGACGGGCTCTTCCACATCCCGTGGAGGAAAACACATGTAACTAACTGCAGTTGATTACATACAAGCGTTTGACTCCGTGGCAGCGTGCAGCGCCAACGCGACGTAGAACATCGCACGAGATGCGTCCATGGACGTCGAGATCTGGTGCTCGGACGACCACCTCAACCTGGCGGGGCCACTGTCGGTGTTGCTATTGCTGCTGTAATCTGGGACTAGGAGCAGCGTGAGGAGGAAGATGAGGAGGACGACAGTCCTCATGGCTTATTGTTGTAGAGGATAATACAAGGGAGGGAAAAGAGAGGCTACGAGAGAGGAAGGCAGATGGACCGGCCCTCCTGCCATCGTCGCCGGCGAACACGCCGGAGAGGACGGCAGGGGCCAGCGACGAGCGGCTGTGGAGCTGGAGGGAGGTTGGGGAAAGGAAACTACTATGAGCGTACTACTGAGAGCGGCGCGACACCTTTTCGAAAGATTCAGACGTTGTAGCCGGCTCTATAGTAGAACAGCACGTCCCGATCACACCGCATGCAGACGAGGCGTCACGCCTCACTGAGCGGCGTCACTACATCTAGTGATTGGTCGTCAAATGTTTGAAAATAGACAAGTATCAGAATAGGTACGACAAGCCATCCATGACAAAACGTTAGCGCTGCGTTTTTAGCCCTTTTTTTGCCACGGGAATCTAATAGGTGGGTTAAAAGTGAGCAAAACAGGGTGCTGGACGCAACATACCACCGAGCTAGCTGGAGATCGCCAGGTCCGCCCCGGACCTGCCTGCGCGCCCTGCCGGGGTTGATAGCTGGCCCCTGGCACCAACCTGCCACAGCTCGCCGGTGCCCTCTCCCTCTCCTCCATCTCGGTCGCCCGAGCACTCCCGAGCAGTGTAGCTCCAAGCAGCGGCCGCCTCCCCAATCCGTCCAACGGGATACATCGACAGTGGTTAGCCCCTCGAGTGTCTTTCTGTCGTCCGGCTAACCTTCTTTCTTGTATATAATTTCCACTCGTCTTAATTGAGCGGTAGAGCTCCTGCCTTTGTTTTTAAAATATATATATATATAACCGTGTATTCCCAGTCATTTAAAGGAAAATCTCCGCAATACAATACGATGTAACAAAACAATTTCTTGAGCTCGCATCTCACTCTGAAAGCACCTATGTATGAAACACGAGATACACCGACAGGTCTTTGACTGGAGAAACACTGGATACAAACTTAGTGTTTGTTCTCTGCAGTCATGCATCAGTGACTAGAACATCAGGCGCCCCTTCGGGCCCTACAATGTTTTGGTAAAAGAAAAAACTTGTCCTCATTAGACATATATCACCACGCTGCGTACTATATGCTTTTATAATTTTAAACAGTAACACTAAGATCTAACCACACATAGGTTTTTCGCAGCCATTGTCATCATAACCACGTTGTCAGGACATAAATTTAGGCATATATCACACTAAACAAATACATAGTTGTGAAACCAATCACTTCTCCATTTTGAATAGCACAACTACGGTGGTGGTGATGATTCTGTTCAGCCATCAGCCATTCAGTACATGCATGATCACTACACTCCGCAGACTACACTCTGCAGCTAGCCCTTATAGGTCTAATTGAGCCACACGTTTGATAGTCATTCATTATATGGGTACAGAAATCTTAGTGAAAATGACTACAATGCTAGTCCGGATGTGCAGAGGCCATTAGAATAGGTTGGAAAACGTCAGCAGAATAATAAGCTGAGCAATCTGCAGCAGCCATGAGGTTTCTGAAAACACAGAGCCGGTCATTAAAATGATAAGGTGCCATGATGCTGAATATATTTAGCAGTCAAACAACCCTGTAAATAGAAAAAAGGTCATCAGAGACACGCACTCAAACATGACAGAGAGCAAAATATAAAATCAGACATACATTACTTGTGGATAGACTGTGATTAATTTATTTTGAACTAAATAGGTTTGACATTGGGCAAGAATACATTAGAACGTGCGAAAACAACATTAATGGTTAAGCACTAATAACTATGAAAAAACTAACTTGCATGACTATAGAAACTCTTCTGAACATGTTACTATGGCGAAACTCAAGTACAAATGTACTACATTTTTTTCTCTACCATCATGATGATAATTAAAAACAGGAAGTGCAGCTACTGAGACCAATCATTATTAGAGCACAAATATAATTTCTAAAACATGCCAGTTGTGGAAATGTAGCAGAAGGAATTCGGAATAAAGGGCAATGTTTTTTTGCAATATTTATAGCTTATCAATATTTTCATGGTTAATAGTACAACCAATCCTATTGCTGCACAATGCTGGCTTTGGTTCTAATATCCATTTCTGTAAGAAATTTTAGCTCTGGAATATGTATGGATGACAACAATACATAAGGGAACATGTATTAGCACTTAGTAGCCTGCATGTTTTGAGTGCAAAAAACACTTGAATATAGGATTGTATTTTGTGTTTGTCAAATTTGTAATTTCAATTAAGTCCTATCATCTATATACCACATAAAAAAATCAACATGTAGGGAATAAAAAAGAAAAAGAACATACTACATTTGTCAGCTGCTGGGCAAAGCATCTGAGGCACGTGCATTTATTAAATGACAAAGAAGTGTGGCTGCCATGGTGGCCTGAATAATCTGGTTGCAGCCATAAACAGAATGCTCCTTGAACAAGAAAGAATCGTGTAATCAGTAGATCCCAAATGTTCAAAGAAACTGAACTGATTCAGATGTGCAATCCAAGTCCCCTCAAAATTCTAAATCCTTTTAATTGTCGAAGTTGAAATGAAGAAAATGCCCCATCTGTCCTCGATACCTATAAATAAATGGCAGGCAACAAAATTAGGTAATTCCAGAAAAGGTATTTGACAGACACGTCCACAGAAAAAAAATCCAAATTTGACAGCAAGGTTTCATCTTTTCTATAATTTGTGACCTGACACAAAGATTAGGCTCCAGGAGCACCAAAATCCCATCCTCGTAATCCCCATCCAACAACAATGAGACAGAACGGACAGTTAATCCATCCCATTCGATGCAACAAAAAAACACTATGCAGCACCCAAATCGATTCTAGTGTATCGAAGGTACATCACTGAAAACATGAATAGTACCAAAATTGATAGACGTGTAACATAAGGATGGCACTAAACCCTCAACACTCCTTGGAACTGCTAAGGCATGGGTGCTTAAGTCAGAACTGGAGGATACTGGCCTTCCGGCTGCCGTTGCCCGCCACCGCCGAGGCCCTGTGAGGCCATCCAGAAGTCACGCAAGCCTGCGTCGTCGAGTAGCTCATGGTCAGATCTGAGAGAGAGAGAGCTCAACTTCGGTGAACAAATCTCGGAGAGGATGTGGAGATGTTGCTGAGCGATTGTCATACCCTTTGTGCTCGCATCGCAGCCTGCTCTGAGCACACGAGAAGGGAAAAAAGAAACGGAGAGAGAGAGATGAGGCTACCTCTGGGGGCACCGGGCTGTAGGTGAACGGAGGAGCGACGACGGCGAGCTAAGAGGCATGCGCGGCGATACACGAGGAGCAGTGGCGGGGAGAAGAGAAAGAAAGGATGGAGAGGAATGAGGGGCTAGGGTTGTGCGGCGGGCGGTGGGGGCGGCAGGGACGCGAGACTGGGCCGGTGGGCTGTGCGGGCCTTGGCGTTGCGGGTGGTTGCCAAGGGGAAAGCATGCTGGGACAGGTGTCGAACACAGAAGACGCCAACAATGCTCCGATCACTGTGGGAGCAAGGATTCCGAGGGACTTTTAATAACTCCGATGTGGTACATATCTTCATTGAAATAACAACGAGAAACCAAGTCTTCATTCAGATATACAAGCAATTGCGCAAAAGGTTGGTACCGAGAACGTCTTCCTACATACATCCTTTGCCCTGCTTCGTAGACTGCTGATGTCAAAACCCTTCTCAGTAAACAATGCAAATGGCACAAAGAATAATCAGGTGATATACAAATCTACGAAATGGAAAGTATGTGTTTCTTTCGGATTTAAACTTGACAGATGTATAGGGAAATTTAATTCCTTATTAATCTGAAATTACTCAATGTCAATAGGTCATGTTCTTTTTCGCTCCAAGTAATGTTAAAATTATTAAAAGGCAAAGAGCAAGTAGAATATTTTAATACCAGTCCAGCTTATAGTCCCTCGGTTCTTAAATGTTCAACATCATTGAATTTGGACATGACACCTGACCATTCATCTTACTTAAAAATACTATGAAGTATTCCCTCCATTCCAAATTATAAATGGCTTTGACTTTTTGTTTCATCCATTTTACTATCTAATTGTGATACGGAAGGAGTATTATATCCAGATACATAGCAAAATGGATGTACCAAAAAAAGTCAAAGCGACTTATAATTTGGAACAGAGGGAGTACAATTTATGTTGGTGTGACTTTTTTATCATCCAATGTACTTTAAGAATACCTTATATTTGTTGGAAACATAGAACAAGAACATAGGATTGGGACTAGAATTCTTACTGCCAGAGGGCTGCTTGGCCACTAGGCCGCTTAGATTGAATCTAAAATGCAGGATAATATGTTACAAGTCTTGTGTGTGTTGAGCCCCCTGCTCTTATAGGCAAAAGAGCTCAACCACTCCCCCTCCTAACTGCCTCACATGGGCAGGTCCTTTGATTCAACTTGGCCACCAAGGAGCCTCATCAACTTGGCATCCAAGGCACCTTACACTTTAGCAAAAGTAACTAGAGTAAAGTAAACTAGACTAAGGTACTGATCAAGGTTAAGACAGGGGTAAGACTATCAATATTTTTGCATATTTGCACAATGGTGCTATAAATAAGACGAGGAACATATTTAGTGCAAACCAACCCTCCCGTGCAACCTATGCAAACCTAATCTGGGCCACAGGATGTAGATTCAAGGGGCACAAGATGATAACCACTCGGGAGGTGGGAGGGGGGATTTGCAAAAGTGTGATTAGAGTGGGGGTTAATTGTAAAATTACCTAACCCTTGGATCAGCATCCTATGGCCCGATTAGAAGTTTGCGGTTGGTTTGCACTTTACATTGCCATAAGATGAGCGGTCATTGTTGTCCAAAGGTCAACAGTGTTAAATATCAAAAAAAAAATCTAGGCAATGTAACTAGTCTAGATATATGTTTCAGTGGTGTAGAATGAATAATCATGCAACACAAACCACGACACTGCTGCTGCCTTTGTCAATAACTTATGTGTATTAGTGACATCAACTGTAGTTAACAGGTCCACTGTATCTGGATATAACTATTAGGCGAGGTAATTCATTGTCGGGTAAGCATCGAGGCAACCAAATAGGGACAATGGGGATCCAGCCCCTGTCACGGGAGTTCAATTGTCCCCTCTTTTCTAAGCGTGATTTGGCCTCACCTTTTTGAGTTGAAGCTCTCGTTTGGCCTTGTTTTGGAAGTCCGTTAGATGAAACTGGAATGGAGAAAATAAACAAAAGGAAAAACATTTGGAAATTAGGAAAATGGCCAAACTACCCTCCTTGTGTCTTATGCAATCATTCCCGGGCCGGGGCTCCAATCTCCACCCAAGGCCTCCTCTGCGGCGCAGCAGGCCTGCAGGGAAACCGGGCGGCGGGGAGATATCAAGGGCAGCAGCGGGGCAGCTTGCTCATGGCGGGGAACTCAATGCCTTGCAGTATGACGCCCCTGCTCGCAATCGTGCAGAAAGGCAGCGGCCCAGCGCACTTGTGGTCACGACACACGGCGGCACAGCTTGCAGCGTGTCGAGCCAGGTAAGCGGTCAAAGACAAGCTGAGTGGGTGTGGGCGGATACCGCAACCGAGGCACGCACATAATCCATGGCGGGCACTGGAAGCCATTGAGCGAGATGGGCGGTGGCGAGCACAGACGGCGGCGACGACAATGGCTGGATCAGCAAGCACTTGGCCATGGTGGACTGCGTGCAAGCTCGGGGAACATTTGGGTTGGAGGTTGAAGACAGAGCCGACAGGTGGGGCCCACATGTTGGTGAGATATGTGAGAAAGAAGGGGCAAATTTTTCTTTTTATACTACCATTTGACACCGTTAAGTGCTTCTAACAGAATAGCGGTAAACTATTCTTTCGGTTCAAAAAGGTAGGGGCAAAATCACAAAAATGTAAAAAACAGGGAAAAAATCACAATAACTGTTCCAAGTGAGGGTAGGAACATGATTGCCTCAAACCAACATGTATTATAGTACAAGCAACCCATACTTGAGAAGCAGGCAGACAAAATGACAATGGGGCTCCGATTACCTAAAATTCGATTCTTCAAACATGACCCTACCAAACATTAATTAGGAGCAGCAAGCATGTCATAGAAGAAAATAAGGTTTAGTTACCTTCAGTTCGTCAAGACACAGCATGTCATAATGAGATGTCATAATCATCACTAAAATCAGTGATGCTCCAGCCCAGATCAGAACCTAGTTTAAAATAGGAAAGGAAAAGATAAATTAGTCATGGACAATCAAAATATAAGCTAGCAATCAAAATATTTTACCAGATGCTCGAAGCCAATCCTGCAGGCATATGACTGCCTCCATTGTCTCTGTGGACAATCTGCTGTGCGAGTCACTGATAGTTCTCTCTTTTGTGCTGAAAGCCCACTTTGATGCAACAGTAGACACAGGCATTGCCAGCACATCCCTTGCTATACGAGCAAGGTTAGGATACATGGGAGAGTAAACCTTCCACGAATTTAATATATCAAAGTCCTCACGTTCATGAATTGGGCTCTCATTCAAGTATCTATCTAGTTCAGCCAACACTTGACTATTTTTACTGAGATACTCATACCAATCAGCCAATGGGTCATTATCTGTCAAATCCATCTCCAGGTCACTTTTTCTCTTCTGTGGAATCAACACTACAATCGTCCAACTCTAGAGAGTATTCATCAAACAGTCCTCTTAATACCTTTTGCACTCTCTCAAGGCGTATGCCTGCTTCAGCACCAAAGGATTGCTTCAGACGAAACTCAATGAACATGTACTTGAACCTTGGATCAAAAAACAACAGGGATGGATAGGGATACATATGACTCTATCAATATTTGTTGAACTTCCTTTTTATTTCTTTTAATATCTTTTGAGCATCATTATCCACTTCAAAAGCATCTCCATCCAAGGCCAACTTGATTTTCCATATCTCATGAAAATAGAGATTTGAGGTGTAAGATGAGGAGTAAGAAATCATCGCAGTGGCCTCATAGCACTCCTTTAACAATCGAAATACTACTGCCACTCTTTCCCACTCCTCAAAAGAGGGTGCATATGTGTAATTTTTATCCTGCAGTGCCAATGAATCAAATGCCCTTTTGCACTCCAAAGCCACCTCAAGTAACCAATATGTTGACTTCAATCAGTGGGAATATCCAACGAGGGCCAGTGTTCACATGATATGCCATCTTGTGCAATAATCTCCTTAACTTTTTGCTTTTGGGATTGCGATGATTGGATATATTTGACACTCTTACGAATCTTGTCCACAGTTCAATTAATAAGCTTTAACCCATCATTGACAATGTCATTTATTAAGTGTATGGCACAATGGTTGCACAATAACTTTCCTTCCACAGGTAGAACTTTCTTGTGCACCAAATTTTGCTTCAGCATGTCAACCATTGTGTCATTAGCTGCAGAATCAGATAGTGTGATCCCAAATATCTCTCCTTCTATATTCCAATCCTGAATGGATTTGAGAATAGCATTGAAAATTTCCACACCATTATGTGGCAGCTCTACAGCAAAGAATTTTATTATCCTCTTTTGCACTTTCCAATCACTGTCGATGAAGTGGCATCTGAGACACATATGTCCCATAGTTTCACTTGAGACCAATGTATCAGCACTCAATGAAATCTTACAATCTGCACTATTCAAAACCTCCAGAAGGATTGACTTCTGCTCTTCAAAACTTTTAATGCAGTCATTCCAAACCATTTTATAGTCTAGGCCGAATCCTGTCAACCAGCAAAAGAAGTTAGATCTCAACTTGATCTTTTTACTATTTAGTATTAGTAATCACTAAGGATATGGAGCTGCTGCCATACCTAGAATTTCCCACACACAAAAGTAAACATCAGAAATTCTAAAATAATGTAATAAGAATATGTAGCACAACCATACACCAACTAGAAAAAAGGTCATTGTTCATATAACTGAGGAAATGAAACAGCAAGTTAAAAAAATCAGTTCAGTACCTTCTGTTGAAGCAGCGTGATTCAGCAGTCTGATAATTTGTATAGAACAAAGCCACATGACAAATCTGAAGATTTTTTTTTTTGTGTGTGTGTTCTAGTTATTCATAGAGACAGTGAAAAGAATATGCCAGTACCACTATGACTACATTTTTTCAGAAACAAGCCACTACAAAACGTTTAAGGATGAAGCGCTCATAGTGTGGAGCATATGCAAAGTTGCGAACATGAATGGACAGAAGGGCAAAATGTTTACATCTATTTTCATCATTCATTGTATAAACTTTTGTTTATTATTCTCATAATAGATTAATTCTGTTGCGATAGAATAAATTTGTTGATGACCCACAGCTTAGGAATAACAATGAACACAACATTAAGTTCATCCATTGAACAAAGAGAGTAGATAAATGAAAACTACTTTTAAGGGGGTACCCAGCAACCATGCATGTGCTGAAAATTATTGGATCAGGGACTACAATATACCTTTACTTGCATAGAAACTTCTGTACGGATGATAGGCACAAGTGGTGACAAAATTCCTTTTGCCGAGGTTTCTGAACTTCATTGACTCGAGTTGGACCATGAAGCAACCAATGTCTGCCCTAAGAAAAATCGCGTTATCATCTTCGTCGTATCCGTGTATTATCACGTGCTCTCTCTCACTCCTAGACAGCCCAGTAATCTCTTCCAGCTTAACAGTCTTCCGCTGCACCCATGTGCCCACACCATCAGAACCAACCTTCCTGTCCCACAGGTCCAGTGTAGAGTTTGTTGAAATGGCGAGGCCAACACCGCCATCCTCCGGCAGTATGATATGATAGTTGTAACTGCACGAATTGTTATGCCAATCCCGTGGAACCTCAATCACAGATAGGCTCTGCCTACCCAGATCAAATTCAATTATGCCCTCGTCAATGTCACCACTTGTCAACCAATAGAGAGAATCCCCAATAAGAGTACTGCTCGTGGTATCCATACGGGGAATAGCCGTGGAGACGAGATGGCCCCATTCACCGGTCTCCGACGCAGTAAAAACCGAATGCCTGTGTGTTCTCTTGGTTGGTGCCTATCAGGACCACCTGAAAGGGGCTCCCGTGGCAGTCGCCCCGTGCACGTGGCCCTGCCCGCCGTCCGTGCAGAGCACCGCGCCGTTGAAGACGATCTTCTTCTTGTCATCGAACTCCGGCGGGATGGGCACGCGCGCGGTCCCCTCCGTGGCAGGGTCCCACACGAGGAACTGGTGGCGCGTGCGGTTGAAGACGGGGACGCGGCCGTGGCGGACGCCGAGCAGGTCCCGTTCTCATCTTTGTTGCGCCACGGGGAAGTGCGTGGCGGGACGGCGTCCGGCGGGTCCAGGACGGATTGGAACCAGGGGTACCGATTCGGTCCATAAAGACGCCCGAGCGGGGCCTTCCCGGTGGCTGGCGCGGAACCGCGGCGGAGGAAGCTGGGGTCGGAGGCGGCGCGCCAGCGAGTGCGGCGAGGCGGCGCGGGGAGCGTGGAGGGCTGCGCGGGAGGCGGAGGAGGATATCTGAGGAGGTCGTCGTTTTCCAGCGCCCGGGGTCGCCGCAGGCGGCTGCGTCGGGCGGCGAAGTCATGGCGTTGCCGTCCCCTCACCGACGGCGACGCTGAACAGAAGCGAGGCGGCGGCGGCACTTGGAAATGGGAATGGATCCACGCTCACTCGGGATATGAACAGACGGATGGGTCCACTCGTCGGTGCCTCACTCGACCAATGGAAAATCCACATGACTGGATCCGTAAACAAGATGGAATTTGCAGACCACCCCTAATTCCATATGAAACCTATCTCTGAACCTTACAATCTCGAAACCCTAAATCCAGTGTTAGAGCATCTTCAAGAGACACCCTAAACCCTCTCCTAAACATAAATTTAAGAGTATTAGAGGAGAACTCACCTCCGCTCCAATAGAGCCCTAAACCCATTCCTACTAATAGCGACATCCTAAGGGCAACTCTAGTGTTTGGTTCGAACCAAACTGACAAAGCTCTAACACAATTGAACAAAGTTCGCATGCTCCAGTGTTGCATCTGATTTCTGCTTCAAGAAAATAATAAACAACTCTAAACTACTGCTTTTGATGGAGCACCATGCCATGTGTACAGGCTAAAGCGGGCTGCATGCAATATTTTATTCGGTTGGAAGCGAACCATCTGCAACAACCGCATTGAGAACTGACGACGATGGTTCGGCACACTGCAGCATCCTCGGTTCGCTTTATCTGCGTGCTCCCTACTCTATTTTACATTCAAATAAATAGGATACTCATGTGTTAGAGAGCTGTTGGAAATAGGGGAAAAATTGTCTAGGATTGCTTCCTACTCCCTCCGTCCCTAAAGGAGGGTCGTTTTTTACTTTCGGAGACATCGTGTTTGATCGATTCGTTTTATTCAAAAATTATATGTGCAAATTATAAATAAATAAATCATCATTAATGTATCTCTAATGATAAAAATAAGTCATAACAAAAAAATTTGAAGACGAACCGGTCAAACGAGATATCTAAAATCCTAAAACGAAACTCTTTATTGGGACGGGGGAGTACTTGTCAAGATAGAAGGCCTAATTTAAGGTTTTGGGATAGGGGAATACTTGTCAAGATAGAAGGTCTAATTTAAGGTTTCTCTTAAAGACGCTTTTGCTCAACTTCGTCGAAAAACCATCCCAGTCTCCAACCATAAATATGTCTAATAAAAACCATTCCAGATCGAAACACAAAGTTAGTTGATTCCTACGTTCAGTCGCCTCGTAGCATGAACAAAACTTGTTTTCATCCCCCCCCCCTCCCCAAAGTTCCATAAAAAAAAAAAAAAACTTGTTTACTTGAGCCTGAATTGTCAGCCACCTATGTATAATGGAACTCTCTGTCCTCACAGCTGCAAGTTTTTTCTTCTTCTTCTTCTTCTCAAAGAAAGCATGAACTATGGCCCAAAACGAGTCACGAGATTGATTGGCCCCGTTGATGGGATCTTTGCTAGCGTTTTTTTTTTTTTTTTTTTTTTTTTTTGAGGTCAACCGGGAGGAGTGGAAACGCTCCCACCTGCATATATATTCCACAGATGCCGGGAATCCGGTGGGTGGAAGGCAGAGCCTTGGTTTACAATTACATCAGGGAAGGGGAGAGGTGTAGATTACATATGCATAAGTGTACTCCATTGCCTCGACAGGGATTCTTTCTTGCGCGGTATACGGCAGCTCCAGTTGCGAATCTCTTCTCGACACACCGCTCTGAGGCGCGCAGCGCTTGGTGCAACGCCTCCAAACACCACGCCGTTCTGTGTTTCCAGGTCATCCGGGGAGAGGAGGAGGAGGAGGGGGTGCAGCACTGTTTTGGCTACTGAGGAGGGCGGCGTCGATGTCCAGAGTTCATCCACCTTCGCAATTGCAGTGGGGTCCCAACCGATGGAGGCCCAAAAGCTTTGGATGAAGGGGCACTCGGAGATGATATGGTCCGCTGTCTCCTCCGGATGTCCACAGAGCGTGCAGTTCGCGGCATCGATGATGTGTTTGCGCGCCAAGTTCGCTCGACAGTTGATCCGGTTTTGTGTGAGCAGCCAGCCAAAAAATTTGACGCGGGGAGGGGCGAAGCTGGACAGACGAACTGAAAGGAGGGGCTGCGGTGATCACCTCGGGTAGAAGTTTTGTATATGAGGCCCGACAGGAGTCTGTGGTTGGAGTCCTCGAAGAAGCTCATCCTGGAGTCCGGTTCATCCGACAATGCCACAGACTGAAGCAAGCCAACGAGCTAGGACATCTCCGCGGTTGCTTGCCGAGTGAGGCGGCGCTGGAACTGGGAGCTCAGGTTGCCGTTGAGCACGTCGTGGACCGGCGAAGCTTTGCCGTCGTAGTGGCTGAAGAGGGCAGGAAGCGTGTCGGCTAGGGGGGAGTCGTCGAGCCATCGGTCGTGCCAAAAGGAGGTGCTGCGACCGTCCCCCGTAACCACCGTGGTAATTGCTCTGTAGACCGGGAGAAGATCACTCAGCGCCCCCCAATGTGTGCCACCGAGCCTCCCTTGGAGGTTGGACAGATCCACCGCCTGCCTTGCCCAGGTTGCCCAGGCGGAGTCGCCGGGGTGATGAAGCCTGTGGATGAGCTTCAGCAGGAGGCAAGCGTTCCGGTGTTCAACCAGCCTGAGCAAACAACCGTCTTCCAAGAAATGAAAATTTTTGGTCCGCTTGGCTCCCTTTGTACCACGACTTCCCATAACTTCCACATCGAGATCTTGATTAGTCTGAGTATCATGGGAGATTGGAATGGTAATGTCGTCCAAAGCCAGCAACATGAGCATCTTGTCCATTCAGAAGTACTAGGAAATTACCCCGCGCATTGCTGCGGGAATACAGGATACTTTTAGAAATGAAAAAAATATCTTTAAACACACCAAATATGCAAAATATTGCATACAATGGTTGCTTACCTTCTGACTTCACATGAGAATTTTAGTCATTGTCGCTGTGATCTCGTCATGCCATCTATTCTCCTCTCCATATTCTCCCATGACCTGTGATATCGTCTCGTCGATTGTCTCAGCGAAATGGCATGGCCGCATGGTATAGTGGGGAAGATCGGAGGAGAAAACAGAAGGACATGGCGGAGACCAATGCGTATTGGAAATGGTTGGGCTGCTTCGCGTGCTATATATAACTGGTGATCAAAAGAATCATCTTCTCTTGGAAGTGGATGAGATGCTTTACGTGCTATATATAGCTGGTGATCAAAATAATGCCAAAACCTTGATGTTTCATATGCCCATGATATGCATTAGATAAATTGCTTGCAGCTAGTTCATTTAGATGGGACGAACTGAAGGGTCTTCTCGGTGGAAATTAATGTGGGGAAAAGGAGATGGAGAGGCCTCCTGCATGTATGACCGGCTAAGTGAATGAGATTGTAGTTTTTTTTTTTTTTTTTGGCTGTGGGTCTGTGGGGCATGCTGATGACGTGGCGCAAGGAGGTGCTAGAGAATTAGGCTAGTGGGGTTTGTTCTTATAGGAGTAGTAGATGTCCGACAAGAATGCATCTCCTTCAATCTCCATGAGTCTAAAAAAGGAAAAAAAAATACAATGATGACCCTGATATTGCAAGAAAAAACTACGATGGCAACCCGGATCGACGAAAACCTACCTGAACCCTGCTCGCAAGACCCTAGCTGAACCCTGTTCGACACTGCAGGCAACCCTGATCGATGGAAAACAAGCTGAACCCTGATTGCAAGAACATAGCTGAACCCTGATCGATACTGCAGGCAACCCTGATCAACGGAAACCTAGTTGAACCCTGATTGCAAGAACCTAGCTGAACCCTAGTCGACACTACCTGATAGCACGCGAGGAGGAATCCTCTCATCAAGACGACGGCCGTGCTAGGCGCGGGGAACGATCTTCTCGTCACGGTGCGGGACCGATCTTCTCGTCACGGCGGCCATGCTAGGCGCGGGAACCCTAGCTGAACCCTGATCGACACTGCAGTAGATACATAATTTGACTGTCCCATTCTTCATGGAAATAGTTATTCTCTGGAGTTGGTGCATTTGGACAATAACAATTATTCGCTAGAGTTGGTGCATTTGGATGATATGAAATGATTTATTTCAATGAACAGCAACCAGATTTTGCAAGATTAAAAGAGAAGTTCAAGTATGAATTCACCTTGATTATCCATAGGGCAGAAAGAGCATATCTCCCGGGCATTTTAGAATGGTTATATATAACACTTGATCTAGTTCCTATTGGTTTCTGTCTTTTATTTGTAATCTAAGAACCCTCTTTGTATATTCTGACATTTGTGTATTGTTTTTCATATATTATTATCAAGTAGGGGCTTCCCTCCTGTTCGAAAAAAAAAAAAAACCCAGCACAGTAACTTTGGAACTTTACTGAATTCAGATTAATCATGAAACACTGTAGTTCAGTACACAACAAATAAGGAATGACCAGTGGAAAGATATCTCAAGGATCATGAGAGCACATAATTCATGCTTCAGAGGCTTCATATCCCGTGGAACAACACACCTTGTCAGAGATATCTTGAACTACAGTAATCACTGCTCATTGTACGGATAAACATCAAGCGTAAATGGAAGTTTGTTGATCTCTGAGTCACGACTCACCAGGTCAATTGGACTACACTTTACATATACTAGGGGAATCTTCCCAGCGTTGCTCTTGGGAATTAAGAAAATTAGCAATGATCATAAGAGAAAATTTCATGATATCATCTTTGCACGGTAGGGATATGATCTTATTACATTGAGTTAAAATACCAGTGTATTGAGTAGTCACAACTATTTTTAAGACCAAAGTTCCAAGCTATTAGAACTGAAGTATCTGAACCGAGTATAACCAAAAACATTATTAAGATCGAACATTGTATGTTGCGTTAAAAAAAAAAAAAAAGACTCGCAATTATTTATTTGAGTGAGTCATTTGCAGCTGACATAATTCCTCCAGTTTCGTTCTTCATGGTCGATGTTGAGAACAATCTTCAATGACCCATCCTATAAATTTATGAGCACAACACACAGAGAGTTTGGTAAGAACATGTTAAAACTACACTGATCCCAAGTTATTCAAGCATAAATAAATATCTGCCGAAAGTAAATAAAGAGAGTTGAGGATAATAAACCTTACACAACAACACTGAAAGTTTAAAATCCAACCGCAACGGGCTTCTCAAACTTAAGCAAGAGGCAGACACTGACGAAGCATGGAAAAGCAAACCACTCTTTCTTCACGTGTAGACTATCTGGATACATGTATAGGTACCAAAAAGAATTTAATGTAAATGAAATAGATGATTTATGAGCCCACTGGTTCTTTGTTTCTGAAATCACAGGCAAAAAAAAAAACAGGAATCAACAATTTCAGCAGCTCTACAAAGTTTGGTTACCATGCAAATGCTACAAACTGATGGTGACTTTTTTTTTTTTTTGGCTAGCTGCCACAGTATGCTTTTGGGAACACAGTAAAAATGACAGGAGCAGTGTCTCAAACTATTTGCAAATACTATGTTGTTCTTAGAACAATAAAAATATCAAATTTCTAATAAATCAGCTTCTCCAATATGCAACTTTCATCAGTATGTGCTAAATAATACAAAAACATTCTGTAAATACCATTTTGTATAATATTGGGTTGCTATTTGCCGAGAATTAGATAATTCAAGAAAGATAGAATAACCAAGAAAAGTAATAAAAAACTGCATGCATGCTCGCAGGCACTAACAGCCACTAACAATTGCAACTACAAATTATGTAGCTTCTGAACTGAAGAAGAACCACATAAACTTCTATTTTCAGAATTGAACAAACCTGCAATCATACAATTTCAATCTTCAGAAGCTACAAATGATAGTAACGTGTCTACTTGAGACCAAACTGATCTTGATACCGCAGGACCATGTCACTGCAAGCTAGCTACTTCATTTCGATTGATAAATCAAAGTAAGAACCGAAACATTAAAAAAAAAATCAGAAGCACACCCCATCCTGCTGATAGTTGTACATTCAGGTAACAGTTTTTTATTCTTACTGGGATCAAAATAGCTGCAATCACTGAGTAGGTAGCATAACAATTGTTGCCGAAGGAGATAATTTCTGAAGCCAAACATAGATGCAATCACTGAATAGGCAGTCTATTGAAGTCCCTGGACATAAGCATGTCACGCATCTAACTGAAAGCACATAGAAGCTCGAGAAGAATGGCCTTATGCAGACCTGCTCGACAATCACCTCAGCCTCCTTGGATACGCCTCATCTTGCTCGCAGCGCGTCGAAGGCCTAGCCGCCTTTCGAAGACGTCTTCTCGGTTGTCGTTGCTGCCTTCTCTCCCCGCCGTGCTGGCCAATGGCGCCGGCGCCGTCAAGATCCATGGCGGAGTTGAGGATGGCGATGGGCTGGTCAGATGCGGAGGGGGGCGAGGCGGAGGAGAGAAGAGAGCGCGCGGGGAAGGAGGCGCCCGGCCACGGCGCATCAGGCTACGCCGACCGGCCCTCCGCTCGACGCGGAAGCGGTGGGCTACCGCGCTCGCCTGCCGTGCGGGTCGCCACGTGCGCTGCGTCGGTGGACGCGAGCACGGCGGCCGTCGCGGTCGCCCGCGACCCGGCGGCCGCGCTCGCTGCCGCCGCTGATGGACGTAGCGGTCGGCGGCGGGGTCACGTACGGGCCTTGCATCGGGACTGGCGTGTTTTTTATGGATGCTGCGGTGGGAAGGCAAGGCGGGGGGCGGCGGCGGTGGGGAGGCGAGGCGAGGGGGGCGGCGGCAGTGGGGAGGCGAGGCGGGGGCGGCGGCAGGATTGAAGGCGTGAGGAGTGGATGCGCACAGCCTTGCAGAGATCGAACGGGAACGGAAAACGACGACAGAGGAATTGACGGTGCATGGAGAAACGAAGAGATGAGGAACAGTAGGCACTACGGATGAATAGTAGTAACTGCTATACTATTATTGGGTTTGTGGTGGAGGGAGGCGGGGGTTGGGAACGGCAGCGCTGGAGTTTTTTTTTTTTTTTTTCTCTACGTGCAAGAGAACATGGTGGGGCTGTGGCGTGAACCAATCAGAGGCTAGAGAACTCCCCAAAGACTCCCCTAGTGGGGGCTCTCTTATAGGAGATTTAGATAACTAGATTAATTCTTACAAGTACATTTCACAGCTGAACACTTCATACAACATGCAATGTCAATTACCACATGGAACATAGCACTGCCCAAAGCATACGAAGTTGAAGAACCTGCACGAACAAGCCATTTTCTGAATATCAGCAATCAAACAACAGCTCCAAATAGCATTCCCATTAGTAAATCCAAACAGGATGAGTCGCTGAAGCAAAAGTGAAATTCTACCCAATTCTAACATTATCCTGCAGTACTAATATCCAAAAGAGTGTGATACCATTGACCATGGTGGAAGATATAGCTCAATTTCCAAAGTTTTTTAGTACTAGAAAAAATTACAGACTGAAAACAACACCAACTATAGAAGAACAGTTTGTTTGTATTTGCATGCCTTCATTTAAATTGTTGACGTGCTCTCAAGTCTTTGGCAAATCACACTAGCAAATAACGGTTTAATTGAATGGTTATGGCCCATCAAGGGGACTCCCATTAGCTTGTCAAGTCATACATGTCAAGAAAAAAAAGTAGAAATATCAGGTTTCCAATTCATATGTTACATTTAGATATGTAGTCTCTATTTCTTTTTATAAGGTGCATATTTATTCCAAGATTCAGACTTCATAATCTTTGACTAGTCCTTAATCTTACATAATGTAAATTTTATTATACGAGGACTTCAGTTCAAATTTGAAAGTACTTTCTTATGATTATGTTGCTACAAACATTATACTCTAAGGCCCCCTTTGGCTCACGGGTGAGTCACGGGGAAAACTCGAGAACGGCAGAGCGCAGAGGAAAGGAAAGGCTTCCTAACCCCATCCGCACAGTCGCGTCTCCCTCCTAGCCAGCCGGCGAAGCCCCTCCCCTGTCCTCAACGGCCATACCGCTGCTGCTACTCTCCCCTGCGCCTTCCCGGCCCCATGCCGCCACGCCGCAGGTGCGGCGCGCCGAAGTCGTCCGCGCGCGCAGCGGAGCGGCGGACGGCACCGGGCGTGGTGCGGCGGCGCCCGCGGCGGCGGCGGCGGCGCGGGCAGGACGAGCGGCGTCGGTGCGGCGGCGGCGGAAAGACGGGCGGCGCGAGCTGCGACAACGCCGGCGGGCGAGGCTGCGCCGGGAGAGGGGGCGTCGCGGCTGCCGGGGCACCGCGAGCGGGGCGGCTGCACCGGTGCGCTAGCGGCAAGGGGAATGAGGAGGAGTGAGCGGATCGCGGGTGCCTCGCCCGCCGGTCACCCGCGAGGAAGTGGGGAGCGGAGCGGGAAGGGGATCGACGAGGAGCGCGCTCGGCCCGGAGTGGAAGCGGCCGCGTCAAACATGGAGTCCGACCGGATTTTTCCTTTCCTTCGTGAACAGTGAGAGCGATTCCTTTCCCTCCGTCGTTCCTCTGGAAACAATCCTGCGTTGCCAAAGGGCACATGACGTCAGCGGTGGGAAAGGAAACTTTCCTATCCCTTTCCTTTGGTTCCCCCGTGAACCAAAGGGGCCTTAAGAGAAACTAATGGTCAAAGTTCAGTTCCGGGGACCCTGTGGAGTCAAAACGCACCATATATTTAAGATGAAGGGATTAACAACATTCATCAAGGGTCTGCCTTGAGCCCATATCTCTTTGCCTTGGTAATGATGAGGTGACAAGGGACATTCAAGGAGATATCCCTTGGTGTATGCTCTTTGCAGACGATGTAGTGCTAGTCGATGAAAGCCAGGCAGGAGTGAATAGGAAACTGGAGTTGTGGCGATAGACCCATGAGCCCAAAGGTTTTAGATTAACTCGTACTAAAACAGAATACATGAGATGCGACTTCAGGAATGCTACACTACTACACTAGAGGAGGGAGAGGTGAGCTTGGAAGGACAGGTGGTGCCTAAGAAAGATGCCTTCCGTTACCTAGGATCGGTGCTACAGGAGGATGGAGATATTGATGCAACCGTTTGCCATAGGATCAAGGCAAGGTGGGCGAAGTGGCGCCAAGCATATGGCATTCTCTATGACAAGAGGGTACCACAAAGGCTTAAAGGCAAGTTTTATAGAACGGCGATTAGACCGGCTAGGATCGGTGCTGAATGTTGGCCTACAAAAAGTCAACAAGTCCAAAAGCTGAGTGTCATGGAAATGCGTATGTTGCGTTGGATTTGTAGTCACACAAGGATGGACTGGGTTTGGAATGATGATATAGGTGACCGGCTAGGGGTAGCACCAACCGAAGAAAAGTCGGTCTAACATCGGTTGAGATGGTTTGGCCAAGTCCAAAGGAGACCTCTAGAGGCACCAGTGTGTTATGGGATCCTAAATCGGAATACCAGTGTGAGGAGAGGAAAAGGGAGACCGAAGATGACTTGGGGAGAGGCAATAAAAATAGATTTGAAAAGTTGGGATGTACGTAGGGATTTGTGTTTGGACAGAAATGCTTGGAAAATAGGTATTGACGTGCCTGAACCATGACTAGGGGTTCATGTTGGGTTTCAACTCTGGGCCTGCTTGGATGCAATCCAAATTTTGCCATGCCAAAACTAGGGCAAACCAAAACCAGGGCATGTCAAATTTTGGTTGCCAAAAACTTGGCAAGAATTTTGGTTTAGCACTTGGTTGCTTGCCAAAACCTTGGCAAGAATTTTGGTTTACCACTTGGTTGCTTGCCAAAACCTTGGCAACAATTTTGGTATGACAAGGTCCATGATCCAATACATAACACATACAATTATCTAATAATCACAATATGCATAACAAATTACGTCCAGATAGGATATTACATGTACATCTAAGAAGACCACAATATAATATCCATTGTGCTAATACAGTACCACGAGGTAGTGAACTCCTAGGCATATAAACAACTTCATTTGCTGACAACATGAAGCCCGTTCAAAATATCCAAAATGGCACTAGTTCAGTTAGTGCATCCATATGCTTCGCACATGAAGCATGGCCAAAATACCACTAGTCTTAGCACTCATATTTACATACAACTACCATATTCACAACGTACCCATTGGTACCAAAAGTTTAAGCGTCCATATTCACATGGAGCTACCATACTCACCATCATCCGCACCGGTAACACAGTACTTGGCACCTAGGTAATCGGTGACCCATGTTCCAAATGACCGATCGATGCGGTGTTCAAGTAGTTCCATAAAATGAGCTTGCTCGGCTTTGAAAGGTAGGTCGCAATGTCAACCATGTCCCTCGGTGGAATAGGTAAATCCTCAATACGCTTCCAAAGATCAGCATACAGATCTGTATTTGCAGGGCAACTTGATGCAATGCATTTGGCAAGCATGGCAATACTTGCAGCTATTTCACCATCTGCTGTTGATCTAGCACGTTTTGCTTTATCCTTTACATGCTTCTTCCCAGGCGACTTCTCATTCTTTCGTTTACTGCCTAAACTACAGCCAAGAAGTGGTGGGCATATAGGAGCAATAGTGTCTGAATCATTGTCACCATGTTCAGGAGTATATGCCTCATCACTCCCTGATTCATTATTATCATCTTCAGTATCCACAGTGAACTGGTCAACAGTCAAGGATCCATTAGCTTTGGCAGACTCTCCAAATAGCTCTTCCATAAGATGGAAAATTTTAATAGGCCGAGTAAGATAGTTGTATTTTCCAGGCTGCAATAATTTATTAAAAAATTAACATAGCAATCTTCAGAGTCTGCACAAAATTATATGGAATAGTAAACGTACATGTATGCAGTGCATACACTTACCCCAAGCTTGGAAGGTGATTTCTCTGAATAGTGAATATTGAACTTGCAGGATCGTGCATCAAAACCATAGCCACTCTTGTCCAAAGCTAGTTTTATCCAATTCCACTTCTCCTTGATGGCCCTGAAATGGCGATCAACTTGCTGTGTGGTAGCTCCAATTCCAAATTTAGCATTTAAAGCTTCTGCGCACATATGGTGGTGGTATTGCTTCCACGTAGAGGTACCAGGTTTCTCCTTTAGGTAGTCAATATACCACTGAAGCATGAACTCTGTGCTGTCATCAGTGCATGTTTTGTACTTCTGACGTGATCCAGCATTCGCATTCCCATCTTTTTTTTTTCCTTACCCATGCTAAGAATAAATTTAAGAAGTAAGTAACAAACAAATATTACTAAACAAGTAATAAAGGATAAATGATGTTTTGTTTAAGCCAAACAGTAATATTATTTACACGCATACAAGCAGCAGTACAGTCTAAAGGTGATTACACACCCACCAAACTATACAAAACCAAAAGACACCAGCAAGTACCAACTAATTATCAATGGTAACATCGTTGGTAACATCGTTATTAAGCCTATCATTCCACATCTGCTGGGCAATTGAATCACGCTTCTCAGCCCACTCACGTACATCAGCCTGTGGATCGGAGACACAATTCTTACTCCTTGGCAGGTGATTGTACCAAGTTGCCTCATCATATATGAACTCATCAGGTCCATCATCTAGTATCCAATTATGAAGGGCACAGCAGGCAATGACCACCTTGGCCTGTGACTTCAAGGGTATGAATGGCTTGTTACTAAGAATCTTGAAGCGATTCTTCAGAGCACCAAATGCTCTTTCAACTGTTGTCCTAAGTTGGGAATGACGGTGATTAAAAAGATCTTTTGGACATTTTGGGCCTTGTGCTCCACGAAACTCTTTTAGGTGGTAGCGAACTCCACGATAGGGCGGTAATATACCTAGCCTAGTGGCATATCCAGCATCAGCCAAATAAAACTTCCCTACAACAAAAGTTAACATGATGGCTAACGTAATGTCATAATGGTGAGACTCTGTAAGAATTTTCAAAATCCATGAAAATTCATGAGTACCTTCAGGAATTTTCAGTCCATTTGGACGAGAAAGGGCATCTTGCAGCACGAGAGAGTCATGAGCTGATCCCTCCCACCCTGCTAGGACGTAAGTAAAGTGTAGGTCGAAGTCCACAACTGCTAGGACATTTTGTGTGGGGTATTTCTTGCGGCCCCTAAACCTATCCACAGATTTAGCAGGCACACATGCCTTGATGTGAGTGCCATCTAGTGCCCCTATACAACCCTATGTACAGAGATATACATGTGTCAAGTATGTATATGAAAAACTGGGTATAAAAAATATATCGCTTACACTATTGAGATTTACCTCAAAATATGGATAGAATTTGTTTGGGCTGTTAGTGATCTTGGGGTGCGTGGAAGTAGATCTCACGTAAATTAGCTCAGGAGCTAACTTGACAATGGCACGTAGGACAGCATTAAAATACGTATTCACTGTCCATTCAGATCTCCACATTTCAAATGCTACAGAGGATTGTGTGTGGTATAGCCCAATGATCATCAAAAACATTGCCAGCTGCTCCTCTACTGAAACATTTAGTGTGTCCACTAATAGCCCCTTGGCCCTAAGCCGAGCACAAAGCTTGTAGAATACAGGCCGGGACATCCTGAGCTGACGCATACATGTTCTTTCTGAGGTGTCAATCAACCTAATTAACTCACTAGTACGCCATATATCCCTCTGCACCAGTGGAGCATACTTTATGCGTTTGGCTGTACGCTTGTGATTTTTGTTCCTCCACCACAAGGCCAGCAGTAGAACAAGAAAAGCTAGAGCCTTTTGCCTCGACATACAGCAACAGAGAATTTTCTTGCTGGATTTTGCCAAGCTAGGGCTGTAGGCAATGTGCAGGAAAATATGAAAAATAAAATGCAAAGCATGTATCAGCACCAAGTAAATTGTACCATCGTGGAGCATCAAACTATTGTTAGTGATATCTAGATTTTTTTTAAAAAAATGGGGAAGGTGAAGTGTTTAACCATAGTAAATAATGCTGAAATCTTAACAAAGGAATATGCAATAGGCTTATGCAGTTGGGAATATGAGGAACAACAACTACAATCATAGAAACTTGTTGTAAGCCTGTAGGTATGCAGAGACTCAGAGAGAGACCAAAGGAACTCGAATTGAAAGATTGTACCTCCAGGAGTGGACCAGTGGACCAAGCTGGGACGATTGCGGTCTGGTACATTTTCCTCTGCACTTTGTTGCAGCAGATCTGTAAACGGATGATAGATTAGAAACTCATACCTACAAAATGGATGGAGGATTGAGGGAGGAAAACACTGCTAGTAGGAATAGATGGATTAATCAGAGATGAGAGGCCACCAGATGAGGGAAGATGAAGCGGGGGATCCCATGGACTGGTGGAGCCGGGAGTGGCACAGGCGACGGAGGCGGCGGCCGTGAAAAGTGACGACGGAGGAGGGGATTAGAGGGAAGTGGTGGCTGCTGTAAAAGGTGGAGGGTGATACTGCAAAATAACGAGGGGCAGGAGTGCGGTGAAGGCAGCCAAAGTATTGGCGCTTGACGACGTCTCGAGTCCGCCGCCAATTTGGCTGGAAGGTTCGGCGCGCCAACTTGTTGGTTTTGAACCAAACGGGCGCCAAAGTTTTGGGACTGCCCTGGGTTTGGCTTGGCAGATTTTGGACAGCATCCAAGTAGGCCCTCTATCCTACCCCAACTTGTTACCAAAAAAGATCAAATTTATTAAAATCAAATAATAGACATAAATGTGGGGATGGGTCTTTCATGCACATGCACTCAATTTTCACAATTTATATTGACACCTTGTAAAATTATGTCAACATGATGTGTGATCAATACAGAAAAGAATCTTAAACATCTAGCCTTGGCATATTGTATGACAATGCTCATAGAAATCGTATCAATTTCTGGTTACAGATGCAAGTTAAATAGCAAAGCAAGTAAGGGTGCGTTTTGTTCTAGAGCTAGCTTGCCTCGCCTTGCCTACACAAGCAAGTTTTACGTTGCCAGCCCAGGCGAGTGAAAAACACTCTCCCAAAGAGACTAAAAGTCAGGTCTTGCAAAAATTATTTACTGTGGTCATTGTTTTGTTCCTGAGATATTGAGGAATCTACTAATTATTTACTTCAAATGGGACTCCAACGAAAGGTAAACTGATGGTATGTATTGCACTCCCTGTTTATAGTGAGATAACGGAGGGGTAAAAGATAGTATGTGGATATGAAAGAAAAGAGCGCTGCCTCACTCCTGTGACCTGGGTTTAATTCCTAGGCATGAGCCAGGGTCAGACCGGTTCCAAAGTACTATGTTTTAAGATACCATTTCATTATGTCCTTTTTAGAATTAGTAAAAGCCCCCAGTCTGTATGCATTGAAACAGGACCAGAGTGTGATGTGTTTACAGCACCAAAGGTCGGATCTCAGGGGAGGGATAGAAGGAAGCAGCCTCCATACAGCCCTCTGCTCAAAAGACAGAATTACTATCCCCAACTAAACACTGGCCTAGGATGCTCTACACGCTAACAGAAACTTAAAAGAAACAAGAGACACCAGCTCGAGAGCTGCAGCTGCACCACTATCTTTAGTTTTTGCTTTTGACAACCATGGCAGCTGCACACCAATGTCTCAATATCATTTCATTGTTAGACATTGCCTAAGAAGTTCAAACATTTCAAATAGCAAAACAACATTATGTTACAGTTGACACAAAACATTGACAAATGGGAATAGTAGGCGCGTTCCTTATTGATTGCATGGACAGATAAGAAAATCTTTCTATTTAATAGTTAATATGGATAAAATATGGCGTATGTGTTCAATGGAGACACTTAGTAGCTTGGTATTCCTAAAGAAACAAGCAAATACCCCATAGAAGATAGAACTATGTATGTGTAACAAAGGAACAATGTTTTTTTCAGAAATAAGGAGAGCTATGTATCTTTTCATCAAACAAGAGAGAGAAAAGGGTACAAGAAACACAAAAAAACACACATAAATAAAACACACGCAGCCCCATTTACAAATACTGAGAAACAATGTTTTGCAGGCATATTTGTTGAACCCACAATGAATAACCCAACATAGAAAATGTAACCATCACTGAATACAATTGACTATATTTACTCCCACAATGTAAAGACAAGATGGTACCTGCAGTCTAGAAGCTTGAGTGAGGATAAATGTAGGCAATGTTTGTTTCTTGAGACACTTTCTTGAACTTAAATGACGCAAGTTGGATCATGAAGGTGCCAATATGTGTCCGCAGAAAGAGCACATTATTCTCCTCATCAAAACCTATTATGTGCAGAGACCACATATGCCACTCAGGTCCCAGTGGGATGACAGTGTTGAGAGGGACAGTTTTGCACAGCAGCCAATTAGCAGCTGTTGATAGATTTGCGTTCCTCTCCCAGAACTGGATGCGAGGCTCATCGAAAACAGTAACACCAAAGCAACCATTCTCCGCTGGCACGATCTGGAACCTGAAATCAAACATGGCCTCTGTATGCCGTGGTAAGAAGGTGCTGCCAAATGCTTGTCTTCCCAAATCATACTGAAGGATCCTACCGCAATTGTCCAACCACTAAATGGCATTACCAATAAGGGTACCCGGGTAACGTATGAAGCTGATAAGAACCGGGGTAGCCAATGTCGCGACAGCCCACACACCGGGATCTGATGAGTAAACAGAGGCGGACACTCCCATTCCATAATCGGCGGACAATGCTATCAGGCGGAATGAGAGGCGGTCGATGCTGCCGGGACCACCCACCACGGCCACCGTGAGAAGCCTAGGTAGCTCGACCTGTGGGACGAGTACGCCGGACCGGAGGCCGGAGATGGGATCGAACACCAGGTACTCTTTACCCCAATTCTTGCAGAGGACGAGGCCGTGGCGGCAGCCCACGACATCCCAGCCGACGGAGGACGAGCAAGACGGCGAGGGCGCGGCCCTGGGGGTTCAGCGTGGCGGCGAAGCTCCCATCGTGGCGGAAGAAGCCGAGGAGGGGAGGAGTGCGGCGGCGCCCGCGGAACCGGGCGGAGGAAACGTGGGTCGGTGACGAGGCGGCGGCAGCGCCTGCAGACGGCGGCGGCACGGAGGAGGGCGGTTGGCTGCGGAGGGAGACGGACGAGGATCTCCACTAGCAGGTCCTCGTCGTCCGGCAGGGAGGTGGCCCGGCGGCGTCCGGCCATGGCGGTGCTTGGCAGTTTATGTCTGCTGGGCAAAGGTGTGCAGCGTGAAGATAAGCAAAGGGAAAAAGTCCGTCTTTCCTCCCTCATCTTTCTCAAAAGTTTAATTTTCGTCTCTAAACTTGAAAACCAGACACCATGGCTCCCTTATCTATTCAAACCGGGTACGTTACCTCCATCCCTGGTATGCAGGCTGGTTTTGGCGTTGCTGGTGCCACGTCGGACTGCAACAAGCTATTATTAGACCATGCATGTTAATCCTTTGCTTCGTTCGCATACTTGCAGCGATCTCAGGCACCGCGCAGGCCGGGCCGCAAGGACCTCAACGAACACAGGCTTCTCCTTCCACAGCTGCGTGGTGGACGCGAGCCATGTATCTGGGGTGCCTGTGGAAGCCCTTCTCGCGGGTCGTCGGACGACGCAGCGCAGCAGGCGGCCGTCGGTGAGGTGGAGGTCGTCCTGGTTGCCCCATCGCTGTGCTGAGCCACGTGTAGCGGGCTAGCCGCGGACCCATCGCGGCCGGACTCGTCGTTCACTTCTTCTCTGTTAGCAAGTGCTCCCCGCTTCGTGGTGACCACGATGATTAAAGGTATTTATGTATTTTGGTTTTTTTTCAAGAGGAAAAAGGAAGTATATGATATAAGCACGACATCATGATGTTGTCATCAAGGTAACAAGGCATGCACATAGCTCACCGTACGTGGCCCAGCTCGCCCTTCGCTCTGACTCGTGTGCTACTGAACTTTGGGGTCAACGACCTCCGGTGACACTGCCCCGTCATCCGTGAGCACGAGCCGCCACCGTCGGCTGCGCGAGGTGGCTTGCGGACGAGGCTATCCGCGCACGACGACAACACGGTAGACCTCGGCTCCGGCGAGAACCGCCTCGCCACGCTCTTGAAGCTCGGGCTCTGCGCGTTCTTCGTCGTTGCCGCCTGCCCTGCAGCTGTGCTGGGAGCGACAACTGCTTCTTCGCGGCGCTCGCCGTCGGCCCACTGCCACGCTCCCGCTCTGGCGTCGCGGGCCGCTGCTACTAATGCACTTGATGCATGCATCGGCGAGGCCGAGCCCGCGTGCTGCCGCGGCATCCACTGGATGCATGGTGAGCGTCACGGAGGACTGCAAGCATATCCCGCCCGCTCCCCCACTAGCGGCCACTGTCCCCATGCCTGGCCATGCATCCACCCTGGCCTCAGCGGTCGCCGGCCTCCTCCTTGCTCGGCAGCGACCTGCCCGCCTTCACGTGCTGTCTCTGTTGCGCCGCCGCTATGGGGACACGCCGACGCCCACCTCCCGCTCGCGGCAGCAGCCCAGGCGTCCGTCCATATTGACGGAGAGGAGAGAGAGAACAAGGAGAGGAGAGAGATGAGATGAATATGTGATGACGTGGCATGGTGACATGGTGTCACGTGGATCAAAACTGGGGTTAAAACTGCTAAGGGAGTAAAAGTGAATGGTATTGAAAGTTGAGGGATGATCTTTATACGGTTTTCCGGTTGAGGGAGGAAAATCAGACTTTGCTTATAGTTGAGGGATGCAAATAGGACTTTTTCCTAAGCAAAGAACAAGAGTCGTATTGTGGGCCGGCCTGCTAGGACTTGTTGGCTCCTAAAAGTTGGAGAGGGCCTCTTTTTTTTCTCAGAGAAAAGGTATTAGCATTTTATTATATGTTTGGTAACCTTAGGTTGTCATCTTTAACTAGATATGATAACCTTTAGCCAATTACTTTAATTATATGTTTTTTCATCTCCATTCATAATCTCATCAACTAAAACAATATATTCTAAGAGACGCAGAATACAAAGGGAGAAACTTACACTGCTAAACACTAGCCTACTATGTCTGCATAAAAGAAAAATACATCTAAACAATGGTCGCCAACCAAGGGGGAGGAGCCATGGTGGCAAAGCATCCACCAGCGACCAATGATGGCAAAGGATCTGCCAGCGAACCAACCATCAGTCTTCAATCTCGGCAACTCAACAATTGCCCGAGAGGAGGCGGCCATGATCGATGAGAGGACGCTGTGAGATTGGTCGATGCAATGCAAGTTCGTGCATTGTTATATGTGGGATTGTTATCGGTGGTGATATGATTTTCCTAGAAGGGGCTTTGTTGCCTTGTGTTTGTTGGCACTTGCTTTCATGCCGGCCTCCAGCAAAATCGATTGGGTGTTTGTTTCGATGTCGTCAATTCAATGGCTTCATGGTGCCCGCGTATTATTGTCAATTTGCAACGATGGCCAAAGAGAAAAGGGTTGGCAATGGCAACCATTGATTTTGTTTTCAAAGATTCGGACGTTGTAGCCGGCTATATAGAAGAATGGCACGTCCCTCACACCGCAAGCGGACGAGTGGCGTCACGCCTCACGGAACGGCGTCACCACATCTATACATTGCTGTATTCCCAGTCATTTAAAGGAAATTCTCCGCAATACAATTAGATGTAACAAAACAATTTCTTTGGAGCTCGCATCTCACTTTGAAAGCACCTATGAAACGCGAGATACAGCGACAGGTCTTTGACTGGAGAAACACTGGATACAAACTTAGTGTTTGTTCTCTGCAGTCATGCATCAGTTATGTGGTACATATCTTCATTGAAATAACAACGAGAAACCAAGTCTTCATTCAGATATACAAGCAATTGCGCAAAAGATTGGTACCGAGAACGTCTTCCTACATCCTTTGCCCTGCTTCATAGGCTGCTGATGTCAAAACCCTTCTCAGTAAACAATGCAAATGGCACAAAAAATAATCAGGTGATATACAAATCTAAGAAATGGAAAGTATGTGTTTCTTTCGGATTTAAACTTGACAGATGTATAGGGAAATTTAATTCTTTATTAATCTGAAATTACTCAATGTCAATAGATCATCTTCTTTTTAGCTCCAAGTAATGTTAAAATTATTAAAAGGCAAAGAGCAAGTAGAAGATTTTAATCCCAGTCCAGCTTATAGTACACCATTCATCTTACTTAAAAATACTATGAAGTACACCATTCCAATTTATAAGTCACTTTGACTTTTTTTGGTTCATCCATTTTACTATCTAATTGTGATACGGAAGGAGTATTATTATATTAAGATACTCCCTCCGTCCCAAAATAAATGTCATACTCGCTTCCCAAAAAGTCAACTTTTTTTAAACTGCTGGCAATTATTAAAATATATAAATATTTATGCTAAACAATTAGTATCATCGGAAAGATCTTTAAGTCTAGTTTTTAACAAATTTATTTGAAGATATAAATGTTGCACGTATTTCCTACAAATCTAGTCAAAGTTGAGAAAGTTTGACCGGCACGCTTCTCATAGCGTCGTTCTTTTTGGGACGGAGGGAGTACATAGCAAAATAGATGTACCAAAAAAAGTCAAAACGACTTATAATTTGAAACAGAGTGAGTACAGTTTACGTTGGTGTGACTTTTTTTTATCATCCAATGTACTTTAAGCATACCTTATATTTTTGCATTTTTACACAATGGTGCTATAAATAAGACGAACGGTCATTGTTGTCCAAAAGTCAACAGTGTTAAATATCAAAAAAAAAAACTAGGCAATGTAACTACTCTAGATATATGTTTCAGTGGTGTAGAATGAATGATCATGCAACACAAACCACGGCACTGCTGCTGCCTCTCAATAACTTATGTGTATTAGTGACATCAACTGTAGCTAACAGGTCCACTGTATCTGGATATAACTATTAGACTGAAGTAATTCATTGTCAGGTACGCATCAGGTAACCAATAGGGACAATGGTGATCCAGCCCCTGTCCTGGGAGTTCAATTGTGATTTTGCCCCCCCCCCCCCCTTCCTGACGCAGCAGGCCTGCAGGCGAACCCGACGGCAGGAGGAATCAAGGGCAGCAGTGGGGCAGGAGAAATCTTGGCAAGGGAACTCAATGCCTTGCGGTATGACGTCCTGCTCGCAATCGTGCAGAAAGGCAGCGGCCCAGCGCATTTGTGGTCACAGACACCGCGGCACACAGCTTGCAGCGTGTCGGGCCAGGCAAGCGGTCAGCACAGCTGAGCAGGTGTGGGGGGATACCGCAACCATGCACACACATAATCCCTGGCCAGGCACTTAGGCAAGCCCCTAAGGCTGGCTACACACGCGCGTCGGCGCAGTGGCTGTCTAGCACGCACGACGCTGCGACCACGGCTGGCCAAGTGCGTGCGAGGAGCCATGGCCAGGCAAGCATGGCGGATGGACGAGCACGGCAGATGGGCTGGATGGCAGTGTCAATGGGCAGCGAGCGAATGAGGTAGGCGATGAGTGCACGCGATAGCCATGGCTGGAAGCCATTGAGCGAGATGGGCGGTGAGTGAGCACAGACGGTGAGGCGACAACGGCAGGATCAGCAAGCACTTGGCCATGGTGGACTGTGTGCAAGCTCAGGGAACATTTGGGTTGGAGGTTGAAGACAGAGCTGACAGGTGGGCCCACATGTTGGTGAGATATGTGAGAACGAGGGAAGGAGCAAATTTTTCTTTTTATACAACCATTTGACACCCTTAAGTGCTTCTAACGAAATACGGGTAAACTATTCTTTCAGTTCAAAAAGGTAGGGGCAAAATCACAAAAATGTAAAAAAAAACAGGGAAAAAATCACAATAACTGTTCCAAGTGAGGGTAGGAACATGATTGCCTCAACCAATATGTATTATAGTAGAAGCAACCAATACATGAGAAGCAGGCAGACAAAATGACAATGGGGCTCCGATTACCTAAAATTCGATTCTTCAAACGTGACCCTACCAAACATTAATTAGGAGCAGCAAGCATGTCATAGAAGAAAATAAGGTTTAGTTACCTTCAGTTCGTCAAGACACAGCATGTCATAATGAGATGTCATAATCATCACTAAAATCAATGATGCTCCAGCCCAGATCAGAACCTAGTTTAAAATCCTACTACTAAAACGCCCCAAACGAAATCGTCCACCCGCACACGGTGTTTTTTCGCCGCTCGCTCGGAGTAGCCCGGCATATCGGTCACACGCTCGTCCCGCGACTCCGCCCAGACAGTTTCAATTTCGCTCGCTTCCTCGCTCAGACCCGGCCGGCAAAAGGAATCGCCGCCGGTGACACTCTCACCCCGCCCGCCTCAGCTCCCAGCGTAACCCGGGCGCCCACCGCCCCACGCGCAAGAGATCCCGGCGCTCCCTCGCTCCCCGTGCAAAGAGCCGACTCCTCTCCCGCATGCCCAGCACCAGGGAGCCACCGCCACCGCCGCCGCCGTTGGAAGAGCTCCGACCTCACCGCTCCGCCTCGGACGGTAAATATCATCTCACCCCCTACCGTCCTCCCCCCCTCCTCTTCCAGGACTTCTCGCCGCTTCCCTCGACGCCTCCGCTCGTCCCTCGAGCTTTTCCTCCACCATCTCGCCAACGCTGGTCCGCCCACGCGTGCGCCCAGGAGCCTTAACTCCCGTGTGGCCGCGCAGTAGCCTCACCGAACGGCAGCTTTGAGTTTGCAACCCAGCGCTGCGGGTCTACAGCCGGCGGCGGGCGGGCGTGTGGCCGCTACGGGATTTGCACGCCCCGCAGCTGACGGCAGAAACCTCGCAGGGCGGCGCTGCGAGCTTTGCGACCCGGTGCAGTGCGGCCGCAGCGGGCGGCGGGCAAACGGCGCTGAGATCCATTGAGGCAAGTCCTCAGGCGGGTACAGGTTGCACAAATCAGCGGAGAGGTGGCGGCAATTCTTCAATGCTATAGATGGATTTTCAGTGCCCCGCTGCCCACGAGTTCATCCTCTCTGTTGCCTGCACAATCACCCACCGCACCCCCCGCAGCCACCGCCAATCCGTCCAGACGAAGGCACGTCATGCCTCACGCCCGCCTTGGTTTATCTCCATGGTTGGTTTCAATGCTTACAGCTTGGTGGATTAAGGTGGTGTTTTTCTGGCTGCTCCTTTCATATGTGCAGACCTGCGATGGTGACTGAGGTACTGATTTATGGTGGTTTGCTAGGACTTAGGAGAATGATGGATGGGCAGGTAGCCGGTTAGCGGTGAACAGAGCAAATCATGTCACATAACTGGCTCAGGATCAACTCCTCCAAGTAGTACATCCGACATGTCTGACATGTGCTTGACAAAATGCACAAGAGGGGAGTGTTGTGAACACTTGATAAGTTGACTGAAGCATTTGCAGCATTGTTTGACATCATATTTCTTTTTCTTAGCAATGATCTTAAAAAATGGTCACTGTATGAATTGTTTTTTGTTTATACATGTTGTTTCACCTTGAAAAAAATGTTCTTTTTTTTGGGCTTTATGTGGCAGAGATTAAATTCCACCTGAGTATAATCGTTTTTGGTTGATGTTTGCTTTTCTCAGAAAGTTGTGAATTGTGATGCTTAAGTGGCAGAGGAAAAGAGAGAAGATGCTTGTGGTGGAATGCAAGGGCCATGATGCAGCTTCGTAAGTATTGCTCATTAGAGTTCAATAGCTCAATTTAGTGTTTAGTGCTATTGAATTTACCTTTTCACACACAATGTAGGAAACTTTTGCGCTGATTTGGGAGAATTTGAAGGAATTTGAAGAAATTCCTGTCTGAATACATGAATTGGGAGCAACTGCATAAATTCCCACCATCTATTAACCTGCGTTAGAGGACGAGGCCTCACTGGACTAGGAGAAGTACATGAAGGT
Organism: Hyparrhenia diplandra; assembly: GCA_015847255.1. NCBI lineage: Eukaryota > Viridiplantae > Streptophyta > Magnoliopsida > Poales > Poaceae > Hyparrhenia > Hyparrhenia diplandra. The sequence goes on from JADLZK010007877.1 coordinate 261,806, forward strand.
GAACAGCAACATTCTCGGAGGTACTGATCTCATTTTTCACTTGGAGTAGGAGGCCTCACTGGACTAGGAGAACATGAAGGTGAGCAACAATGACCTCGGAGGTACAGATCTCAGTTTTCACTTGTGATTATGTAAATTTACGTGATTATTGAGATAATCTGATGATCCTTTCACCACTCCTGATTTTAGACAATACATTGTAAGGAATTTGGTTAGATGATCTTGCTCCATTTCTATGATATTAGCAAAGTAAAACATGGCATGCTGTCTGTGAAGTTTGTTGCATCCTAGAGTTAGAGCATTAGGCTGGAAAGAAATTCCAAATATTAATCGATGCTCCATTCTTGGTGATTTTTATATATGAAATCTTATCGCAAAACAGGCTAAATCTAGGAAAGTTTTATAGTTGTAAAATATCTACAAATGTTCAGATGAACGAGATAGTAGATCTTTCATGAAGTTTGGCCATTTATGATATGCTAATTTCTTAGGAGTATGCAAAAGGAATGCTAGATAGGTCCCATGTTTCTTCTGATTATAAAATACGAGGGGTCTACAGGTACTCTTTGCCCTCTCAGTTCTTGGTTGATATTTGGTTCGTTGCTCAGCCACTAACTAAATGAAATATTACTGACTTTATTTGGTACTTCTGTATTTTGTTAGATCACCACCATGAGTTTGTTTAAGGACCTCACCCAGGAGAAGGCTCCGCAGAATGTCATGAATTAATGTTTGATGGAGTAGTGTATTTGACGATTCCAACTATTAGCTTGGCGTTTAAAAACACCAAGATCACACTTTGAACTATGTTTAGGGGTGATGACTTGGCATTGAGTCGCACTTAGCCGCTTACCATTACGTTTGGCATGCCAGTTGAGACTACTGTAAATATGGTCCTTGGATTCCCAAAGTTGGAGCGTGTTTGCATGAGCTCATAGGCCCTGCTTTTCGGCCATGGAACAGTGTTATTCTCACAACAGCTCAACATCAGTCATTGATGTTTGTGGGTACCTTGATTCACATGTGTTTTCATGTAATATTGACGAATGACTACAAATGAAATGACGAGAATATCATGTTTAAAGTATCCTTTGACTTGGTAAAGTATTACACGCTTAAACTCAAATTATTAGGGCATTATCTTAGCCGCATCACAGAAAGTCCTATATGACCTGATGATGCCACTCAATCAAAGTGTTAAATTCATGAACTTTGTTTTTTAGATTAAATGTCATTTCAATACCAGTATTTAAATTCATAATATTGTTATCTTATTGTGCAATATGTGTGTTTTGAGTACAATAGTTTATATCCCGTAGCAACGCACGGGTATGCTACCTAGTAGGAAAAGAAAAGATAAATTAGTCATGGACAATCAAAATATAAGCTAGCAAGCAAAATATTTTACCAGATGCTCGAAGCCAATCCTGCAGGCATATGACTGCCTCCATTGTCTCTGTGGACAATCTGCTGTGAGAGTCACTGATAGTTCTCTCTTTTGTGCTGAAAGCCCACTTCGATGCAACAGTAGACACAGGCATTGCCAGCACATCCCTTGCTATACGAGCAAGGTTAGGATACATGGGAGAGTAAACCTTCCACCAATTTAATATATCAAAGTCCTCACGTTCATGAATTGGGCTCTCATTCAAGTATCTATCTAGTTCAGTCAACACTTGACTATTTTTACTGAGATACTCATACCAATCAGCCAATGGGTCATTATCTGTCAAATCCATCTCCAGGTCACTTTTCTCTTCGTGGAATCAACACTACAATCATCCAACCACTACCGGAAACGAGAGCTATCCCGTGAGAAATGCGTTTCCGTGGAGCGAACAAAACGCTCACGGGATATATGGCTCTACCCGTGGCGTACAAGCCCGCTCACGGGATACCAAACACTCACGGGATAGGCTCTATCCGTGAGCAGCAACTCACGGGGTAGAGCCTCGACCTATCCCGTGAGACCCCAGCTCACGGGATAGGTAACGACCGTCACCCCTCCCCTCCGTCCCGCTCCGTTAGCCTATCCCGTGAGCTCGGCTTCGGCTCACGGGATAGGGGAGGTGGGGGGGGTGGTGCCGTCTGGGGCGCCGCGGAAGCTGCAGGGGGTGGGGCGCCACGGTCAGCCCTATCCCGTGAGCCTTACGCCTGGCTCACGGGATAGGTGGAGGTGGGGCCAGGATGCCCGTCCCGGGCGCTGGGGAAGCGGGCTGGGGTGGGGCCGCACCGTCGGCCCTATCCCGTGAGGCAAATGGAGGGCCTCTAGGGAAAGAGGCATCTATCCCGTGAGCATACTTCCCGCTCACGGGATAGAGGAAACCCTTTTTTTATTTTTGTGTTTTTGGGACCCAAACTTTTTCTACATTCCCTACACATAATATGGAACTCTATGTTAAAGTTTGGTGAATTATTGACTTTATTTGGTATATTTAGAGAATTATTCTCTTTTTCGTAATTTTGAAATGAGGTCAAATTTGAACTGCAAGTGCTTGAAATTTTGAAAAAAAAAGTAGAAAATTCATAGTTCTCTTACTCAGCACATAGTAAGGCCTTGTATATAAAAAAAAAAGAAAAAATCTGGAATATCTTAATACGAAATTAGGAACGCTATTTTGTGCTCGGGTGGTTTAAAAATTATAGAAAAGCAACCGATGTGAAAAAAATCATGAAATTTGATATTATGTCATGATATCTTATGCCAAGGCTATGATAAAAGTTTGGAAACGTTTCGCACAAGTTGGCACATACGATGTTCACAAGCTCCAACATCTACGTAGAAGTTTCATGTTTGTTGAGAATGATCAAGTGTGTTTTTATGTGGTTGTGGCGGTCAAGTTGTGGTTTGTCTATGAAACATTTTCTACATGCAATAGACATCAGAGATTGTGTCATGTGAAAGTTTGAGAATTTTCAAGATTACTTTGATAATTATTATAATTTTATGCTACAATTAGGTAAATAGAACTAGAGATAAAACCACATGAAATAATGGTCAAATTTACACTAAAGCATCACTTATGTATGGATGAGTGAATATGACAAGGTATTTTTGAAGTAAAGTCGATCAAAGTTTACAAATATTTCTTTGGAAAAGAGAAAGGGAGGGAGAGGAAAAATTTTTTCGAAAATGCCCTATCCGTGAGCCGCTCACGGGATACGTGGGCGTATCCCGTGAGCTTATTGCTTCGCTCACGGGATACGGAGGCTCTATCCCGTGAGCATACTACTCGCTCACGGGATGGGCATGGGACCCACCTCGTCGGGCGCGGCAATTTTCCGCCTCGTTGGGGGGGGGAATTTTTTCGACATCCCTATCCCGTGAGCATATTATTTGCTCACGGGATAGGGGAGGCTCTATCCCGTGAGCCGCTCACGGGATAGGTAAATCCTTTTTTTAAATCGACCTACCTTATCCACACACACCACCCACACACGCACGCACCACACACACACACACCGGCCGCCGCCCCGCCCGCACCCGCCGCCCGGCCGCCGCACCGCCCGCCCGCGCTGCACCGGCCACGCCCGCGCCCGCCGCCGTCCCGAGCACCGCCCGGCCGCGCCGCGCCGGCCCGTCCCGGCCCGTCCGCCCGGCCGCGCCCGTCCGCCCGCGCGCGCCCGCGCCCGGCAGCGCGCGCCCGGCCGCCCGTCCCGGCCGTCCGCCCGCGCCCGGCCCCCGCCCGTCCGCCCGGCCCGCCCGCCCGCCCCCGCCCGTCCCCGGCGCCCCCGCCTCGCCGCGCCCGGCCTCCCGCCGCCCTGGCGCGCGTCCCGCCCGGCCTGCCGTCCCCCCCGGCCTCCCGCCCGGCCGCCCGCCCGCCCCCCCCGCGCGAAGGAGAAGGGAGGAGGGGGAAGGGAGAAGGGAGGGGGGGAAGGAAGGAGGAGAAGGAGAAGGGAGGAGGAGGGAGGAGAAGGAGGAGGGAGGAGAAGGAGAAGGGAGGAGGAGGAAGGAGAAGGGAGGAGGAGTTGGTGGCCGGAGGAGGAAGGAGAAGGAGAAGGGAGGAGGAGGAAGGAGAAGGGAGGAGAGGGAGGAGGAGGTGGTGGCCGGAGGAGGAAGGAGAAGGGAGGAGTGGGCACGCCGGCGTGCCTCGCCGCCGCTGCGCCGATTAGAGGGAGGAGGACCGGCCTACCGTCGTTCGTCCGACCCGCCGTCGTCTTGACCGCAGGTATTGTAATGTGATTGTCGGCCATCGTGCCGTTTGTGAATGTGGTTGTCGGCCATCATGCCGTGATGTGAATATGATTGTCGGCCATCGTGCCGTTTGTTTAGTTTGCAGGTATTGGAAACCTCCCCGTGCAGGGGAGGTTCCGTCGAAAATTTTCAACCGAGCCCGTATGTTTATTTTTATGCAGAGAGGAGCCATTTGGAGCGGAGCCGAGTGCCTTGCCGAGCCAGAGTGCCATGGCGGTCTTGTTCTTCTTCCTCGTCGGCTAGCCTGACTCCACCGCGAAGGTATAACCCCTCTTTCCGTATCATGGTCGTAGTTAGATCGCGCAGCTTAGTTAGGCGTCTCCCGTTCGAAGGAGATACGGTTGGAAGTATGCAGATCCCTGCATACCAATAACCGTATCTGTTTCAAATTGTCCACGTTTTTGGACAGCCCGAGGATGCGTAGATGAGGTCGGTTTCATGCTCCATTCTGTCGATTGAGTTTCGGTTGCATCTCTGTTGTTCTTCGAATACACAATCTCCCGTCGGGGCGTGTATTCGGAGAACAGCGGGAGGTGCTGCCGAAAATTCTGTCTCGAGATAGGAGTGGAGCATGGAACCGACCTCATCTACGCATCCTCGGGTGAGATTAGGACCTATCTTGACCTATTAGATGGTAGGATCCTTGTGTAGATGCTTTGCATTCTTATATTCGCACAAGCATATGATAGAGAATGGATGACCCGTGCGTGGATATACAATGGCTGGAGGAGTTTTGGAGATATTGACCCCGAGTGGATGAGGAAGAGTAGTGCTTTCGTGGACAAAGCTTTTCAGAATGCTTGAGGTGCGAGTAAGGTTTGGTGTCCTTGCAAGAAATGTGGGAATCAAAAAGGCAAAGTAAGGAAGACATGTCTAAACATCTTCCCGGATATGGATGGACGGAGGGCTATAAGCGGTGGATCTTCCATGGTGAAACCGGCGTATGAGAGACGAGGTGGTGAGACAACACATAAATGATCTTGCTTCGATTTGGGGTAGGAGACATGATAGATGACTTTCATGCCGGAAACTTTGGTCAAGGACTTGAAGATGAGGTGGTGGAGGAGCCAGAAGAAACCGCGAAGGCCTATTATGACATGTTGGAGGCGGCACAGAAACCCCTTCATGGCTATGTGGATGTCTCTCGACTAGATGCCATTTCACGCCTTATGGACTTGAAGGCCCGGTGCAAGATGAGTCGAGATGGGTTTGACGACATGTTGTCAGTCATTGAGACCTTGCTTCCTCGAGGTCACGACCGCCAAAGAACATGTACGAAGTCGCGAGAAAGTCCTCGCGGTACTTAAGATGCCATACGAAAGCGGATACATGCTTGTAAGAACGGGTGCGTCTTATTTAGGAAAGACTACCAAGAGGACACACATTGTCCAAAGTGTAAATCCTCTAGGTTCATAGAGGTAGACTCTGGTGATGGTCAAAAGAGGCTGCTTGACATCCCCGTGAAAATCCTACGGTACCTTCCCTTCGTACCGAGGTTACAACGGATGTACATGACCGAGGAGTCCGCGAAACAGATGACATGGCACAAAGACGGGCGTCGATACAATCCAGATAAGATGGTACACCCTTCCGATGCCGAAGCATGGACCCATTTCAACCGGATTCATCTTGAGAAAGCTATGGAAGCTCGTAATGTTCGTGTTGCACTGGCAACAGATGGGTTCAATCCTTATGGAATGATGGCTGCCCCATACACTTGTTGGCCTGTATTTGTTATCCCGCTCAATCTCCCCCCGGGCGTTTGCTTTCAACCGAAGAACATCCTTTTGTCTTTGATAATTCCTGGACACCCGGGAAATAAAATGGGTGTGTTCATAGAGCCTGTCATTGATGAATTGATCAAAGCTTGGAACGAAGGGTTTTGGACCTACGACCGAGCTTTGAGGCAAAATTTCAGGATGTACGTTTGGTACCACTACTCTCTGCATGATTTCTTGGCGTATGGGATATTCTGTGGCTGGTGTGTTCATGGCAAGTTCCCTTGCCCAGTATGCAAGACGGCAGTGAGGTTCATCTGGTTGAAGAAGGGTGGCAAGTATTCTGCGTTTGACAAGCATCGTCAGTTCCTCCCTCTTGACCATCCATTCAGGCTAGACAAGAAGAACTTTATGAAAGGTCTCCAAGTTACGGACCCTCCGCCGGTGATGATGACAGCTGCCGAGGTACATGCTCAAGTCGATGCTCTTGTGGCTGATGAAAATGGTGTCTTTGTGGGTTATGGCGAGGATCATGCATGGACTCACAAGTCAGGTTTAGAGAGGCTACCCTATTATGATGACCTTCTTCTTCCACATAACCTTGATTTAATGCATACTGAAAAGAACATCGCTGAGTATTTTTTTGGAACATACATGGAAACTAGCAAGTCAAAGGACAACGTTAAGGCTAGAATTGATCCGCGAGTTGTGTGACAGGCCCAAGCAACAAATGAAGCCTCCTAGCAATGGCAAGAGATGGAAAAAACCTAAGGCCGATTACGTGTTGAGCAGGCCCCAAAGGAAGGAAGTACTGCTATGGTTTCAAAAGTTAATGTTCCCTGACGGGTATGCAGCAAATCTGAGGAGGGGAGTGAACTTATCTACTATGCGAATCAATGGGCTCAAGAGTCATGACTACCACATATGGATGGAGCGGCTTCTTCCAGTGATGCTTCGAGGCTATGTCCCCGAGCATGTCCGGCATGTGATGGCGAGCGAGCAATTTCTTTTCGGCGGCTTTGTGCTAAAGAGTTGTCTCGGACCACACTTGAAGAAATGGAGAAAATGGCACCTGTGTTGGTCCGTAAGTTGGAGAAGATATTTCCGCCCGGGCTTCTTCGTTCGATGGTGCATTTGATTTTGCACCTTCCATATGAGGCACGGGTGGGTGGCCCCGCAGTTTATTTTATTTGGTGCTATGCTATTGAGAGAGTTCTGAAGCATGTTCGGTCGACGGTAAAAATAAGTGTAAGATTGAGGGTTCCATCGCGAAGCTAAGCTTCGGCGGGGAGGTGTCGACTTCACAACAAAATACTATGGTCCCAAACTTCCTAGCTCGCATTATCCACGCCCTCGTTACAATGCTGAAGAAAATGAATCAACCCTCAGCCTTTTCCAAGGACAACTCGGACGTGCAAGTGGTTCGAAACCTAAGACCTTGACACATAAAGAGTGGCGGAGTATCATGAACTATCTACTTACCAACCTTTGAAGTGCTGCCTTTACGCATACGTAAGTCACAACTCTAAACACACTTGTCTTCCAAGTAGTTAATATTCTCGCATCCAACCCAATTGTCTCTCGTTGGTACAGGAAATTTACACGGCAATTCCGGCATTCACGAAGTGACCCCGAAACGCGATGAATTGGACACCGCTTAGACGTGGTCCGGGTAATGGACAACCCGATTTCATTTGTTGGTTCAGCGACCAGGTACTGCCCAATATATGCTAATGAACGTCTCGTTTCATATGCTAACGCACTGGCTCATTTCATATATCATGTTTGAGCTTGCAGGCACAAACCGATCGGCATATGCACCCCGAGCTCATACAGGTTGCCAATGGCTTTTCCGCTAGGGTTATGTCATGTACCGGTTATGATGTGAATGGATATCGCTTCCACACAATGAGCCATGAGCAGAGTCGGCCAAACCGAAAAACCACAAATACCGGAGTTTTCACTAAAGGTGATGATGGAAGTAACATCAAAGGTTATTATGGAAGGATTGAAGCAATATACGAACTCCAGTTCTCCGGTACTAAACGGGTTCATCCTGTGGTGTTTAAGTGCCATTGGTTTGATCCCGAAATAACGAAAGATGACGATAAACTTGGGATTGTTCAGATTCGACAAGATTCTTCCTATGCCGGAGATGATGTCTACATTGTGGCTCAACATGCCACACAAGTTTATTATCTCCCATGGTGTTGCCAATCCGACGAGTAGCTAAAGGGTTGGGATGTTGTGCGAAGGTATTGCCACCGTAGAGACTACTGTCCCCAAACAATGACGATTACCATTTTAATGCAAACACATATGAGGGAGAGTTCTTCCGGGAAGATGGGCTACAAGGTAAATTTGTGATAGACATAACCGGCCCAACGAAATGGAAGTAGACAACGAAAGTGTTGTTGATGATGAGGAGGACGAGGAGGTTCGAGATGCGAAGGACTTGCGGTTACTAGATAAATTACTTAAGGACCTTAGTGTTGACGCCGCTCCTCCTCCCATGGATCCCGCCAATCTTCATATGTTGGAAGAAGTAGACATGGATGATAGTGATCATGAGGATTATGTTCGACAAAGGCGGCATCGTGACAATGATGAGGATTATTTTTAATACATGTAATACTATGCATCTCTTAATAATTATGTTCTCGCTTTTTATTGTTTTCCATTTAATTTTGCATATTCACTAATTATTTATATCTAATTGCAGGTGATTCGAAAGATGCCTCCATCGAAGATCCCGAGGAAATTGATGGGTTTGGGGCATAAATTCAAGAGCATGAACGAGCTAGAAGGGTCCTCAAGCACTCCGCCACCACGGACACACACGGGGGGCGGGGGGGGGGGGGCGGGCGGGGCAGGGCGGGGGCGGTCAAGCACTACCGCCACCACCGGTGGAGGAGGAGGAGGAGGAGGAGGAGGAGGAGGAGGAGGCGCGGGGGGCGGAGGACCCCGACCTCTCGGCGTCGCAGGACCTTGACCTCTCGGGGTCGCGTCACTTGCAGCAGGACGGTGTGGAGGAGGAGGCCGGGGGACGCCCGGGGAGGAGGCCGAGGATGACAAGAGCGACGGTGCGGGCGACAGTGCGGGGGGGGTTCCGCGGGAGGGGTTCCTCTTCCTCTGCCGGGGGCGCTAAGAGGAAACCCTACTTGCGAGGCCCCTCCAGGACTCGAACCAAAAACCTCTACCGCACCAACGCCCCATCATTATACCGGATCCTCCAAGGTAATTTACTTTACATCCGAGCACTACTTTCTTAATTGTTAGTATGAAAAGCATAATATGAACTAATAATTATTCTTGATCATTTGGGCAGGTCTTTTGTTGGTGAGGATGGCGCTAAGTGCCGCCTTCCCAATGGCATTCTTGGTGTTTTGGTCAGGAAGCACTACCCGGCCACATTAGGACCGAGGACGGAGAAGATGTTCCCGTCACGTACTTTGGCCAGTACTTGGAGTTTGAAGATAACTACGATGACCAAGGCGCGAAAAGTACGCCAACAAGGGACAGCGTGTGATCCGTGAGGAGTGGGTAAGTCTATGTCGCACTATAGTGTACAAATACATCGCTTCAATTTCACATTGTTTGAAATAATGACTGAATACATTGCTTCTATGTGCAGGATTACTTCAAGCTCGCTGACGGATACACTCAGGAGCAGGGGAATGAAGTACGCCGCTCGCCTTGCTTCAAACTTGTGTCGGACATGTGGTACGAGGCACGCGCCGGCGGCCAGGTCATACTATGCTCTATACAAGAACACAACCCTCACGAAGGAGCAGTATAAATCTATTATTCTGACCAAAGAACAATACATGATGGTAAATACCGAAAGTTCATACTAAGTTTAATTATGCTTCAGTTGATATTCGAATATTTTCAACTTGGTGTCCTGTAGGTATGTCCGGAGTGGCTTTTCAAGAAGGAGCGGTCCTGGGATCTGATGACGGACAGGTGGGTCGGTAAAGATTGGGCGAAGATCCGCAAAGACTACCAGGACCGGCGTGCCATGATGCCCGGTGTTTCACACCATCAAGGCAACCATAATCTCTCGACCTACAAAAAAAGATATGTGAGTATTACCCAATTCTTATTTACTGATGCGCAACTCTGAATACTTCCTAACCATCCTACCTTTTTGTGCACAGGAGAAAACACATGGCGTGTCAGTGGGCACGCTCGAGGCCTTCACTCTCGCCCACCAAGGCAAGTCCTCGGATCCCAACCTCATCTACAACCCTGAGGCTCCGCGTGAAGCCTACTGCAGCGAGAGCGCCTACGATAAGGTAATCTGTTTTTTATTCAAGGTACATTTATCTTTGCATACTGTTCCTCTGTGTTCTAACTTTGTGTTGAAATAGGTCACCAAGTACACCGACGTGGCGAGGGAGTATTATGGAGACAGCTTCGATCCCCGCGGCCCACGACATTGTGGGGACGTTTCCATGATCGGCCGGAGGAGGGAAGAAGCACGGGCGGTACTATGTGGGTGATAGCGTCATCAACCCGCGCACCACACAGACCCTACCTCAGCTCAAAAAAAAGCCGCGGGGGCCGGTGATACGCGAGCGGCCAACCACTTACCGGGCTACGGTCTCGCACTCGAGGTAACTGTTTTTTTTATTCAAGGTTCATTTATCTTTACATATGTCTTTCTGTTCTAACTTTGTGTTCAAATAGGCCCGAGATAGAGGAAGCGAACAGGCGATCCGCGGAGGCTGGGAGGCAAGGGAGAGGGAGAAGGAGCGGTTCTACCGTGAGGCGGAGGCACGGGAGGGTGAGCGGCACCGGAAGAGCATGGAAGCTCTCCAACGGTATCTCGCGCTTGTTGGAGGCAAGATTGGTGAACAAGCCGCCTCCGGGGAGATCTTCTTCGCTCCACCACCCATCGCCGGTGTACCCCTACACCACCACCACCGATGTACGGTCCACCGCCGGGCGACGGCCAACCGTCAATCTTCGCTCCACCGCATGGTGCCTCTCCCGTGAGTTTCTCAAACTAAACTCCAAAATGAAATGGTATGGTGTTTGGAATGCACCATGAGATGTGCACTTGGTCATGTGGTTGTCGGCCATCGAGCCGTTGTTTTGTTGCAGGTTTTGGAAACCCCTCTGCGGGGGAGGTCTGCCGAAATTTCTAAACTAATTATCTTGTTTTTCTTTTTTTCAAGTCAATAGATCTACCATTCATTTTGTCTCACAAATGCAATATCTTTGCCTACGCGAGGATGTATCACATGCCTCGAACCCAACTTCGAATCGAGAACAATTGGGAACGAGGTGCGCAAACAAGCGGATAGGGGCACTTGGTAGTGAGGTTGTGATGGTTTAGGTGACAAACTAGTGAGGTTGTGAACTTGAAATTGTTGGATTTGAACTTGTGAACTAGTGAGGACGACAAACTTGTGACTCGTTGGATGTTGTGTAATATATGTGTCGTTTTGTGCTATATATGTGTGTTAATTGTCTGCTGCAACAATCTGTGTTATATATGGATATATATGTGTGTCAATTGTCTCAGCGTAACAAAAAAAAAAAAGAAAAAATGGATCTATCCCGTGAGCAGCTCACGGGATATCGATACATAAAGGATATCCCGTGAGCGGGTATAGCAGCTCACGGGATATCAACCGTATCTATCCCGTGAGCCGGTCTCGGCTCACGGATATCGCTGAAATATATCCCGTGAGCATAGCATAAGCCTCACGGGATATGGGTGGGACCCACGCCGACCGCGGGCGTGGCGGGGACACCCGGCCGTAACGGGCACGCCTATCCCGTGAGCTGCCCCGTTATGCTCACGGGATAGAGGGGGTCAGAACGGGGTTGCCTCCGCCCCCGTTGACGCCGCGGAGGCACCCCGTTAAGTCTTGCCCCGGCGTTGCGCACCGCCGCCACGGGATAGGATATCCCGTGAGTATAAACGAAGCTCACGGGATATCCCGCTATCCCGATGATTTCTATCCCGTGGGAGGTATCCGCGGAGCCACCACGGGCTAGCCGCCCGTGGGTTGAAGGGTCTATCCCGTGAGCGATGGCTCACGGGATAGCCCCTCGATTCCGTAGTGAACTCGAGAGTATTCATCAAACAGTCCTCTTAATACCTTTTGCACTCTCTCAAGATGTATGCCCCGCTTCACAAAGACCAAAGGATTGCCAGCATCGAAACTCAATGAACATGTACTTGAACCTTGGATCAAAAAACGACGAGGATGGATAGGGATACATATGACTCTATCCAATATTTGTTGAACTTCCTTTTTTATTCCTTTTAACATCTCTTGAGCATCATTATCCACTTCAAAAGCATCTCCATCCAAGGCCAACTTGATTTTCCATATCTCATGAAAATAGAGATTTGAGGTGTAAGATGAGGAGTAAGAAATCATCGTAGTGGCCTCATAGCACTCCTTTAACAATCTAAATACTACTGCCACTCTTTTCCCACTCCTCAAAAGAGAGGGTGCATATGTGTAATTTTTATCTGCAGTGCCAATGAATCAAATGCCCTTTTGCACTCCAAAGCCTCCTCAAGTAACCAATATGTTGACTTCCAATCGGTGGGAATATCCAACGAGGGGCCGGTGTTCACATGATATGCCATCTTGTGCAATAATCTCCTTAACTTTTGCTTTTGGGATTGCGATGATTGGATATAATTGACACTCTTATGAATCTTGTCCACAGTTGAATCAATAAGCTTTAACACATCATTGACAATATCATTTATTAAGTGTATGGCACAATGGTTGCGCAATAACTTTCCTTCCACGGGTAGAACTTTCTTGTGCACCAAATTTTGCTTCAAACATGCCAACCATTGTGTCATTAGCGCAGAATCGGATAGTGTGATCCCAAATATCTTTCCTTCGATGGTTTATTCCCCCCCCCCCCACCTTTCTCCCCGCTGTCGCCCCACGTGGGACCCGAGCCGCCGCGCGCCTCCCTTCCCTCCCTTCCCACCTCCCCCTCGCTCGCCTCGAGGCAGGGGCGCCGACAGCGAGGCGGCGCCTCCGCCGCAGCCGCGTGGGGGGCTCGGCGAGGCCGCCGCCTCTCATCCGCGCGGCGGCGCCAGCGGGCGGCGGCGGGAGCATAGCATAGTGGCGGGCGGCTCCTTCTTCCCCGCCGTCCCTCTCTTTCTCCCTGGTGGGTGGCACCGCTCGGGGCTCCGGGCTCCTGGAGCTGGGCGAGGCTGGATCGGAGGCCCCTGGCGCTGGATCCGACACCCCGATGGGGGATGGCTGGCGGTCCGGCCATGGGTGGGGCAGGCTGCTCGGCCGGGCCTCGGATCCGTGCGGATCCGTGGTGCTCTAAGGCTGGGGGCGCCCTGTGGGCGAAGACGCATATCCGGTGGTGGCTGGCGTTGGCTACGGCTGCGCGGGGTGTGGGTGCCATGCCGGCGGTGTGGGCCTTCGGCGGCGGCGTGCGGCGGCGTGACACGCGCGGCGAGACGCGAGGCTCGGTTCGGGGGGGCCCGACCGGAGGGGGTGGCGGTCGACGTACCGCGGCTGCCGTGTCACCGGCCGCGCGTCGATGCCCTCCGGATGGGGTTCTATGGGACAGCCGGGCGGCGGCGGCGGCGACGACGGCCGGCGGTTCCCCGGGTCCGGCTGGACACTGTATCTTGGTGGATCTCTTGGGCGAAAGCCGTGGCGACGGCGGCGCCCGTGGGCGTCGCTCCCCGTTGAGGGCGTCGTGCTCCCCCAGTCTCTTTGGGCGAAAGCCCTGTCCATCTTGGACGAGCGGCGGTGGCGTCCTAACGTCATCCCCTTCCTGAAGGCGTCGCTCTTTCGTCCAGGCTACGACATCGTCTTCGGCTTGTTGCCCTTCATCTTCGGCGACCGGTGTGCGTGTGGAGGGGGTTTGTGGAGTGAAGTCGGAGCTGCTGCGTTAGGGGACGTGGCTCGGCAACGATGACACGAGGCGAACCCCCTTTCTTCGTCGACTGGCCTGCTTCGGAAGTAGGGCAAGAGCCGGGGAGGGGCAGAAGGTTCAGGAATGGAAGTCGGAGCTGCTCTTCTTCTGAGCTGGGCAACGATGACCTGTTGTGGCCTTTCGCCTCGGGCTGTCTGTTTGTTTTTCGTTTGATGTCTGGGTCTGTCAGGGAAGTCGGAGCTGCGGGTTGCTTTGCAATCAGGCTTGACAACGATGACTCGAGGCAGTTGTGTACTCATCCGCGTCGTGTGGGTGGGAAGTCCCTTTGTGTGCGGTTGCACATGTTCGGCTACCCTTCTTGTACATACATTTCTACCGTCTTAATTGAGAGGCAGAGCTCCTGCCATTATTCTCAAAAAAAAAATCTTTCCTTCTATATTCCAATCTTGAATGGATTTGAGAATAGCATTGAAAATTTCCACACCATTAAGTGGCAGCTCTACAGCAAAGAACTTTATTATCCTCTTTTGCACTTTCCAATCACTGTCGATGAAGTAGCATCTGAGACACATATGTCCCATAGTTTCACTTGAGACCAATGTATTAGCACTCAATGAAATCTTACTATCTGCACTATTCAAAACCTCCAGAAGGATTGACTTCTGCTCTTCAAAACTTTTAATGCAGTCATTCCAAACCATTTTATAGTCTAGGCCAAATCCTGTCAACCAGCAAAAGAAGTTAGATCTCGACTTGATCTTTTTACTATTTAGTATAGTAATCACTAAGGATATGGAGCTGCTGTCATACCTAGAATTTCCACACACAAAAAGTAAACATCAGAAATTCTAAAATAATGTAATAAGAATATGTAGCACAACCATGCACCAACTAGAAAAAGGTCATTGTTCATATAACTGAGGAAATGAAACAGCAAGTTAAAAAAATCAGTTGAGTACCTTCTGTTGAAGCAGCGTGATTCAACAGTCTGATAATTTGTATAGAACAAAGCCACATGACACATCTTTTTTTTTTTTTTTTTTGTGTGTGTGTTCTAGTTATTCATAGAGACAGTGAAACAATATGCCAGTACCACTATGACTACATTTTCAGAAACAACCCACTACAAAACGTTTAAGGATGAAGCGCTCATAGTGTGGAGCATATGCAAAGTTGCGAACATTAATGGACAGAAGGGCAAAAATGTTTACATCTATTTTCATCACTCATTGTATAAACTTTTGTTTATTCTCATAATAGATTAATTCTGTTGCGATAGAATAAATTTGTTGATGACCCACAGCTTAGGAATAACATTGAACACAGCATTTAGTTCTTCCATTCAACAAAGAGAGTAGATAAATGAAAACTACTTTTAAGGGGGTAACCAGCAACCATGTGCTGAAAATTATTGGATCAGGGACAACAATATACCTTTACTTGCATAGAAACTTCTGTACGGATGATAGGCACAAGTGGTGACAAAATTCCTTTTGCCGAGGTTTCTGAACTTCATTGACTCGAGTTGGACCATGAAGCAACCAATGTCTGTCCTAAGAAAAATCACGTTATCATCTTCGTCGTACCCGTGTATTATCATGTGCCCTCTCTCGCTCCTAGACAGCCCAGTAATCTCTTCCAGCTTAACAGTCTTCCGCTGCACCCATCCGCCCACACCATCAGAATCTACCTTCCTGTCCCACAGGTCCAGTGTTGAGTGTGTTGAAATGGCGAGGCCAACATCGCTATTCTCCGGCAGTATGATATGATAGTTGTAACTGCACGAATTATTATGCCAATCCCATGGTCCGCGCAGAGCACCGCGCCGTTGAAGACGATCTTCTTTTTGTCATCGAACTCCGGCGGGACGGGCACGCAGAGGCGGTCCCTGGTGGCGGGGTTCCACACGAGGAACTGGTGGCGCGTGCGGTTGAAGACGAGGACGCGGCCGTGGCGGACGCCGAGCAGGTCCCCGCAGTCGTCTTGGTTGCGCCACAGGGGAAAACGCGTGGCCGGGACGGCGTCCGGCGGGTCCAGGACGGATTGGAACCAGGGGTACCCGACTTGGCCATGAAGACGCCGAGGAGCGGGCCTTCCCCGTGGCGGGCGCGGAACCGGCAGAGGAAGCCGGGGTCGGAGACGAGGGCGGCGCCAGCGCGTGCAGACGGACGCGGCGCGGGAGCGTGGAGGGCTGCGGCGGGAGGCGGAGGAGGATATCCGCGAGGAGGTCGTCGTTTTCCAGCGCCCGGGGGTCGCCGCAGGCGAGCTGCGTCGGCGGCGAGTCATGGCGTTGCCGTCCCCTCACCGACGGCGACGCGGAACAGAAGGCGGCGCCGCGCGGCACTTGGAAATGGGAATGGATCCACGCTCACTCGGGATATGAACAGCTGGATGGGTCCACTCGTCAGTGCCTCACTCGACCAATGGAAAATCCACATGACTGGATCCGTAAACAAGATGGAATTTGCAGACCACCCCTAATTCCATATGAAACCTAACTCTGAACCTTACAATCTCGAAACCCTAAACCCAGTGTTAGAGCATCTTCAAGAGACACCTAAACCCTCTCCTAAATTTTTCGCAAAAAAAAAAAAAAAAAAAAAAAAAAAAAACCCTCTCCTAAATATAAATTTAAGAGTATTAGAGAAAAACTCACCTCCCCTCCAATAGAACCCTAAACCCATTCCTACCAATAGCAACATCCTAAGGGCAACTCTAGTATTTGGTTCGAACCAAATTGACAAAGCTCTAACACAATTGAACAAAGTTCGCATGCTCCAGTGTTGCATCCGATTTCTGCTTCAAGAAAAATAATAAACAACTCTGAACTACCGTTTTTGATGGAGCACCATGCCATTGTACAGGCTAAAGCGGACTGCATGCAATATTTTATTCGGTTGGAAGCGAACCATATGAAACAACTGCTTTGAGAACCGACGACGATGGTTCGGCACACTGCAGCATCCTCGGTTCACTTTATTCGCGTGCTCCCTACTCTATTTTACATTCAAATAAAAAAAGATAGGGTACTCATGTGTTAGGGGAACTGTTGGAAATAGGGGGGAAAAATGACTAGGATTGCTTCCTACTCCCTCCGTCCCAAAAAGAGGGTCCTTCGGACATCATGTTTGATCGACTGTTTTATTCAAAAATTTTGTGTGCAAATTATAAATAAATAAATCATTATTAATATATCTTTAATGATAAAATAAGTCATAACAAAAAAATTGAAGAAGAACCTACCTGAACCGTGATCGCAAGAACCTACGAACCCTAATCGATTAATGCAGGCAACCCCGATCGACGGAAAACTAGCTGAACCCTCGGGTCGTAGGAACCTAGCTGAACCCCGCTGCGAGGCAACCCCGATCGACGTAAACCTAGCTGAACCACGATCGCAAGAACCTAGCTGAACCCTAATCGACACTGTAGTAGATACGGGGACGCACCTGATCACGCGTGCGAGGAGGAATCCTCTCGTCAAGACGGAGGCCGTGCTAAGCGCGAGAACGATCTTCTTGTCACGGCGTAGGAACGATCTTTCGTCCACGGCGGCCGTGCTAGGCGCAGGAACCCTAGCTGAACCACGATGGACACTGCAGTAGATACATAATTTGATTGTCCCATTCTTCATGGAAATAGTTATTCTCTAGAGTTGGTGCATTTGGACAATAACTATTATTCGCTGGAGTGGGTGCATTTGGATGATATGAAATGATTTATTTCAATAAACAGCAACCAGATTTTGCAAGATTAATAGAGAGGTTTAAGTATGAATTCACCTTGATTATCCATAGGGCAGAAAGAGCATATCTCCCGGGCATTTTAGAATGGTTATATATAACAGCTTGATCTAGTTCCTATTGGTTTCTGTACTTTATCTGTAATCTAAGAACCCTCTTTATATTCTGACATTTGTGTATCTTTGTTTTTCATATATTATAATCAAGTAGGGGCTTCCCCTCAACTCAGCAAAATAGTAACTTTGGAACTTTACTGAATTCAGATTACTCATGAAACACTGTAGTTCAATACACAACACATAAGAAATGACCTGTGAAATGATATCTCAAGGATCATGAGAGCACATAATTCATGCTTTAGAGGTTTCATATCCCCTGGAACAACACACCTTGTCAGAGATATCTTGAACTACAGTCATCACTGCTCATGTACGGATAAACATCAAACGCAAATGAAAGTTTGTTGATCTCTGAGTCACGACTCACCAGGTCAATTGGACTACACTCTACATATATAACTAGATTAATTCTTACGAGTACATTTCACTACTGACAACTTCATACAACATGCAATGTCAATTACCACATGGAACATAGCACTGCCCACAACATACGAAGTTGAAGAACCTGCACGAACAAGCCATTTTCCGAATATCAGCAATCAAACAACAGCTCCAAATACCTGCAGGATAGCATTCCCATTAGTAAATCCAAACAGGATGAGTCGCTAAAGCAAAAGTGAAATTCTACCCAATTCTAACATTATCCTGCAGTACTAATATCCAAAAGAGTGTGATACCATTGACCATGGTGGAACATATAGCTCAATTTCCAAAGTTTTTTAGTACTAAAGAAAACATTACAGACAGAAAACAACACCAACTATAGAAGAACAGTTTGTTTGCATTTGCATGTCTTCATTTAAATTGTTGACGTGCTCTCAAGTCTTTGGCAAATCATAGTAGCAAATAACGGTTTAATTTAATGGTTATGGCCCATCAAGGGGACTCCCATTAGTTTGTCAAGTCATACATGGCAGGAGTAGAAAAAAAAAAGTAGAAATATCAAGTTTCCAATTCATGTTACATTTAGATATGTACTCTCTATTTCTTTTTATAAGGTGCATACTTATTCCAAAGATTCAGACTTTATATCTTTGACTAGTCGCTAATCTTACATAATGTAACTTTTATTATATGAGGATGATAACTTCAGTTCAAATTTGAAAGTACTTTCTTATGATTATGTTGCTACAAACATTATACTCTAAGAGAAATTACTGGTCAAAGTTCAGTTCCGGGGACCCTGTGGAGTCAAAATGCACCATATATTTAAGATGGAGGGATTAATAACATTTCATCAAGGGTCTACCTTGAGCCCATATCTCTTTGTCTTCGTAATGGATGAGGTGACAAGGGACATTCAAGGGGATATCCCTTGGTGTATGCTCTTTCCAGACGATGTAGTGCTAGTCGATGAAAGCCAGGCAGGAGTGAATAGGAAACTGGAGTTGTGACAATAGACCCTTGAGTCCAAAGGTTTTAGGAGTAAGTCGTACTAAAATAGAATACATGAGATGCGACTTCAGAATGCTGCACTAGAGGAGGGAGAGGTGAGCTTGGAAGGACAGGTGGTGCCTAAGAAAGATAACTTCCGTTACCTAGGATCGGTGCTAGGGGAGGATGGAGATATTGATGCGGACGTTTGCCATAGGATCAAGGCAGGGTGGGCAAAGTGGCGCCAAGCATCTGGCATTCTCTGTGACAAGAGGGTACCACAAAAGCTTAAAGGCAAGCTTTATAGAACGGCGATTAGACCCACTATGTTGTATGGTGCTGAATGTTGGCCTACAAAAAGTCAACATGTCCAAAAGCTGAGTGTCGCGGAAATGCATATGTTGCTTGGACTTGTGGTCACACAAGGATGGACTGGGTTCGGAATGATGATATACGTGACCGGCTAGGGATAGCACCAATCGAAGAAAAGCTGGTCCAACATCGGTTGAGATGGTTTGGCCAAGTCCAAAGGAGACCTCCAGAGGCACTAGTGCGTTATGGGGTCATAAATCGGAATACCGGTGTGAGGAGAGGAAGAGGGAGACCGAAGATGACTTGGGGAGAGGCAATAAAAAAGATTTGAAAAGTTGGGATGTACCTAGGGATTTGTGTTTTGACAGAAATGCTTGGAAAACAACTATTGCCGTGCCTGAACCATGACTAGGGGTTCATGCTGGGTTTCAACTCTAGCCTACCCCCACTTGCTTAGGACTAAGAGGCTTTGTTGTTGTTGTTGTTGGATTAACAGCATTTCATCAATCACTAAAAAAGATGAAATTTATTAAACTCAAATGATAGACATAAATGTAGGGATGGGTCTTTCATGCACATGCACTCAATTTTCTCAATTGATATTGACACCTTGTAAAATCATGTCAACATGATGGGTGATCAATAAAGAAAAGAATCCTAAACATCTAGCCTTGGGATATTGTATGACAATGCTCATAGAAATCGCATCAATTTCTGGTTACAGATTCAAGTTAAATAGCAAAAGCAATTAAGGGTGCGTTTGGTTCTAGAGCTAGCTTGCCTCGCCTTGCCTACACAAGCAAGTTTTACCTTGCCAGCCCAGGCGAGTGAAAAACACTCTCCCAAAGAGACTAAAATTCAGGTCTTGCAAAAAGTTATTTACTGTGGTGATTGTTTTGTTCCTGAGATATCGAGGAATCTAATAATTATTTACTTCAAATGGGACTCCAATGAAAGGTAAACTGATGGTATGTATTGCTCTCCATGTTTACAGTGAGATAACGGAGAGGTAAAAGATAGTATGTGGATCTGAAAGAAAAGAGCGTTGCCTCACTCCTGTAACCTGGGTTTTATTCCTAGGCATGAGCCAGGGTCAGACCGGTTCCAAAGTACTATGTTTTCAGATACCAGTTCATTGTGTCCTTTTTAGAATTAGTAAAAGCCCCCAGTCCGTATGCATTGAAACAGGACCACAGTGTGATGTGTTTACAGCACCAAAGGTCGGATCTCAGGAGAGGGATAGAAGGAAGCAGCCTCCATACAGCCTTCTGCTCAAAAAAAGACAGAACTACTATCCCCAACTAAACACTGGCCTAGGATGCTCTCCACGCTAACAGAAAGTTAAAAGAAACAAGAGACACCAGCATCGGGGAGCTGCAGCTGCAGCTGCACCACTATCTTTAGTTTTTGCTTTTTGATAACCATGGCAGCTGCACACCAATATCTCAGTATCATTTCATTGTTAGACATTGCCTAAGAAGTTCAAACATTTCAATTAGCAAAACAACATTATGTTACAGTTAACACAAAACAGTGACAAATGGGAATAGTAGGCGCGTTCCTTATTGATTGCATGGACAGATATGAAAATCTTTCTATTTAATAGTTAATATGGATAAAATATGGCGTTTGTGTTCAATGGAGACACTTAGTAGCTTGGTATTCCTAAAGAAACAAGCAAATATTCCATAGAAGTATGTATGTGTAACAAAGGAACTGTTTTTTTCAGAAATAAGGAGAGCTATGTATCTTTTAATCAAACAAAGAGAGAAAAGGGTACAAGAAACACAAAAAACACACATAAACAAAAACACACGCAGCCCCATTACAAATACTGAGAAACAATGTTTTGCAGACATATTTGTTGAACCCACAATGACTAACCCAACATAGAAAATATAACCATCACTGAATACAATTGACTATATTTACTCCCACAACGTAAAGACAAGATGGTACCTGCAGTCTAGAAGCTTGAGTGAGGATAAATGTAGGCAATGTTTGTTTCTTCAGACACTTTCTTGAACTTAAATGAAGCAAGTTGGATCATGAAGGTGCCAATATGTGTCCGCAGAAAGAGCACATTATTCTCCTCATCAAAACCTATTATGTGTAGAGACCACATATGCCACTCGGGTCCCAGCGGGATGACAGTGTTGAGAGGAACAGTTTTGCACAGCACCCAATTAGCAGCTGTTGCTAGATTTGCGTCCCTCTCCCAGAACTGGATGCGAGGCTCATCGAAAACTATAACACCAAAACAACCATTCTCCGCTGGCACGATCTGGAACCTGAAATCAAACTTGGCCTCTGTATGCCGTGGTAAGAAGGTGATGCCAAGTGCCTGTCTTCCCAAATCATACTGAAGGATCCTACCGCAATTGTCCAACCAGTAAATGGCATCACCAATAAGGGTACCCGGGTAACGTATGAAGCTGATAAGAACCGGGGTAGCCCATGTCGCGACGACAGCCCACACACCGGGATCTGATGAGTAAACGGAGGCGGACACTCGCCATTCCATAACCGGCAGACAATGCTATCAGGCGGAATGAGAGGCGGTCGATGCTGCAGGGACCACTCACCACGGCCACCGTGAGAAGCCTAGGTAGCTCGACCTGTGGGGCGAGTACGCCGGACCGGAGGCCGGAGATGGGATCGAACACCAGGTACTCCTTACCCCAATTCTTGCAGAGGACGAGGCCGTGGCGGCAGCCCACGACATCCCAGCCCACGGAGGACACGCGAGCGGCGAGGGCGCGGCCCTGAGGGTTCCGCGTGGCGGCGAAGCCCCATCGTGGCGGAAGAAGCCGAGGAGGGGAGGAGTCCGGCGGCGCCCGCGGAACCGGCGGAGGAAACGTGGGTCGGTGACGAGGCGGCGCCAGCGCCTGCAGACGGCGGCGGCACGGAGGAGGGCGGTCGGCTGCGGAGGGAGGCGGACGAGGATCTCCACTAGCAGGTCCTCGTCGTCCGGCAGGGAGGTGGCCCGGCGGCGGCAGGCCATCGCGGTGCTTGGCAGCTTATGTCTGCTGGGCAAAGGTGTGCAGCGTGAAGATAAGCAAAGAACAGGAGTCGTATTGATTAATTTTAATTATATGTTTTTTCATCTCCATTCATAATCTCATCAACTAAAACAATCTCTACTATAATGTCCCACTTTTATCTATTTTTAGACCAACGGCTCACCAACCAACGGATTAAAGGATCTCTACTATAATGTCTCACTTTTATCTATTTTTTAGACCAACGGTTCACCAACCAACGGATTAAAGGACGAAGGGCTGAGATCAAAAAGTTTGTCACACAAGTCTTACACCCTCACATTCACCCCGACGCCCACGCCTTCATCACCACGGAAACAGGTCCTACGGCCACAGTTCGATTCACGGGAAAGCACGGGAAAAAAAAATAAAGAAAAATACGTTCGACGAACGACCTTAAGCGGCGAACCTCGATCCAGCGCGGCGCGAGGAGAGCCACCAATGCCGCGACCGGTGTGGCAACGCGGTCCGACCGGGCGGCGCACTTTCGTGGGCGCAACGATCCAGCCCGAGCGAGACGAACTCAGCGTCGTGGCGGCGATCCAACCCGGCGAGGTGATCCACGGTGTCGGGGACTGGCGGCCACATTCCATCAGCGTGAAGAGGAGTTGGTCTCCGGCGTTGTCGTGTCGAGGAGGTAAATCATCGATCTATCCATACTGTTCTTCTTGCTGATACTTATGGTTTCCTTAAGCGCGGCGAACCTCGATCCAGCGCAGCGAGGAGAGCCACCAATGCTGCGACCTGTGTGGCAACGCGATCTGAGCGACGGTGGCACTCGTGGGCACAACGATCCAGCCCGGCGAGACGAACTCTCAGCGCCGTGGTGGCGATCCAGCCCGGCGAGGTGATCCACCAGCGCCGGGACCTGCCTTAGCAATTCAACCTGGCGGCGACTATCAAGGCGGCCACATTCCATCGTGTGAAGAGGAGTTGGTCTCCGACGTTGTCACGTGGAGGAGGTAAATCACCGATCTGTCCATGTTGTTCTTCTTGCCGATACTTATGGTTTCCTTAAGCGCGGCGAACCTCGATCCAGAGCAGCGAGGAGAGCCACCAATGCAGCGACTTGTGTGGCAACGCGATCTGACCGGCGGTGGCACTCGTGGGCGCAACGATCCAGCCCGGCAAGACGAACTCTCAGCGCCGTGGCGGCGATCCAGCCCGGCGAGGTGATCCACCAGCGCTGGGACCTGGTGGCGATCATCAAGGCGGCCACATTCCATCGTGTGAAGAGGAGTTGGTCTCCGACGTTGTCGTGTGGAGGAGGTAAATCATCGATCTATCCATGTTGTTCTTCTTGCCGATACTTATGGTTTCCAATCGACATGCCAGTGCTTTTATGGCGCCTGTGGATAGCGTTGCCCGTCCGTGCTATGCTGCGCTGTCGTGGCTGGTTAGATGGTACCGAAATACAAGGAAAGTACACAAGGAAGTACCAATGTTGTAACTTAGATGGTTCATCTGACAAAAAACGATCTGACTTTCCGATATATCTGGTTTAAACTAAGAGCTTCCAAAAGCAAAAAACCATAGCGTTAGCACGGGCATTATACTAGTATAATCTAAGAGCCGCAAAATATAAGCCCTTGCTTTGATAGCTACAATCGCAGAACTGTGACACGCACGAGACATTTTTTTCCCATATTCAATTAAGAGAAGTGGAAAATTACATCCTAGCAGACCCCCTCGCGAGCTACCAGGGGCTGACCTGGCGAAACACAAACACAACAACAGCAATAGAATACAAAAAACACCAGCCTACTATGCATGCATAAAAGAAAAATACATCAAACAAATGGTCGCCAACCAAGGGAGGGGGAGCCATGGTGGCAAAGCATCCACAGCGAGCAACGATGGCAAAGCATCCGTCTACGAACCCGGTGGCGACAAAGCATCCGCCAACGAACCAACCATGGAGTCTTCAATCTCGGCAACTCAACGGTTGCCCGAGAGGAAGCCGACGACAGACACAATAGCAAAGCATCCGCCAACGAATCAATTCAGCGGCCATCACTCCCGGCAACTCAGCAGCTGCCTAGGAGAAGCCAACGCCAGACACATCGGCTAAGCATCCGCCAATGAACAATCTAGCAACCATCACTCCTGGCAACTCAACAACTACATAGGGAGGCCAGCGCCGGACATAACGGCAAAGCAACCGCCAGCGGACAAACGATAGTGGCACCCTCGACCACCCCTAGCGGACAGCCCAAAGCGAAGATGAAGCCGAAGCACGGCGGACATAGCACCAAGGAACTTCTCCGACAAGGGTGGCCAATAACGAAGCCTTGAAGAAGTAGGTAACGTCCACAGACGCTAGCAACGTTGAGGAGGTGCAAGAAGGACTTTCGTCCTGGAATCAGCCCGACCGCCCACTGCAGACGAACGGGCTCTTCGGACGGCGCCTTCATGAAGGAGAATGACACGAGTGGCACCATCGCCGCCGACCCGGCAAGAGTCGGCAGGGTTTTCACCCAAGAACATGCTCGCCATGAGCGTAGGATGATTACCTTGGCCCCGACCACCGGAGGCAAGCCGGTCAGCCATGCACGACAGAGATCCCGCCCGCGCCCAGCGCCGTGCCGAAGCGGGGCGGCACCCCCTGCGCGAGGAGCGATGACAAGTCGCCGTACATCACCGAGGCGGAGGGAGGGAGGGCCGGGCCTCCGCAGCACCACGCTACCGCCGTGGGGGCCACCTGCAGCCAAGGCAACGGTGGAAGGAGAAGGACGCCACCGTCGAGACCACGGTGGAAGGAGAAGGACGCCATGATCGATGAGAGAACCTCGATCGTTCTATGTTGGATTATCGATGCAATGCAAGAGTGTGCGTTGTTATATGTGGGATTATCGGCGGTGATGTCCAAGCAAGAAGGGGGTTGTTGTCACCTTCATCACCTTGTGTTGGCACAACCGGATGTTTGTTTCGATATGGTCAATGATATCCTGGCTTTATGGTGCCCGTGTGTGTATATTGTCAGTTTGTAACGCGACGGCCAAAGAAAGGGAAGGCCACCGTTGAGCATGGAAATGGAATCTAGTCTCACATGTGAAATATAGTACTGTTGGAAAATTATCCCTTTGGGAAATTATATTTCGTATGTAAAAATCATGATAGGTATCGTGTATATATCTACCATTCTCATACTATCAAATAAATTAAAGTATATTGTCACAAATGCACACACACATAAGAAAATAGTACAAAATATAATTGATAGAAAATTAAACCATATTGATCGAGACCGGTGCGTTAAGATGAAGGTAAGTTCAATGTCGGCCTCGCCGGTCGGTCGACGCTGCCACACGAACTTTGTATCCAAGATCAAAGCCTCGTTGGTTGGAGATTTAGTAATAGAATTGCTATTTAAATGTCAAGTTTGACAACTTAACTTTTATTCACTTTGGATCAAAACTTTGTCTTCGAGTTTCAGTGGACCATAGTGCTTTGTTACATTGGTCGATGCAAAAAGCTAGGATATTATAAATGTCGGCGAACTTGAAGTATTGAGAGTATCTCCAACAATACTACCTAAAACACAACTTCTACTTCGTCTATTTAGGAGCCGGAGCCGTGCGGAGCAGGGCAAGCAAGCCCCCGCCGTGTCGGAGTGCCGCGTGGAGGAGCCGCCGGGGAAGGGCCGCGCGTGGCGGAGGAGCCGCTTCGGGGAGATCCGCCATGAACAGCAGAAGCACGCTTAGCTAATCCTCACTCGACTTGAACACCCTGTCGTTCCACCCAAAAATCCCATCTCCTCGCTTACAAAGGAGACAACATGATACATGGATATGCAGGAAATCAAAACCACAACTAATTGTGCACCAACCTCTTATCTCCGAGCGTTCGTTTTTGCTTTGAGATTCGTGCATCAATGTTTTTTTTGGTAGGACAACTCTATGCAGCAGTGTGGTATTTTGGAAAATGGGTAAAAGTGGGCTGCTCTGCACAAATCACGGAGCAAACTAAGCCATTGGATAAGGGGTGTGCGCCCACCTTGTGCTGGAAAATGCAAGTTGGACCTGCGACCCCAATCTTTTCGTCGCCTTTGGCTGCAGCACCGTGTCTTGGAGTTCATGTCATCAGATTATATACAAACTGTAGATCAATTCACAAGATGTTATATCACTACGGATTCGCCCGATTTCCCGTGAGTGGGTTACTCCACGGGGAAAGCCTTTTCCGTGGGTAACTCACGGGAAAGCAAACACGGGAAACAAAGCACCGCGAAAGAAACATTTCCGTGAGCAGCATCGATAATCACGGGGTATCCTTGGGGGGGGCGACGTCAACGGGGGACGTTGGAACCCCCATTATGGCCTACGTGGGCGAGGGAGGAGAACGGCGTTTTGGCCGGCTTTCCCGTGAGCTGTAACGGCGTTGCTCCTCACGAGAAAGGACCCTTTCCGTGAGCTAGGGGGTGCTCACGGGAAAGTTTTGGTCTCTTTCCCGTGAGCCAGCCTGTGCTCACGGGAAAGTTTTGGTCTCTTTCCCGTGAGCCAGCATTTTGCTCACGGGAAAATTTTTTTTTTTTTTGTTCCAGCACATAATTGACACACACACACACACACACACACACACACACACACACACACACACACACACACACACACACACACATATATATATATATATATATATATATATAAATACCACAGATTTCTCACATATCACATATATAGCTCAATAATCCACAATACCACATATATTACATAAAATCCAACAAGTCACGAGTTCACAAGTTTAACAACCATATGTTCAACCATCACAATGACTTCACAAGTTCAAGTTCACAAGTTTATCACCTAAATCATCACAACCTCATGAGTACCAACGGCCCAGCCTTCTTGTTGCTCCGCCTTTCGGTCCCAAATGTGATGGTTCGGAGATGGGTTCGAGGCATGAGATTGATCCTGCACGTAGGCAAAGATATTGCATTTGTAAGACAAAATTAAAGGTAGATTCTATTGACTTGAAAAAAAAGTAAGATAAATTGTTAGAAATTTGGCAAAGACCACCCCCCAGCACGGAGGGGTTTCCAAAACCCGCAACAAAACAACGGCTCGATGGTTGACAACCACATGTCCACGTGCACATCTCATGGTGCATTCAAAACTCCAGATCATTTCCATTCACATTCATATATGCATATTTGGAGTTAAGGTAGACAAACTCACCGGAGAGGCTCCAGCCGGTGTAGGGAAGATTGACGGTTGACCGTAGACGGGCGGTGAACCGAAGACCGGTGGTGGTGGTGGAGGGAAGACCTGCGGTGGAGCGAAGACGATCTGCGACTTTCTGCGACTAGTACATGTTCTTTGGCGGTCGTGACCTCGCGGAAGCAAGCCCCCAAAGACCGTCAACATGTCGTCAAAAAGCCGTCTCGACTAATATTGCACCGGGCCTTCAAGTCCATAAGGCGTGAAATGGCATCTAGTCGAGACCTCACAATAGTCGTGAAGGGGTTTTACGTGCGCCTCCAACATGGCATAGTAGGCCTTTGCGGTTTCTTCCGCTCCTCCTCCCCCTCATTCCCATGTCCTTGACCAAAGTTTCGGCATGAAAGTCATCTATCATGTCTCCTACCCGGCATCGAAGCAAGATCATCGATCGCGTTGCCTCACCACCTAGGGCGCCGGCGGGGGGAGAGCGGGGGCGGGGGCGAGGAAGACGCAGCTCGAGGTTGACGACGACGGGCGTCCGGGCGGGCCTTCGTGGGCCACTAGGTGGGCCGCCTCGGTCGGCGCCTAGCACGCCCGGCCGTACAGGGCATCTAGGGCGCAGAGCACCGACACCGATGCTAGTGGCGGCGCGAACTGGCTCGACGCGCCTACCTCGCCGATCCGGCGACGACGCGCCGCCATCGGCTGG
Organism: Hyparrhenia diplandra; assembly: GCA_015847255.1. Classification (NCBI taxonomy): domain Eukaryota; kingdom Viridiplantae; phylum Streptophyta; class Magnoliopsida; order Poales; family Poaceae; genus Hyparrhenia; species Hyparrhenia diplandra. The sequence goes on from JADLZK010007877.1 coordinate 290,069, forward strand.
TGAGGAAGAGGAACACATCGATTTGGGTTTGCATGCGAGACAACAGATAAATGGGGCGTGCGATGCTCTCGCTTACCGGTAAGGGGGGATCGTGATGGACTCCGGCGCCGGAGGGAGCTCGTTGCCGGCAAGAGATGGAGGGCGGCTCGTCTTTGTGCTTTCCCGGCACGGTGGCGTTAGATCGGGCCGTCGGGAGAAGAGCTTCTTGCTCGAGGGAAGCAGTAATCAGCAATGGCGTTCGAGTCAACGGGGTTAGGAACAAGAAAGTGAACTGCCTGACTCTGTTATGCATGCCTGCCCGTACTTCTCGGGGGAGTGGAGTCAAGGTCAAGCACAATTGCATAATACTCCCTCCATTCTACTCCCTCCATCTCAAATTATAAGTCGTTTGGCTTTTTTGACTCCAAGTTTGACCATTTGTCTTATTCAAAAAAATTTACGTAAATATAGTCAAATTTAAGTCATTCTTTAAGAACTTTTATTAATAAAAAAGCCCACGGCAAAAGAAGTGATATTTTGCACAAATTTTTGAATAAGACAGTGATCAAACTTATTGTCAAAAAAGTCAAATGACTTATAATTTAGGATGGAGGAAGTAGAAAACATGCAATTCTCACGTTCGAGGAGTCAAACATTACAAACTTTGACTAAAATTATATCACAAAATACTAAGGCTTATGAGACAAGTTAAGTACCTTAAATTAGTTATAAAATATATTTTCATAATAAACTTATCTCGAGACATAAATCCTAACACTTTTTTTCTATAAATTTGGTCAAAGTTGAGAAACTTTGACCGGTACATTTCCACAATTAGAGTATATGCCGACCAGTAACTCTACCAAACGGTGGGTGGAGTTGGCCCATATCCATGGGCGGGCTTGCATTTTCCACAACAGGTGAGCGCACACACATTATTCAATGTCTTAGTTTGTTCCGTAATTGATACAGACAATCCACTTTTACCCACTTTTTTTAAAAAACACACTACTGCATAGAGTTCTCTAACTAAAAAAAAAAGATGCCGTTTCATGTGTTAATTGGAGCACTGGCCCAACGTAAGGCCCGGCCATCCGTCATGCCTAGCCCACCAGGCCTGCTTGGGCGAACCTAATTAATGCACTTATCGTCCAGCATTGTTGCTGGCTTTTGCTGCCATAAACGAGTTCGGTAGAGCTCGTAACAGCTTTCTTCTTCTTCTTCTTTTCTCCCTTTACGACCCATAAAATATTTTCCTTTTTTAAGATCGCACCGGTGTTACGTTTTTCATTAAGCAGATAAAAGATGATACAAACAACAGTAACGTCCAGGTTACCAACAACGCAACACGACGCACATCACCCTACACTAAAGAAGCTCTTGGTTTACATTGTTTCGAAATATGCTCCACTTGTCGAACTACGATCATAGCCTAGATAACAGCAACGCGAGCTGCCTGAAACTCGCCGATACCCACGTCGTTGCCTCCTCCATAATGAAATCTGCGAGCTGAGCTGCAGTTTTGGGCATGGCGTTGAATGTTTTTGAATTGCGCTCCAGAAACTAGCCTAGCAGAAAGAATAAAGAATCGAAACCACGGCGCCACACCTTGGGCACGCGCTTGCGGCTGTCCAACCACCACTCCATGGCCGACCCTCAACAACGAGGATGATATTCTGGAGCTGCACACTAGCTAAAACGATGCTCCAAACTTCTCTGCTAAAACAACATCCCAATAGAATATGATCCATAGTTTCTAGCGCTTCGTCGCACATGACGCATACATAAGAAGGTTGCGGACCATGGCGGAACCTCCTATCTCATGTCCAGCAACGGCCATGCAGCCAGAAGAAGAAACGGACACAAGGCGGAGGCGCCGTCTTCCAAATCTGTTTCGCCCCGAGCAAGGGGGCGGAGCCTAGGAACATGGCCGCATAAGTCAATGTTGTTGAGTATTCTCCAAGAGGCACCAGGTGAACGTATCAGGCTCGGAGGTGAGCTGAATCCCCTCGCAATCACAAAGGTCGTCGAATTCAACCAGCAACCGTATGGCTCTTGCTCCAATGATATGCCGCACCCAAGCGAAGTTGGGCAGAGCCTCGGTCACCCGCGCCTTTCTTTTCCGCACACCGACAGCCTCGAACACCGAGGGCACGATCATCTTTCTATAATAATATTTTTCTGTCACCAAACATCTCATATATCTATACCTACCAATAAAACGAAAAAATTCTTGTTCACATTTTTTTTCAACCTGCCTGCTGTCCGCCTCTCGCTCTCCGTACCAAATACAAATCCAACCGCTCGGTCTCGCACTCGGTATATTTATGCTTGGATCGAGTGCGTGGCCAATCAGGACTCCGGCTACGCGATCCGGCTCGATTATAGAGATTGATCCTGTGCGTCGTTAGAAACAACTCGTCGATCACCAATTGGTTTCCGATTTCCTTTCCTGTTCGGAGTTTATTTTTACGATTTTTTTCCTTTCTTTTCTCCGGTTTCGGTTAATAAGCTTGGTTACATTTTTTTTTTTCCATTCCGTTTTCTTTATTTTCCACACATTTTACTGGACGTACGTGCATGTTTTCATTAAATTCTTTTCATGTTTTACGATCAACCGTCGCCGGCTACCAAATCTAGCAGCTCCTGAATTAGCCCTTGTTTAGATGGCTAAAATTTCTAACCCAACTTCCAAGTTTTTCCACTCTTTCTCCATCACATCACATTAAATACATCAAAAGACATATGTTCGGAGTATGAAATGTAGGTAAAAAAAATAACTAATTACACAGTTTAGATGTACATTGCGAGACGATTCTTTTTGAGCCTAGTTACCCTATGGTAGGATAATATTTACCACAAACAAACCAAACATGCTACGGGGAGTTTCAACAGTGCTTTTTGCAAATTTTTCTGACATCTAAACAAGGCCTTAAGATGCATGTGAATATGAAAATACAAAGGTTATGGGGGTGTTTAGTTGGTGAAATATTTTGGGTTCGACTACTGTAGCACTTTTCGTTTGTATTTGTTAATTATTGTCCAACCATAGACTAACTAGGCTTAAAAGATTTGTCTTGCACTTTTTCAGTTAAAATGTGCAATTAGTTTTTTTGTTTAACTATATTTAATACTCCATTTTGAACCAAATATAAAATAGACCAAATATAAAATACAATATCAAATCAAGACCAATATCAATTCAGGAGAGTAGAGAACCGAATTAAGGCCATCATGATTTAGATCGAGACCAAATAGAGTACAATACTGCTCCACATCAAGACCATATACACAACAAATCGAGGTAGGGCCTCATCGCGCCCCCAGGACCCGGCCTGCTTTCGCCGTGGAGGCAGCGGCCGCCCAGTCCAGCAAGATCCACGCGAGGCCTGAGGCGCCGCAAACCAAGCATATAGGTGTGAAGAAAATCAACAGAAAATTGAGGATGGGAACCACCTTAGCCGCCACAACTAGCTTCACGCCGCTGTCATCGCCCGGCTACCAAATCTAGCGGCTCATGTTCGAGGGCGGCTAGCTGCCTGGCTGCTGTGCATGGAAGGAGAAAAGAAAATGGGAAGGTTGATTCGTAGCCCTTGGATTCACATCAGCAGCTCATGTTACTTTGCCATTAGGGTTCCCCATCTTGGGTTGTTAATGGGCCTCAAGGGGGAGATGCAAGGGGCTCCAACAGGCGGCACATATGGAGCACCAACCATAGGCCTCTGTTGGTCGTTTGGCTTTACTCTAGTAAAATTGAGTTTTGTATTTCTCAGAATTTAGCTTCTGGTGGAGATGAACACCAAATAAAACCAGATCGAGACACCCACGGACCAAAATCGAGTCTACCACAGACTAAAGTAGGCAATAGAACCAAATCGAGAGACCTACGAACAAAGATCGAGCTTACCACAAACCAAAATTCGCCGGAGCACGGCTCGCAATGACGAGGCGGAGCTCGAGCGACGACGACCCGAGCTCAGGTGCGGTTGCAGGCCACAGAGCGTCGCTGGGATGGCGGCAAGGTGAAGCTCAGCCATGAGAGCTAGCTAACGGCAGCGGCCACCGAGGCGTGAATCTCGGCAAAGAGGAGCACAGGCACGGGCCGCAACAACGACATGGAGTTCGAGCACGACGGAGCTTGATATATATTTTTTTTTCCTGTGGCAACACACGGGCACTTTTGCTAGTAATATATAGGCAAAATTTATAGGTGGACACTCTTGGAAGGTGACTTTTGCTCTAGGACACAAAAAATGTTGTCTTTGCCCAAAGACAATAAAATTTTGTGGCCTTTTGCCACAGCACACTGAAAAGGACGGGATGGATGGTCATCTTAACTACGTTAGCTACAGTAATTAATGGGTCCACCTGTCATCCTCTCAAACAAAATCTTCACCCAACCTTATCTTTCCTCGCCCGAAGAGCGGCGAAGGGCGGCTGGACCGTGCCCGACCTTCCGCCGCCCCCGCTCCCGCCCCGAGCTTAGTCGGAGCGCTGCCGACAGCGCCCCGCCGCCCGAGCCTTATTGTACGTTAGCCTCCGCGCCGACCGCTGGCCTCCCCCATTGTCGCCCCATCTCCGCCGCCCAGCCCTCCCCTCCCCCTCCTCCGCCGCGCACCATCTCCGCCCACCGCTAACGGTTCCCAGCCGCAAATTTTCCCCACGGCGACGCGGCACGCACTTGAGTGTGTGTGCGGAGCTCGGGCGACAAGAGGCATCACGCGCGGATGGAGCCCGCGCATGAGGCCACGCTGCGGCGAGCGGCCGGGCAAAGGCGAGCGCTATAGCGGGCTTTGCGAAAGGAAGTGGCTACAGGGGGCAGCCGACATATCGAGAGTAGAGCCGCGCTCTAGTGACGAGGCACAAGCGGCATCGGTGCCCATGGCTGCCGGCATCGGGGAGAGGACTGGTCGTAGCTCCCGCGAGTGGCTGTTGTGTGAAGTCGGGCTCGCGAGCCGAGCAACGGCCGGCGGCGAGGTGCGGTGTTGTCGCCGTCAAGGAGGTGCGGCGGCAGCGTGCCGGGAGGGCGACGGCGGCGTGGGGCGGCGTGAGCCGCAAATAGTAGTGAGGAAGAGGATGGAGGCGCGGCCGGCGCGCGAGGGAGACAGAGGGCAAAAGGCGATGTGTTGTGGCAAATGACCATAAAATTTCAATGTCTTTGGGCAAAGACGACATTTTTTAGTGTCTGGGCAAAAGCCATCTTCCAAGAGTGTCCACTAGCAAATTTTGCCTAATATATAAAAACCAAGTTCGTCATACTCCATCCTTCTTTCTATATTAATATATTATTATGAACCATGAAGGTTAGAACTAACCGTGTCAAATAGTCATTACAAGTAGAAGCACACGCAAAAATGAGTTGTGTACTTGAATCACTGCTACGGTGTAGTGGTTGCAGGATCTTACCATTATGAGCAATCAAACAGTAGCATGTTTCAATTATGATGCAACAGATTACTGTAAATCCCAGGTGCGTATATAGAGTGGTTGCAGGATCTTACCATGAGCAATGAAACACTTCTACCCTCCCAAAAAGCATGCAATTATGAGATCCGTGCCGATCAAATTATGTAAAGTTTAACCAAAGTTATAGTGAATAATATTAATATTTATCTCTCCAAATAAATTTAAATTAATTGAAAATATATCTCATTTACTAATCTAGTGATACTTATTTTGTATCAAGAATATTTATACTTTTTATATAAAATTTGGTAAAAGCTCGAAGTGTTTGACTTCTCAATATACGAGAACATTTTTTTGTGGACGGAGGGAATAGTAACATGTTTCAATTATGATGCAGTAAATAAATCAGAGTTAAAATGGTAGAAAACCAAATTTCCTTTGCATTAGTTGGAAAACCAATCTGCATCTTTTAAAAAAAAGGGATGAATGAAAATGGCTGCAATTTCTCTTTTTTTTTTAAAAAACAACCAGCACAACGAAATACTTATGACAAATCAGCCGCGGGAACAAGGAATGTACCGCGGGAATTTTTCGGTCCCCAATCTTTCCGCTGTGCCAACCAACCATGCACCCACCTGCACCACGCCGTTAACGGGTCCAGCACATCCCTTATCGGATCCACTCCGCCCTCCCGTCCGATTGATTCCCCATCCATCCCTCGCCGATCCTCCTCCTCCTCCAGTCCGTCCGGAATCCGGATCGTCTCGTCCCACCGATCCGTCCGGGCATCATCGGCATGGCTGCGCCCCGGACGAAGGCGCCAGCACCGAGCGCTTCTTCGGCGGCCTAGCGTATGTTTTATTTTTTTATTCTCATATATATAAGGTAGGTTTGCTTAGTGTAGTTTGAGGGAGATACTTCTTTTTTTTTTTTTTAGTTTGTTAATTAAGAGATTAACATTCTATTGAAAAAATATAGAAAAGAGATGACAGGCCAGATACATAACAAGTATCAGTCCACATGAAATCCATCATCCAAAAGGGTTGACTAACCACCATATTCAGGGGAATATTAAGCTAAGACTAGATAGGACACGCTAAAGATAAAATTAGACTATGACAGTAATCTACATAAAAATTGAACACTCCTCCCTAGTGCCAACCAGAAGAATTAAACTACTACAAACCAATAAGCATCAACGGATCATCAGCAACAAAGGATGAAATCACAAGCAGAGCCAAAAACTTTGGGGATCAGAAACAGTACAAATCAAAATAACAAGCCACATTCATCTAAGTAAATATTCCATTACCATTCATCATCAGCAAACAGAAATTAAGTTGCAGAGATGGAACCATAAGTTAAATTCCATCACCACTCATCCGAAACCATAGTACTTCTAGACCATATGGGGACTACTGCTAGACCAACCATCACGTCTTCCTCCTTCCAAATCCGCCCATCAAGTTCAATTCTATCTACCGATACTACTACTAAGATGCAACAGAAGTACGATAACCAAGTGGCACTTAACTAATACTACTGCGAAATTGTGAAAACGAGTTGACTTCTGCTGCTGCTACGGGCTCAAGCCAAAGCACCCCGGCCATGGTTGGCAGCCGGGCAGGGCGGCGCCGCGGCTCAATCAAGGATGATAATGACGACAGCAACGAATATGAAGAGCGCGGCGCCGACGACGAAGGGATTGTCCTCGGGCCGGAGTGCGGCGTCGTGGGCGCCAGCTGGGAGGAGGAGTCGGCGGGCGGGCTGGTGGAGATGGCCTTGCCACGGGCAGCGGCGCCGCCAGGCTGCTGCTGGGGCGATGGGGACAGCTTCTCGCTCCGTGGCAGCGGGGCAGGGGCCTCGCCTGCGAGAAACATCATCACAACAGAAACATAGACACCGCACGGATTAGTCCAACTTTGCACAGAGCAGAACAGGAGACAGCGGGTTCGTACGTGTTAGCTGCTTGTGGCGGGAGGCGATCACGGGAACGGTGGCGGCGAGAGGTGACGGACCTGCAGGCAAAGGGGCACGAGAGTTTAACGGCGTTAGTCCACACATGCAATAATTTCACGTTCACAAAAAAAAACAACAGTAGCATAATTAGTGCAAGGGCAGAATCGTCTCTCCGCTAGAAAAAGCATCGCCATTTCGTGCGGGCCAAAAAAACGGGTCTTTGCCCAGCGCGAAATTTCCGTACGTATGGGCGCCCGCTCGGTCTATCTTGATCCAGCTGGATGGTGCATGCAAACGTTACGATTCGGGATTGCATGCATGCAGCCCGTTGTTTATTCGACCGGTCCCCACCGGAGTCAACTACATGCAACCCTGAATCGTGCCTGGCCACCGAGTTTTGCCTCAATCGCCGCCTCGGGTCTGGGCTCAAAGCGTACTTCAGTTCGCGAGCATCCCGCTCTCTCACCGATAGTTCGCAGCGCCGCCGCCGCCTCTCTCCCTGCGACCCCCACAGCCCCCCAACCACCGTCTCACTCGCAAGCTCTTTGTACCTCTCCCCCGGCCGCCACCGCCAACGCCGGTCGTCTCTCTACCTCTCCCTACCCGCGACGCCGCCCACGGCTGCTCCGGTCGCTCATGCATGCCCAGCGGCTGCTCTGGCCGTTAGCGGCTCCGACCCCGGCTTCTTCCATTGCCACCGACGACGCCCGCTTGGCAGGTCCTACGCGCGCTGCCGCCGCTCTCTGTACCTTTTCTCTCTCTGATCTAGTCTCGCTGCTCTCTCTCCCCAAATCTCCTTTCCCTCTCTCCCCAGATCTCCCTCGTCTCTCTCTATCTCTCCCAGGAACACTCTCTCTCTCGTAGATCTGCTCGTTTAAATGTTCGAATCGCTCTAGCTCAGCGCGCTTTATACTAATTTGAGTTTTTTGGATTATCTAGTATCTAAACTTCTGTTTTATAACCGTACGAGCTCATTCATCGACAAGATTTTTAAAATAATAAATGTACTGGTACACGATCGATTTGAGTTCTTCGTTAACTCAGTCGTATCTGCAGTTATATGTCTGTTGGTATAAGTCGATATGTTTATTGCTAGGCCGGTTACTTGACTGATCTAGTTCGAAGTTATTTCTACTTTTTCTAGTAATCCATACAATGTTTAGTGCATGGTGCTCTGTGATTTGTTCGACATCTCATTCATCAACCCCGTTTTTAGCCTCCGCCACCATTTATTTTTTTCTTTATTCTATTCTCTCATATCTACCCTGCTATCTGATTTGTTTCTGCTTGGTAAGAATTTTTTTCAGCATATGTTATAATATTTAGCATATTATTTCATTCAAAATGATAATATACTGCAATGCAGACAAGTGGTCAGCATCTCATATTTAGCATATGATTTCATTCAAAATGATAATATACTGCAACGCAGTTTTGAAGCACCTCAACCTGCAATTTCCTTTTTTTGGGTAGTACTTTTCCGTCTCCAATGAATGACCTGCAGTTCTCCCTCTTCTTCATGCTTCATGTTTGGCTTGATCGAAGAAGAGTTCTTTCCTGCAATATTTCTGATTTGTCGTCCCCTTTAGCCACAACGTTAAAATTTGCTCACAGGCTTACTGTTAGTATCTTATTTTCATTTGGTCTTCTTGAAATCACCCCATTGATTCTTGGTTGTGTTCTTCCCACTGTAGGCCAACGTCTCTGCGTTTTGTCTCTGATTTGGATGTTCTCATATATATTTCACGCATTGCAGTAGGTAGTATACTATCACATTCATACATCCTTTTTGTACCCCTTTGTTCATGTTTTTTTTTTTATCTCCCAGATGGCTCTGACGGGCTGTACTACTCGTGCCTGTATACATTTTGTCTCGATTAACACTTCCCAATGACTATATTTTTAATAATTTAAACAAACAAAATGCTTGGATAAAGTAAGTGTAAGGAGATACATCACTTCTGCTATTTTTGGATACATCACTTTCAGCGTATTTCTTCTTTTTGTAAGTCATTTGGTTCCCATGTGATCTTCATTACTTGATAATCTTATACCCAAGATGTCTAATTTACCCTTTATAATTTCTCATCCAATTTGCTATGCTGGCATCTCTATGTTTTCTAATTTATCCTTTTTAATTTCTCATTCATTTTGCTATACTAACTCATATTCTTATTTTTCCTTTTTTGGTAGTATCTTTTTTTCTCTATCTAGTATCTAGTATCTAGTATCTAGCATCTATCATCTATTGGTTGTGCCCAAGTTAGAAGCAGTTCCTTTGCTATGCTGGCACCTCTTTGTTTTCTAAGATGCAGTCAGCTGTACATTATTAAGCTATGCCATTGTCAGAAGAGTTTTCAGATACATTAGGGCTTCCTTGATATGATTTTGTAAATTACAAGATAAACCAATAATTGCCCCCTACCCTTCAGGTGGAAGCACAAAGATTGACATGATGTGGCCCTCAAATTTCTTCAGCTCCTTGTATCCTGAAAGGTTAAGTGACATGATGTGGCCCACACAAAGACTGTAAAGAAGCTACGTCTTGAAATGTTGTTTGTAGTCCTGAATTAATTTATTTTTCTGTGACAAGGGAATCTGACAGTTGTGATACTTTGTCTGTTTCTTTGATAGATGACCAAGCGTGCTCCAGAGATTTTAAGGTTGATGCTTATCTTGTGTATTTGACTTTTTCCGACACCCACTTGATCAAAGTAACCTTTTTTTTGTCTATGGTATGCATTCTGCTGTCAACCATTGAGATAGTTCATTGTCATCCAGCCTCATTCTGACCTTGCAGATACTTGGGTGCTGAACTCAATTTTATCTATGTTGTTACACATGTTTTTGAGTTATTGAACCCTGAGCTACAGAGGACATCGGTAGTGGTCAAATAATTTCCATCCCTCCGAACTTTTACAAGCCTGTCAAACATAGTTCCAAACTTGATGTTAACTGCATGCTTGTTGAAGAATTACTTATCGCATCCCACTAATATTTTACAAGCCTATGCATTTTTCTTAGGCCTCTCAAATCTAATTGTGATGTGCGTTGAAATTGCTTGGTCCTCTATTGTGCTCATATTTGTTTCTACCGACTAATTTTTATGGGTCGTATTAGTTCCGTCACTAAAGAAAAAAATATGGATCATACTCTACAAAAAAACTAGCATAACAGGAATATGCACATGTTTATCTCCTGTGCCTTACTGATTCCGTTTCAATTTTGTAGTTGTGCCTGTGCAGCTGGTAATTGTAATTTGTAGGAATTATAATTTTTAGCTCACAAAATGGTTTGCTACGCACTCTGTTCTCTTCGTATTTAATTCCAGTTCAGTTTATAGCTGTTGCTTCATGTAGTTTCAATCCAGCGAAATTTTCGTTCAACTACAGCCACGAGTCTCTTTGCTTGATATTTAAGGTTGTTGCCATGTTTGTCTACCTTCTCTATTGTTTTTTATTCACTTGCTTATCCATCTCAGTTCCGATGCTCTATGCAGGTATCCACATGGAGTCATTCAGGCAACAACAGATTGCTAAGTGGTCATCAATCAGTGGCCATCATGAGTGGTTGATGAGACGAGGGTATGTTTTTTTGGGGGGCTGTTGTTTCCTCCTTTTTTTAATAAAAAATCTTAAGGGTTTCGTCCATCCACTATGCCTTATCTGATGGACCTTGGGATTAACTTTAGTTTCTTTGTTTTTCATAATGTCAGGGAGTGGTGGATGGAGTTTTTTTTCTGTGAATTGTTGCTTTTCAAATGTACCGGATAATACAAGGCAGCTGCACGTGCTTTTCCACTATTTATTTTCAAGCGCTTCTCTCCTTTTACTCAAATGGTATTCATTGTTGCAAAGGTACTTCAGGATTCCATGGCATTTGGTCAATGTACTATCGGAACCAAAAAACTGTGGACTAGGCCTTCCCTTGTTATATTTATGATTGAGTAGAGTAGCATATTCAGATATATGACTCTACCATAAACGCTCTATCTCTGTGTATGTGATTTTATAACTTACAAAGTTAACACTTAGTTCAGGTTAACCATTTAGGTCCATACAAATGATTCCAGTTTCGGCCCAATTACGATGGCTTGCTGAATGAAACTGGCTTATGCATTCCAAAAATTTCTCCACCTTCTGTGGAAGCTACAATATTTCCCAGTAATTTTAGAAAAATGACTGATATAGTATTCTTGAATACTTAGTAATTTACCAGTATTTAGCTGCAGAACATATAATGCATTCATGAGCCTTAGAGTGCAATCTTGATTTTAGTTCAGGGCTAATTACAATGGCTTGCTGAAAGAAACTGGCTTATGCATTCCAAAACATTTTCCACCTTCTGTGGAAGCTACAATATTTCCCAGTAATTTTAGAAAATTGACTGAGATAGTATTCAGCATTTATTGTTTCGAATTCTCAGTAACTTCACCAGTATTAAGCTGCAGAACATAGAATGCATTGGTGAGCCTTAGAGTGCACACTTGATTTTAATTCACCACTTCTAATTGCGTATCTAGGTTTGATACCTTTTTGTCCAACAAAAAATATGCAGGATAACAAGCCTAAAATTATGTGGTTCTAGGTTAACCTTGAATAACATAGAGTACGATGTCAACTTTTAGATTGCCCTTCAATATCTTATATGATGTCTATAATTCGTCCATGACTTACAGTGGACTCCAAAGCAGGAGAAAGCAGGCAGTGCTTTTGCAGGATGGACCAGGTGTTAGCTTCCTGTACTACAAAACCCCAGTCTACCTCTGCTGCGTCATAGCTATTTGGCACCAAGGTCTAATCCGTCTGTCTATGAACTAGCCGGCAGAATAGATCATGTTCCTCTACTGCAACAACTATCTGTTATCCCCCCAATTTTCTGTGTCCATGGGTCAGACATGTGTGTTGTATGAGGTTTTTGCTCCTGTGCTTCCACTCTGGAGACTAACTGTTGCTTCCTTCTGCCTTTATCTCTTTTGCTCTGCATTTGCATAGATCAGTTATTGTCTGCTCCAAGATCACACTTAATGTACCCCCATAGTGTATTTAGACATGTAATATATCATTAAGCATGTAATTCATATCTTTGTATCATCCTCAGACCTCAACATGTGTATTATGTATCCATACACTTTCTCCATATTGTTCATATTCAATTATGTTGAGTGAATGGTAGGGATAGATAAAAGTCTCTCTCACTGTTAATGGTAGTGTTCTTTTAAGTTTTCCTTGTTTATTGTAATTTTATTTGAGTGTAGCTTCATCTTATGTTGTTAATTTTAATGTCTTACTCTTATTCACCTTGCTAATATATACTAGTGAGATTTCTTTCAGGGAATGCTTTACTGCATTCTGTTAGATGCAGTCCTGATTAGCCTAATTGCCTTTTCAGATATAGTATTCAGAAAGTTTCCTCTACAAAAGCCAAGATGTAGCAATTATTGCAATTGTTTCAGTGCATATCTTTTCAAGAATTGTACCATCCTTGATGTCCTTGGTACAAGTATTCAAAAACAGCCCACTAAAACACAATATTTTTTACTTAACAATGATTTTGCTAGTTCCCCTAGAACCGAATGGTTGTGCATAGTTTCCTTTTGAAGATCTTTGTGATAGACCTTTAGGTGCAGCTGATTACTTTCTACTCTTTACAACAACAACGACAACAACTTAGCGTTTTGTCCCAAGCTAGTTGGAGTAGGCTAGAGATGAAAACTATAGGAAACAAGTATAAAAGGGACACAAAAATAGGGCACAAGACAAAAGATAGAGTTAGGATTAAACAACAACAACAACAACAAAGTTAGGGTTATACAGGGAAAGAGAAAAAGGTCACGGTTCATGCACGTTGATTGCTAGTCTTCAAGCCCTCCTACCCATAGCTAATTCCTTAGAGATATTCCACTCCTTCAGGTCTCTTTTAAATGTCTCGTCCCAAGTCAGTCTAGGTCGCCCTCTGCCTATCTTTACATTGTCTTGCTGCTTTAAAACCCCACTACGCACCGGGCGCCCGAGAGGCCTCAGTTGGACATGTCCAAACCATCTCAATCGATGTTATCGGTTTCTCCTCGATTGGTGCCACCCCAACCCTATCCCGAATCTCTTCATTCCGAACTCTATCCCTTCTTGTATGCCCGCAAAACCAACGCAACATACGCATCTCAGCCACATTTAGCTGCTGGACGTGTCGCCTTTTTGTAGGCCAACATTCAACACCGTATAACATCGCCGGGCGAATAGCCGTCCTATAAAACTTATCTTTTAGCTTCTGTGGCACCCTCTTGTCACAGAGGACACCCGAAGCTTGATGCCACTTCAACCAACCTGCTGAAATTCTATGCCTAGCATCTTCGTCAATGTCGCCATCCTTCCGTAGTATTGATCCTAAATATGAAACAAATATCTCTAAGGAATTAGCCTGATGTAGTATTGATCCTAAATATCACACACTTATAGAAGTCAAACAAATCTTTGAGTTCTCCGGCTTGTTTGGTATTTTTATATAGATTTGGCCAGTGTCTTATTTTTCCGTAACAACGTCCAGGCTTCATAGATCCTCTTGGTTTTCTGCAAATTGTAGAGTTTAGGTACATATAACTACGCACACAACATTAAAAGGTTTGTATTGTTCACACAAATGGTCCATTTTTTTTTTGTGTCTGGTTCTTAATTTAATATAGCCCAAATTTCATCCTTTCAAAACTCTTAGCATGTAAGTTGTATTAGATCAAAATTGGTTAAGTGTAAATTGTACACTAAATGATAGTGTCATGATGAAGTAGCTTTTGATCACTACTCAACATGGCTGGCAACATTGGTGATGCTCCAGATTGTATTACAGATGCCATTAACTTAATGATTTAAGCTAAGTGTATTAGCAAAACTTCGATTATACTCAAGGACTAACATGCATGAGTGCAACACAATGTCTTTTTGTGAAATGGAGATCATTATGCTTTTGGTAGAGCTCTATGACAATTAAGGTTATGATGCTTGAATTTGTTGTAATAAACCATAATTAGGCACTTCTAGAACAAGATTATGTTGAACAACCAAGTGTGCTCATAACAAAAGCGCAATCGTCTAAGCTGCAGACATGTAAAATAAGAAAGGTTAAAAAAATATTAAAAACAGAACATAGTAGTTATAGTTAATATATACCTCTGAACAAATTAAATAAAAAATAATTAACTGGATGTAAAAGAGATGAAACGTAAAGCACACTCCGGAATTTGACTAGAATGCTCACGTCAGTTAAGACAGATTCCACGTTAATCAGATAAAATAGTAATGAAGTTTAAAAAGAAGAATAGAAAGCATCTAATTTTTGCAGATAAAAAAAAAAAAGTGACTGCGTAGATATTTATTTCAACAGTTTTCAATAATTGCTAGTGCTAAAATGTTATTTAAATGCTAAATAGATTAATATATTTCTTAACAACGCATACAAAGTAGGTTCTAAAATGACATTTTTTGGCCTAGCTAAGTCAGAATCACCGGCTCCACATACATACGACCAAAATGTCAAAGCGTGCTCTCTTAGTTTGTCGTCAACCTTAAATCCTGAATCTTTATCATTTTTCCACTTTTTCTTCGTTGTCTTTTCTTCTCCCAAGACATAATGCCGCCGTCGTAGCACTCTACCTCGGCGCACCGCCGATCAACAACGTTGGTCTACCTCGCCACGCCACCACTCCACTTCACTACGTTTTTGCCACTCAATTTGTTTTTCCTGTCTATTGTATGGCATTTCTTTTTTTCTGCCTAGCTAAGTTAGAATCAATCACCAGCTCCACATACAAACTACCAAAATGCCAAAGGTGCTCTTTTAGTTGGTCGCCAATCCTAGATTCTCAATCTTTGTTATCTCCCAACTTTTTTTCTTTGTTGCCTTTTCTTACGCCAAGATATGATGCCACCGTTGCACTCCACCTCGCCGCGTTGCGGTCCTTATCGTTGGTCCACTCCCGCCGCGCTCCGCCCCACCGCACCACCGATGCACATTAGTGGTCCACCTCGTCGCGCCGCCACTCCACTTCACTACATTGCCCTGAAATATGCGACTCGGTTTGTTTCCCTATTTGAGGTGCGGCATTTCTTTTCTATCTTTCTAAGTTAGAATCACCAGCTCCACATGCATACAACCAAAATGGCAAACGTGCTCTCTTAGTTCGTCAAGAACCCTAGATCCCCTATCTCTGTCATTTCTCCACTTTTCTTCTTTTGCCTTTTTCTTCTCCCAAGACATGATGCCACCGCCGTGCTCCACCTCGCCATGCTTCCAATCCACATCGCTAGTCCACCTCGTCGCGTCGCCACTCCACTTCACTACTTATTTGCCACACTATCATATACATGTAGGCGTCTAACGCTTACTTTTCTATATTATGGTCACTTGAAACATTTAGCTAGCACGCACGTCTAATTCATCGTTTCTAGTAATTTCCTTGGTACTTCAAAATTTTCAATTGTACTGTTGTATAGTTATTTCGAGTGTAGGGGAGTAGGCACGGACCTTTTCTATCAAGTACTTGTACCGGTTAATGTAGGTACTTTCCCATATATATAGGTACTCCATCTATCCCTAAAAATTTGACATTTGCGCTTCTCGAGAAGTATCTTTGATTAAATAAATATAAAATATTAATATTTGTTATACATAATTAAGTAGAATTGGAAAGATAGTTGAATTTTATTTTTAATGATTTTATTAGAATACATGAATGTTGCATTTGTTTTATACAATTGAGTCAAATTTATGCCACAATTATTTAGGGATACAGAGAATACCTATTTAGTACATCAAGTTCTTGTCCATCTACTCGTACATATTATGTATATAATTTTGTTACTTACAAAAAATGAACTTTGTTACTATACCTAACACTATGAAACCGTCAAATATTCATCACTCATTGGCTAACGGAATTAACTTAAGTATATAAATTGTACTTGTATAGTTCGTTTGACTTTTTTGACCCTAAGTTTGACCACTCGTCTTATTCAAAAAAATTGCATAAAATTAGTCAAATTTAAGTCATTCTTAAAGACCATTTGTTAATAAAGCAAACCACAACAAAAGAAGTGATATTTTGTACAAAAATTTTGAATAACACGAGTGGTCAAAGTTAAGATTGAAAATGTCAAACGAACTACAATTTGGAACGGAATTAGTATTAAAATTCGAGGAGGGAAAAAATTATAAACAATTCACTAATACAACAATGAAGAAATTTTGACGATTACTAAATGTTTCAATTAAGGACTAAACTGCTAAACCAAATTTAACCTAAAACAACATACAATCAATGGAAAGTTATAGGGGCAAAAAAAAAAAAAGGATTAAATCAACATATTACAAAAAGAATAAATCAACATATTGTTCCGTTTAATTTTCAATAAAAGCACAGTAGGGGCTCAAACCCCTCCTGTTTTCCTTAAAAAAAAACATATAAGAGTTTGAAAGTTATTCCATAAACATTACATAGAAATAAATACTATACCTATGGATTTTAGCCTGAAAGGTATATTTAAGTTTAAAAACATTCGAATACAAAAAGGAAACATAGACGAACATCTTTTTAATACGATTGAAAGTACTTACTGCAGTAAAAAAGATATTAAAAAATTCCTGGAATAAACGTAAAGTCACAATAAATATCTAAGCATTGCATGTACGAGTACAACAAAATTTTAGGTGGGCCCACTATCTCTCTCTCTCTCTCTTGACCACAATCACCTTCGTTGTGCTAGATCCATCGTCATGCATGCACCGTCCTTCTGATTGGATCTAGTTAATGTTGCTGCCTTTCCTATTGTCAGATTACAATAAACTCATTCTAATCCAAGAATTTTGTTCCATTCCCTATACTGGTTAATTTGTTTAGAAAATAGGATGTGCAGTTGTGGTAATTGTGTTTGCATCTTGCAGTTTGGCAAGTCTCATCTCTGTACCTCCTCTATATGGGCAGAATACTCTAATTTCTTGTTATTTAATAATTACTCCACTCAGATTCTCTCTCCGTAGACTGGTTCATGAAGTCGATGTTCCATCCTTATTTTTCTTATTCAATTTGCCAAAAAAGAAAAAAAAAAAAAACACAGAAAGGACAATAATTTATATTATAAAATGGATGGCGTTCCTTGCTTAAGAACTATAAGCATGTACGTCCAAGGTAAATAAATTTAGTAAAAAAATAAGTACAAGGACAAGAAACACAATTTTTTTTAATATATACTGTGCAAAATAATAAATAATATTGTGGAATACTGTAAACCATCTATACGTGGTATGCTATTGAGAAATATTGTGCAAGCCAATAAATAACGTTGAAGCTTGGCGCAGTTGATAAATTTAGTTAATAAGCTTGGTGCAGTTAAGAAAGTTAATTAACATCATACCTGAATTCGTACATGTTAAGTAGCAATAAGCCGTCTCTAAAAAAAAAGAATACAGTACACAGCACCTAAGCTTTATTAACCAACGCATTCAGTAATTGCATGGTACCTTCAATCATGTTTGCATGGCACTCCTACCACCGTTCGCTCAGAATATTCCATCTACAGCTTGTCAGAGCATGCCACGTCCAGCTTCGCGAGGCAAAAACCCAAGGCGCGGAATCAGGCATGCATGCAGTTGACCTTGTGGGCTCCACAGATGGCAGAGAGGTACCATGCACACAGAAAAGCAGCCAATGCATGTCAAGCGCATAAGCTGAGCGGACGCACCTACGGTTTCGTTTGCATTTCAGGGTCTTTGCCAGAACCCTGAAAAGGCTGCAGCGCTGCTGCAGTTTGTGCAGCTGGCATGTGCTGCTGCAAAAGCCAGAGCTCAAGTTGCTTTTGCTCCTCTCTGTTCAAAATTCAGGACAGGATGCAACAGGAAAGAAGACAAAAACGCAAAAGGCTAATACTCCAGAAGTCGCAGAGTTCGGACCTCGATTAATAAGAGAAAAAAATCAGAAACGGGGAATTAAGCCCAGAGGGGAACCAGGACGAACAAAGTTTTTCGAAATCCGGACCAAAACTGAACGAAACAAACCAAAGAGAGAGAAAAGGCTTATAAACGCCCCATCGGCAGTAGCGCTCTTGCGACCCTCTATGAAGAAAACTTTTTTTTTTCAAAAGAAGCAAAACAAAATCGAACACACTTGTTCTGAGATTTCGCCGCCACGAAATACCATTACGCAAAAGCTCAAGAACCAAATCCAAAAAGCAGGCACAGCACAGATCTCGCAAAACCACAACTGGATGCGAGCGAACACACACATACTCACGCACGCAGGTCTCGGCTCACACACACATACACGCACAAATCGATTGCATAGAGAGAGCTCTAGAGAGAGGCGAACTTGTTGTACCTTGGCAAGCGGCGGCGGAGGTGCCCCGGTGTGCTGTCCCACCACCGCGGGGAGGCGGAGAGCGCGAGGAGGTGGGTGGGTGGTTGAGGCGGGCGAGGACGAAGCTGCGGTTGGGCGGCGACGCCGGCAGGTAGGAGGATGCCGCCGAGGTCGACGGGAGGCGGCGATCGGCTCGCAGAAGGGTGCCGTGGGCATGTCCGGCATGCGAGAAGAGCGCGATCACGGGTGGCGATGATGGAGGGATCGCACACCGGCCGCGCCTCGGCTCCCGTGGTGGCGCCGCCGCCGCCCAGAGGGAGGCCGAGCAAAGAAGACGAGGTGGTGGAGGCGGCGCTCCATGGCTTGGTGGTGGGAGTGAGACCTCTCGCCGGCTTTCGCTTCGCTAGGGTTTTGAAAGCGGAGGGCTCTCGGGTGTGGTGTGGGGAAGAAGCTAGGCTCGGATGGGGGGCAGACAGAGAGCTGAGGTGGGGTGGTTGTTGCGAGCCGCCTCCGGACGGGGCGCAGACGCCCGCAGAGCGAGGGCATGGGTCGTGGGCTGGGCCCTGTAGTCGGTGTGGGGCCAGTTCAGCGGTGATGAGCCGGGCCGATTGATGGGCCAAGAAGCTGAGACGCTAGAACGACCCGTTTGACATTATTAGTAACTGTAATCACAAGATGCTTCCCGTGTTTAGGCTCCCATTGGTTCACCTCTACGAATTCCCTTACTTGGTCATCGCTCGTCCACGTCGCCCAGAAAACCACAGCCACTTGTGAAAATATCTCCGTCTCCCATCCTTCACTCACCAAAAAAAAAAAAAAAAAAAAAAAAAAGGCGACAGCAGCGGTGGCTCCATCCGGCCGTTGCGTGGACAACGAGGTAAATTCACAATTCACATCTCTCTCTATTGCCCCCGATCTATCGATGTGACGTAAATTCAGACGTGATTGGAAGTTCAAGAAACTAAACACAGCCTCGATGAAGCCACCGCTGTTTCAAGTCGTTGAACATTCAGACGTGATTGGAAGTTCAAGAAACTAAACACAGCCTCGATGAAACTAAACACAGCCTTGAACATTCAACTATGTTTCAAGTCGTTCGGTAAAAAAAAAAAAAAAAAAAACATGTTTCAAATCCCTGTTGGACAGGACCTGTTTATTGGGATTGATTGTTGGCAGTGAAATATCTCGGGATACTTTAGGCCTATTTGTGTTGTCTGATTCGTCTGCATCCTTCTATTACCTGGTATATTACTGGATTGCAGGAATGCTGGATTTAGTATTGATCAATTGTTCAGTAACTTGGATTATCAGCTTCCTGTATTATTGTAATTTATATACAATTATTGACTCAGAGTATGGGTAGAGATTAAGAGCACTCTTCATTAATGTTGCAGCGCAGAGGTTAAAAGTATATTCTTATGCAGCTGCACATGTAAAGAAAGCTTTGGAGGTCAGTTATATGTGATCATCATCATCGGTATTCCTTCATTTTGTGCAGTCTTGATTTGACTTTATCTCTTCACATGTCACTCGCTACCTAGGAAGCAAATCTTTGGTCAGTTCAATCATTTGTTCTGAAAGTTATTGAAACCATCCTTTTTTCTGCGGAGCATGACACAGGAGAGTTCAAGATAAATGTTGACTACAATCATGCTACTCTGGATATAGGTAAGTTTTTTTTCCCTGCCTAACTTCAGTTGTATAATCACTATAATGTCCTAGCTGCGCTGTTAACTTGCAGCTGCCATTATTAACTAGAGACTGTATGGATTAATGTACTTCCTTAATTTACAACCATACTGGGCTTGTGCAGCCTCTAAGACTGTACATTTTCAACTTTCTAGAATTATCTTCACCTGTTTACTTGCAGTAATTAAAGCACTGATTCATTGATCTGGATTATTGACTTTTACATCTGCTATTTTGTTCGTCATTAGTTCCGCAATATCTAATCATTTGTTAATTTCTCAGGTCCTGCAGGCTATGATTTTCAGAGGCCAAAATGAGTTAGTATTCATACAAGATTGGAGAAGTTGCTGGAATGCTTGCTACCGAAGTGGTATGTTTTTCCGTTATCCTGTTGACTCGCCGCTATATAAACCATGATTTTGGCTCTCCTCGAGGCCCCACAATTAACCGAGACATTTTTTTCATTGATTGCGTTCCCTGATGGACTATATGTACATATATGTTGATGGGTGTTCATAGATTCGTTGTTGCCTAACGATTTTAAATTTAGCATATTATATTTGTGCAAATCAACCATTGAACTTGATGAGTCTTGCTTAGATTAATTCTGTCTTCAGTTCTCATAGTAACTTTTTAAGTAAGGTATTGAAGGAACTGGGTTGATTTTCATGAATTTAGCACCTGCTATGGCCTATGGGGTTTATACAGTTTCCCAACTTCTTATTGTCCACTAGGCTGCCCCTGCTGCATTTTGGTAACTGACACGAGCTACCTAGCTGTTGTGATTGCAGGTGTCTCTTCATTCTTGCTTAATGACTTATCTGTTTTTCATATTGATTAAACTGATGCCTGTAAACACACAAGAAAGTCACAGTAAAGGAAAGACCTTTTTTTTAATTTTAGTGCGTCCTATCATTTACAAAAGTTTGTGATTGCTCACAGCTAAATAGTCACTGAATTTTTGGATTTGCAGTTTCCGATAGAAACATACATCAGTTCCTAGCTTGATTTGTCCCTTTCATGCACAGAAGTTTGTTCCTAGCTTGATTTGTTGGCTACCTATTAATTAGAATGGACTTGGCATCATTCCTTTCAGGTTAAAATAGACATGATTTGGATTACATGTGAAACAGCGGAATAGTCACTGAGTTGTTGGATTTGCAATTCCGATAGTTTGTTCCTAGCTTGATTTATCCCTTTCATGCACAAAAGTCTGTGTGTAGCTTGATTTGTCGGCTACCTATTAATTAGAATGGACCTGGCATCATTCCTTTCAGGTTTCAGGTTAAAATAGACATGATTGGGAGTACATGTGAAACAGCGGAGAAACTAATAGCTGAATGTCGTAAGAGCTGTGGGCCACGTCCTTTTGGGATAAATCAAAGTGATCAGTCATCTCACAATTCATAAAAAACTTGACTTTGAAAAGCCTACCATAGATTCCCTGGTAGGAAATTCGATGATAGTCTTTTTTTAAAATAAGCTATTTGACGGCAGGGAGCGGTCCAATCAAATTGGCAATCCTAAACTCGATTAACCGAGCAAGAGGATGCGCTAACGCGCAACGTCGCGCTAGTTGCTCAAAAAATCGTATAAAAATAAAGCAAGAAAAAGGTTCTAGCAGGCTGGCTGCACTGGACTCCAAATCCTAACAGAGTGGTTCGATTCCACCTCAGAACGAGACTGAACGAAAGAAAATGCAAGTGAAACGAGACGAGAATCAAATTGTAGGCTTATTTCCACCCTGATGGGACAAGTCTTTGTCCTACATTTGACGAGACACAGTCTGCAAAAATACAGGAGCAGGAAGGCCTCGTTAGAGCAACAGTAAATTATGGGAAAGGTGAAAGGCATACTTCTTTGTCAGTGCTAATAAATAAATTTGCAAATAAACTTCCAAAACAAGTGACCCTTGCTTTGTCAGTGTTAATAAATAAATTTGCAAATAACTTCCAAACCAAATAGTCAATTCACTTCTATTTTCGTGTTATGATCTTAGTACTTATAGCTTTACTAACATTATTTAATTGCCAGAATTATGGGTACCAAGAGATCAGAGGCACCCACAATCTCTTCCTAGCCATCTGATAGGAGTGCTTCCTGTAGGAGACGGCGCACAAAATTTTGGTGATAGTTCTGGTATGTAAATATTCTTATGTATCTGAACTAGGTTTGACATCTATGGATTGTCCATTTTCATTTGCCATAGACCGAACTCTTATTGTGTGTTTATCCTCTATCGCTGAAATCTTGTCCATTACGCCTGCAACAGAAATGGAAGACATTGGTGAACACCTGCTCTAGATTTTTTGTCTTCTAAGCCCTCCTCTGTCAGCCAGAAACTCAGGTACCTTTTTTTCCATCTTTCTCATCGGCTCATTTTTTGTTGGTTCCAATTGATCCTTTTTCAATTACCATCCAACATTTACAGATCAAGTTGATTTTCTGTGATCTGTGGCCTGTATCCAGTTTTAGAAAACGGTGCCCTTATTGTTGTACCAATTTTATCATGCATAACTTCTACCTCTACACTGAGCAGCAATAGTTTCCCTTATATTTACCTTTGCAGTTATCATAATGTACCAAACCTATTAGTGCTATGAAAAATACACCGGTTTTCTAATACCGAAAAAGGAGGGGACTTGCCAATTTAGATATGCCAAAATACAATGTTTTCTTCCTCACATTTTCCTTTAGCTTTCCGTTATATGAACGTTGTAAATAGGATTTGGCTACAACATTAAAATAATTAGCGGACAATGGGCTGCGATGTTGGGTATGCCAAGACATAGAAATAATTTGAACCGCCTCTCCTGCCTTTCTGATGAGAGAGGCGATTTGGGGGCGGCGCCGCACGCCGCCGCGTCGGGCGTCGGGACGGCGGCTCCCCCCCCGTCGGCGCCCTTGTCGGCCGGTGGGTGAGGGGGAGCTGGCCTCGGCGCCCGGCGATGGCCGTGGGCGGGTTTTCCACCGAGTAGGTGGGGTGTTCCCGTAGCTAGGGTTAGGATTAGGTCTAAGTTTCTCGAGGCGGCGAGGTCGAAGGAGGCAGCGGCGGCGTTGACCGCGTCGGCGGACGGGGGTGACTTCCTCGACCACGCGGTGGCCCGGAGGTCATGTGCGGTGTCGAATCGGTGAGGGCGAGGCGGGAGGCGACCTCACCTATGTCTTCGACCAAGGTACTCCGACCCTTCTCCACATCGCCGTGGTTCTTCCCGGCACGGCGAGGGGTTAGTGAGGTTTTTCCCCGTTAGATTTTTCTTGCTTTGCTTGAAGTTTTGGATTGGGGTGGGTCCGTTAGGGTTAGGTCTTCTTCTTCTTTGATGGGGCACGGCTTTTGTCGTTCTACCGCTTCTGTTGTGGCTATGGCCATCGATTTGGGCGCGGTGCTGCTGCTCTAAATCCGTTGGAAAGGAGCAAGGTGGTAGCCGAGATTCTTTCAACGCTAAGATCCATTTTGGATGTACCGAGATGGTGGCCATTGCGGCTTCTTCAATGTTTGATGGCCCCTTGGCGGCCGGGAGAGGAGATGAACATCAACATCAAGTCCGGATCGAAATGGGTGTCCTCCAGAACGCGCGAAACGACGAGATGGATCGCATCGAAGAAGAAGAACAGTGCTAGGGATTGTGGTGTAAAAGTCTATTATGTCAAGGTCCTTGGTGTGAAAATTCTGGACCTAGTTGTAATTCCTTATCTTTTCAGGGTCCTTTATGTAAGTTGGGTCTGTACTGTACTTTCAGTTTAATATAAATCCCATTATCGAAAAAAAAAGACATAGAAATAATTTAGGATGCTGCCCCTCAATTTTTACTATGCTTTATTAGATCATTTCACGATTCAAGGATATAGATGCTTGCTTTTAATTATTTACATACACATTTATCTCATCATGTCCCAAACAACAAATCTAACGCTGCAGCTTTTTGACAAATGTGAT
The DNA here is from genome assembly GCA_015847255.1 of Hyparrhenia diplandra. Taxonomy (NCBI): domain Eukaryota; kingdom Viridiplantae; phylum Streptophyta; class Magnoliopsida; order Poales; family Poaceae; genus Hyparrhenia; species Hyparrhenia diplandra. The sequence goes on from JADLZK010007877.1 coordinate 314,377, forward strand.
CATTACGTCCTTGTCTAGCATCTCATAATTTATATAATCCAATAAATTCGGTTAAATGTTAGCCTATTTCAAACTATTATTATTTGTCGATACATGGTCCTACAAATGTGGAGATTTAAACATGCTTTGTCTACTCATATCCCATTACCGTCTCTACTGCATTTCGATCTCATCTATTATCTCCTGTGTTTGCAGGCAATGGGTTTGGCATCTTGAGGCAGCCTCCAATCATTCATAGTCTATTGCCATAAGAGCAGCTACATTTCTAACCGATCATTTGAAGCACAAGACTCCGTAGCTGTGACCATGATGCATATGCAATTGGATTGCAATGGCAAACGATATCCTGATAAATTAATGGTGGCAAGGAACGTACTGAGAAAATACAATGCTAAATACCATTGGTGGCTAGCCCAACCCTACCTATTGCAGTGCCATCTCGGTCATGGTTTATTTTTTTGGTAAATATAAGTATACTGAAACCTATAAAACACTACTATGTCTCAAATAGAGAAGTCTGCATGATTGTTTGACCTCAATATTCAGAAGCTGTAATGAGGCATATTCTTTTTAGTTTGTTTCAGGCGCTCATATGAATTTATTTATTTATTGCTATTGTTGATTATGAGGAACAAACATCATAGTGAGGCTATATGACAGGCACAAAATGAAAACACATTGAGAGGTAGATTTATGAGTTGGTCATCGCCGGTGGATTCTGGAATTTTACACCATCTAATGTCATTCAAGCATTAGTAGTGAGTAATGACTACCGATCCTTTGTCTTGCCGTAGTGTCATTCAAGCATTATCAACAAGCAAGTTCAACAAATTCTGCTGTTGCAAATTAAACGCGCACAGGGTTTAAAAAAGAGACGTTCTTATGTTTTGCTGCGGAGGGAGTGGGAGGTACCACTGCAACCTGTCAGTGGCCTATGGCAACGGCTGCGACGGTGTGCGAGGATCATCCAAAAGCCTCTTCTGGGGACGGCGTCCACTTCACCGAGGCGTCTTAACACTAAAAAAGGGTGAACTCACGGAGGGCAGAAGAACAAACCAGAAAAAAAAAAAAGGTGGAAGTATATAAATTTTCTCTCTTTGTTAATAGGTATAGATATAATATTTTTTTTGAACAGCCAACTCATAATATATAAAACCAAGTTTGCCATACTCTAGAGTACTTTTTATATTAATATATTATGAACCATGAAGGTTAGAACCGTGTCAAATCATCATTACAAGTAGCAGCATACGCAAAAATGAGTTGTGTACTTGAATCACTGCTAGGGTAGTGGTTGAAGGACCTTGCTATGAGCAATCAAATGGTACCATGCTTCAATTATGATGCAACAAATTAACTTTAAATCCCAGGTGTGCATGTAGTGGTTGAAGGATCTTACCAGGAGCAATCAAACAGTACCATGTTTCAATTATGATGCAACAAATTACTTTAAATCCCAGGTGTGTGTGTATATACAGTGGTTGTAGGATCTTACCACGAACAAGGAAATCGTAACATGTTTCAATTATGATGCAGTAAATAAATCAGCTAAAATGGTAGAAAACCAAACCAAATCTTCTTTGCATTAGTTGGAAAAACCAATCTGCATCTTGAACTTTCTTTTTCAAAAATAACTATATATATTTTTTTTTTCAATACCAGAAACTCATCGATTGCATTACGAAAGCTAGTCCATCTAGCAACTGCAATTCGCGCATTCTCTTTTAGATTAGAAAAAAAAGAATAAAAATGGCTGCAATTTCTTTTCTTTTTTTTCTTTTGAAAAAAAAAAACAGGAAAATGGAGACCACTGACAAACCCTGTTCCGCTAGGCGCTCGCCTAGGCGGGATTAGGCGCCGCCTAGGCGCTAGTCGATGGGGTGCCGTGGAGCCTAGGGGGTGATCGGTGTCCTAGGCGGGCGCTGGGCGTCTAGGCGGCCTCGGGCGGCGATTCATGGCGATTCCAGCGCAGCAAAGGCCGGTGCACGCGCGTGGTAGGCGGGGGAAAGTGAAGCCGTGGGAAATTTCCGTCGCGCGGACGCTGCGCGCTAATGTCGCCCTGCGTGGGAAGATGAGGTTAGGGGCGGGAGGAATAGACCGCGTTGGAGGGGAAAGGACTCGCCTGGCTCGGTCGCAGACGGCAGCTCGCTGTAGCGTTCTCCTCGACGGACGCGGCTCGCGGTCGTTCTTCCCCGCCGGAGGTCGTCCCTGCCGGCCTGCTCCTCCCCGGGCGGCGCTGCTCCTCCCCGCCCGGCCTGCTCGTCCCTCCACCTCCCCGCCCGGTCTACTCTGCTCCTCCCCGCCCGGCCCGGCTCTGCTCCCCCCCCCGGCCTGCTCTGCTCGGCTGAGTCATCCTCTCCCCTGCTCTGCTCCAAGGTGAGTCTTCCCCTCCCCTGCTCGGTTGCTGCTGCTCTGAATGAATGGCCTGAATGCCTCTGTTTCTTTGAAATTCTGAATGCCTGATGCCTCTGTTTCTCTGAATGTGAAGCCTGTATGCCTCTGAATGCCTGAATGCCTGTGATGTGAATGCTTGTCCTGAATGCCTGTGATGTGAAGAACTGATTGATAGCAAGGAGTAATTACTAGCTGCTGATATATATTCAGCTATATATATATGGAGTAATTATTAGTTGCTGATATATATTCAGCTATATATAATAATATATATATATATATATATATATATATATTGTGCTGAATTGGCAAAATGCCAAAACGCCTAGAAAAACGCCTAGAAATGTCTAGGCCTCATTACTCCCGACTAGTTGCTAGGCAGTGGGTCACCGAGGAAAATCCGCCTAGCGCCCTAGCGAAACAGGGCTGACAAATATAAGCTGGGTTCGGTTGGCCCGTTGGTGAGCTAACAATACAGGCCTTTGCATGCAGCCAGCTGCTGCTGTGGCTGCAAGCGCAACTGATCTGTATCAGCTGAACATGCTGATAATTTTTTTTCATATACAACTAAACTCGCCACAGGTTTACTTATAAATGCATGAGAATATGGCCATGATGTGCATCTTCATTCATTCCTATCTGACGGCATACACATTTGATACATCCTCAGTTTCTCTTTATTTATAATATAAGATGTGCACATATTTTAAGATTCAAACATGAAACATCATAATCTTTAATGAACAATTAGTCTCACATGACATATAATTATTCTATGAAAATGGTATAATTGGATTTCACGTTTGAAAGTAGGATAAAATAAGAGTCAACATCCCATCTTTTTAGGATGGACAAGTCAAATCACGCCTTATATTTGAAATGGAGGGAGTACATGGAATTTAGATTGCATGCTAGAGATATATAAAACCTTTGTTAAAAGTTCAAACCTAAAGTTGGTAGTGAAACAATAAGTTGATTGGCACTGACATGCTGAACAATACTGCAATAATCATCAAATAATTGCCTATTTTTTATCAGCTTTCCAAACAACAAACAAAATATAAAATGCAGGTATGCCTCTAATAAACAGTCAATCAGCTGATGAGCATCACGACAACAATTGAATTGAGTTCAGATAATGCACCAAACAAAAGTGCATTGCAATAATAACAACCATTGAATTGAGTTCAGATAATGCACCAAACAAAAGTGCATTGCAATAATAAGTAGGATGCAAGAGCACATAAAAAAAACACTGTAAGTCAACATGTTTTAAAAAATAAAGGTCAGTGTCGTACCATGTCATATACTTGGCAGTGAGAATGGTGATAAAAAACCTGCATAGAGGAATACACCTCTACCGTACTGACTATTCGAAACGCACAGCTTCTCAACTAGGAATGTCTTGAGATTGAGTGTGAAATACTGTGACCTCCGCATTGCAAACTGGGAAGCATTCAGTTGTGATGCTTTTTAGGAGTAATACCCAGCAGCTGAATGAACAATGCTCCAGTAACAGTTTGGGTTGGGCAAGAGGATTATCCTTTCGCGCCGCCACTCAGTTCCTCGCAAAGACTTATAATAGAGCTTTAACCTGTTGTCCCTAAGAGTGAACAGACCTATCATGCCTTCCCCTCCCTCCACAACGGCCAGTGCTCGTGAGTTGGCATGTATGCCACGAGGGAGGTCAACAACAGAGAGTTCCATATCGTGCATGTTGAGCATGATCATAAAACTGCTGTCGATACCCATCGTCCAGAAGTAGCAGCCATGAGCATAATGGCGGTCAAACATCTCTGGACACTCAACCAAGGAAGAGTACAAAGGAACTATTGTATTGACCTTGAACGTCATGCCTCGCCATTGTCCAGTGACTGAAGAAAAGTGGAAGGTCACGAGCTTGTGTTCGCAATGTACAACGCAGATCACCCGGAATGACAAATCCTGCTTCTCCTTGTCCTTGTCAGTGTCTGGATCGAGGAAGGGCTCGAATTGCTGCAAGCCCCAGCCCCCAGTAGCAGCTGCTAGGTCGTCAGGGATGGTGGGAAGCTGGACGTGCCGGCGGTGCAAGGGGTCGCAGACCACGAGGTCAGCGAACGGGGTGATGCTGGTGAGCCGGTAAAGGAGGACGCGGGAGTCGCGGGCGTCGGCGACCATCCAGTGGTCAGTACCGAGGAAGGAGAAAGTGAAATCGGCGGCCTGCGCGAGGGCGCGTGCGGCAGGGGCGGAGCGGTGGGGCGGCTCGGCGGGGTGGAATACTTCGTCGGAGAAATCGAGGACGCCGAGGACGGGTGGGGGGGTGGAGGCACCTGAAGCGGTGAAGGAAGCGGCGCGCCGAGACGACGCGGCGGAAGGTGGTGCAGGCGGCGGAGGCGCGGGCGAGGTCTTCCGCGGCGTCGAGGCGGAGGAAGATATCCTCAAGGATCTCGTCGGGGAAGACCGGCTGCGATGCTGGTGCGCCGGTGGCCTGATCCTTCGCCGACGGAGACATCGCGCGGCGTCGGCGGCGGATAGGGTTCGGTGGATGTGTTGGACTCGTCCGACGGCGAATTGGAGTGGAGTGGAAGATGGACTGGCAGAAAACGATAGTGTTGCTGCGGTTATGGTCTGGGCCTGAATACGCAATGTGTGGGCCGGGCCGGTCTTTTCTAGTCAATTCCGAACTGCAGTTTACAAACACGTCGAAAATTTAATCTTAGAAAATATATAAAAAAATTTATGGAGGTAATTGGAGTAGAAATATTTTTAAACACGTCGAAAAAAGTTTACAAACATAATTTACCAAAAATGTATCCCATTTTTTTAATAAAATATAATGCAATTAAAAATATATAAAAACTGGTTTAGTCTTAGAAAAAGTTTAAAATAAAAACCGGTCTAGTCCCATTGTAGACACTGACCCTCTTTGCCAGGATGGTATATCAAGAACGTCAACGACGACGAGGTCATCAACGATGGCAACAGCCCGGACAACCATTGCCGCCGCTTGGCCGCGGACGTCTTGGCGGCCGTGGCTGACGAGATAGGCGCGCACCGCGTCCGCATGCGTGGTGGGCGGTGCACCTCTCCCCGTCAGTGCTGCACCTTTGTGTCCTTGTCCAGTCCATGGACAAGCTCGGCTCGCTCTACTGCCACATGGTCGAGCCGAGGACGACGCACGCCGATGATGGCGGCGAGGACAATGGCAAGCTGCGTTCAGGGGCACATTCATGGTGAATGGAGGGTACGGTCGGGAGAGGAAGGGTACAAGGTGGGAGGCTGGGAGCGGTTCAGGAAGAAGGTGGCTCTGAACAAGTATGACAGGAACAGGAGCACGTTTTATACCTCTACACAGACTACCGTTTTTTTTTTTTTTTTTAGATTACACAAGACAACGCCAGACCTTTCAACACGCACGCACACTCACCCCTATGAACACACGTCGACGCAAACCCTACCCCTATGAGCACCTTCGAAGGACTGAGCGGCAAATCTTAAAGTTCGAAGTCACCAGGCGCCTCGCTATCGACGGGGACGTCGCCTACCACTTAATGCACAGGCGTGGGAAAATCCTGAAATAAATCCAGGGTTAAAGTGTCGCACAGGGATTTGAACCCTGGGTGGGAGCCCCCAACCAATGGCCAGTGGCTCAGTAAAACCTGCTTACCGTCAGTTATTCGTGACTGAAATACATAATAAAGCCACTCAGTAGATTTTATCTTATTCGTCAATAGAATTTCCCTCCATTCCTTGCCTTTCGTGGTCTAGTTTCAGATACAATGCAATGTAGCGCTCGTGCGTATAATAAAATCAAAACGACTTTACTACAACATCAGCATGTTAGATATATGAATAATGCATATTTGGAACTGTTTCAACAGGTGTATGTGTGTGTATCATTGCAGCAGACTGACTACACTAGCAGAAGGGAGGGCAAAATCCCGCCCAATGCTCCACAACCACAGTTACAATAGGCCACATAGTACACACATGCCTGTTCATGAATAATTCAATCTACAGGCTTCCCCAAAGGGCAAGTGACAAACAGAAACCTGAAAAGGGCAGACATATTTCCCAAACATGATAAGTCAAAGTTCACCAGTAGGCTTGTGTAGGAACTAGACCCAAGGGAAAGGCCACACACCGACACATAAGAGAACCCATATGGCTTCAGGTAAAATTAAACTCTGCACAGGTAAAACTGCAAGGCTAAAGATTACCAAAATTCTCTTGGCCAGTGATATCAAGGGAACTTGTTTCTAGGACTAATAGCGTACAGAGAAACTATTTTTTCCCTATCCACAGAGCATACCCAGATGACACATTTCAAAAATGAAGATGGTAAACCACAATCAATGATCATAACAACCAGATAAAACAAACAACAAAGGAAGGTTATTCGAAGACCTTGAGATCTCAGCCACTACCCATGGGCCCTCAAAAGCAGGAGGTAGACGTTTAAACTGACTTAACTGAACTGTAGACTACTTACCATAGAAACACTTTGTTCCAACCACAAACAGGAAATAGGACAGAACTGCCGCTGCTATTGGCTTAGTACTTTAGTTGCAATTCTACTAGGAATAAAGGATAAACAAGTCTCAGAAGCACTGGATAGAAGCTAGTAAGTGAGAAGGCCTTTGGTGCCAAGAAATGGATATAACCATTTCCGTCACTTAAATCACAACTAAACCCAGTTTCTGATTGAACAATCTCCATGAGCCATGGCTACAAATGTGCGAGCACAAATCAGTTAGAAGGCCTCCTTAGTGCCTCGATTACATGCCAAATAGATCCAAACATCCACAAGTGTACAACACAATGGCAACAGGAAAAACATGACTGCATAAACTAAACAGTTGATCGGACTAGATAGATGTCATCACTAACAGCATTAGCATGTCTCATGCATAATGTTTCAAGGCACCATACAGATGTTACCGACTGACATTGCAACCTCACCTTAAGAAGTCCTGGTTGAGATGCTGACCTACCAAAGATTAAATATTAGCACCAGCATGCAAAAACCTACCAAATAAGACATGTTAACTGTTTCCAGACATGTGCATTCAAACAAACTATTCATTGTGTTTGGAGACGTGATTGAAATTCATGTACGGAGATGCATAGGGTTGAGTACTTGTGACTGATCAAACCCACAAACTGGAGCAACATACGGACATCTGCCTAATACTTGATGAGTTCAAAGCCTACAGAGATGACTAATAAAAATGATACACAGAAACTTGTAATGTGCAGTCAAGTCTATCAAACCTATATCTCAAGGTCCTCCATTAAGCTTGTGCAGGAGACGTTTAGATCAAAGAAGTGCAGATATGTAAAATGGAGGACCAATAGCGAATTTAAATTTCCATAAACATCTAAACTCTCCATGGATTTCATTATAGATGTGTGAACATATGGCCATGAGTTGCATTTTCATCCATTCCTATCTGAGGGCATACACATTTGATACGCACCTCAATTTCTCTTTATAAGGCATGCACACAATTTAGAATTCAAGCATCATAATCTTTAATGAACAATTAGTCTCACATGACAAATAAATATTCTATGAAAACGATATCATTGGATTTCACATTTGAAAGTACTTTCTTATGGTCATGATTACATGTAGACTGGGATAAACTAATAGTCAACATCTTATTTTTTTGAGAATGTGACAAGCCAAACCACACCTCACATTTGAATTGCATGCCAATGATATATAAAACCTGACTTTCTTAAAAGTTAAAACCTGAAGTTCGTAGTGAAACATGTTGATTGGCATTGACATGCTGAACAATACTTCAATAATCATCAATCCATTGCCTTTTTATCAGCTGTCCAAACAACACATAAAAACACAAAATGCAGCAATGCCTCTAATTAGCAGTCAATTAGCAAATGAGCATGGTGACATGACAACCAAGAGTTGAGATGATGCACCAAACAAAAGTGCGCTACACGAATAAGTAGGATACAAGAGCACATAAAAAAAAGCACTCTAATTCCAAATTTGAAGAAAATAAGGAAGGTTAGTGCACCGTATCATATGCTTGGCAGTGAGAACGGTGATGGGAAACTCGCATACAGACGAGCACCTGCAATGTGCCGATTCGAAACACAAAGCCTCTCAACTAGGAATGTCTTGAGATTGAGTGTGAAATACTGTGACTCCCGCACTGCAAACTGTGAAGCAGGATAAGGTGGTGATGCTTTTAGGAGTAAGTGCCCAGCAGCCGCATGAATAATGCTCCAGTCACTGTTTGGTTTGGGCAAGGGGATTATCCTTTTGTGTTGCCAATCAGTTCCTTGCAAAGACTTATAGTAGCGCTGTAGCATGCCACCACTAAGAGCGAACAGACCTATCATGCCTTCCCCTGCCTCCACAATGGCCCGTGCTCGCGTGTTGTCATCCAAGCCAGGAGGGAGGTCAACAACAGAAAGTTTCATATCATGCATGTTGAGCATGATCATAAAACTGCTGTCGACAGCGATGATCCAGAAGTAGCAGCCATGAGCGTAGTAGCGCTCGAACAACTCCTGAAACCTAACCAAGACATAGTCCAAAGGAACTGCTCTATTGAACGTGATTCCTAACCATTGCCCGGTGACTGAAGAGAACTGGAAGGTCACAAGCTTGTCTTGGCAATGCATAGTGCAGATCACCCGGAACGAAAAATCCTGCTTCTCCATGTCCTTGTTAGTGTCGGATCCAGGAAGAAATGCTGCAAGGCCTCTACCCCCAAAGCGGCCGCTAGGTCGTCGGGATGGGAGGTAGCTGTACGTGCCGGGCGATGCAAAGGGGTCGCAGACCATGACGCCAGCGCGACGCTGGGGCGTTGGTGCTGGTGTACCGGTAAAAGGAGGACGCTGGAGTCGCGAAGGCCGCAGTTGGTCACCCAGCCGTCGAGTGAGGGGCCGAGGAAGGCGTAAGGTGAAGTCGGCGGCCCGAGCGAGGGCGCTGAGGGCGCAGGGGCGGAGCGGTGGGGGGCGGCTCGGCTTCGGGTGGAATGCTTCGGTCGTGAAGCATTGGAGAACGCCGAGGACGGGTGGGGGGTGGAGGCACCTGAAGCGGTGAAGGAAGCGGCGCGCCGCTGAGACGACGCGGTGGAAGGTCGTGGCAGCGGCGGAGGCACGGGCGAGGTCCTCCGCGGCGCCGGAGGCAGAGGAAGATCTCCTCCGTGATCTCGCCGGGGGAAGACCGGCTGCGATTCCGGGCGCAGGCGACCCGATGCGCCGCCGGCGAGGACATCGGGCGGCGGGGATACGGCGCGGCTCGGTGGATCCGGGTTTGACCCGGCGGCGGGCGAAGTGGAGCGGAGCGGACTAGTGGAGTGGCGAAACAAAGCGCACGCGCTGCTGCTGTTATGGGCTAGGCTACGCAATGTGGGTTGGGCCGGCCCTTTTCAAGTGAATTGCACCATGTAAAAGGCCCAAGTGCTAGCGGGCGAGGCTCGTCACTTTGGCACTTTTTCCAGCCACGACATTTGGCGGAACAAAATTTATGGTGGGTTGAGAGTATGCGCACTCTTCGTCCTTTAAATACTTCCTCCGTCCCTCCTAGTCATCAACGTGCTGTTTGGTTCCCTCAAAGGTAATGGAAACGTTATGGAAAACAAATTGCGGGAGGGAATGGAATTCAATACTGTTTACTCATTTTGTTTGGTTGCACATGGTAAAAGGTAATGGTATTTGAAGCGAGAAAAAAAAAGCCTCTCGCACCTTCCAAATCCGGTCGAAATCCACCCGAGCGAGCCCTCAAAATTCTCTCGCGAGGATGGATTCGCTCGATCCGACACGCGATCTATCGCCGCTCCTCCAATGGCCGACAACGAGAAGCCGGAGGTTGAGGAGGAAGAGGAGTACGCGAGCAGCGACCTCGACAACGCGCTGTCATCGGCCTTGCGCGGCTGCCGCGACGCTGCGAGCGGCGGCGAGGACGAGGAAGGAGGGACGCCCTTGAGGCGGAGGAAGGCCGGATCCGACGGCGATTCCGACGGGCGGGGCGGCCGAGGTGTGTACGACGAGGGAGGGCGCCTCACGAGGAGAAAGGCAAAGGAATACGGGGTTCGAAGCGAGGGGACGGCCTGAGTGCGCGAGGGGTAGATGCACGCCGCCTACGCCGCTGGTCGCCACCGCCACCGCCACCGTTGGCCGCCGCCGTGGGAAGCACGTGAAGACCGCGTGGGGGGGGAGAGGAAGAAGTGTCGGGACTTTGAGCGGTGGAGATGGAGGGATTGCGTAATGAGATCTGAAGGGCCGAGAGGTGCGGTATCGAGGATGCACAAGGCGTTATTCGATTGCGCGCTTTCTCATAACGGGCCATGCCCAACCAAACGACCGTATCGTCATCGTATCCCAAACGTAATGAGGTACCGTTACATTTTGCCGAACCAAACAGCACGCAAGATTTTTTTCCTCTATATCACTTTCTTCCACACTCATCCATCTTTTATATCTCTATAAGCTATACGAACTACCATCGGTGAGGCCCACTTGTAATTTTATCTAAATGTATCCACGTGAGATCTTGTTTTGAAGGATTTATTGAAACGAATTCAATGGTGTAATCGAATTTAATTTGATTTTTGGTTTGTGAGTTATAACATTTTTTAGTTACTTCAAATAGTGGGACCCGCACGCATCTTTGTTACCTCTCTCACCTCTCTCGTCCTCCGTCTCCCGCCAGGCGTGCGCCGCGCATGGTGGGTCCAACGCCCTAGCGTTCATGGGAGCATTTGGATTGCGGTAGGAATCCACGGATCCCGAGTCGTCCGGGACGATTTCCGAGGGAGCCCGTGGTGTTTTTTTCGTGTACGGTGTCCCCGTATATGTTCCCCGGGATCTCTTCCAGACGCCGGTGTGGGTAGTACGAGGCCTCTCGGAACCGTCTCTCCCTCTTGCGATGCCTTTGGGTCCGGAGAGGTGATTTCGAGAGGAGTGCCCTTCGGGCCGGGCGGGATCTTGGTCCTTCCCGTCTCCGATGTCCTCCCGGGCCGTCGGGAGGCGTGTAGGACCAAGTTTCCTTCGCCCGGCGGAGGGGGTAGGGCCTAGGTCCCTTAGGTTTAGGGTTAGGTTTCGACGGAGGTCGCCCGGCACGGGCGCGACTTCATCGATATGGAGTAAGGTCCTCCCGTGGTTGTCCCCATCTTGGCGACAGCGTCGCTCAGGTGCCGTCGGCGACCCACGCCGCTCAGGTGTTCGTACAAACTCCGCACAAGATAACAGAGCAGCCCGCAACATCGCCCAACGAAGGCCATGCAAAGAGCCCGGCCCCCGTCCGAGGTCGCCAACTCGCCGCAGCGCCGGAGAAGAATGCCGTCGGAGCAAAGGAGAGGTCACTTAAACATTATTCCACTACGCCGCCAAAGACCACCTCCGCATTGCCGACACCGCCGGACAAACCATAGCTCCACCATCAAAGGACGACGAGCAAAGCGGAACTCCCGCCATGGGCGCCAAGACGGGTAGGGATGGACGGCGTCATCCGAAACCCGCACACGCCATCGAGGACCTCGTCTCCACATCCGTAAGGCGTGGAAACCGGGCGAAGAAACCTCTCCGTCGCCGCCCGCTGAAGTCGGCAACCCCTTATTCCACCGATAGAACAAGGCGGTGAGTCAAACCACCCTCCCTACATCGCCGAGGAGACGCCGACACGACGCCACCATGCCGCACCGCAAAGATCTCCCCTCCCCGCACTTTTTTTGCCGACGCCACCCTCGCCGACGCGGGGAATGCCATGACGGAGGCCACCAAGAAGACAAAACAGACGACCTTTGACGGCCGCCAATTATCAGTGAAGCCCCCAACCGGTGCACACGTGGCGCACTAACGGAGGAGCATGACCATAAAACTATGGAGAGCAATCATCCGAGAGCGGCGGCCGTGGTGCATAGTGGCGCTTTTGAACAGCCTTCCCGAAACCCACCAAAGGTAGAGCTCAAAGGAATTGTTCTATGGAACGTGATGCCTCGCCATTGTCTAGTGACCGAAGAGAAGTGGAAGGTCACGAGCTTGTGTTCACACCGCACAACGCAGATCACCGGGAAGAAAAATCCTACTTCTCCTTGTCCTTGTCGTTGTCCGGATCGAGGAAGAGATCGAATTGATGCATGCCCCCCTTCCCCCGCAAGAGGTGTTAGGTCATCAGGGATGGCGGGAAGCTGGACATGCCGGCGGTGCAAGGGGTTGCAGATCATGAGGTCAGCGAATGGGGCGGTGATGTTGGTGCGTCGGCAAAGGAGGACGCGGGAATCGTGGGTGTCGCAGACATTCCAGAAATGAGGGGCACCAGGGAAGGAGAAAGTGAAGTCGGTGAAAGGTCCCTTGTGGTTTTTGGTAATTGAGTGACAACATCAGGTGGACTAATAATGTATAATTGAGATAATACACAGGAGATTAGTTCACATGTGATGACGCTATGAAGGAGCTTATTGCATATGTGACATGACATGGAGTCATGTGACCAAGGTGGTGAAGATCAAGATGAGGCTTGGCTTGATAGACCGGTTGCAAGTGTGATGGGCAAGTAGAGGCTTTGGAGTGACGGACCACGACGCAACGATGAAGAGCAAGTGAGGTCAAGATCGATGGACCAAGAAGGTCATGTGATGATATGAAGTGGATCATATCATTCTTGATCATGTTGGTGCATGTGTTGCATCGGCACTTGGAGATGGAGCGGAATGAAAATGCGCAAGGCAAAGGTATAACCTATAGGTATTTCATTTTGCCGGTCATGAGGAGCTTAGAGAAGTATATGACCAGGTTTAGAATAGATGGCCATACTATCAAGACGGGCAAACTTGTTTGCATATCGGTCATCTAGTGGCACTTGTGCGATCTAACTTTGCGATGTGTTAGGATCAAGTGGCATGGTGAGAACAAGAGCTAACTTCGCCTTTGAAACTGTCTGTGAAAATACTAACACACATGCACTTGGTGTTGTATACGTGGTGGTGTTGGCACATTTATGAAGGTGATGGTGTTTGCAGGGTTGAGTTGGGTTTGGGCACCGCTCACCCTCCCACCGAGCTTGCGAGGCGGATTCGGGCGCTTTTGAGAAAATGAAATGCCTATTTTCTTTTGCGTCGGATGCAAGTTTGTGGTGAAAACATGCTATCTCTGGAGCACAAGTTGATACACTTGTCGGCTAGCATGTTGGGGCAAAGGTGGAGAAGTTGGTGGCGTTCTTAGGGCTGTAAAAACGTGGTTTTACATGTGCCGGACGGCCCACGTCTTGCGTCGGGCGTCGGGCAGCGCCCGGCGTCAGTGATGGCTTCGGGCGGCGCGCGACGCCAGGTCGGAAGCGTCCGACGGTGGAGCGCCGACGCTGGGCGCTGACTCAGCGTCCGGCGCGTATGTTAAGTCTTTGGCGATCGGCGCGCCCGTAGCGTCGGCGCTTCGATCGGCCCGCGTCGGCGTGAGTGGTTTTGCGAGCTCGACGGACCGCGTCGGGCGCGTCGGGCGGCGTCTGGCGCTATGAAGCGCGCGCACCGGCGGTCGTTTTCAAACGGTCAGCGACCACGTGGCGAAGCGAAGCGCCGGACGCCACTATCGGCGTCCGGCGGTTGGTTTCGCGCGTCCGTGGCTCGTTCTTTCGCTGCACTGCGTGAGGCAACGACTCTATTTGGCTTGGGGGCTATAAACGAGGAGGTTGTGGTCAGCCTTGGTAGGTGCTAAGCACCTTGGGGACTTTGTGTCCATGCTTGAGAGTGCTAGAGAGCCCTCCCACTCACATATGCTTGATAGTGTTCATCCGATTGAGTGAGAGATCGAGTTCTAGTGCGTTGCGTTGTGAGATCGCATTCGTGGCACTAGGTGATCGTGTTGCAAGCTGGTGTGCTTGTTACTCTTGGAGGTTGCCACCTCCTAGACGAGGCAATGGGCGAGAGCGGGAACTTGCGATCGGGTATGCGGATGCACAAAATTTCAAGCAAATATGCCATAACAAATCCACAATAGTAACCAAAGTCTAAAAATTGGAGTTGGGGGCGTCTGTCCTCATTTACTTCATCATCATTCTCGTGTTTGGCACAAGTGCTAAGCGCATATTGCTCTCATTACTCTCAATCTCAACGAGAATGAGCAAGTAGATGTAGTGGTTGCCTTTTTGCCTTTTGCAGGTTGCTCCCACAAATCAAATATGCTAACACCTTTCTTCTTCTTCATCTAAATTCATACAAGAATGAAGAATACAATCATAGAAAAACAAATTTTCATTAGTTCAGTGGAGGAGTGAATCTAGGGTGTTTAGTGTTACGACTGCTATCATGGCTCACCGGCTCACCTGGCTTGTTGAATCGGGCCGAGGCTGCGGAGGGAGAGATCCGGAGAGTCTTCCGCTGGTACTGCTGCCGCGGTGCGGTGGGAGAAGTCGCGGGCGGTGGGTGGGGGCCGCCGCCGGTCGCCGAACAAACCGGCCGAACGCCGGTAGATGAAGCGGTGGGGGGCTGCGTCGTGGTGGGCGGGCTAGCCCGGCCGGAGTGGGGGTTCGCCGGCGGGCGGGGCAAGCGCAGATGGGCGCCGCCGTGCCGGTACGTGCGCGTGAGCGTAGCGACGCGAGAGAGGAACGCGAGAGGATTGGGGATTTGGGGGAATTGGGGCAGCCAGGTACAGCAGCAATTGGGCTTCACTGGTTTGTTCCTTCGTGGGCTGCAAAATTGGGCCATGCTACGCAAACAGAAGCCGTAAGTATAAGATACGTATATAGACTTGTATACTTGTTAATTTATTTCCTAAAATCATGGGTATGCCATGGCAAACCGGTGCATACCCCTGGCGCCGCTCGTGTAGACGGCTTGGTGGAAAGAGACTCCATTGAAGCACGCAAGGAAGATTGTGCGGTGCTCCGGAGGAGGATTTGTGAGAGGTTCGTGCTCACCTCACGGGGATCATGAAGAGCAACTTTAGTGGAGCGTGTCATTGAGTTACCACACTTGGGTGTGGGTTCTTGTGGGCTTGAGGATCCCCATCTTGTGAGGATCCTCCGAGGGATTTGGCACCGGCCATTTGCTTGCGAATCATCAAGCGGGTGAATCGTCCAATCGAGGAACCACCAAGGTGTCGGTCGACACAACGAGGAGTAGGGGAAAGTTGGCAAGCTTCCCGAAACCTCAGTAAAAAACCACCGGTGTCATCTTGTGTCCACACTTTGCGGTGGTTTGCAATCTCTTCATCACAAGCTTTGTTCTTACTTTCATATATATATATATATATATATTGTGCTTGTGGTTGAATAGTGTTGTTGTAACTTTCTAGCTTGTGTAGCTTGTTTAGTTACTTTGCTTAGTTTGTGTAGCTAAGTAGTTTGAGCCTTTGGGTTAGACGTGTGTTGCCTTGTCCATTGTGCATCTAGTGAGCTTAGGGGCTTTGTGCTTTCGCTTGTTAGAATTGTTTAGGAGCTCAAGCTAGGCTTGTCACCTCATTCTTCTTGTGTAGGATCTTTTGTGAGGTGATTTAGAGTCTTAGTTAGAGGGTTGAAGTCTTGGCTAGACAGATAAGTTTAATTCGCATTAGTTTCGGTTAGCCGGTGCGATTAGTTTTAAAAGGACTATTCACCCCCTCTAGTCCGCCATCTCGACCCTTCGGCCGGTGGGTTTGCGTGAGGGCGCGTGCGGCGAGGGTGGAGCGGTGGGGCGGCTCGCGGGGGTGGAATGTTTCCTCTGGCGAAATCGAGGACGCCAAGGATGGGTGGAGGGTGGAGGCACTGAGAAGGCGGTGAAGGAAGCGGCGCTACGGAGACGACGCGGTGGAAGGTCGCGGCGGCGGCGGGGAGACACGGGGCGAGGTCTTCCGTGGCGTCGAGGCGGAGGAATATCTCCTCAAGGATCTCTTCAGGGAAGTGGGGTGCGCCGGCGACGATGCTTCGCCGGATGACATTGCGTGGCGTCGAGGGCTCGGTGGATCTGCGAAGTGGGATGGTAGAAGCGATAGGCGCAGTGCGGCTAGGGGTGGTAAAGGGTGTTTGGTTAAGGGGGACTGCGGACTAATTTTTAGTCTTATTTAGTCTCTAAATTATCAAATAATAGGACCAGGGGACTAATTTTTAGTCTCATTTACTTCCTCTATCTCAAAATAATTACACATCTTGCTTGTCGAGAAGTTAAACTCTTTTAATTTTGACAAAGTATATAGAAAATAACATCGATACTTAGATTTCTAAATAAATTTATTATGAAAGTATGTTCTAATATCAATCTAATGATACTTATTACACATGGTAAACATGATTATTTTTTTCTATACATATGGTCAAAGTTAGAAAGGTTTGACTTATCCACTAGACGTGTAATTATTTTGAGATCGGAGGAGTAGTCCCTAGTAGACTCTTGGGAGGGGCTAGGGACTAACTTTTAGTCCCTATTAGTCTCTAGTCCCTAGTCCCTCTAACCAAACAGGCCCTTAACCTAGCAAAGCAAATTTAAGGATCGGATCGGATTAGAATTGGACTGTAAAACTATACAATTTTGAACTAAAAATGAAAAGAGCCAAGTGGAATCGTGAAGAAACAAATGGGCCGGATCTATTACCACCCCTAGGTCTTTGCCGCTGCGTTTATGAAATTTGAGCCGGCCCTTCCGACCGAGTGCACATTGGGCCTAGTTTGGGAACAAGGGCCGATTCGCCTCGGTAGTAAACCCGCGACGGGAGACGTCCCCCCAAAAAAGGCTATATTGCTTTTTTAAAAAAAAAAATGTCATGGTTATATTTCTTATCTCTTACTATTGAATCGAAGTCAAGCTCGGGCGGCGGCGGGTACGTCGCCCGCATTTCAGGCCGTCGGATCGGGCGGACGGACGGTTGAGATTGGGCATCCTTTTTGTCTTTTTACAAAAGGCCCTTACATTTACCAGAAATCAAAATCCGCGACCATCGCTCCTCCGTTCCTCCGTCCTGGCTGGCGGCGGGCAAAGAGAGGCGCGCGTGGCCGGAGCACTCTCCAAGAAGCAGGCGTGCGCTGCCGTGGAAGGGACGACCACAGCCCGTGGCACCGGTCGTGCGCCGGCGTGCCCAACACCCCCCCCACGCATGGAGCGCGGCGGCGCTGCCGCGCGACCGGGACGACCACAGCCCGCGGCGCGGTCGGAGACCACCCACCGCCGCCTTCGCCGCATGCCCCTGCAGGTGCGCCGCCTCTGCCGGCCTGCCGCCATAAAGTGGTCGGGGCGCGACAGCCGTGCCCCGCACATGCCGTAGCGGCCAGGGCGCCGCCGTCGCCATGCCGCCGCAGTCCGGGAGAACGCTGCTTGCGCCATCGTACTGGACCCGCTGCCGCCGCGCTGGAGCCCGACGTCGAGCCACCGCCGCGCCGAGTTCGCTATCTGGCCTGCCCGCGCTTGCAGGACGCTGCCGCCGAAGAGGCCGCGCACGCCGTCGCTGGGGTCGACACCGCCGCCCTACACCTTCCCGCTTCACCCTCTCGCAGCCCGGCTGAACACCGCAGCCTGCCGGAGGCGGACGCCCAGGTGCCGACGCCGCACTCGCCTCTGCTCGCTGGGACGAGGCCGCCTCTGGAATCGCGCTTGCTTGACAGCACCGCCCCTGGCACCACGCTCGGTGCCGCCGGACGCGGTGGAAGCAGCCACCACCAGCGCCCTGCCCTCCATCCTTCTCTCTCGCCCTGCCCCTCTCTGTTTCTTGGAACGCGAACGAAGACGACGACAAACTACGGTCCGTGACCAGGCGGCCAAGCCCAATGGATGGCAAAGCCTTGTCGCAAAAAAAAAAAAAAAAAAAAAAAAAAAAAAGCCAAAGCCACCCAGTGACCCACTTCCCTTTTTTTCTCTAACCCGTGGACACGGTCTACATGAAATAAAGAGAGAAAGGGAGTATAACCCCAGATCGGTCCATGGAACGATGAACCGAGTCCATGATCACAGCACGGGTCAGCCTTGGTCAGTAGCGGGGACCACGCGTCAGCCCAAAAGAGAAAATCCTACGCGTACCCGGTCAATGTATACGGAGGAGTGAAAATACATTTTCCATACATTAAAAAATTCCAAATTTTTTAAAAATAACCTAGATACACCTAAGATCCCACCCATGAATTTCCACCCCTTTGCATTTACCCAAAATCCCAAAAAAAATATTCTCCCAAATATAATCAATATAATAATTACTTATTAAACTTCAATATAATAATATCTCTCCCGGCCCGACTCCGAATTGCATGATTCCACTTTCAATATTCTTCTAAAATCACTTTCATAGGTCAACCATAATCGGCCTTTTTTTTTTTTTGCTTTAGGCTACATACATGTTGCTTTACCTTTTAAGTAATATAATTATGATTGATAATTTATGTTTACATTTTTACAATGCTCACATGGCTTAATTTATACGACTTGGAAGTTCAAAATTTCACTAAATCCAAATTTTTCCAAATTTTTACTACGACTTCGAAGTTCAAAATTCCACTAAATCCAAAATTTTCCTATGGTTTGGGATTTTATTATAATCTGCAAACCCCATAAATTATGTCTTTTTCACATGAATCCGAAGTCTCTATCTTTTTCCTGCCTTCCCGCTCTCCCTCTCTGTTGTTGACAGGACAAGAACGAGTGGGGGAATGAGTAATGAGACACAGCAAAGCATCCGAATCGTGAGCACGATGGGCAATGGCCTGTGACCAAGCGGCTAACACCACGTGAGCCAATAGTCGGGCAACTGCCCCTTCTTTTCTTTCCATGAACTTGCTCCATGTGAAAAGGAAGAAAAGAGGGAAACCCTAGATCGGTTCGACAGAATATTACGACAACGGCCGCACACCGATGCATTCCAATCGAATCCACCTACGTGACGCATTTGACAATAAAAAAAAACAAATACTACTTCCTCAAAATATATTTAAAACATAAATTAGTTAACTCCTCGAAATATGAGAAACATAATCATTTTCAAACAAACGTGCTCTTCAAGTTACAACATACAAAAAAAAAAAAGAAAAATAGTTAACTACTTCAAATATGAGATATAAAATTATTTTTGAACGGTTGTGCTATTCGAAAGTTAGTTGACAAACTAATCGGCTATCAAATGAAAATATACAATGTGTCCCTACTTACAAAATCAATGTATAACGTCTCAAATTTTTCCGAAGGCAATTTTAAAAGTCCAAGTAAAAGTATTTCCTCAATCAAATACAACATAAAAATATATTTTAATGATCCACTAAAAAAAAGGGCCCATAGGGGCTAGCGCGGCAACGCCCGCGCTCTTGTTTCTAGTATATATACTAGAAAAACTACGCCGGCAATGCGCGCGCATGACCATCGTTTGCGTTGCTATGGGTTTCAAAATCTACACAAACCTAGACATTTTCTAGATAACACATATATGAAAGCGTCTTGCAAGCACATCTTGTAGTTCACTTTAGGTAACGCCTAGTTGGAAGCTAGATTAAAAGTGGACAAGCTGTTTACATTGCGGTGGTGATATCTTTGTGAATTGCAGTGCTGTTAATTCACATTCAAACTCAAATACTGTACGGGGCAATCTAAGATGCTCTTGTCAAATCATATTCCAAACAATTAGGTTACACATTGACCTTGTCATAATCAAATGAATTGTTATAAATCTACAGAGCTTAAAGAGATTGGAGACAACACAATCATGCTATTTGAATACATTGGAGACAACACAACCAACCATACTATTGTGGCCAAACCAATTAACAAATTTATCAGTCATACTTTAGGCAATATATCCATATACAATAATAGGCATATGTGAGACCTCCAGCCGTAAGGGAACATCAATCACGGGCATTTGAATATATGACGATGC
Organism: Hyparrhenia diplandra; assembly: GCA_015847255.1. NCBI lineage: Eukaryota > Viridiplantae > Streptophyta > Magnoliopsida > Poales > Poaceae > Hyparrhenia > Hyparrhenia diplandra. The sequence goes on from JADLZK010007877.1 coordinate 334,546, forward strand.
ATGCTATTGCCCCCAAAGGCTTCTGACGTCACCTCCATCTTCGAGCTCAACTCCACCACTGCATTTGTCACTTGTCGGCTGCCTTCAGTTTTTTTTTCTGATGGACCAGATTGGTCCCGTGGTCCCCGTTCCTTCATAACACAAATCATTGGCGTGATGCCGAATCACTTGGATTCACTTTCATTATGTTACCTGTGTCCAAACTTCATAAGACCAGAACTCGCAGTGTATCTAGGTTGATGAAACTGCTACGACATTTTTCTATAAAATAAATTCATAGTGTCACGTACACGCTGATGATCTTGCGTAACAAAATGGCACATTCTTTTAACAATCACAGTGTCACCTGACGATCTTGCCTTACAAAATGGCACATTCTTTTAACACGCAAACAAGCATAGCGATTGGCAAAGTGATGGTACTTACACATGTTCACTGTCAGTGAGAACCGGGAAGGAGCCAGTTATCAGGTATTCAGATGATTGGTAACCAAGTAGATGAGGCCTGCAGCCTGCAGAGATTGGATTACCATTTGTGTTACCAGTGGCGGCGCCAGGGGTATTCTTAGGTATTCCTTGGAATACCCATGATTTCTGGACCACAATGAATATGTGCTGCTTACACTAAAATATCTAGCTTTATTAGTGTCCTCAATTCTTATTGTTTTGGGCAAAAAATGTTCTGGGAATACCCTAATGTTGAATCCTAGCTCCGCCAGTGAGTGTTACCCAAAGCACTCAAAATCATGAAAATAAATTAACTCTAAACATCTGGCAATCAACCATAATCTAATTAGAATTTATTATGTAGCTGGGAATCCACAAACCTTTATAAAAAACATATTTTCCCTCAAATGGTCAAACATGATAGCAGCATTGAATTCAGTTTGGAAAATTGGTAGCGCCTGATCTACAGAAGAGATCCCTAAACAAGCTATCTACTGAAACTACAGCACAGCCATAATTAGCTTATTAGCTACAATATCTGAGATTCGATAAAAAAAATTACAGGGAGGAGAATATTAGAACACCAGATATGAATATGCGTCTCGATCAAAGAAACAAGCAGTTTGGCTTAAATATTATGAGCCCATAAAAGCCTAAATGACTTCATCATGATAGATACTTGACTAATGCAGTCAACACAAACTACACATAATAGGATTGTCTAGACAGAATGTCTTACTGTTCAGATGCTCTTGAAATCTTCAAATCCAAAAAGTGTCCAAAGAACCTGTCCATAGTCCATCGATTGGTTCAGTACACGTTGTTCTTTGTTTCTTGACTAAAAAGCAATGTTCTCTTCTTATAACACTAACCTACTTGAAAACATACTAACGTCCCAGTGGAGGTTATATCCAGAAAAATATGTACATGTGAAGGCTAGCTTATAGATTGTAGAAATAATACTTCAGGTACAGATCTGTTTTGTTCATCAACATGTACATGCTTTGTTATCGTCTTCTTGTTCACAATTGGTTTTTAATCTGTAGGAAACAGGCTAAACAAAATTGAGTTTAGAACTATGAAACAATGCACAATGAAATTACCTTGTCACCGTTACTGCTGCTCACTTCAAAGCGGACAGAACACAAAACGAAATCAAAATTAACTTGTAGTCCACTGAATGTAATCAAAACGAACTTGTAAACTCACCCAGGTACGGCTGAGCTGCAAACCAGCTCCAGGTGTAGGGCAGGGGGCAGGGGCAGGAGCAGGATAGTGGCGTGTGGGGGCAGGGGAGGCCGTTGTCGATGATGGGGAGGCGAGGATGCAGCGAGGCCCGGCGAGTCGCCCGGTGGGGTTGCGGGGCTTGCAGCTATTGTCGCCGCCCGCGGTGGGAGCGAAAGCAGGTCGCTGGGTCCATTCCAGCCACGGTCATCGATGATTGGGAGCGTGTCGCCGGGGTGGGGTGGGGGCTTCCGGCGCCGCCGGGGCCGCGCCCCTCCGCGACGGGGGCGCGCTTGCCCCCGCACCGTTGCGCGGGGAGCCGCCCCTCGCCCCGCCCGGGCTGCGCCACCACGGGAGAGGGAGAGAGCAGGGTTTCTTGGACTGCATGTTGATTTTGATAAGTAGAAGGGCCTTTTGCAAAGACGCTGCCTCAAGACGATCTGGGCCGTCCCCGCACGGCCGATCCGATGGCCGGGAATTGCGGGCGGCGTGGCGCGCCACAGCCCGAGAAACGGACCCAACTTTCGTAGGTGGAGATATATGAGCTCCTCCTCCTTATAAGGTGTAAATTGCACGTGCACAATATTCCGACGTTCCAAATAAACACTCAAAGCACAATTCGAAAAATATTCTGAAAACAGAAAAGAAACGAACATAAAAATATCAATATTTTATACTTCCTTAATCAAATGACGCAAACGTCCATATAACTGTTAAATATCGTTCTGAAGAATTATGAGTAACATCTCTATGCACCTTTGTTCCTAACTCAACGCTAACTTATGCTGGTAGCACAAACTTTTATATTTTGCGAACAAATTTACAAGTAATTCTCAACAATTGCATGTCTTTAGTACTTCCTGTTTCAAATACCGAGATGTTGCCCACCTCGTGATATGCTGCATGCTAACTAGAAAATTGTTAGCGGAAGGCAGACAAATGACAGCACTTGCACCATAGGTGACATGCAACAAATGCCAATCCAATATCACTGAAAAAAAATGTTGAACAGAACTTGAACTAGGCAATGCAGTTAGATGTTCCAGAACTTGCACCATTTATCTGGAGGTCATGGCAAATGGTAATTAACCAGGTTTTGGCGAACGACAAATGCAAGCAGCAGATTACATCTTACAGTCATGCAAGCTAGCTGAATATTACATTCGAAATAAGAATGCATACCATGAAGTCAAAATTTATATGAATGAACTACTCATACAATGTAACAAGGTAAACAAGAACACATACTCATCAGTAAGTCCACTATGTCCAGAACCTTTCTTCAGAACAATATTGAACATGAGGATAAATGAACTGACCAAACATAAGCATTGAGTGAAATAGCCAAAGTACAAATGAAAAGGTTGACAAAACATTTTTTTGAAATAATAATATTTACTGTTTGAAATGGAGCTGGGAAGGCATGTACATCAAAATTTGCAATGCAATGTCCATGGTGAGCCACAAAATTGCATAGCCAGAAACAGAAAGAGAAGGGGGGGGGGGATATAGTGCTAGGCCTTTGCTAAGCTATGCATTTGAGCTGACCTGCTAATTGATGGGGGCAAAACCGTGAAGGGGTTATCCCGTGACTGGAAGCAAGCAATCACAAGTCTACAGAGTACATAAAAACTGATATAAATAGAGAACTGTAATGGTCAGGCATGTTTTTCAAATGTGCTATTTCAAGTTCACCAGAAAACTTGTGTAGGAACTAGGAACTATAACAAAGAAAACAAGACAAGTAAGATAGCCACTACAGACAAATATAAATTCATATGATTAGTCTATACTCTACATGGGTTTAATTTCATGAGAATAACCTTCATAACAATGTTGAGCATTAAAAAAAAACTTCATTTCATTCCATATTTTTATTAGTATTCCAAACAGCACATAACATCAGGGAAATGGTAAATCTATTATTGGATGGCAGCAGGTTAAACGGGGACAAATAACAAGACTTGAACACATGTACGATAGGCAAACGCCACATCATTTCCATTGCTAGTGTACCAGGATACCATTGGGCAAACCTCAACAAGTACAAACTACAAACTTAAAGAGCATACATTAGTGAGGGCCTAAGCGCCCCAAATCCAGAATACAGACGAAACAGCTCCAGCATACAGCAAAAGGGCTGGAGGGGCACAACGGCAGAAACAAACAGCAGGGGTACATCTAATTGAGCTACAGATAAGTGGCATCATTGCCAGTGGCAGTAATATCTTGCGTAGTATAATGAAGCCAACCAAGATGTAGGCTGCATCCCATTGAATGCCCAGGTCGCTGTGTCAAGAGAGAAGACATGCCAAAGATCACAGTCAGAATTGTCAAGCAAAAGTAAACTGCATTAAGCCATTAACTGTTTCCAAATGGATTTACATGCAGTTTCAAGTGGCTATATGCCGTCATGCCCACAAAAAAACCATTCTATTCAGGGCAAAAAAAAAAAAAAAAAATGGAACTTTTGAACAGGAATTAAGTAGGGTTTTCAATTACAGATAGCTCCGTTCCATTCACTCCAAAAAAAGACAAGGCATATGTGTCTGCTCTAGACTCTAGTACTCAACAAATGTTACCTACAGACTACAGAGTATACCGAAAAAGTGTCACAAAAAAGGAGTTGTAGTCGCAAAGGATAGTTCGAAAAATTAAGAAAAGGTTCCAATAGCATATCCGCAATTTCAGAAGTATGCAACAAATGTCAAAGTTGACCAGATTAAACAAAAGAACAGATATAGCTACACACCAAAGCAATATAACCTCATATACAATTAAATAAACTCTCCATAAGTCCATAAAACATACCATGAATCTACGATATTAGTCATATTACCACTCAACATTGTCTGGTTTGAATGTGAAAGTGTGTAGCCACACAAAATCACCCAAAGACAATATGCTAAAGAATGTTGGAAGTGCTAAAACCGAATATTACTAGTGAAGAACTGTTTGGCATAATAGAATACTTGATTTTTGTGCAATTTAGCAAATAATAATAATAGCATTCCCTCATTTCATTAGATTTTACAAACAGCATGTAAAATGCAGGGATATATGTAACGAATCGAACTACTAGTGAGCTAAATGGAGAATTGGTGATAGTGGTGGAGACAAGATGATTTTGATGCAGCAATACTAAGTGCACTACAGAAACAAGTGGATGGACGAGCATCTCAACAGCATAAAGTAACTCCAAATGATTGAAGAAGATAAGGAAGTTTCTTACCCATTCCGCATGTCATACACTTGACAGCGACAACGGTGGTAGGAAGTTTGAATAAAGATGAGCAAACTTGATGCGTTTATTCAACAGGCACAATCTCTCCACCACTAATGTCTTGACATGTAGCGTGAAATAATGTATCTCGGCTTCCGATCGAGCTTAGCTAACTCACGTGGAATAGCTTGAATGAGTAAGTAGCCATCGCCGGTACCACGAAGATGATGGAATACCCCGCCGAGTCGGGCAAAGGGATTGATATTGTCTTTTCATGCCGCCACTCTTACGCACCAACACTTTGCTGTCTTGCCAAGCCTTACGGTAGAGGTCTAACATGCCATTACCAATGGTTAAGAAGCAAAGCCTCCCTTCCCCGCCTCGACAATGGCGTCTGCAGCAGTGGCGGATAAGAGGGGTGCGTACCACGGAGAATTCCATCTTGTGTGTGTCGAGCATGAGTACCTCAACGAACAACCCGGATGTCTGCGGAGGCCTCTGTTTGGGTGATAGTGGCACGATGTGAGCACGCCTTCAACATACGCAATAGATTCCCATCCATCGAATGTGACTCTACACCATTGACCCGGTCGTTGAAGAGAAAATGAAGGCAGCCACCTTCCTTTTTTTCATAACTATAAATCATCGAGATTTTCGAAACGACGATCCCTCCTCCTCGCCGGTTGCGGTTGGAGCGAAGAAACTCGGGAAGTGTGAGCATGCTCGAGCTTGAACGGTGCGTTAGGTCGGGGATAGGGGAATCCGGACATACCGGGCGCTGTAAGGGGTCGCAAACCACGCAGGTCCCTCGAAGGAGCGCGCGGGGACAGTAGCGACGGCCACCGGTGGCATCTTGGAGCAGCCAGAGCCGGGTCGGGGAGGAAGGAGCAGGTGAAATCAGCGGATTTTGGCAAGGGCGCGAGCAGCGGAGGCGGAGTGCGGCGGCTCGGGCGTGGTAGAAGGAGCAAGGTTGGAAGGGAGTGAGGCCCTCATATTCGAGGAATCCAACGACGAGCCGGGCGGTAGAGGGACCGGTTGCGGCGGAGGAAGCGGACGACGCGGAGGAAGGCGGTGCGGCGCCGACGCTACGGGCGAGGTCGGCCCGCCGAAGTCGAGGCGGAGGAAGATCTCACCTAGGATCTCGTCGGTGAAGATCGGCTGCGACGCTGGGTCGCCGGGCGTCCGGTTGAGCCGGGCGGCGAGGACATCACCCCGCCGGCGACGGGCCGGGGATTGGTGTGTGTGGTTGGGATGGCGAGTGGCGAAACCCAAGCGGCTCAGCTCAGTCCCACTGAGTCGATAGCCACCGAATCTGGGCTGGGCCATACCTAATCTGAGCCTGTTCATTGAGAAAACAAAAATGGCTTGGGCCTACTCAAGCTTGCGATGGTAAATCCTGTTGTATTTTGTGCAGCAGTCCAGTCTCTTCGGAGACATCCGGTATTTTGTGCAGCATATATTTTTTCGTTTTACTTTGCGCAATGTATGCCAGAATAATAAATTTATAATTACCACCATTTTTGGCCGTGAAATTTGGGCAAAAACTTGGCAGATATGAACAAAACCACATGATACTTGATGAATGACAGTCTTGTTCCACCGAGAGAATAAATAAATAAATTATGGTCATATAGAGCTAATAATTTTTGCAAATATAGTACTACATTTTTCGCTAATATACCAAACATGTTGTTACTTTACCTGGCGTCGCTCTAGCCTTTACCTGGCGTCGCTCTAGCCACCTGCAGAGAGTTGTACCAGCAGTGCCTCTCGAAACACATTGGACAAGTAGTTTAAGCATGCAACATTCATAGGTGAGGTCGTGAGAACCTGAAGTGCACAAACATTGGAAAGTACCAAAGATTGTTTGTGGTGATCCAACATGGGCTCAGCGTCATTGCCGACAAATAAAGCTTCACTTCATTAGCATATAATACGTATATGCATTGCATATCATAACATCGCAGCAGATGGCTACACTGTCAGACGGGGAAAATTCTATCTACAATTGCAAGGCCAAAGGCTGCCAAATTCTCTTGGAGAGTGATATCAAGGGAGCTTGGTTCCATGTATCGCCAACACACACTCTTAAGATGACTGGGATACTTCTTTTGACATAATAATAATGAGAATTTATATATTTTTTTCATAGAGCGTACCCAGACTATCCATCTTAAGGGAACAAATTTCTAAAAATGAAGATGATAAGAAACCACAATCAATGATCATAACCAGATTAAGAGAAATAGCAAAGGAAGGTTACCTAGAGATCTCAGCCACTATCCGTGTGCCCTCAAAAAAACAGCAGATAGATTATTTAAACAGAATTCACCGAACTGTGAAAAATTCTGCAATAACTAGACTACTTAGCATAAAGTTTCCTTGTTCCAACCACAAACAGGAAGTAGCACGCAACTGTCGCTGCTACTAGTTTAGTTGCAATTCTACTGGGAAATAAGGATAAACAACATGAGTCTCAAAAGCACCAGAGAGAGAAGCTAGTAAGGGAGAAGGCCTACTTAGTGCCAAGGAGTGGATATAACAATTTCGAGTCGTGGATACAACAAATGTGCCAGCACAAATCACTTAGAAGGCCTCCTTGGTGCCTCGATTGCATGCCAAATAGCTCTAAAACACAACACAATTACAAAAAAAGGGAGAACATCACTGCAGAAAGTAACCAGCTGATCAGACTACAGACAGATGTCATCACTAAACATTAGCGGGTCTTGTGCATAATATTTCAAGTCACCATACAGATGTTGCCAACTGACATTGCAACATCACCGATGCTGACCTACCAAAGAGTAAATATTAGAACCAACACGAAAAAAAACTACCAAATAAGCCATGCATGTTAACTGTTTTAGGCATGAGCATCCAAACAAACCATTCATTGTGTTTGGAGACATGAATTGAAATTCATGTACAGAGATGCATAGGGTTGAGGACTTGTGACCGATTAGATCCACAAACCGCAGCAAACACATAAATCTATCTGCTTAATACTTGGGTTCTAAGCCATAGAGTAGGCTAAAAATGATACAAAGAAACTTGTAATGTGCAGTGAAGTCTATGAAACATTATATCTCAAGGTCTCCATTAAGCTTGTGTCCAAGGCATTTAGACCAAAGAAGTGAACGTATGTAAAATGGAGACCACTGACAAATATAAGCTGGGTTCGGTTGGCCCGTTGGTGAGCTAACAATACAGGCCTTTGCATGCAGCCAGCTGCTGCTGTGACTGCTGTCGATACCCATCGTCCAGAAGTAGCAGCCATGAGCATAATGGCGGTCGAACATCTCTGGACACTCAACCAAGGAAGAGTACAAAGGAACTATTGTATTGAGCTTGAACGTCATGCCTCGCCATTGTCCGGTGACCGAAGAAAAGTGGAAGGTCACGAGCTTGTGTTTGCAATGTACAACGCAGATCACCCGGAATGACAAATCCTGCTTCTCCTTGTCCTTGTCAGTGTCTGGATCGAGGAAGGGCTCGAATTGCTGCAAGCCCCAGCCCCCAGTAGCAGCTGCTAGGTCGTCAGGGATGGTGGGAAGCTGGACGTGCCGGCGGTGCAAGGGGTCGCAGACCACGAGGTCAGCGAACGGGGTGATGCTGGTGAGCCGGTAAAGGAGGACGCGGAGTCGCGGGCGTCGGCGACCATCCAGTGGTCAGTATGGAGGAAAGAGAAAGTGAAATCGGCGGCCTGCGCGAGGGCGCGTGCGGCAGGGGCGGAGCGGTGGGGCGGCTCGGCGGGGTGGAATACTTCGTCGGAGAAATCGAGGACGCCGAGGACGGGTGGGGGGTGGAGGCACCTGAAGCGGTGAAGGAAGTGACGCGCGGAGACGACGCGGCGGAAGGTGGTGCAGGCGGCGGAGGCGCGGGCGAGGTATTCCGCGGCGTCGAGGCGGAGGAAGATATCCTCAAGGATCTCGTCGGGGAAGACCGGCTGCGATGCTGGTGCGCCGGTGGCCTGATCCTTCGCCGACGAAGACATCTCGCGGCGTCGGCGGCGGATAGGGTTCCGTGGATCTGCGTCCGACGGCAAAGTGCGAAGTGGAGCGGAGTCTAGAGGAGTGGCAGAAAGCGTTGGTGTTGTTGCAGTTATGGGCTGGGCCTGGCTACGCAATGTGTGGGCCGGGCAGTCGTAATATGGTCTGGGCCTACTCAAGCTTGCGCTGGTAATTGAAGTGTTTTGTATATACTTCGCAGTGGAATATCTTATATACTCCCTCCGGGCGGGGAATGAGGTCGCGTTTGCGCTGGGCCACGAGCAGCAAAAAAGAAGTCGTTGGCGCTCACAGCTGATTTTTGACGATGCTGCCCCCTGCGGCGCCGACTCCCATGCATGCGTGGGGAGTAAATGCACCCAAACCAGCAAATAAAAAAAATGTGCAAGCTGGGGATCGAACCCGAGGCGCTTGGTCCCCAACGCCAACCAAGCTGGACTAGCCAATCCGCCTCTAGCTTGCTTTGTATCTATGGTATACCACAATTGCATTAAATAGGGGTATACAGGGAAAAATTACCCCTAATTAATGATTTAGAAGACAATCACGCCCTAAACGACTTCTAATACAGGTCTGGGCGGAAGACCTACTTTAAACGTGAGGATCGGATCTACAGTGCCTACACTCACAAAAGCACTGTACAACTACAGTTCCCCAACGATCACCATCGGATCCATCAAGGAAACGATGCCCACCGTCCATCGCAGCCGTCCCTCGCGAAGCTTCTCGCCGTCCATCCCCCACCCACGAAGCCTTTCTGGAAACTTCTCCAGTCATCCACGCCGGTCCGACAAATTCGCCGCCCCAGCCATCGCTCGACGCCCGCTCCTCCGCCCATCGCCACCGTTCACGTCACCATGGCTTCAAAAAGTGCCACAGCCCCCATCCACCCATCCACGCACGCAGGGCAACCGTGCCAGGGCCGCCGCTGGAGCAGCAGCCGCGCCGGCGCCGGCGCATGGCTAGGCGACCAGCAGCCCTGCCCAACCGGCACTGGGGTCGCCGGGCCAGGAGGCGCCGCCACGACTACGCAGAGGTCGTCGGTGTCGTTGGGTCCCCCGCCCGTGCCGGGGTGACCGGCGCTGCGCGCGCGCCGGGATGCCCCGGAGAAGCCGCCGTGCCCGCGCCGACCGCACGCGCCACCGCTGCCCGCGCTGGACGCCGACGCCCATGCCCACGCACTGGCCAGCCGCGCGGCAGTAGCACCGGCGGGCGGCCACCCGGTCGTGCCGGTGTCACCAGGCCCGCTCGCGCCGGGGTGGCCCGAGCTGCCGTGCCCACGCCCTCCCGCCCTGTCTAGGGTAGCCAGAGCCACCACACCCGCACCCCCCGCTCACGCCGGGCTTACCGGGGCCGCCGCACACGCACACCCGCGGTCCCAAGGACGTCAACGCCCATGCCCAAGCGCTGAAGCTGGCCACGCTGGGACGCCAGTCACTGCCGCCGCCCACCACGCGCCAAGCTGTTTGGCTGCATCCGCGCCTCGTCGCGTACCGAAGCAGCGCCGCGCGCCCTCAACATCCCGTCGCCGCGACCAACACCGACGCGGTCAACGACACCGGGACTACCCCAGCGACGGCGGGGTGCGGGCCCTGGATTCCGGCCATCCCGGCACGGGTGGGAGCCCCAGCGGCTCCGGCGACCCCGGCGCAGGCAGGGTGCGAGCGCGGCGGCCCGGGACGCTCCGGACCGGACCATCCCGACGCGGGTGGAGGCCCTTGGCAGCAGTCCGGCCGACCTCGACGGTAGCGGCCTCCCGGCGTTGCGCGCGTCCATGCGCCCCCACGAAGGCCCTCGCCCGCGGCAGGGTGGCCGCGGTCGCCGGGCAGCCACGCCCACGCGCGCCACGCTGCCGGCCTGCCGCCGTAGCCCTGCGCCGCCGAGCGCTACTGCCGCCGGCGCTCTGCACTGCTACTTTCACGTCCCCCTGCTCTCTCCCTTCTGCTCTCTCTCTCCCTCTCTTCCTTTCCCTCCCTCCCTCTGTCCACACGCTGCGACTGCGAAGAGATGAGGACGACCAGCAGTCCACGGTCCCTCAGCCACGTCGCAATAAGGACGCGACACCTCACCACTCCTCCCCATCCTTTCTCCATGCACCCGGTGTTCAGGACCAAAAATTTTACTATGGTTTCAAGGCCAAAAATAATGTTTAACTCCAAAAATTTACTATGATTAGGGCTCTTAACTTCAAAAAAATTTACTATGATTAGCACTCTTAAAATTAAGTAAAAAACTTTACTGTCATTTAACCACTTAGATTTCTGACTAAGTCCTAAATTTTACTATAACAAACTCCCAATTTTACTTACAAAATTAAATTCGATGAAATTTTACTATGGTTCGGAGACTACATATATATTTCTATGTTTTGAAGATCCAACAAAATAGTACTGTCTTATTAACAGTGCATTTCTTGTTTATTTTACAATTTTACAATTGTTTCTAAAAATATTTTATAATTACCATGTTAGGCCGTGTAATTTGGGCAAAGCATAACGAGCAAAACTACACCGAGACGTCACCATGATTTCATTCCAAAATGTTTCTAAAAAGCGGCATAACACCAACATCATATAAATTTAGATCCCCATCGATGTTCAATGCATCAGACATTTCAAAAGAACAGCAGCAGCCACAATCAAGGATAACAATCAGATTAAGAGAAAACAGAAAGCATGCATGAGAGCCAGTCAACCAGTTGGCACAGGCCTTGAGGGCCCAACTACTATTCACGAATTCAGCATAGATCGGTACCGGATGACTGAAAGTGAATTAACACGACGAGCAAGACGAGGGGAATGGATAAAAAAAACATCATCCTACACGACAGTACTGAGGAACCATAGGAGCAAACTTAAGATCGAACAAAGGAACAACAACACAGGTTTCAAAAGCAACAGATAGAAGCTAGTAAAAGTGAGAAGGCCTACTTAGTGTCAAGGAATGGATATAACCATTTCAATAATTTTCATCATAACTACCCCACGAGCGATGGCAACAAATGTCTAGAGCACAAAATCAGTTAGAAGGCCTTCTTAGTGCCTCAATTGCATGCCAAATAGCTCGAAAACACAACACAACGACAAAAGGGAACAACATGACCATAGAAACTAAACAGCTGACCAGACTACAGATAGATGTCATCATAGACTACATTAGCGAGTCTCATGAAGAATATTTCAAGTCACCAAGAAGATGTTGACAACTGATATTGCAACATCACCTTGAGAAGTCCTGGTCAGGAATCGAGATATGCTGACCTATACCAAAGAGTAAATGTTAGAACCAGCATGAAAAGAAAAAAAAAAGTAAGCCATGTTAACTGTTTCCAGGCATCTGCATCCAAGCAAACCTATTCATTGTGTTTGCAAACATCAATTGAAATTCATGCACAGAGATGCATAGGGTTGAGGGCTTATGACTGATTAGACCCACAAACTGCAGCAAACACAAAAAAATCTATCTGCATAATACTTGATGAGTTCAAATCTTACAGAGTAGGCTAAAAATGAAACAAAAAAAAACTTGCAGTGTGCAGTCAAATCTAACAAACATTATATCTCAAGGTAGCCATTAAGCTCGGGTAGAAGACATTTGGACCAAAGAAGTGGACATATGTAAAATGGAGACCACTGAAAAAAGTATTTTGTTTTCATATACAACTAAACTCGCCATAGGTTTACTTAGATTCATGAGGATATGGCCATGATTTGAATCTTCATCCATCCCTATTTGAGGGCATACACATTTGATACATCCTCAGTTTCTCTTTATAAGATGTGCACAGATTTTAAGATTCAAACATCATAATCTTCAATGAGAAATTAGTCTCACATGACATAGCATTATCCTATGAAACTGGTATCATTGTATTTCACATTTGAAAGTAGGATAAATTAAGAGTCAACATCTCATTTTCGAGAATATGACAAGTCAAACTACAACTTACATTTAAAATGAGGCAATATATGGAATTATGGAGTGTGTGCCAATGATACATAAAATCTCTGTTAAAAATTTAAACCTGAATTGGTAGTGAAACATATTGATTGGTACTGACACGTTGAACAATACTCCAATAATCATCAAACCGTTGCCTATTTGAGCAGCTTTCCGAACAACACATAAAAATACAAAACGAAGGCACGCCTCTAATAAATGTCAACCACTAGAGAAGCATCATGACAACCGTGGAATTGAGTTGAGATAATGCACCAAACAGAAGTGCACTACGAGAACAAGTAGGATGCAAGAGCACATAAAACACTGTAAGGCCAAATTTTAAGAAAATAAAGAAGGTATGTACCATACCATATCATATACTTGGCGGTGAGAATGGTGATAAGAAACTGGCATAAAGGAGACCACTTCTAGTGTGTGAAACGCACAGCTCCTCAACTAGGAATGTCTTGAGATTAAGTGTGAAATACTGTGACTCCTGCATTAAATTCAGCCAACAATCTGATGGTGTTATCTTTAGGAGTAAGTACCCTGAAGCTGCACCAACGACGTTCCAGGGACTGTTTTGTTTGGGCAAGGGGATTATCCTTTTGTGCTGCCACTCAGTTCCTTGCAAAGACTTATAATAGAGCTGTAGCTGTTGCAGGACATCATCATAATAGAACAAACCTATCATGCCTTCCCCAGCCTGCACAATAGCCCGATCTCGAAGGCCAATACCAGGAGGGAGGTCAACAACAGAGAGTTCCATATCATGCATGTTGAGCATGAGCATATAACTGTTGACAATACCAATCATCCAGAAGTAGCAGCCGTGTGCATAGTGGCGCTTGAAAAAGATCTTCGGAGAGCTTAGAAAGCCACTGCACAAAGGAATTGTTCTATTGATCGTGATGCCTCGCCATTGTCTGGTGACTGAAGAGAAGTGGAAGGTCACGAGCTTGTCTTCGCACTGCACAGCGCAGATCACCCGGAATGACAAATCCTGCTTCTCCTTGTCCTTGTCAGTGTCTGGATCAAGGAAGGCATCGAGTTCATACAAGCCCGAACGAACCCCCAGCAGCTGCCGCTAGGTCGTCGGGGATGGCGGGTAGCTGGATGTGCCGGCGGTGCAAGGGGTCGCAGACCATGAGGTCAGTGGTGAAGTTGACACGACGGTAAAGGAGGACGCGGCCGTCGCGGGCGTCGCAGACCTTCCAGAGTTCAGGGGCTTCGACGAAGGAGAAAGTGAAGTCGGCGGCGTGCGCGAGGGCGCGTGCAGCAGGGGCGGAGCGGTGGGGTGGCTGCGCTGGATGGAATGTTCCGCGTGCATCGAAATCGAGGACGCCGAGGACGGGTGGGGGTGTAAGCACCTGAAGCGGTGAAGGAAGCGGCGCGCGGAGACGACGCGGCGGAAGGTGGTGCAGGCGGCGGAGGCGCGGGCGAGGTCTTCCACCGCGTCGAGGCGGAGGAAGATATCCCTCAAGGATCTCGTCTGGGAAGACCGGCTGCGACGCCGGTGCGCCGGCGGCCTGATGCGTCGCCGACGGAGACATCGCGCGGCGTCGGCGGCGAATAGGGTCCGGTGGATCTGCTCGACTCGTCCGACGGCGAAGTGGAAGAAAAAGATGGAGTGGCAGATATGGTCTGGGCCTGGGCCTGTCTACGCAATGTGTTGGCCGGGCCGGCCATTTTAAGTTTTTCCTAAAAAAAAAAAAAAAAATCCAAGTTACCACGGTAGCAGTTTTTAAATTTCGTTTGCTAAAAAAAAGCAGTTTTAAAATTCCGAACCGGAATTCGGCAAGGCCAGTTTTTTTTTTTACGCTCCTCAATTTTTTTAATCTACGCTCCTCAATTTTAAAATCTTTTTTTTATTTTGGGTGGTTTTGCTGAGGTGAGGACATGTTAAGAATAAATCAAACTAAGTTGAAAATTTAGGGAGGTAACTGGACTAGAAATATTTTTTTCAAAAAATGTATCCTTTTTTAATAAAATATAATACAATAAAAAAATAAAAACTGGTTTAGTCTTATGAAATTCATAGAAAAATTGTTTTATCTTGAAAAATTATGGAATTAGATGTTTTTTTTTCTAAAATCATGCTTTATCTTATGTTGAAATTGTTTGAGTGTTCATGCCCGCCATCTTTATAACTAGTCGATGTTATATGTTCCTGTGGGAACTAAGGGTGGTAAAGGGCCCTCCAATTTCAACTAACAAATTTAAGGATGGAGCCATGATCCAATACCACCCCTAACATTATCAGGTAGTAGACTATTTAGAAGCCCCATGCTTGACACTGACACTCTTTACCAGGACCGGTCTATCAAGAACGTCAACGACGACGAGGTCATCAACGATGGACGATGGCAGCAGCCCGGACAACCATTGCCGCCGCTTGGCCGTGGACGTCTTGGCGGCCGTGGCTGACGAGATCGGCGCGCACCGCGTCAGCATGCATACGTGGTGCGCCTCTTCCGGTTCGCTGGCTGCACTGACAACGACGCCGATCCAGAGGGGCTCGCGCTGCACCTTTGTGTCCTTGTCCAGTCCATGGACAAGCTCGGCGTGCTCTACTGCCACGTGGTCGAGCCGATGACGACGCACGCCGATGATGGCGGCGAGGACAATGGCAAGCTAGCGATCTGGCGTTGTCTTGTGCTCTTCAGGGAGGCGATCTGGCGTTGTCTTGTGCTCTTCAGGGAGGCGTTCTGGCCTTCAGGGGCACATTCATGGTGACTGGAGGGTACTTGGCTAACAGATTGGCCAGGAGACGACAGCAGTCACAGTGGCTCAGTAAAACCTGCTTCTGCAGATCTATCGATCATTGGTTATTATCTGCTTAATCTGCAGCTACCGTCAGTTATTCGTGACTGAAACACATAATAAAGCCAGTCAATAGATTTTATCTTATTCGTCAAAAGAAATTTCCCATTCGAAACATATAAGTTCTCTCTGCCTTTCGTAATCTAGTTTCAGAATTCAGATACAATGTAATGCAATGCTCGATCGTGTGTATAAAATCAAAATGATTTTACTACAGCATCAGCATGTTAGATATGAATAATGCATATTTAGAACCCTTTTAACAGGTGGGAGCTTGTGTGTATATCATTGCAGCAGACTGGCTACACTAGCAGAAACCAGAAAGGAGGGCAAAATTCCGCCCAATGCTCCACAACCAGGCCACAGAGTACACACATGGCAGTCCATAAATAATTCAATCTACAGGCTTCCCCCAAAACGCAAGTGACAAACAGAAAGCTGAAAAGGGCAGGCATATTTCCCAAACATGATGAGTCAAAGTTTACCAGTAGGCTTGTGTAGAAACTAGACCCAAGGGAAAGCCCACACACTGACACACAGAAGAAAACCTAGATGACTTCAGGTAAAATTAAACTCTCCACAGGTTAAAAGTTGAGGGCGAGGGCTGAAGATTACCTATCTACAATTGCAAGGCTAAAGATTACCAAAAATTCTCTTGGCCAGTGATATCAAGGGTTGTTTCTAGGACTAATAACGTACAGAGAAACTATTTTATCCCCACAGAGCATACCCAGATGACACATTTCACAAATGAGGATGATAAACCACAATCAATGATCATAATAACCAGATAAGAGAAACTGCAAAGGAAGGTTATTCGAAGACCTTGATATCTCAGCTACTACCCATGGGATCTCAAAAGCAGAAACGTAGACGTTTAAACTGACTTAACTGAACTGTAGACTACTTACCATAGAAATTCTTTGTTCCAACCACAGACAGGAAATAGGACAGAACTGCCGCTGCTATTGGTTTAGTACTTTAGTTGCAATTCTACTAGGAATAAAGGATAAACAAGTGTCTCAGACGCACTGGATAGAAGCTAGTAAGTGAGAAGGCCTTTGGTGCCAAGAAATGGATATAACCATTTCGTTCACTTAAACAACAACTAGACCCAGTTTTTGATTGGACAATCTCCATGAGCCATGGCTACAAATGTGCGAGCACAAATGAGTTAGAAGGCCTCCTCTGTATCTCGATTACATGCCAAATAGCTCCAAACAGCCACAAGTGTACAACACAAAAGCAACAGGGAAAACATGACTGCATAATTAAACTAAACAGCTGATTGGACTAGATAGATGTCATCACTAACAGCATTAGCATGTCTCATGCACAATGTTTCAAGGCACCATACAGATGTTACCGACTGACATTCCAACCTCACCTTAAGAAGTCCTGGTTGAGATGCTGACCTACCAAAGATTAAATGTTAGCACCAGCGCGCAAAAACCTACCAAATAAGACAAGTTAACTGTTTCCACGCATGTGCATTCAAACAAACTATTCATTGTGTTTGGAGACGTGATTGAATTTCATGTACAGAGATGCATAGGGTTGAGGACTTGTGACTGATCAAACCCACAAACTGCAGCAACATACGGACATCTGCCTAATACTTGATGAGTTCAAAGCCTACAGAGAAGACTAATAAAAATGATACAAGGAAACTTGTAATGTGAAGTCAAGTCTAGCAAACATTGTATCTCAAGGTCCTCCATTAAGCTTGTGCAGGAGACGTTTAGATCAAAGAAGTGCAGATATGTAAAATGGAGGACCAATAGCGAATTTCAATTTCCATAAACATCTAAACTCTCCATGGATTTCATTATAGATGTGTGAGCATATGGCCATGAGTTGCATTTTCATCCATTCCTATCTGAGGGCATACACAATTGATAGACACCTCAATTTCTCTTTATAAGGCATGCACACAATTTAGGATTCAAACATCATAATCTTCAATGAACAATTAGTCTGACATGACAAATAAATATTCTATGGAAACGATATCATTGGATTTCACAATTGAAAGTACTTTCTTATGGTCATGATTGTAGACTAAGATAAACAAATAGTCAACATCTTATTTTTGAGAATGAGACAACCCAAACCACACCTTACATTTGAAATGGAGTATATGACATTATGCACAGTCATATATAAAACCTGACTTTGTTAAAAAGTTAAAACCTGAAGTTTAGTGAAACATGTTGACTGGCATTGACATGCTAAACATTACTGCCATAATCATCAATCCATTGCCTATTTGATCAGCTGCATTTCCAAACAATACATAAAAACACAAATGCAATAATGCCTCTAATTAACAGTCAATCAACAAATGAGCATGGTGACATGACAACCATGAGTTGAGATGATGCACCAAACAAAAGTGCGCTATGCGAATAAGTAGGATGCAAGAGCACATAAAAAACACTCTAATTCCAAATTTGAAAAAAATAAGGAGGGTCCATACCGTATCATATGCTTGGCCGTGAGAATGGTAATGGAAAACTCGCGTACAGGTGAGCAGCTTCAATGTAGTGATTAGGAATGCAAAGCCTCTCAACTAGGAATGTCTTGAGGTTGAGTGTGAAACACTGTGGCTCCTGCTTCGCAAACAGGAAAGAACCAATTGGTGACGCTTGTAGGAGTAAGTACCCTGCAGCTGCATTGTGGATACTCCAGTAACAGTTCAGTTTGGGTAAGGGAATTATCCTTTCATGGTGCCAATCACTTCCTTGCAAAGACTTATAGTAGAGCTGTAGACTGTCAACACAGATAGTAAACAGACCTATCGTGCCTTCCCCTGTCTCCACAATGGCCTGTTGTGGGGTTTGATGTGTGTCAGGAGGGAGGTCAACAAGAGAGAGTTTCATATCATGCATGTTGAGCATGACCATATTGCTGGCGGTGCCGGTCCTCCAGAAGAAGCAGCCGTGCGCATAGTAGCGCCGGAATCTTCGAAAACTAAAAGAAGGTCCCAAAGGAACTGGTATCTTGAACGTAATGCCTCGCCATTTTCCAGTGTCTGAAGAGAAGTGGAAGGTCACGATATTGTGTTGGTTCCTCGCAGTGCAGATCACCCGGAATGACAAATCCTGCTTCTCCTTCTCAGTGTCGGTGGCTGGATCGAGGAACGAATCGAACTCTCGCCATTGACTAGCAGAGGAGGACGCTAGGTCGTAGGGGATCAGGGGTAACTGGACTCGACGGGCGGTGCAAGGGGTCGCAGACCATGAGGTTGACTTTGACTTGAAAGTAGAGGAGGAAGCGGCCGTCGCGGGCATCACGGACACTCTCCATCCAGTGGTTGAGGGGAGGCGAGGAAGGAGAGGTGAGATCGGCCGGCTGCGCGGCGCGTGCAGGGGGGCGGAGCGGTGCGGCGGCTCCAGCGGGGGTGGAATGCTCCCCGCGGCCAGAAATCGAGCACGCCGAGGACGGGCGGGGGTCGTGGAGGCACCTGCGGCGGTGGAGGAGCCGCGGCTGAGACGACGCTGTGGAAGGCGGTGCAGCGGCGGAGACACGGGCGGGTCTTCGCGGGCGTCGAGGCGGGAGGAAGATCTCCTCCCGGGATCTCGTCGGGGAAGGGCGGCTGCGATGCCGGGACGCGGGCGACCCGATGCGCCGCCGGGCGGGATCCGCGAGGGCGACGGGATAGGGGCGGGCGGGCGGTTTTTTTTTTTTTTTTTAAATGCCACAAGTAACGCAGACGCTCTCTGTCACATAAAGCACACTCACCCCTATGAACACACGCACGCGACACCCTACCCCTATGAGCACCTCCGGGGACTGGACGGCCGGCAGATCACGGAGATTCTCGAAGTCACCCGTAGGCGCCTCGTCGTCGACGGAACGCCGCTATCACTTAATGCATAACGCCGGAAAATCCTAGGAAAATCCTAATAAAAGGTACGAGCACCAGGATTTGAACCCTAGTGGGTAACGCCCCTTTGGACCCGCCCTACCGTTGAACTACAAGCCAATTCGCGGGGCGACGGCGAAGTGGAGTGGCAGAGAGCGCACGCGCTGCTGCTGTTGTGGACCAGATGGGCTTAGGCTACGTATTGTGGGCTGGGCTGACCCTTTCAAGTGAATTACACCGATTTAGCTTTATTTCCGTAAAAAACAATTTAGCTTTATTACACTGCAAATAAATTCAAGAAAAACCTTGTGCAAAACCTTACGAAACTTTGTTACCTTCTCGAATGCGCAAAAGGTTTGCACATCTTTTGTATTAGGACGAGATTACAACGACGCGCCACGAATGAGCACCAGGGGAATTTACCCATGTTGTGCGAAACCTCGCACCCATGTTCACGTCCGCAAACCTCACGAAACATACCAAAGAATTTACAAGGTTTTGGCAGGGTTTCATGACCCATCCTAACAATCTTGGGTGCCAAGAAGGGCTCGTTTTTCTTCTTCATGCAAGGGCCAAGAAAGGCTTGTTCAAAAAGACAAAAATGAAAACATGCCCTAGTGTAAATGAAATTAAAATTTTCCATTCAAATATATGAAAAAGGAATTTTGAAATCACGTCTTCGTGTAACTACTTGTTTCTTCGAAGCTCTCCATTGAACCTCCAAGTCTTGCACCAGGCCAGTTCTACATCATCATTATCAGAAGTCGGCATGGATTTTATCAAGTCTGAATGACATAAAAGCCCTGCTACACTGATCTTCCTGTTGACAGCCAAAATTTATGACTTGTTATGGTTCTATGTGGTGTGGTGACGGTGTTCTTCTGGCCCAGCAGCTTAACTAGACTGCGCTTTGCCCAGGAGGCAGGAGGTTGCACCGCTGGAACACGGTGGCGGCCGGTCAATCGAGCGGTGAGGCTATAAAAATTCTACAGCCACGACATTGATCAGCCAGCCAGTCCTGCGCATCCTCGAGAGCACTGAACTCCTGATCAACATATCAAAGAGCGCAGACATATGAATGAGGGATTGTTTGTGTAGAAAACTAGAATGCAAGCCAACGAGTATTTCGTGTTGATCTCGTATGTGTTATATACACAGCTTACATCACACATTTGTGCGGTACACTTACAACAGGAGTTAGTGGTCCTTAACCGTTTCTACACTGCTTGAGCGCTGCATGAACTGCATGAACGCTAGTCGCGCTCATCGCCAGAACCTTGTTGCGTGTGTCGCGGACGTTGAACTGGTGGCCGCAGCCGTTCCGGCCGCTGGGGACTTGGTCTCCTCAACACCCCCCCGCAGTCTGACGTTGGATCGGGACAACGCACAGACTGGAGCGAAAGGCATTGAACGTCGTCGTCGGCAGACCCTTCGTCATCACATCTGCGAACTGTTCGGCTGTTGGAACATGGAGAACACGGAGGTCGCCCATCTGGACGCGTTCCCGGACAAAATGAATGTCCAGCTCGATGTCCTTCGTCTGCTTGTGATGGATTGGGTTCGACGACATGTAGACCGCCGAGACGTTGTCACAGAAGACCACCGTCGCCTTGGGTATGCTGCAGTTCAGCTCGCCAAGTAGTTGTCGGAGCCAGATGCATTCGGCTCCGGCGTTCGCCACAGCTCGGTATTTTCGGCTTCTGCTTTTCAGGGCGCGACGTGTTGGAATTTAGATGGGCTTGGCCCAATAACAAATTCGGAAATTCCTAGAGAAATCTCAAAGGCCCATTCTATATTTGGTAATCTTGGCCTTCAAGTTGCGAGGAGTTCTGAACTGACTCTGAGTAGAGAGTCCTAAACTGATCGTGATCGCGACACGATGTTCGGGATATATAAGCAGCCTACCGGCCACGCCAAAATCAGATCTAACATCTCATCTTGGTTTAGAGAGGAGTCCCTTGAATGGACAATCTCTCAACTCCAGAGAATTGAGATAGAGTTTTTGCCTCTTCTTGTTGTTGCGCCGCCGTAGCTACTCCAGCCCGATTGCTTGCGTGCACCAGCCGAGGCGGCAGGTCTCGAAACCCTCGTCTTTGCGATCTGCGGCGGAGAAGGCGAATAAGGTTTTTGGGAAGCGCTCTTCGGACTGCTCCCGATCTTAAATCACGGCTCGTCTTCGAGAAGGACACGCGGAGGACCGTCCAGCGCCGTCTTCATCGACGGCTTGCCGACTTCAGCAGCGGCCGCCCGATCGGCGACGGCGACAGCGGACTGGAGGACCTCGGCGTCGCTTTGAGGAACCTCTTCATTACGTTGTCCTCAGCGTCGGCCAGGTATAAACATATCTAGTGTACAAGTTGGGCTTACACTAGTTATTATGTTCATGCTACGTGATATCATGATCACGTCCCGCTAGTATATGCGATATCTTGATCTGTCATGCTAGTAATTTGAACATGTTTAATCTAGTTCATCTATTTATCATGATTTATATTTTGAAATTAATCTGGAAATTGCCTAATTATCTCAACAATCCAAAAACCTTATTATAGGCTTTTTCTTGATTTAACTATGGCTGTTTTTCATCGACGTCTTTGAGACTAGAAAAAGTTTTCTAGTGCACATTTTAAGAGATGGCGAGTTAAGGCCATGCTCGGCTAGAGGCTAGGATGTTCGGGTTCTTGTTGGATCGCCTCGGGGAAATATCTCTAGAGAAAAGAGAAGATTCGGGGAGACAACACTATCTTTAGAAGAACAATAATAAGTCGATTGAATCATATTTGTGGCACAATAAATGATAGTTCAAGTGTTTGTCATTCTCGTTTATGTCATGTGAACTTTGGTTTGATGTCACATTTATCTAGCTTGAAGTTAATTCCAGATTTCACTATTGCCAAAGGTTTTAAGTGCCATAGTTGTGTGCAATCTATGCAACCTCGAAAGCCTCACAAGGCAGCGGAGGAGAGACATTTGGCACCTCTAGAGCTCATACATTCTGATCTATGCGAGATGAATGGTGTGTTGACAAAAGGTGGAAAGAGATATTTCGTGACGTTAATTGATGATGCTTCTAGATATTGCTATATTTACTTTGCTGAAAACTAAAGATGAGGCATTAGACTACTTTAAAATCTTTAAGGCTGAAGTTGAAAATCAACTAGAGAGAAAGATTAAACGTCTAAGGTCGGATCGTGGTGGTGAATATTTTCCTATAATATTTGATGAGTTTTGTGCGGAACATGGTATTATTCACGAGAGGACGCCTCCCTATTCGCCCGAATCCAACGGGATTGCCGAGAGGAAAAAAATCGCGACGTTGGCCGACTTGGTTAACGCCATGTTAGACACCTTTCTTGGGTTTATCTAAGGCATGGTGGGGGAAGCTATATTGATTTGTAAGTCATGTCACGAATAGAGTTCCAAACAGAAATAAAGAGACAACGCCATATGAGATGTGGGTTGGTAGGAAACCATCACTTTCATACTTGCGCACGTGGGGATGCTTGGCGAAAGTCAATATTCCAATTAATAAGAAGCGTAAGCTTGGACCAAAGACGGTAGAGCTGTATCTTTCTTGGATATGCTCACAACAAAGCATTGCCTATCAATTTTAGTAGTAAGATCTGAAGTTTCGATATGCTTGTAGATACTATCTTTGAATCTCGTGATGCTACATTTTTGAGAATATATTTCCTCCGAAAGATATGCGTAGCAATGTTAGATTTTCTCTTGAATTAGCTCTTGATGATACTATACCTATCGAATACCTGTTGAGTCATTTGAACAACCACTTGAGAAGGATGACAATGAAGTTCTGTGAGGAACAAGAGACAAAGGATTGCAAAATCTTTTGGTGATGATTTCATTGTGTACCTTGTGGATGATACTCCCACCTCTATCTCGAGAGGCATATGCATCTCCGGATGTAGATGATTGGAAAGAAGCGTTCGTAGTGAGATGGACTCGATTCTTTCTAATAGAACTTGGGAGCTATCGATCTACCATTCGATTGTAAACCAATTGGATGTAAGTGGTTGTTCAAGAAGAAGCTTAGACCTGATGGTACTATTGACAAGTACAAGGCTCGGCTTGTGGCTATGGGTTATACCCGGAAGGAAGGCGAGGATTTCTTTGATACTTATTCACTGTTGCTAGAATGACCACTATTCGAGTACTACTTTCCTTGATCGCCTCATATGGTCTTATCGTTCATCAAATGGGCGTGAAGACAGCTTTCCTCAATGGAGAGTTGGATGAGGAGATTTACATGGATCGGCGATGGATTTGTAGTAAAAGGTGAAGAGTAGAAGTGTTTAAGTTCTTGAAATCTTTGTATGGCCCTGAAACAAGCACCTAAACAATGGCATGAGAAGTTTGACTCCACTTTAACTAGTGCGGGCTTTTTTAATTAATGAGGCCGATAGGTGTGTGTATTATCGACATGGTGGGGGCCAATCTGTTATTTTGTGCTTATATGTTGATGATATCTTAATTTACGGTTCCAACATTGATGTGATCAATGAAGTCAAGTCTTTCTTGTCTAAGAGTTTTGACATGAAAGATTTAGGAGAGGCTGATGTAATTCTAAACATCAAGCTAATTAAGGAAGAGAGTGGGATTACATTGTTGCAATCTCACTATGTTGAGAAGCTTTTGAGCCGTTTTGGCTTTATGGACTGTAAGCCTTCTCCAACACCTTATGCTCCTAGTGTGACATTGAGAAAGAATAAGAGAATTGCTAGAGATCAATTGAGATACTCTCGGATAATTGGTTCACTCATGTATTTAGCTAGCGCAATTAGACCGGATATCTCTTTTCTTTGTGAGCAAGTTGAGTAAGTACATGTCCAACCCGGGTGATGATCATTGGCATGCACTTGAAATGGTCTTGCGTTATCTTAAGGGTACAATGAGTTATGGAATTCACTATTACGGGCACCCGGTGTGCTAGAGGGATATAGTGATCTTAACCGGATTTCGGATATTGATTAAATCTACGCTACTAGTGGGTATGTATTTACTCTTGGAGGTGGCGCATTGTCATGGAGGTCTTGTAAACGCAGACTATTTTGACTAAATCAACCATGGAAGCAGAACTTCATTTGCTTTGGATACAAAGATCTGCGGGAGGCGAGTGGTCTGCGTGAGCTCTTGTCTAACTTGCCGGTGGTAGAGAAACCAGTACCGGCTATCCTTATGAGGCTGTGATAATCAAACGGTAATCACTAAAGTGAATAGTGCTAAGGATAATGCAAATTCAACAAGACACGTTAAAAGGCGTTTGAAGTCCGTCAGAAACCGCGAAACTCCGGAGTAATAAGCGGGCTTATGTCCAAACAGATAGAAACCCCGCGAGATCCCTTTACAAAAGGGCTATCACTAAATGTGATAGAAATTGCATCGAGGAGATGGGTATGAGACCCATATGAGTTTTCTGATAGTAGTAACCCAACCTTTTTTGATCGGAGATCCCGTGACTAAGGATCCGGGAAGAACAAGCTATTGGTAAAACCGAGGAGAGTATATTTATAACCCTCTCTAAGGGAAGATGCAATAACTCTCAAATGCGTTGAGGCATTGTATAGCGGGTTGGCTAATGCCTTAATATGTTCTATTGGCTTTAACAAGCGAAGATGCGATCCTGAGCATTCTTGAAAGAACATACCTATATGAGTTTGATTAAACGTCGCCGATCTATGAGACTTGGGTGGTCTCTAGTAAGCTCATGAAGAGACCGGGGAGTATGAGCGTATATGCTCCACCCACGGGTAAGGCTACCGGCAGGCCGGTACTAGTGTGGCTTTAAGTAAAGCTTGTTCGCACAAAACTTGCAATTCAAGGCGTAGTCCATTGTTCAAGTTGTGAATAAGTGTAACTTAAGGACCTAGGCGAAGTTCAACTTCACGGTCTCTGCCGAAAAATCTTTGGTATATTAAACAAAGCGAGAAATGGTAAAATATCTAAACGGGCATTTGAGATCCGGTGGGGATTGTTGGAATTTAGATGGGCTTGGCCCAATAACAAATTCGAAATTCCTAGAGAAATCTCAAAGGCCCATTCTATATTTGGTAATCTTGGCCTTCAAGTTGCGAGTTACGAACCGACTACGAGTAGAGAGTCCTAAATTGATCGTGATCGCGACACGATGTTAGGGATATATAAGCGACCTACCGGCCACGCCAAAATCAGATCTAACATCTCATCTTGGTTTAGAGAGGAGTCCCTTGAATGGACAATCTCTCAACTCGGAGAATTGAGATAGAGTTTTGCCTCTTCTTGTTGTTGCGCCGCCCGTAGCTACTCCAGCCCGATTGCTTGCGTGCACCGGCCGAGGCGAAAGCAAGGTCTCGAAACCCTCGTCTTTGCGATCCTGCGGCGGGAGAAATAATAAGGTTTTTGGGAAGCGCTCTTCGGCCTGGCGGCCCCCCGATCTTTGTCACGGCTCGTCTCCGAAGGAGGACACGAGGAGGACCGCCCCAGCGCCGTCTTCATCGACGACTTCTTCGACTTCAGAAGCGGCGGCCGCCGATCGACGACGGCGACAAATGACTGGAGGACCTCGGCGTCGCCGCTGAACCTCTTCATTACGTTGTCCTCAACGTCGGCCTAGGTATAAACATATCTAGTGTACAAGTTGGGCTTACACTAGTTATTATGTTCATGCTACGTGATATCATGATGCGTCCGCTAGTATATGCGATATCTGATTTGTCATGCTAGTAATTTGAACATGTTTAATCTAGTTCATCTATTTATCATGATTTATATTTTGGAATTAATCTGAAAATTGCCTAATTATCTCAACAACACGGTGGGTTGCCGCTTCGAGGACCAAGACACAAGTGAATCGCCGAGAGTAGATGCAGAAGCCGGACGTCGATCGCCGGGTGTCCGGGCAGCCGGCCTGGGTCGGCATCGGAGTACGCCGTGACCGAGAGGTCGTAGAGCCGCGTGAGATGCGGACCGAGCGACGTCGTGCCGCGGACGTAGCGGAGAATGCGCTTCAGCCAGCGGGCAAAGATGGGGAGCTCGGGGATCATGCATGTGTAGACACGCGCGCTGAACGGCAAATGCAAGGTCGGGGCGGGTCAGCGTCCAAGTATTGCGAGTGCCCGGGACCAAACTTCGATAGGTCTTGGCGTCATCGATTGGAGTGCCGTCGGCCGGAAGTTTCCCATTGCGGTCGGCGGAGTGGAGACGGGATGGCAGTTGTGCATGCCAGCCCGTTCAAGAGTTCAGTGGCATAGCGCTCTTGTGATAGGTAGAAGCCAGCCTTGGTGCGCTTGACGTCGATTCCGAGAAAGAAATGGAGGGCGCCCATGTCTCGGACGGCAAACTCGGCGCGCAGCCGGTCCACCACGTGAGCGAGCAGCTTGACGCGGATCCTGTCAAGACGATGTCGTCGATGTATAGCAAGAGATAGGCGATGTCGTTGCCTCGACGGAGGACGAAGAGGGACGAGTCGGAGCGTGTTGGCTTGAACCCGAGCTGAAGAGCGAAAGCGGCGAAGCGCTCGAACCATGCCCTGGGAGCTTGCCGTAAGCCATAAAGGGACTTGTCCAGGAGACAGATCGCATGTGGACGCCAAGAAGGCCAACGGAAAGCCTATAGGCTGTTGGCAAAGAACATGCTCCTTGAGATGGCCATGAAGGAAGGCATTGGAGATGTCGAGTTGCTTGGTGGACCAATGGCGCGATGCAGCAATGGTGAGCACGGTCCGGATGGTGGCGGGCTTGACAACCGGGCGTGAAGGTCTCGGCGAAGTCCACGCCGGGCGCTGGGCTGGTGAAGCAGCGCGACGACCCATCGGGCTTTATAGCGCTCGAGGGAGCCGTCAGTCGCAATTTGTGTTTGAAGACCCATTTTTCGGTCACGATGTTGGAGTGTGGTGGACGATCAACGAGACGCCATGTTTGGTTCTGCTGGAGGGCAGCAAATTCGTGTGCCATGGCTGACTTCCAGTTCGGGTCTTTGAGGGCGGCCCGAGCTGATTTGGGAATAGGCGATATGGCCTCTGAAGAAGGTGTCTCGATCCAAGGCCAGAGCGTATTGTGGATTGGGTTTGAAGATGCCTGCACGGGAGCGTGTTGTCATTGGATGAGGAGCAACGGTCGCGCGAGGAGGAGAGGCTGTGGGTGGTGGTGCGGCTTCAGTGGTGGGTGGAGAGCCGACGACCGGTGAAGGAGCTGCAGGCGCTGGGCTGGCTGGAGGAGTGGAGGGAGCAGCACACTGATCCGGGAGCTCGGTGAGCTGCAGCGGAGAGGAGGGAGGGGGATTTGGTGGCGTCACATGCTGAACGATGACAGGGGAGTCCAGCAGTGTAGTGTGTCCTTCTGTTGGTGGTACAGGGTCAGATTGCAGTGCTGCAGACCGAAAGGGAAATTGGGATTCATCGATGACCACATGGCGAGATGTGATCACACGACGGCTGTGGAGGTCCAAGCATCGGTAGCCGCGGTGGTCGGTAGGATATCCGAGCAGGACGCATGGGGTGGAGCGTGGACTAAGCTTGTGTGATGCGGTGGATGACTGATTTGGATAGCAGAGGCACCCAAATACACGTAGATGGTCGTAGGAGGGAGGACAGCCAAGAAGTAGCTGGAATGGAGTAAGAACGCCACTAGATTTGCATGGGCGCCGGTTGATGAGGTGAGTGGCGGTGTTTAGTGCTTCAACCCAGAATTTCTCAGGCATGGCGGCATGAAGAAGGAGACTGCGAACGCAGTCGTTGATGGTGCGGATGGTGCGCTCTGCCTTGCCATTTTGAGAGGAGGTGTAGGGGCAGGAGAGTCGGAGGACTGCGCCATGTGCAGCGAGGTGCGTGCGTAAGCCGAGGTTGTCAAACTCCTTGCCATTGTCGGTTTGGAGTGCTAGGAGGGGAAGGTTGAATTGAGTGTGGACATATGCATGAAAGTGAATCAAACACTGCAGAACTTCAGACTTGGCGCGAAGAGGGAATGACCAAGAATAATGTGTAAAATCATCAATTAAAACGAGGTAGTATTTGAATCCAGAGCAGCTTACATCACACATTTGTGCGGTACACTTACAACAGGAGTTAGTGGTCCTTAACCGTTTCTACACTGCTTGAGCGCTGCATGAACTGCATGAACGCTAGTCGCGCTCATCGCCAGAACCTTGTTGCGTGTGTCGCGGACGTTGAACTGGTGGCCGCAGCCGTTCCGGCCGCTGGGGACTTGGTCTCCTCAACAGTTTGCAACAGGTGTACAAGTGCAGACGGACATAGGCTATAGATCACAAAAATGATACTCCCCAAATAATGTAACCAACAGACTAGTAGTACACACAAAACTAAGTGACAAACGGAAAGCTGAAAAGGGCACATATATTTCACAAACATGTTACAAGAACTTGCAATAGTTCACCAGGAAGCTCGTGTGGGAACTAGACCAAGGGAAAGTCCACACACCGACAGAAGAATAGAACATATATTCTCTTAACCAATGATATCAAGGGAACTTAACTGCATGTATAAACAGCACACCCTTATGATAACTGGGACTAGTTTGACACTTTGACACAGTACTGAGAAACTAGCCCCCCACTCCCCAACTGTTTCCATGTTACAAGAACAAATCCCCATTGATGACACATTTCAAAACTCAAGATGATAAGAAACCAGATTAAAGGAAGGTTATTCGCACTCACGAAGAACAAGCCAGTTGACACAGACCTTGAGTCTCAGAAGATGATTTAAATTGACTTAACTGAATTTTGAGAATTCTGTAATAACTATACTATTATACTCTTTTACCATAAAGTTTCCTTGTTCCAACCACATGGAAATACACAACTGTAGCGGCTATTAGTTTAGTTGCAATTACAGGGAAACAAACAATATGAGTCTCAAAAGCAACGGATAGAAGCTCGTAAGAAGGCCAAATTAATGCCAAGGAATGGATATAACCATTTCGATAGTTTTCATCATAACTATACCCAGTTTCTGGTTGGACAAATCACCATGAGCCATGGCTACAAATCTGTGAGAATATGTTAGTTAGAAGGGCTCCTGTTGACACTCAAAAATGTCCCAAAGTTAAGTGTCATGGCAATGGGTCATCCTGTGAAGATTGAAGCATGATGATGAGATGTTGATGATTTTATTGGATAAAGGATCATGGACTGCCTGGCCGCTCGGCACATTAATCGTTATAATAATTAGCCGGTGACAAAGAAGCATATATATCTTCGTGATTTATATGCGCTTGGAGATGGTACAGTGCTTTGCTAGAAGTCCAGGAGCTGCACGTGTTGGTGTGTTACGTTGTTTCCGAAAGCAAATAGGAAAAGGAAAGGAGCCAGAGTCCAGGTGCAACACGATTTATTAGTTGCTCATGGCCTTCAAGCGTGGACAAGCTGCATGCAAGGAACACATATACGAGACAGCTGCATGCAAGGCGTCACGTGCCGCGAGCAAAGACTGTCCGCAGGAGGCTCTGTGCCGCGTACGGTCGCGCGACGGACGCTGATCTTCAGTACCAGTCGCCCGCGTCTGGCGAGCCGCGCGCTTGCGGGTTGCACTGGACCGCGTCCGAGGACGCGACAGACGCATCTGGCGCAAAGCATCGGGCGTCCGGCACGTGTATGCCCGCCTGCGAGACTCCAAACCGATTAATTTTGATCACGTTTTTTGGAAGGAGTTGGAGATTGGAAACGTTCTTGATGATTTCCTAAAAGGATAAGACCACCCTCCTCTATATAATAAGAGGTTCATGGCGATTTGATCCCATCTACATCCAATCGACAAACACATCAACTACCGTCTTGCTTGTAGGTCATCCTCCTCTTCTTCTTCGCCGCCGATGCCATGAACGGAAGATCGACGACAACAACGCCCTAGGCGGTCAGGCGGCTAGGGCAGCCCATAGCTGCTCTTGGCGCCCTCACGGGTCCGTCCCCGGCGTGTGGGGTTTCGGGTTTCAAGAGACTTCGCCCGGCGTGTCTTGCGTGCCGCGCCCCGGCGAGGCTCCTCCGACGACGCGTGTCTTGCGTGATCGCTCATCGTTGGAGGCACACGGTCCAGTGTGGATATCCCTAGGGCGCTTGCCGATCTTCGATTTCGGCTTGCCCTACGTAGAAGCGATCTTGCTCTTATTTTTGGTGTGTTACCGATTTTATCGTCAACACACTTTTTGGCGACTCGCTGAGGAACGATTGTTTCGGCTCTACTTTGTTGCGAATCTATCTGCCCTAGATATTATTCTTAATCAATCTGTTATCTATTTGACGTGATCGCCATTATATCGGCTTCAAGGTCAACTGGAATTTTGTTGCTGCAGTCCGACAGCAAATCAGGCCCCTTCGAGGCCGGTTGTGTTGGTCGTGGTTGCTGTTGTATCTGGCATCGGGCCGGTTCAATTTTTTTGCAGACTGACAGGAATTAGACTCGAAGCAAGCTGAAGTAGATACGCATCAAGCAAAAATTGGATTATTATATTCTACTACCAGCGTACACATAAAGCTTGTCCAGTTTGTCATCACGTGGAGGGCATCAGGAAGACAATTGAATTAATATCTATTGCTATTCATATTTGCACCTACGGAAGAGAAAAGCTTAAATTCTCGCTGCTGCACGTGAATCAATATATATCTCTGAATATACATGGAGTACCGAGGTGATCTATCGCAATATTATTACTCCACGCCTGAGGTAAAGCTTGCAAACTCTCATGATAATTCTAATAATTATTTTGCAAGTATTATAAATTCACATGTTGGTGTTGCTAGATATAATGATCCTATATATGTTTCATCGGCTACTACTTTTGATAATGTTCCTCCACATAATAATTATGCATATCATGGTCAACAGCCGATGCGTGCTGAAAATTTTTGAGTTTTAATTCTTCTAGCAACATGCAGCCAGTACATTCATATACATCGGCTATAAGTTCACAACGTGGCGTGCCGATGTATGACAAAAAGAATTCATCAAAATTTTCTCAATCAGACCTTGCTGAACTTAAAGATGCATTGTTAAACTTTAAAAAAAACGGTTCAAAATCAGAATGAAGATTTCTATAGTAAATTTCTTGAGGATATAAGAAAGAAAGAAAAGTTGCATGCTCCCTCGGAATCGGCTAAACCGACTTTAAAATCGGCTCAGCCGATTACTACCATTTGTAAACTAACTACCCGCCTTTGATCGGTCAAGCCGACTTTTTCGGTCGGCTAAGCTGATTACCTCGGCAATCAATCCAAATTGGTATCTTCGGCATCCAAAACCGATAAGACCAATTCAGGAGAAGATGCACATTCTTTACCTTGCAGGAAGACACCTTCGATGGCTGAAATTACGGAGAAAAATAATCCGGCCATCTTAATTCGACGGGGCAAGCCGATTCGCTATTGGAAAAATGTCATGATCGGGCGAGCCTAGAGAGCCTAAGAAGAGAAAGCAAATCTCGGATCGTGAGGTGGTGCTACAAAAATCTAATGATAATCGGGAAAGCCTCAAGATCATCATCAAGTCTTACGGGGCTCGGGGGGGCACGCTCATGTTCCCATTCATAAGCAGAGGTCAACCACTAGTGTCATCATCCAAAAGGGATTGTTGGAATCAATTCTTAGAACTAGTGGACAGAAAAAATCAGCAAGACCGATTGCTCAAATCGGTCAAGCTATTCATAAGCAAAAGGTGCAGCACACACATAAAGGTGGAGTATTGGTTCCTCGCCCATTAATGTGTCAAGATCTTCACCAAAAGAGGATGTGTGCTAATGAAACTCGCAGTGGGCAGCAATACTTACCTCGTAGCCGATTGAGCCATAGCCAATCGTGCTTCGATAAGAAGGAACTAATTCAGTCAGCCAGGCAAACTACCTTACTTGAGATGGCTATGCCAACCCCGAAGAAAAGCGAGGTGGCTAAAGTTGTTGCCATTGAGCATGAATCGGCATTGGCGACTTCGAGTCGGCTAAGTCGATTCCTATTGTTTAGATGTTTCCTCGGGTGCTTGAGAAAGTTTCACCACTACTATGGTGGGCGTTGAGATGCAAGAAGAACCCGAGGAGGAAATTAGTGACGTTAGAGAGAGCACACAAACTTTTTCCAAAGGTATTGTTAACCATGAGACCATCGAGAGCGGAACTTTGGTTGCTACATCTTTCGTCACTAAGGTACAAGATTACATCGGCCTACATGTTGTCTTCAATAGGAAGGCCGATGATAATGTTTTGTCAAAGTTAAAGTTTTTCCAATGCTTAATATGAATTATACATATATGTGGATTGCTTTACTTATTTTGAATTCAATTCATACTTGGTCCCCGAATGAGATATAAATTTTGCAATTACTTTGGTTTTTATGATTAGGGGCCAAGATTGAAGAATATTGCTCATGCCGATGTTTGTTTTAAATTTAATTCTATGACATCCGGCATGAAAGATAATTGTAAAGGTGCGGCCGAATGGATTGATGTCAAATTTAATCTTTTCGTTTGCCAAGCATTGAAGCCGATTCTACAAGAAGATGAAACTTACAAATTTAATGCTCACCTTTGATTATATTTATTTTGTGATCATGTCCTTGACATATTGCTGAAAAATAAATTTATTAATCACAATGCTTTGCCATCAACTCGAGCTTGGAAGAGTTTACATATTGCAAGTGTAATTCCTTTGATAATACTTGTCATTGCAATGTGTTTCATCATGATATCAATCGGGCATTGATAATGACCGATTGAGGTTTTCTCAAGCTCAACAAGTGGACCGATTAGATTCAATCGGGCGATGGCGGAGAAGTTTTCAAATCGGCTTGAATTACTAGCCGATTCACTTAAAGATCAAGGCTCCAATGCCCAAGAAAGAGATGGAGAATCCTCAAATCAAGATAGAACTGTTATCCACAAATTTCAAATTGAAGATATTTCGAGAGGATAACAAAGTTGCTCCAATGTTAGAAGACCTTTGGGGGCAAATAAAATCTCTCCATCTACACCAAAAGCCGATTGATTCCATTGAGCAAGGGAATTGGCTAGAGGTCCTTCTTTGGAGCATGTCCATCAAGATGAAGGAAGGGAGGATGCTCATAAAGCTAGTGGAGGCAAGGAACATGAGAAAGAAAAAGGCAATAGAAGACCCAAGCTTAGCTTCGAAGAGCTTCTAGCTAAATATACAAAGATAGGGGAAGCAAATCGATTGAAGAAAACCCAAGCATCAAAGTTGCCTCCAAAGCATAATCCTCAAAAACAACGTTGGCAAAAGAAAGCACGGAGCTGTGCCAAAAGAGAAGGTGGTAAAGCAAGTTTACCGCGTGAAGTATGATGGACGGAAAAAGAAAAATTCAGATCTGAATGTCACCATTGAGAAGCCGATTACATTGTTGAAAAATCTGGCTATTGATGGCAAACAAGTTGAAAATTCAGCCATTTATATTATAGGTACTAAATCTGAACAAATAAAGGCAAAAGTACCTAAGAACAAGAAAGAGTTGTCATTGTACACAATGAAGACAAAACCGACATGCTCAATCGGTTTACCAAGGTGGCGGAACAAGAATTACAAAAGCTTCGGTCGTGAGAAGCTAAGAGAAAGAGGCTTAGCATGGGTTCCAAAAAGAAGCATCGAAATTCAAAGGGATGATGAGGCAAGTGGTGCATCACAAACAAAGAATAAAAAGAAAAGATTCAAGACACAATTGCCAAGTTGGAGGTTTGCACCAAAACATCAAAGTCATTGGTCGTGGCATCATCCATTTTCTTTGCCTGTGCACATGTGGAATTCATCTCACGGTATGCATGGTTATCCCTCATATTCTTATGTTGATCCTTGGTATGGGTCGTTATATTATGGAGGGTCACCGGATTACTATGCTTATTAATGATCAAGAGTCGAAATATTTTATTTCGTCCATGCATACTCGTGTATGTGAATTCGTATGGCCGATACTTTGTTATCGCCTTGAGTATAAATAGCCGATGCTTGCATCGTGCTATTTGAAAGACTTCCGCGAAAATACTAATTTTTCTATGCGGGACGTGCAAAATCGACTCAGCCGACTGAACCTGTCGGCCAAGCCGATTCACATCGACGTAGCCGATGAATGCTTGCAACCATCGTGCTATTGGAAAAGCCCCTATGGGATTTTACTTTGATGATTTTAAGACCCTGGGAGCATGATACTTGTGAAGAATAAAATTAGCCGATTATTGTATCTTTAATCATGGCCTTTTCGTCGAATTTGGCCGATTAAATATTTTAATCGTGCTTTTTGGTTATTCTCATAAATCGGTTGATAAGCTACATACATGCATGCATGGGCTGATAGTTTCACAAACATCTGAATGTATGAATCGGCCCATAGTCACGTGTATGTGTCTCAAGGATTTTCGGGATGTTTTGATTTTGGGCTTAGCTTCCAGGAGACATATATATAATATATGCATGCATGCACCTGGGCGACATATACACATTGGCTACGAGTAGAGGATTGATTAAAGAAAGAGATAGACCTATTCGGCTTGGTTTTACTTATGTGCAATTAACTCTAGTTGGTGCATTGGATTGCTTGCCTTGTTGATGGCCACGATCAAGCTTGCTGGATGACCATGAGCCTATATTTAGCTAGGCTAGCTAATATTGCCGCATCCTCTCTTTTTCTAAATGCTGAATTAACAAGGCCAGTTGCTTTCTGGTTTTAGTCGGCTGTTGAGCGCCTCCTTGGCCGAACAACTTAGCCGGCGATCGAAGCAGCTAAAGCCAATCAGCCCCTACGCTGTGCAGTTTCTGCTGGATCGGCCTGGCCGTTTGACCAATCGGTTTGGCCGTTCATAATTGCGGAAATCGATCCTTTGTTGAATTTTATTTTGCAGGATCCAAGCTCTACATCTGACAAGGGTGTTTGGTAGGGTGTTTTCAGATATGAGTGAACTCTACTGGAGAACCGCCGAAGATCCGTTGTTGAAGTATTTAGGTCCTGATTAAGCAAGAGTGCTTGTGGGGAAAAATCTATGGGCTTTCATCAAGTTCATCACGGGGTGATCAAAGTGGTATTTAAAAATTCATATCTGTCGGAGATGATGCAAGATGCAGTTTAACAGGAGCAATTAACGGGAACTGCTTGATGGAAGTATTTTTTCCAAGTATTTGGTAAGAAGCTCAAATGGCACCCCAAGCAATGGCCGATACATGTATCGCCCTTAGAACAAAATGATCGATGTATACATCGCTCTTAATCACTGAACAACCGATGTGATGGGTATCGTTGTTGTTCGGTATGTCTTGAGAGGTGTTTTCAGGTTCATGTATCACTCACCTAAAAACAGGGGGGCATATGTTGACACTCAAAAATGTCCCAAAGTTAAGTGTCATGGCAATGGGTCATCCTGTGAAGATTGAAGCATGATGATGAGATGTTGATGATTTTATTGGATAAAAGGATCATGGACTGCCTGGCCGCTCGGCACATTAATTGTTATAATAATTAGCCGGTGACAAAGAAGCATATATATCTTCGTGATTTATATGCGCTTGGAGATGGTACAGTGCTTTGCTAGAAGTCCAGGAGCTGCACGTGTTGGTGTGTTACGTTGTTTCCGAAAGCAAATAGGAAAAAGGAAAGGAGCCAGAGTCCAGGTGCAACACGATTTATTAGTTGCTCATGGCCTTCAAGCGTGGACAAGCTGCATGCAAGGAACACATATACGAGACAGCTGCATGCAAGGCGTCACGTGCCGCGAGCAAAGACTGTCCGCAGGAGGCTCTGTGCCGCGTACGGTCGCGCGACGGACGCTGATCTTCAGTACCAGTCGCCCGCGTCTGGCGAGCCGCGCGCTTGCGGGTTGCACTGGACCGCGTCCGAGGACGCGACAGACGCATCTGGCGCAAAGCATCGGGCGTCCGGCACGTGTATGCCCGCCTGCGAGACTCCAAACCGATTAATTTTGATCACGTTTTTGGAAGGAGTTGGAGATTGGAAACGTTCTTGATGATTTCCTAAAAGGATAAGACCACCCTCCTCTATATAATAAGAGGTTCATGGCCGATTTGATCCCATCTACATCCAATCGACAAACACATCTACTACCGTCTTGCTTGTAGGTCATCCTCCTCTTCTTCTTAGCCGCCCGATGCCATGAGCGGAAGATCGGCGACAACAACGCCCTAGAGCGGTCAGGCCGGCTAGGGCAGCCCATAACTGCTGCGGCGCCCTCCACGGGTCCGTCCCGGTGTGTGGGGTTTCGGGTTTCAAGAGACTTCGCGGCGTGTCTTGCGTGCAGCGCGCTCGGCGAGGCTCCTCCGACGGCGTGTCTTTGCGTATCGCTCATCGTTGGAGGCACACGGTCCAGGTGTGGATATCCCTAGGCGCTTGCCGATCTTCGATTTCGGCTTGCCCTTCGTAGAGCTGTCTAGCTCTTTATTTGGTGTGTTACCGGATTTTATCGTCAACAGCTCCTTAGTGCCTTGATTGCATGCCAAATAGCTCCAAAAGACCAAAAACACAACAGTACAACACAATGGCAAAAAGGGGAGAACATGATTGCATAAACTAAACAGCTGATCAGATTTGATAGATGTAATCACTATTAGCATTAGCATGTTTTCATGTATTTCAAGGCACCCATATAGATGTTACCAACTGACATTGCAATATCACCTTGATAAGTCATGGTTGAGATGCTGAACTGGTAGTTGTTTTAAACTTTGCTCTGAGATGCTGTTTTAATATTGCTTTACTTGTTAAGGCGTCGCCTCGCCTTACGCCTTACTCGCTTAAGCGTAAGGCGGTAGTCAGTCGCCACGCCTCACCTTACCGCCTTAAAAATATTGTGAACTACCAACGATTAAATGTTACGACCAGCACAAAAAAAAAAAAAAAGTACCAAATAAGCCTCGTTAACTGTCTCCAGGCATGTGCATCCAAATAAACTATTCATTGTGTTTGGAGACGTGAATTGAAATGCGACTGATTAGATCTGCTAACTGCAGCAAACAAAGAAGTCTATCTGCCTAATACTTGATGATTTCAAAGCCTACAGAGAAGGCTAAAATGATACAAAGAAACTTGTAATGCACAACCAAGTCTATCTAACATTATAGCTCAAAGTCTCCATTAAGTTTTTGCAGGAGATGTACAGATATGTAAAATGGAGGACCACTAACAAATACAATTTTTTATACATTGTCAAGGGCCGTGATCGGCAGGGATGCCGGACCTCGACTCCGGAGCTCGTATTCTCGCTCCGTGATAACTACGATGGGTTATACCTGGCTGCCAGTAGCCTTACCCGTGGGTGGAGCATATCGTCATACTCTCTGGTCTCTTCATGAGCTTACTAGAGACCACCCAAGTCTCATAGATCTGCGACGTTTAACGAGTCAAACTCATATAGGTATGTTCTTTCAAGAATGCTCTGTAGGATCGCATCTTCGCTTGTTAAAGCCAATAGAACATATTAAGGCATTAGCCAACCTGCCATACAAAGTGCCTCAACGCATTTGAGAGTTATTGCATCTTCACTTAGAGAGGGTTATAAATATACTCTCCTCGGTTTACCAATAGCTTGTTCTTCCCGGATCCTTAGTCACGGGATCTCCGATCAAAAAAGGTTGGGTTACTACTACTGTAAACTCATATGGGTCTCATACCCATCTCCTCGATGCAATTTCTATCACATTACGTGATAGCCCTTTAGTAAAGGGATCGCCGGTTTTTGTCATGCGTATATAAGATACGATTATTACTCCAGGAGTTTCTCAACTTCGACAGTCTTCAAACGTCTTTTAACGTGTCTTGTTGACTTCGCATTATCCTTAGCACTATTCACTTTAGTGATTACCGTTTTGATTATCACAGTTCATAAGGATAGCGGTACGGTTTTTCAACCACCGGCAAGTCGGACAAGAGCTCACGCAGCCACTCGCTTGCAGATCTTTGTATCCAAAGCGATGAAGTTCTGCTTCCATGGTTGATTTAGTCAAAATAGTCTGATTTTACAAGACCTCCATGACGACACGCCACCTCCAAGAGTAAATACATACCCACTAGTAGCGTAGATTTGATCAATATCGAAATCCGGTTCGCATCACTATATCCCTCTAGCACGGCCGGGTGCCCGAATAGTGTATGCCATAACTCATTGTACCTTTAAGATAGCACAAGACCCTCTCTAGTACATGCCAATGATCATCACCCGGGTTGGACATGTACCTACTCAACTTGCTCACAAAGCAAAGAGATATCCGGTCTAGTTGCGCTAGCTAAATACATGAGTGAACCAATTATCGAGAGTATCTCAATTGATCTTTAGTACTCTTCTTATTTTTCCGCAATGTCACACTAGGATCATAAGGTGTTGGAGAAGGCTTTCTATCCATAAAACCAAAACGGTTCGGGACCTTCTCAACATAGTGAGATTGCGACAATGTAATCCCACTCTCTTCCTTAATTAGCTTGATGTTTAGAATTACATCGCCCCTCTTCTAGATCTTTCATGTCAAAACTCTTAGACAAGAAAGACTTGACTTCATTGATCACATCAATGTTGGAACCAAAGATTAGAATATCATCAACATATAAGCATAATATAGCATTAGCCCCACCATGTCGATAATACACACACCTATCGACTTCATTGACAACATAACCAGGCACTAGTTAGCGTAGTGTCAAACTTCTCATGCCATTGTTTAGGTGCTTGTTTGAAGCCATACAAAGATTTCAATAGCTTGCACACCTTTTGCTCTTCACCTTTTACTACAAATCCATCAGAATTGATCCATGTAAATCTCCTCATCCAACTCTCCATACTGAGAAAATTTGTCTTTACATCCATTTGATGAATGATCGGACCATATGAGGTAGCCAAGGATAGTAGTGTTGAATAGTGGTCATTCTAGCAAATGGGTGAGTAAGTATCAAAGAAATCCTCGCCCTCCTTTTGAGTATAACCCTTTGTCACAAGCCGAGCCTTGTACTTGTCAATAGTACCATCAGGTCTAAGCTTCTTCTTGAACACCCACTTACATCCAATTGATTTACAACCGAATGGTAGATCAGATAGCTCCCAAGTTCCATTAGAAAGAATCGAGTCCATCTCACTACGAACAGCTTCTTTCCAATCATCTACATCTGGAGATGCATATGCCTCTGAGATAGAGGTGGGAGTATCATCCACAAGGTACACAATGAAATCATCACCAAAAGATTTTGCAATCCTTTGTCTCTTGTTCCTCACAGGAACTTCATTGTCATCCTTCTCAAGTGGTTGTTCAAATGACTCAACAGGGTACTCGATAGATGCAATATCATCAGGAGCTAATTCATCTGAAATTTCAGATCTTACTACTAAAAATCGATAGGCAATGCTGTTATGAGCATATCCAAGAAAGATACAATCTACCGTCTTTGGTCCAAGCTTACGCTTCTTATTAATTGGAATATTGACTTTCGCCAAGCATCCCCCGTGCGCAAGTATGAAAGTGATGGTTTTCCTAGCAACCCACATCTCATATGGCATTGTCTCTTTATTTACATTTTGGAACTCTATTCAGGACATGACTCATGATAATATAGCTTCCCCAACCATGCCTTAGATAAACCAGCCAGTTGTCTAACATGGCGTTAACCAAGTCGGTCGGCCAGGCGGTTTTTCCTCTCGGCAATTCCGTTGGATTCGGCGAATAGGGAGGCGTCCTCTCGTGAATAATACCATGTTCGCACAAAACTCATCAAATATTATAGGAAAATATTCACCACCACGATCCGACCTTAGGCGTTTAATCTTTCTCTCTAGTTGATTTTCAACTCAAATGCGTTGAGGCATCAGATGGCAGGTTGGCTAATGCCTTAATATGTTCTATTGGGTTTAACAAGCGAAGATGCGATCCTCTGAGCATTCTTGAAAGAACATACCTATATGAGTTTGAGTTTGTTTAAACGTCGATCTATGAGACTTGGGTGGTCTCTAGTAAGCTCATGAAGAGACCGGGGAGTATGATGTATATGCTCCACCCACGGGGTAAGGCTCTTGGCGGCCGGTACTAGTGTGGCTTTAAGTAAAGCTTGTTCGCACAAAACTTGCAATTCAAGGCGTAGTCCATTGTTCAAGTTGTGAATAAGTGTAGCCTAAAGGCTTTAAGTAAAAGCTTGCGTTGAGGCACTTTATGGCAGGTTGGCTAATGCCTTAATATGTTCTATTGGTGTTGATGTTTAAGATGCGATCCTCTGAGCATTCTTAAAAGAACATACCTATATGAGTTTGATCATTAAACGTCCGCATCTATGAGACTTGGGTGGTCTCTAGTAAGCTCATGAAGAGACCCGGGGAGTATGACGTATATATGCTCCACCCACGGGGTAAGGCCTCTGGCGGCCAGGTACTAGTGTGGCTTTAAGTAAAGCTTGTTAGCACAAAACTTGCAATTCAAAGGCGTAGTCCATTGTTCAAGTTGTGAATAAGTGTAGCTTAAGGACCTAGGCGAAGTTCAACTTCACCGGTTTACGCCGAAATCTTTGGTATATTAAAAGCGTAGTTTGAATTGGCAAAACTCTAAATGGGTATTTGAGATCCGGTGAGGGATTGTTGGAATTTAGATGGGTGGGCCCAATAACAAATTCGGAAATTCCTAGAGAGATCTCAAAGGCCATTCTATTTTTGGTAATCTTGGCCCTCAAGTTGTAGAGTCCTCGAATCGACTCACGAGTAGAGAGTTCTAAACCGATCGTGATCGCGACACGATGTTCGGGATATATAAGCGACCTACACCGCCACGCCAAAATCAGATCGACATCTCATCTTGGTTTAGAGAGGAGTCCTTGAATGGACAACCTCTCAACACTAGAGAATTGAGATAGAGTTTTTGCCTCTTCTTGTTGTTGCACCGCGTAGCTACTCCAGCCCGATTGCTTTGCGTGCACTAGCGGCGGGCGGCAGGTCCTCGA
The DNA here is from genome assembly GCA_015847255.1 of Hyparrhenia diplandra. Classification (NCBI taxonomy): domain Eukaryota; kingdom Viridiplantae; phylum Streptophyta; class Magnoliopsida; order Poales; family Poaceae; genus Hyparrhenia; species Hyparrhenia diplandra. The sequence continues at coordinate 375,988 of JADLZK010007877.1, forward strand.
ACCAAGTGCGTCTTTGGCGATCTCCCGGCAAATGGGAGAAGGCGAATAAGGTTTTTGGGAAGCGCTCTTCGTGCGATTGCTCCCGATCTTCGCCACGGCTCGTCTTAGGGAAGGACACACGGAGGATCGCCCCAAATATCTTCATCGGCAGCCTTCTTCAACTTCTCCAAAGGCGGCCACCCGGCAGCGGCGGCGACGACACGGAGGACCTCGGCTTAAGCTTTGGGGAACCTCTCCATTACGTTGTCCTCAAGGTCAACCGGGTATTCTCGAGATCCAATCTATCCGGTGTGCTAGTTGTGCTTACGCCCGTTGCTATGATGATACGTGATATGAGTTTGGATCATGCTAGTTTATTAAACATGCTTAATCTAGTTGATCAGTTCGTCATGATTTATATTGTGGAATTAACTGAAATTACCTAATATCCCAACAATCCAACATCAATCAATGTCATGAAATATCTCTTTCCACCTTTAGTCAACACACCATTCATCTCGCATAGATCAAAATGTATGAGCTCTAGAGGTGCCAAGTGTCTCTCCTCCATTTGCCTTATGAGGCTTTCGAGGTTGCTTAGATTGCACACAACTATGGCACTTAGAACCTTTGGCAATAGTGAAATCTGGAATTAACTTCAAGCTAGATAAATGTGACATCAAACCAAAGTTCACATGACATAAACGAGAATGCCAAACACTTGAACTATCATTTATTGTGCCACAAATATGATTCATCGACTTATTATGTTCTTCTAAAGATAGTGTTGTCTCCCGGAATCTTCTCTTTTCTCTAGAGATATTTCCCCGAGGCGATCCAACAAATAACCGAGAACATCTTAGCCTCTAGCCATAGCATGGCTTTAACTTCGCCAACTCTTTATATGTGCACTAGAATACTTTTATAGTCTCAAAGACGTCAGTGAAAAACAGCCATAGTTTGCATTGATGGCAATTAGAAAATTCTAGAAGAAATTCCATGTGAACTTGTATGTTTTGCGTATCTATATTTTTCGTAGTATATATGGTCCATATTTTTAATTGTATGAGTACTTGGATCAATTTATTAGGCTAAATAATAAAGAAGCTAGAGAATGAAATAGTTTTTCTAAACTATGTTTTGTGCATACCAGGGGAGAACATCCTCGAGTTCATAGGAATGATGAACATTCTTAAGTGCACTTTAAGTACTAGCTCTTTGCATAATGAATAATACCCCCATGTTTAAATATGTGCGTGAATATTTCTCATAAAACCTAATCATAGCATACATAAATGGGCCTCCACTTGTAGTTGGAGATATATGAATTTGAATTATTTTAAGCCCATGATAGGGGATATCTATTGAAGTATGCTATTAAAGATCTAATATTGGCATTAGGGGAGAGAAAGCCTATTTTGAATGCCAAATATTATTTCGAGAGAAGAAAAATGATCTAGAAAATTTTCTTGAAGCTTGAAGTAGGAATACTATCACGCACTAAGTCAACTAATAGTTTGACTAATGCTCTTGTGAAAGCATGAAGCCGGAGCATATGCCGGATATTTTATAAATGAGAGGAGTAACTTGAAGTTATAAACTAGAAGTTGTATTTACTAGTAGTAAACTATGTATACTATCAAGCTAAATCTATGGGGGGCCTTTGTGGGTTCTAGTTTAGTGTATACTTATTAAATAGAAAGAAATGAAACTCTTCCATCCTCATGAAGAGAACGCCTCACGAAGAAGGTTAAGCACCTCATGAAGAGGATCATCACGAAGATGAGACCCAACACAATAAAAGCGCACCTCACTAGTGTTGGGTATGTAGAACAATATACCATCTCTTGTTTGGGAAATGACAGAGATAAAATATTCTCACATTGTGAGAGTATTGGGAGAAGAGAAAATAGTTGTCGACAACACTACCTTTTTAATTGTGAATGTTTCTCTTGTGAGAACCCGGATCAGGAAAAATAAAGTCCATGGCAAAATCGCTTGTAGCGATTATATCGGGTCAATGAAGAAAGCAATTGAGGTTGAATCTCCTATTAAGAAGAAATGAATGTTCTACTACATCTCGGCAAATGAAATAAATGAATATTGAATATGCGGTTAATAAGTGGATTATGAAAATCCATATAATTCGAAGAATATAAATCGTAACTTGTAGAAATCTCATACTAAGTATTGAAGTCTAAGGTACATATATTCCTGAATGAATATTCAAGTCTCAAGAAGAACATGTCCTAGAAGGATTACAATCATTGAGTGATTTTATAGTGAATAACTCAATGTTATTGTGTATATCACTCATCTCTCATGTAGTAGAGAATATATCTCATAGAAGAGAATTAATAATTCACTAAGAATGAAAGTATATTCTTGAAGGAATTAATCCATGAAGGATTTACGGTCAATTCTTGAATGAACACCATGCATCCCTCAAGTGAATATAGACCCGAGAGAGAAAGAATGAGGAATTCTAAACACCATGAAGGTGTCATACAAACACTCGAGAAAGTGTAATGCTAGCAATGAATCTATCATCCTCTAAATGCAATAGAAAGAATAATGGTGACTTTGGTATTTAAATTATCCCCTAAATGCCAAAATGCAAGACGGATTTATTATTGAGTGGTACTATAAAAATCTTGAAGATTTGTAGAATATACCATTTCAAAATCCACTAAGGAAGAACTATAAAGTATTCAAGCTTGTATAAGTTTGATACACTATCTAGAAGATGTTGAATATGAACTTATTTTTCCCCGTAATCCTCTCGAAAGGATTTATTATCATGCAGGATAAAATTTATTTGTTTTGCACAACAAGTGGTTCTTTTGCATGAAGCATATTGCTCTTTTGTTATACCCATATAATTCATGGAAGAATTATAAGCCATACTTTTGAGTCATTCAAATGATGGTTTTTCGAGAGGGAGCAATTTTATTGAATTTACCTCGAAGGTAATTGAAACCATTAGAATTATAAAGATCATATTTGCTAAAACATTAAAGTTTATGCATAGATTATGAAGATCAATTTCTATTCACGAAGAATAGAGTATCCGAAGAATATATGACCAAGAAGGTTAAATGTTGTACTCTTTTTCCCTATGTGAGTTTTTACTAGAAGGTTACTCACACAAGGTTTTTAATGAGACAACATGTGCAATGCAATTAACGAATGTGATGTACTCTTTTCTCCAAGAACCGTTTTTCCCACTTTGGGTTTTTCGAATGGAGTTTTTGACGAGACATATGCATATCGTGGTAATCGCCCAAGGGGGGGAGTGTTGTAAAACACACGGACTCTTTCCTAGAAGGAAAGGAGAAGGATGAATCCTAATCCTAGTCCGTTTGTATGTGGGCTCTTACCAAAACTCTCCGGCCTTAATTTGGAATATAGAAAGAGGAGAAGGAGGAATCCTAATCCTAGTCCATTTATTGTGTGGGCGATTTCCATACTCTAGGACTTATTCGGACTATATATACGTGGGAGATCCTCCATTGTAAGTAACGAATATTCAGATGAATAAAGAATAGTCTCCCTATCTTGTGTCTACTTGTCTACTTGTTCTACTTCTTTCATCTACTACGTGATCATGAGAGACGGAGAGAGGAAGGTCCTAACCGGCTGACGACATGTTTTATATTCCAAACGAGAAATAAAGAGACAACGCCAAAGATGAGAGATCAGATATCTCATATTGGTTTAGAGAGGTGTCCCTTGAATAGACAACCTCTCTACTCTAGAGAATTGAGATAGAGTTTTCGCCTCTTCTTGTTGTTCGCCGCCAGTAACTACTCCGGCCCGATTGCTTGAGTGCACTAGCAGCGGGCGGCAGGTCTCTCGAAACCCTCGTCTTTGCGATCCTGCGGTGGGAGAAGGCGAATAAGGTTTTTGAAAGCGCTCTTTGCGCCGATGCTCCCGATCTTCATCACGGCTCGTCTTGGGAAGGACACGCGGAGGACCATCCCAAGACCGTCTTCATCGACGGCTTCTTCGACTACATCGGCCGGCGGCCGCCCGATCAACGGCAGCGGCGGGCAATACTGGAGGACCTCGGCGTCGCTTTAAGGCAAATAAGTAGCGGCCGACACGGAGGACCTCGGCGTCGCTTTGGGGAACCTCTTCATTACGTTGTACTCAACGTCGGCCCGTGTATTCTCGAGATCCAATCTATCCGGTGTGCTAGTTGGGTTTACACATTTGCTATGATCATGCTACGTGATATCATGATACGTCCCCGCTAGTATATGCGATATCGGGACCGTCATGCTAGTATGCTTGACATGATTTATCTAGTAGGTCTATTTGTCATGATTTATATTGGTAGGAAACCATCACTTTCATACTTGCGCACGTGGGGATGCTTGGCGAAAGTCAATATTCCAATTAATAAGAAGCGTAAGCTTGGACCAAAGACGGTAGATTGTATCTTTCTTGGATATGCTCACAACAAAGATTGCCTATCGAAAGTACCCTGTTGAGTCATTTGAACAACCACTTGAGAAGGATGACAATGAAGTTCCTGTGAGGAATAAGAGATAAAGGATTGTAAAATCTTTTGGTGATGATTTCATTGTGTACCTTGTGGATGATACTCCCACCTCTATCTCAGAGGCATATGCATCTCCAGATGTAGATGATTGGAAAGAAGTTGTTCGTAGTGAGATGGACTCGAGGTCTTTCTAATGGAACTTGGGAGCTATCGATCTACCATTCGGTTGTAAATCAATTGGATGTAAGTGGGTGTTCAAGAAGAAGCTTAGACGATGGTACTATTGATAAGTACAAGGCTCGGCTTGTGGATTGTTGAAATATTAGGCAATTTCAGATTAATTCCACAATATAATTCATGATTAACTGATCAAACTCAGGTCACAGATCAAAGCAAAAGGTGTGCAAGCTATTGAAATCTTTGTATGGCTTGAAACAAGCACCTAAACAATGGCATGAGAAGTTTGACACTACGTTAACTAGTGCCGGTTATGTTGATCAATGAAGTCAAGTCTTTCTTGTCTAAGAGTTTTGACATGAAAGATCTAGGAGAGGCCGATGTAATTCTAAACATCAAGCTAATTAAGGAAAAGAGTGGGATTATATTGTTGCAATCTCACTATGTTGAGAAGCTTTTGAGCCGTTTTGGCTTTATGGATAGAAAGTCTTCTCCAACACCTTATGATCCTAGTGTGACATTGCGGAAAAATAAGAAGAGTACTAAAGATCGGTTGAAGTACTCTCTCAGATTGTTGGTTCACTCATGTATCTAGCAAATGCAACTAGACCGGATATCTCTTTTCTTTGTGAGCAAGTTGAGTAGGTACATGTCCAACCCGGGTGATGATCATTGGCATGTACTAAGAGGGTCTTGTGCTATCTTAAAGGTACAATGAGTTATGGCATACACTATTCTCGGGCACCCTACCGTTGCTAGAGGGATATAGTGATGAGAACCGGATATCGATATTGATCAAATCCACGCTACTAGTGGGTATGTATTTACTCTTGGAGGTGGCACAATGTCATGGAGGTCTTGTAAAAGCAGACTATTTTGAATAAATCAACCATGGAAGCGAGAACTTCTTGCTTTGGATACAAAGATCTGCAGAGGAGGCGTAGTGGCTGCGTGAGCTCTTGTCGACTTGCTTTGGGTGGTAGAGAAACCGTACCGGCTATCCTTATGAACGCGTGATAATCAAACAGTGATCACTAAAGTGAATAGTACTAAGGATAATGCGAAGTCAACAAGACACGTTAAAAGACGTTTGAAGACTGTCGGGAAGTTGAGAAACTCCGGAAGTAATAAGCGTGGCTTATGTCCAAGCAGATAAAAAAAACACGGCGAGATCCCTTTACTAAAGGGCTATCACGTAATGTGATAGAAATTGCATCGAGGAGATGGGTATGAGACCCATATGAGTTTCTGATAGTAGTAACCCAACCTTTTTGATCGGAGATCCCGTGACTAAGGATCTGGGAAGAACAAGCTATTGGTAAACCGAGGAGAGTATATTTATAACCCTCTCTAAGTGAAGATGCAATAACTCTCAAATGCGTTGAGGCATCGTATGGCAGGTTGGCTAATGCCTTAATATGTTCTATTGGCTTTAACAAGCTTAAGATGCGATCCCTACTGAGCATTCTTGAAAGAACATACCTATATGAGTTTGATGTTAAACGTCGCATGATCTCTATGAGACTTGGGTGGTCTCTAGTAAGCTCATGAAGAGACCGAGGGAGTATGACGTATATGCTCCACCCCGGGGGTAAGGCTCTTGGCGACCCGGTACTAGTGTGGCTTTAAGTAAAGCTTGTTCGCACAAAACTTGCAATTCAAGGCGTAGTCCATTGTTCAAGTTGTGAATAAGTGTAGCTTAAGGACCTAGGCGAGAAGTTCAACTTCACGGTCTCGCCGAAATATCGGTATATTAAACGGCGAAAGAAGAATTGGCAAAACTCTAAATGGGTATTTGAGATCCGGTGGGGATTGTTGGAATTTAGATGGACTTGGCCGAATAACAAATTCGGAAATTGCTAGAGAGATCTCAAAGGCCCATTCTATTTTTGGTAATCTTGGCCCTCAAGTTGTAGAGTCCTGAACCCGACTCAGTAGAGAGTCCTAAACCGATCGTGATCGCGACACGATGTTCGGGATATATAAGCGACCCTACCGGCCACGCCAAATATCATAGATCTTATATCTCATCTTAGTTTAGAGAGGAGTCCCTTGAATGGACAACCTCTCAACTCCGGAGAATTGAGATAGAGTTCTCGCCTCTTCTTGTTGTTGCGCCGCCAGTAGCTACTCCAGCCCGATTGCTTGCGTGCACCAAAGAACCGGGCGGCAGGTCTCAAAACCCTCGTCTTTGCGATCCCTGCAGCGGGAGAAGGCGAATAAGGTTTTTGGGAAGCGCTCTTCGCGCGACTGCTCCCGATCTTCATCACGGCTCGTCTTCCGGGAAGGACACGTGGAGGACCGTCCCAGCGTCATCTTCATCGACAGCTTCTTCGACTTCTTCAGCAGCCGTCGGTCGACGACAGCGACAACGACAGCGACCTGGAGGACCTTGGCTTCGCTTTCGGGAACCTCTCTATTACGTTGTCCTCAACGTCAGCCAGGTATTCTCAAGATCCAATCTATCTGGTGTGCTAGTTGTGTTTACACCCTTTGCTTTGATATGTGACTTGAGTTTGATCAGTTAATTATGAATTATATTGTGGAATTAATCTGGAAATTGCCTACTATTTCAACAATCCAAAAACCTTATTTATGTTTGGAACTCTATTCAGGACATGACTCGCAGTCAATATAGCTTCCCCCCACCATGCCTTAGATAAACCAGCAGTGTCTAACAAGGCGTTAACCAAGTCAGTCAGCATGCGGTTTTTCCTCTCGGCAATTCCGTTGGATTCGGGCGAATAGGGAGGCGTCCTCTCATGAATAATACCATGTTCGCACAAAACTCATCAAATATTATAGAAAAATATTCACCACCACGATATTAAGAAACTTGTCATCAGCGGTTAGGACCTTCCCCTCTCCGTCTCTCTCAATCAATGTAGTGGATGAAGAAGTAGAACAAGTAGACACAAGATAGGGAGACTATTCTTTATTTATCTGAATCTTGGTCTTTACAATGGAGGATCTCCCACGTATATATAGTCCGAATAAGTACTAGAGTATGGAAATCGCCCACATACAAACGGACTAGGATTAGGATTCATCCTTCTCCTTTCCTTCTAGGAAAGAGTCCGTGTGAGTTAAGGTTTTGTTTCCCAACACTCCCCCCTTGGGCGATTACCACGATATGCATATGCCTCGTCAAAAACTCCATCCGAAAACCCGTGGGAAAAACGGTTCTTGGAGGAAAGAGTACATCACATTCGTTAATTGCATTGCACATGTTGTCTCATTAAAAACCTTGTGTGAGAAACCTTCTAGTAAAAAACTCACATAGGGAAAAAGAGTACAACATTTAACCTTCTTGGTCATATATTCTTCAGATATACTATATTCTTCGTGAATAGAAATTGATCTTCATAATCTATGCATAAACTTTTAATGTTTTAGCAAATATGATCTTTATAATTCTAATGGTTTCAATTACCTTCAAGGTAAATTCAAGTAAAATTGCTCCCCCCTCACAAAGCCATCATTTGAATTTGACTCAAAAGTATGACTTATAATTCTTCCATGAATTATATGGGTATAACAAAGAGCAATATGCTTCATGCAAAAAGAACCACTTGTTGTGCAAAACAAATAAATTTTATCCTTCAAGATAATAAATCCTTTCGAGAGGATTACGGGGAAAAATAAGTTCATATTCAACATCTTCTAGATAGTGTATCAAACTTATACAAGCTTGAATACTTTATAGTTCTTCCTTAGTGGATTTTGAAATGGAGTGCATTATTGTCGTTAAATGCATTTGCACATTGTTGTCTCGTTAAAAACCTTACATGAGAAACTTCGGGAAAACTCATCAAGAAAAAAAAGAGTACAACATATGTCTTCAGGACAAATTGTGACCTTACGGATCATATCATTTTGAAATCTCTATAATCTCGATCAAGGGTTAATACTCTAGTTGAGTTCTCCCCTCGAACCTTGCAAAACTACCCCTGCTATGTCAAAAATGCCTTCTACAGGAAGCATATGCACATATAAACTTAGCAAGTATATTGCATGCATAATTAGGATCGTTTCATATAACCTTAACATCACGTTATACGGAACCCATGAGATAAATTTATACATAAATAAACCCATACTTAAATGGCGTCATGATAGAGGCTTCAATTTAATAGAGCTTTCAAACTCGCCCTTTAGAATAACACCACCAAGGTATATTATTTGAGATCTTCAAAGTCTCATAAGTTACACGATCAATATCATGTAAATACTCCCCCTGATGACAACATTCATTGAGGTCATCCATTGCCACGACATTAGTCGTTATTCACAAATAAACATAGGCATGAATAGTCCAAGGGAGATTACAACATGTGATTTCACAATAGTTAGTCTTCATGACATATGTTTCACTGCTCTTCAAGAACAATAAGAATAAAGAATAATGCTAAGAGCATTGTCATGCATATATTAGAGTGCATATTTGTGCAACGCAAAGTTGCAAAGACACACCTTCGAGATGTGATTAATAATCATTATTCCTGATATGACAATTTTCTCTATTCTCATAATAGTCGTGACTCCTTCAGGGATTGGCTACAGATTCTTCAAGAATCTTTAATACATAATAAGACATCACTGTCCACAAACTAGCGAATGGGGTGTATTGCTAGTAGCACCAAATATATCATATAACTTTTCAGAGGATATTTCAATTCCAAATCTTCAGGTGGATAATGCTATCTATCAAGCATATACATGCATAACAAAAGCTCATGGAATGCACATGTGCTTATATGGTATACTTTATGTTGCTTTTGATTCCTCCTTTTTTATTATATCACTTGGGTCATATATGGGTCTTTATCCCTTTCAAGGAATTCACATATTTTGGTGCATTTGGACTTATAACCATATTCCTTCAGGGAAAAATCCTCCAGAGAGTTGTTGTCTTTATGGAGAGGTTATTTCACATAAAAGACAATATTGGTACGAGATTTTAATGTTGCTTTCCATGGATTTTTCGTAATCCCATTATCGCATATTTAATTCATGCCATTAGCCGATTCATTATATAGCGGAACATATTTTACGAGAACTTATGTCGAGCTGGTCTATGATGACCATTTGAACCATCGCTTTTCACCACACATTTTTGAATGACGACCCATAATTATCCGAACATCGGGTTCTAGATATTCACTTAGCGATTTTTGGTTCAACCTCAATTGCACATTTCATTTGACCCGATATGAGAGCTTCGAGGGCACTCTTGCCATGGACTTTGTTCGGATCCGGATTCTCACAAAGAGACTCATTTAGCAATTATAGAGGTAAACTAGTGTCGACACATATTCTCTCGACTTTTAAACATCTTAATAATGATCTTCATTATTTCCCAAAATGATAGATCCATTGTTGTTCCATATTTCTAGCATTATAGTATGTGCACATTGCTAGGATTTTCATCTCCGGGATGAACCTCATCGTGAGGTAACTCACCAACGGGGTGATTTCGCTACAAGAGTATGAGAGGAGTTTTATCACATACAATGTGAGCCTCATCGTGAGGTAACTCGCCAAGGGGGTGATTTCGCTACAAGAGCATATGCTTGTGACATAGGCCACTAGATCTTATTTGCAAAGGCCCCCACATAATTTGATCAAAAATGCCAATGTCAAATGGATATGAAATTTATCCCGGGTATATCCAAATCTACTTGGGGTAGAAGCATTCATTTATTGTTAACCAACTGTTGCTCCTCATCAATACAGCTTATCGGCATAACTCCGTGCTATACAATAGAGTATAACTAAACAACTAGTTTAGTTTGGATTTGTGCGTTTTGATTCATAAATATCAAGGCATTCCACTAAATGGGCATTCATCTCCCCCTAATGCCGAGATATTTAATAGCATACTAAAATCCCCAATCACCAACTTCAAGTGGTGTATGTATGCTTTGGTGGTGATTTATCTGGGAAATATTATGCACATGGGGTATATTACTATTTTTATATGCAGTGAGCTTGGACTTTATTAATGCAGTTGCATGAATACTGCGTGTCATGTAATTCCCTCAACAGGAGGAGTATATATCCTCAACTTCTTGTTGAGACCATAACTTCTAGTGAAGTATTGCTCGCATGTTCTTGCAAAAACATATGTAGTTAGCTAGACTTAACACCTTATGTTACCGACGTAACCCATAATTTAGGCAAAAGCAATCCTTCGAGGGCCTAATGCTCACCAATTGTTGTACAATTGACGATGCATCCCGTCCACTATGTATATTGACCTTCTAGGTCATATGTATGAGAAAAGACAACTAATGGTGGCATTGCGCTTTCAGGCGCGTTAGCTTGGTGTGCATAGGATAGCAAGAATGTGTCATTTAGCCATGGTTGTAGAGCAAGAAGCTCTCGATGCAGAGTTATGTCATAGTCCATCTCCTTTTATTGCCCAAAAGCGACCCAATTACGGAGGACCTCGGCCGCTTTTAAGGCGAATAAGTAGCGACCGCCGATCGGCAACGGCGGACAACGACTGGAGGACCTCGGCGTCGCCGCTGAACCTCTTCATTACGTTGTCCTCAACGTCGGCCCGGTATTCTCGAGATCCAATCTATCTCGTGTGCTAGTTGGGTTTACACTGTTGCTATGATCATGCTACGTGATATCATGATTCGTGCCCCGCTAGTATATGCGATATCTTGATCTGTCATGCTAGTATGCTTGACATGCTTTATCTAGTAGGTCTATTTGTCATGATTTATATTTTGGAATTAATCTGAAATTGCCTAATATCCCAACAATCCAAAAACCTTATTCGCCTTCTCCCGCTGCAGGATCGCAAAGACGAGGGTTTCGGAGACACTGCTCGCCCGGGTTGCTAGTGCACGTAAGCAATCGGGCCGAGTAGCTACGGCGGCGCAACAACAAGAAGAGGCGAAAACTCTATCTCAATTCTCTAGAGTAGAGAGGTTGTCTATTCAAGGGACACCTCTCTAAACCAACATGAGATATATGATCTATGATCTTTTTGCGTGGCCGGTAGGTCTGCTTATATATTCGAACATCGTGTCGCGATCACGACGTTTAGGACTCTCTACTCGAGTCGGGTTCAGGACTCTGCAGCTTGAAGACCAGGATTACCAAAAATAGAATGGGCCTTTGATATCTCTCTAGGAATTTCCGAATTTGTTATTGGGCCAAGCCCATCTAAATTCCAACAATCCCCACCGGATCTCAAATACCCATTTAGAGTTTTGCCAATTCTCGGCCTGCGTTTAATATACCCGATTTCGGCAGAGATCGTGAAGTTGAACTTCTCGCCTAGGTCCTTAAGCTACACTTATTCACAACTTGAACAATGGACTACGCCTTGAATTGCAAGTTTTGTGCGAACAAGTTTGCCTAAGTCCTTAAGCTACACTTATTCACAACTTGAACAATGGACTACGCCTTGAATTGCAAGTTTTGTGCGAACAAGCTTTTACTTAAAGCCACACTAGTACCGGCTGCCAAGTAGCCTTACCCCGTGGGTGGAGCATATACGTCAAACTCCCCGGGTCTCTTCATGAGCTTACTAGAGATCACCCAAGTCTCATAGATCTGCGACGTTTAACAGTCAAACTCATATAGGTATGTTCTTTCAAGAATGCTCGAGGATCGTGATCTTCGCTTGTTAAAGCCAATAGAACATATTAAGGCATTAGCCAACCTCGCCATCTGAAAGTGCCTCAACGCATTTGAGAGTTATTGCATCTTCACTTAGAGAGGGTTATAAATATACTCTCCTCAGTTTACCAATAGCTTGTTTTTCCCAGATCCTTAGTCACGGGATCTCCGATCAAAAAGGTTGGGTTACTACAACTATAAACTCATATGGGTCTCATACCCATCTCCCTCGATGCAATTTCTATCACATTACGTGATAGCCCTTTAGTAAAGGGATTCGCTGGGTTTTTATCCGTTTGGACATAAGTCACAAAGTTATTACTCCGAGTTTCTCAACTTCCCGGCGGTCTTCAAACGTCTTTTAACGTGTCTTGTTGACTTCACATTATCCTTAGCACTATTCACTTTAGTGATCACCGTTTGATTATCACAGTTCATAAGGATAGCCGGTACCGGTTTTTCAACCACCCAAGCAAGTCGGACAAGAGCCCACGCAGCCACTATGCCTCGGGCAGATGCTATTTCTAAAGCAAAGAAGTTCTCGCTTCCATGGTTGACTTAGTCAAAATAGTCAATTTTACAAGACCTTCATGACACCGCGCCACCTCCAAGAGTAAATACATACCCACTAGTAGCGTAGATTTGATCAATATCGATATATCCGGTCAAGCATCACTATATCCCTCTAGTGGTATTACTGGTGCCCGGAATAGTGTATGCCATAACTCATTGTACCTCTAAGATAGCACAAGACCCTCTCTAGTACATGCCAATGATCATCACCCGGGTTGGACATGTACCTACTCAACTTGCTCACAAAGCAAAAAGAGATATCTCGGTCTAGTTGCGCTAGCTAAATACATGAGTGAACCAACAACTGAGAGTACTTCAACCGATCTTTAGTACTCTTCTTATTTTTTCCGCAATGTCACACTAGGATCATAAGGTGTTGGAGAAGGCTTTCTATCCATAAAACCAAAACGGTTCAGGACCTTCTCAACATAGTGAGATTGCGATAATGTAATCCCACTCTCTTCCTTAATTAGCTTGATGTTTAGAATTACATCGCCTCTCCTAGATCTTTCATGTCAAAACTCTTAGAGAAAAAAGACTTGACTTCATTGATCACAACAATGTTGGAACCAAAGATTAGAATATCATCAACATATAAACATAATATAACAGATTCGCCCCCACCATGTCGATAATACACACACCTATCGCCTTCATTGACAACATAACCGGCACTAGTTAACGTGAGTGTCAAACTTCTCATGCCATTGTTTAGGTGCTTGTTTCAAGCCATACAAAGATTTCAATAGCTTGCACACCTTTTGCTCTTCACCTTTTTACTACAAATCCATCGCCGATCCATGTAAATCTCCTCATCCAACTCTCCATATTAAAAGTCAGTCTTTACATCCATTTGATGAATGATCGCACCATATGAGGTAGCCAAGGATAGTAGTGTTCGAATAGTGGTCATTCTAACAACAGGTGAGGAAGTATCAAAGAAATCCTCGCCCTCCTTTTGAGTATAACCCTTTGCCACAAGCCGAGCCTTGTACTTGTCAATAGTACCATCAGGTCTAAGCTTCTTCTTGAACACCCACTTACATCCAATTGATTTACAACCGAATGGTAGATCAGATAGCTCCCAAGTTCCATTAGAAAGAATCGAGTCCATCTCACTACGAACAGCTTCTTTCCAATCATCTACATCTGGAGATGCATATGCCTTTGATATAGAGGTGGGGGTATCATCCACAAGGTACACAATGAAATCATCACCAAAAGATTTTGCAATCCTTTGTTTCTTGTTCCTCACAGGAACTTCATTGTCATCCTTCTCAAGTGGTTGTTCAAATGCCTCAACAGGGTATTCGATAGGTATAGTATCATCAGGAGCTAATTCAGTAGACAATCTAACATTGCTACGCATATATTTCAAAGGAAATATATTCTCAAAAAATGTAGCATCACAAGATTCAAAGATAGTATCTACAAGCATATCAGAAACTTCAGATCTTACTACTAAAAATCGATAGGCAATGCTGTTGTGAGCATATCCAAGAAAGATACAATCTACCGTCTTTGGTCCAAGCTTACGCTTCTTATTAATTGGAATATTGACTTTCGCCAAGCATCCCCACATGCGCAAGTATGAAAGTGATGGAAGTGCATATCATGACTCAGCTTCAGTTTAGAGGTATCCATAGTCGCAGAAAGGACAGTGGGTATCATATAGGGGGAAATTGTTGTATTGTCTATCTACAAGTAAAGTAAGCCGATTAATATGGGTAGAGTGACTCCTCTGTGCATTAATATACTAGCCAGAAGTCCTTGTATATGCCACACCTCACTAAATTCATTAAGATCCTTTTCCAACTACCAGAAGATAGAAAAGCGGGTAAGCAAGATTTTGAATCCCACATCACGATGAGCTAGAAGCTAACTTGGCATTAACCATATCGGTTATATTATCTATCCTTGGCTCGAAAGGCCACATGGATTATGACCACAACACTAATAGTGATGATATTTAGTTGTGCTATCAATGGAGAACCTATCCTAGAAGGATATTGGTCTTTGTTGCTCTCGCCAAGCAGCCAACATAACATTTTCCGGATAAATAAAAATTCTTGGTCTTATCTATTCTATTAAAAGCTTCTCTCTTCATGCTAAAAAAATGAATTGATCCAAGCCATGCTTTATATAGAATACAAATATGTTGCGATAAATATAATGACTCAATTTTTCTCTATGGTACGAGTAATTGAGTCACTCTTTGGGCAATAAAAAGAGCTGGACTATAAACTAACTCTACATCCAAGGCTTTTTGCTCTACAACCATGGCTAAATGCCACATTCTTGCTCTCCTATGCACACCAAGCTAACTTGGCACCGAAAAGCGCAATGCCACCATTAGTTGTCTTTTCTCATACATATGACCTAGAAGGTCAATATACACAGTGGACAGACTAACTGTCAATTGTATAACAATTGATGAGCATTAGACCCTGAAGGATTGTTTTGTCTAAGTTATGGGTTACGTCAGTAACTAAAGGTGTTAAGTCTGGATGACTACATATGTTTTTTGTTGAAACCAAGAACTTGCAGAGCAATATTTTATACTTGAACAGAAGTTATGGCCTATATACTCCTCCCCTCGTAGAAGGAATTACATGCAATGTAGTATTCATGCAACCGCATTAATAAAGTCCAAGCTCACTGATATAAAAATAGTAATATACCCCTGTGCGTAATATTTCCCAAATAAATCACCACTAAAGCATACATACACCACTTGAAGTTGGTGATTGGGGATTTTAGTATGCTATTAAATATCTCGGCATTAGGGGAGATGAATGCCCATTTAGTGGAATGCCTTGATATTTATAAATAAAAACACACAAAAGCAAACTAAACTAGTTGTTTAGTTACACTCCTCTATTGTATAGTGTGGAGTTATGCCGGATAATTGTATTGACGAGGAGAACCAAATTGGTTAAAATAAATGAATGCTTCTACCGTAAGTAGATGTGGATACACCCGGGATTAATTTCATATCCACTTGACATTGGCGTTTGATCAAATTATGCGGGACGCCCGCAAATAAGATCTAGTGGCCTATGTCACAAGCATATGCTCGTGAAGCAAACTCACATTGTATGTGATAAAAACTCCTCTCATACTCCCGTAGAGAAATCACCCCGTTGGTGAGTTACCTCACGATGAGGTTCATCCCGGAGATGAAAATCCTAGCAATGCGCGCATACTATAATGCTAGGAATACGGAACAACAATGGATCTATCATTTTGGGAAATAATGAAGATCATTATTAAGATGTTTAAAGTCGAGAATATGTGTCGACACTAGTTTACCTCTATAATTGCTAAATGAGTCTCTTTGTGAGAATCGGATCCGAATAAAGTCCATGGCAAGAGTGCTTGAAGCTCTCATATCGGGTCAAATGAAATGTACAATTGAGGTTGAACCAAAAATCGCTAAGTGGGATATCTTGAACCTGATGTTCGGATAATTATGGGTCATTATTGAAATAATATGTGGTGAAAAGCGATGGTTCAAAAAGGTCATAATAGACCAACTCGACATAAGTTCTATAAAATATGTTCCGCTATATAATGAGTCTGGCTAATGGCATGAATTAAATATGCAAAGTAATGGGATTCGAAAATCCATAGAAAGCAATATTAAAATCTCGTACCAATATTGTTCTTTATGTGAAATAACCTCTCCATAAAGACAACAACTCCCCGGAGGATTTTTTTTCCTGAAGGAATATGGTTATAAGTCCAAATGCACCAAAATATGTGAATTCCTTGAAAGGGATAAAGACCCATATATGACCCAAGTGAGATAATAAAAGGAGGAATCAAAAGCAATATAAAGTATACCATATAAGCACATGTGCATTCCATGAGCTTTTGCTATGCATGTATATGCTTGATAGATAGCATTATCCACCGAAGATTTGGAATTGAAATATCCTCTGAAAAAGTTATATGATATATTTGGTGCTACTAGCAATACACCCCATTCGCTAGTTTGTGGACGGTTATGTCTTATTATGTATTAAAGATTCTTGAAGAATCAGAGCCAATCCCCTCGAAGGAGTCACGACTATTATGAATAGAGAAAATTATCAAATAATAATTATTAATCACATCTCGAAGGTGTGTCTTTGCAACTTTGTGTTGCACAAATATGCACTTTAATATATGCATGACAATGCTCGAGCATTATTATTTATTCTTATTGTTCTTGAAGAGCAAGTGAAACAAATGTCATGAAGACTAACTATTATGAAATCACATCTTGTAATCCCCCTTGGACTATTCATGTCTATGTTTATTTGCGAATAACGACTAATGTCGTGGCAATGGATGACCTCAATGAATGTTGTCATCGTGGGGAGTATTTACATGATATTGATCATAATTCATGAGACTTGAAGATCTCTAATAATACCTAGAAGGTGTTATTCAAAATGGGTGAGTTTGAAAGCTCTATTAAATTGAAGCCTCTATCATGACGCCATTTAAGTATGGGTTTATTTGTGTATAATTTTATCTCATGGGTTCCAGAAGTAACGTGATGTTAAGGTTATATGAAACGATCCTGACTATGCATGCAATATATTTGCTAAGTTTCTATGTGCATATGTTTCCTGTAGAAGGCATTTTTTGACATAGCAGGGTAGTTCTGCAAGGTTCAGGGGGAGAACTCACCTAGAGTATTAACCCTTGATCGAGATTATAGAGAATTCAAAATGATATGATCCAGAAGGTCACAATTTGTCCTGAAGACATCTGTTGTACTCTTTTTTCCTTGATGAGTTTTCCTGAAGTTTCTCATGTAAGGTTTTTAATGAGGCAACAATGTGCAAATGCATTTAACGACAATAATGCACTCTTTCTCCATTTTTTCCCATTGGGTTTTTAAAGTTTTAACGAGGCATATATTTGTCATGGTATTCGCCCAAGGGGGAGTGTTGGGAAACAAGACCCTAACTTACACGGACTCTTTCCTAGAAGGAAAGGAGAAGGATGAATCCTAATCCTAGTCCGTTTGTATGTGGGCTCTTACCATACTCTAGTACTTATTCGGACTATATATACGTGGGAGATCCTCCATTGTATGTAACGAAGATTCAGATGAATAAAGAATTGTCTCCCTATCTTGTGTCTACTTGTTCTACTTCTTTCATCCACTACATTGATCATGAGAGACGGAGAGGGGAAGGTCCTAACCGCTGATGACAAGTTTCTTAATGCAACTAGACCAGATATCTCTTTTGCTGTGAGCAAGTTGAGTAGGTATATGTCCAACCCGGTGATGATTATTGGCATGTACCAGAAAGGCTCTTGTGCTATCTTAAAGGTACAATGAGTTATGGCATACACTATTCCGGCACCCACCGTGCTAGAGGGATATAGTGATGCGAATCGATATCCGATATTGCTCAAATCTACGCCACAACTGGGTATGTCTTTACTCTTGAGGTGGCGCAGTTGTCATGGAGGTCTTGTAAACGGACTATTTGCTCCTCGATGATACTATACCTATCGAATACCCCCGTTGAGTCATTTGAACAACCACTTGAGAAGGATGACAATGAAGTTCCGTAAGGAACAAGAGACAAAGGATTGTAAAATCTTTTTGGTGATGATTTCATTGTGTACCTTATGGATGATACTCCCACCTCTATATCGGGAGGCATATGCATCTCCGGATGTAGATGATTGGAAAGAAGTCGCTCGTAGTGAGATGGACTCGATTCTTTCTAATGGAACTTGGGAGCTATCTCGATCTACCATTCGGTTGTAAATCAATTGGATGTAAGTGGGTGTTCAAGAAGAAGCTTAGACCTGATGGTACTATTGATAAGTACAAGGCTTGGCTTGTGGCAAAGGGTTATACTCAAAAAGGAATTGTTGGGATATTAGGCAATTTCCAGATTAATTCCACAATATAAATCATGACGAACCGATCAACTAGATTAAGCATGTTTAATAAACTAGCATGATCCAAACTCATATCACAGATCATAGCAACGGGTGTAAGCACAACTAGCACACCAGATAGATTGGATCTCGAGAATACCTGGTTGACAATTTCCAGATTAATTCCAAAATATAAATCATGACTAATAGATGAACTAGATTAAACATGTTTAAATTACTAGCATAACAGATTAGTATATCGCGCATATACTAGCAGGGACAGATCATGATATCACATAGCATGAACATAATAACTAGTGTAAACCCAACTTGTACACTAGATATGTTTATACCCGCCGTTGTAGATGTACTTGGTGATGAAGATGCGTACTATGATAGTCTCGCGACGACCGCTTATTCGCCTTCTCCCGCCGGGCCGACGCTTGAGGACAACGTAATGGAGAGGTTTCTCAAAAGCGACGCCGAGGTCCTCCAAAGTCGCCGCCGCTATCGCCGATCGGGCGGCCGAAGAAGTCGAAGAAGCCGGCCGATGAAGACGGCATCGACGGTCCTTCGCGTGTCCTTCCCGGAAGACGAGCCGTGACGAAGATCGGGAGCAAGCCGCGCCGAAGAGCGCTTCCCAAAAACCTTATTCGCCTTCTCTCGCTGCAGGATCGCAAAGACGAGGGTTTCGAGACCGCCGCCCGGCCGCCGGTGCACGCAAGCAATCGGCTGAGTAGCTACAGCCGGCGCAACAACAAGAAGAGGCAAAAACTCTATCTCAATTCTCCTGAGTTGAGAGGTTGTCCATTCAAGGGACTCCTCTCTAAACCAAGATGAGATGTCCGATCTATGATTTGTTGAAATATTAGGCAATTTCCGATTAATTCCACAATATAATTCATGATTAACCGATCAAACTCAGGTCACGATCAAAGCAAAGGGTGTAAACACAACTAGCACACCGTATAGATTGGATCTTGAGAATATACGGGCCGACGTTGAGGACAACGTAATAGAGAGGTTCCCCGAAAGCGGCCAAGGTCCTCTGTGTCGCTGTCATTGCCGCCATTTGCCGCCGACCGGCGGCCGCTAAAGAAGTCGAAGAAGCCGCCGATGAAGATGACGCTGACGGTCCTCCACGTGTCCTTCCGGAAGACGAGCCGTGATGAAGATCGGGAGCCGCCGCGCCAAGAGCGCTCCCAAAAACCATATTCGCCTTCTCCCCGCCGCAGATCGCAAAGACAACGGTTCGAGAGACCTGCCGCCCCGGCCGCTAGTGCACGCTAGCAAACGGGCTGGAGTAGCTACGGCGGCGCAACAACAAAAAAGAGGCAAAACTCTATCTCAATTCTCTAGTGTTGAGAGGTTGTCCATTCAAGGGACTCCTCTCTAAACCAAGATGAGATGTCGATCTATGATATTTGGCGTGGGCCGGTAGGTCGCTTATATATCCCGAACATCGTGTCGCGATCACGATCGGTTTAGGACTCTCTACCTCGTAGTCAGCTCAGGACTCTACAACTTGAGGGCCAAGATTACCAAAAATAGAATGAGCTTTTGAGATCTCTAGGAATTTCCGAATTTGTTATTGGGCCAAGCCCATCTAAATTCCAACAATCCCCCACCGGATCTCAAATACCCATTTAGAGTTTTGCCAATTTCGCCGGCTGTTTGATATACCGATTTCGGCAGAGACCGTGAAGTTGAACTTCGCCTAGGTCCTTAAGCTACACTTATTCACAACTTGAACAATGGACTACGCCTTGAATTGCAAGTTTTGTGCGAACAAGCTTTACTTAAAGCCACACTAGTACCGGGCTGCCGGTAGCCTTACCCCGTGGGTGGAGCATATACGTCATACTCCCCCGGTCTCTTCATGAGCTTACTAGAGACCACCCAAGTCTCATAGATCGCGACGTTTAACAAATCAAACTCATATAGGTATGTTCTTTCAAGAATGCTCAGTAGGATCGCATCTTCGCTTGTCAAAGCCAATAGAACATATTAAGGCATTAGCCAACCTACCATACAAAGGCCTCAACGCATTTGAGAGTTATTGCATCTTCACTTAGAGAGGGTTATAAATATACTCTCCTCGGTTTACCAATAGCTTGTTCTTTCGGATCCTTAGTCACGGGATCTCCGATCAAAAAAGGTTGGGTTACTACCTGTAAACTCATATGGGTCTCATACCCATCTCCTCGATGCAATTTCTATCACATTACGTGATAGCCCTTTAGTAAAGGGATCCGCCGGGTTTTTTTGTCCGTTCGTATATAAGATACGCTTATTACTCCGGAGTTTCTCAACTTCCCGACAGTCTTCAAATGTCTTTTAACGTGTCTTGTTGACTTCGTGATTATCCTTAGCACTATTCACTTTAGTGATCACCGTTTGATTATCACAGTTCATAAGGATAGCCGGGTAATCGGTTTCTCTACCACCGGCAAGTCGACAAGAGCTCACGCAGCCACTCGCCTCTCGCAGATGCTGTATCCAAAGCAAAGAAGTTCTCGCTTCCATGGTTGATTTAGTCAAAATAGTCCGTTTATAAGACCTCCATGACATTGTGCCACCTCCAAGAGTAAATACATACCTACTAGTAGCGTAGATTTGATCAATATCGATATCCAGTTCTCATCACTATATCCCTCTAGCACAGCTGGGTGCCCAGAATAGTGTATGCCATAACTCATTGTACCTTTAAGATAGCACAAGACCCTCTCTAGTACATGCCAATGATCATCACCCGGGTTGGACATGTACCTACTCAACTTGCTCACAGAAAAGAGATATGTGGTCTAGTTGCATTTGCTAGATACATGAGTGAACCAACAATCGAGAGTACTTCAATTGATCTCTAGCAATTCTCTTATTTTTGCTCAATGTCACACTAGGATCATAAGGTGTTGGAGAAGACTTTCTATCCATAAAGCCAAAACGGCTCAAAAGCTTCTCAACATAGTGAGATTGCAACAATATAATCCCACTCTTTTCCTTAATTAGCTTGATGTTTAGAATTACATCAGCCTCTCCTAGATCTTTCATGTCAAAACTCTTAGACAAGAAAGACTTGACTTCATTGATCACATCAATGTTAGAACCAAAAATTAAGATATCATCAACATATATAAGCATAATATAACAGATTCGCCCCCACCATGTCGATAATACACACACCTATCAGCTTCATTGACAACATAACCGGCACTAGTTAACGTAGTGTCAAACTTCTCATGCCATTGTTTAGGTGCTTGTTTCAAGCCATACAAAGATTTCAATAGCTTGCACACCTTTTGCTCTTCACCTTTTACTATGAATCCATCGCCGATCCATGTAAATCTCCTCATCCAACTCTCCATACGTAAAAAGTTGTCTTTACATCCATTTGATGAATGATCAGACCATATGAGGCAGCCAAGGATAGTAGTGTTCGAATAGTGATCATTCTAGCAACAGTGAGTAAGTATCAAAGAAATCCTCGCCCTCCTTTTGAGTATAACCCTTTGCCACAAGCCGAGCCTTGTACTTATCAATAGTACCATCAGGTCTAAGCTTCTTCTTGAACACCCACTTACATCCAATTGATTTACAACCGAATGGTAGATCAGATAGCTCCCAAGTTCCATTAGAAAGACTCGAGTCCATCTCACTACGAACAACTTCTTTCCAATCATCTACATCCGGAGATGCATATGCCTCCGAGATAGAGGTGGGAGTATCATCCACAAGGTACACAATGAAATCATCACCAAAAGATTTTACAATCCTTTGTCTCTTATTCCTCACAGAACTTCATTGTCATCCTTCTCAAGTGGTTGTTCAAATGACTCAACGGGGGTACTCGATAGGCAATGCTTTGTTGTGAGCATATCCAAGAAAGATACAATCTACCGTCTTTGGTCCAAGCTTACGCTTCTTATTAATTGGAATATTGACTTTCGCCAAGCATCCCCACGTGCGCAAGTATGAAAGTGATGGTTTCCTACCAACCCACATCTCATATGGCGTTGTCTCTTTATTTCGTTTGGAACTCTATTCGGGACATGACTCGTAGTCAATATAGCTTCCCCACCATGCCTTAGATAAACCTGCCAGTTGTCTAACATGGCGTTAACCAAGTCGCCAAATAAGGCGGTTTTTTCTCGGCAATTCCGTTGGATTCGGGCGAATAGGGAGGCGTCCTCTCGTGAATAATACCATGTTCCGCACAAAACTCATCAAATATTATAGGAAAATATTCACCACCACGATCTAACCTTAGACGTTTAATCTCTCTCTCTAGTTGATATTCAACTTCAGCCTTAAAGATTTTAAAGTAGTCCAATGCCTCATCTTTAGTTTTCAGCAAGTAAATATAGCAATATCTAGAAGCATCATCAATTAACGTCATGAAATGTCTCTTTCCACCTTTAGTCAACACACCATTCATCTCACATAGATCAGAATGTATGAGTTCTAGAGGTGCCAAGTGTCTCTCCTCCGCCGCCTTGTGAGGCTTTCGAGGTTGCTTAGATTGCACACAACTATGGCACTTAGAACCTTTGGCAATAGTGAAACTGAATTAACTTCAAGCTAGATAAATGTGACATCAAACCAAAATTCACATGACATAAACGAGAATGCCAAACACTTGAACTATCATTTATTGTGCCACAAATATGATTCACCGACTTATTACATAAATCACTTAAACTTAGGCGGAACAAGCCGCCACAAATCATAACCCTTACCAATAAATTGTCCATGCTTAGACATAACTACTTTATTGGACTCCATCATTACCTTAAACCCATCTCTTAAAAGATGAGAAACACTAACAAGGTTCTTGCGAATAGTAGGGACATGTTGCACGCTCTTCGGTTATGCGATTTTACCTGAAGTAAACTTCGATCTACCGTGCCAACACCACGAACGTAAGCATGTGACCCATTCCCCATTAGACGTAAGAACCTTGTAGCTCTTTATAAGAAGAAAAACAAAGAGATGTCAGCACACACATGAATATTAGCACTGTATCAACCCACCAACTTGGTGATTGAAATACCGATAGTACATTAGGAACATTATTGTACTCTTCATCAAAGCATTGTTAATAGTCACGAGGTTGACATTCTTATTATTCTCATCGAAAAAAGTGACCAAGCTGTCCATAAGTGAAGCAAGGCACCTCATCATTATTTTTCTTCTTCTCGAAGGTAGTTGCTAATTTGGTATTGGAAGATTTATTCCCTTTGTTCTTGCCATGTGGGTTTTCTTGCACAATATTAGTGCTAGAATGACTCTTGTTCCCCTTCTCAATAGTATTCTTCACGCCGCACGATCACCGGGTTATGCCCCCGTGCTCACGGCTTAGGAGAGAGAGAGAGAGATTAGATGGGTTTAATCTTGCTTAGCCATAACAATGTGCGGTACAAGGCATAAATAGCCCGTGGTCAAAACCACCACTCCTAAACTTAAGGAAAGTAGCAAATCAAATCTCAACTTTCTATTTCAGCCACTACGGCTAGAACCTTCCTGGTCCTTGGCGCCGGGCGCTGCCCGCCGGCCTTTGTCGCGACGCCCGAGCTCACCGCCTTTGTGTAATCGGGCAACCGCACATGACATCTCCCCCGCCTCAAGAGGCAGCGTCCTCGAGCTGGAATCGTGGGGAAGGAGGCGCGGAAGGTGTCAACGTCTTCCCAAGATGCCGAGGCCGGCGATGCACCCCACCACCGGATGAGCACCGCTGACGCCGCCGGGCCAGCGTGTCTTGACAAGCAGCGTTCGCCTCGCACGGCCGCCCCATTGCGCGACCGCGTCGGTAAGCGGTGGCGGGTGCTGTCGTCGGAGGCTCCCCATGGAACTTCAGCAGCCCGACGTGGAAGACATCATGCAGCCGCGCCCGTGGGGGTAGGGCGAGGCGCACCGCAACGTCGTTGATGAGCTCGACGACGCGGTAGGGGCCGTAGAACTTGGGCTTGAGCTTGCCCGTCCGGCCGGCCGAGGGGGCCGGGCAGCCGCCTCGCTCGCCCAGCCTCGGAGGAGGACCTGGGCCGCCCTCTTGGTATGTGACCAAGGCGATGTGCCCAATCATAGTGCTTCTTCCGAACAGCCTTTGGGCCTCGCTTTCGAACCTCGAGCGTATGTCCTCCAAGAACTCCGCGTTCCTCCATGGTTCGGGCCACGGCAGCGACCCGTGTCTCGCCGGGTTCGCACGAGCGGATGGGCCGGCGGATCGCGGCCATAGACGACGCTGAACTGAGTCTCGCCGTAATGACGATCGAACGCCGTGTTGAAGACGCATTCCGCCCACAGAGCCGCCACAGCTAGTCGCGTGGTCCTCGTCACCGTCAAACACCTCAAGTACATGATGATCACACGGTTAGCCGACTCGGACTGCCCATCCGATTGGGGGTGGAAGGCCGCCGCCATCCGACCTTGGTGCCGCACAGGCGCATCAGCTCGCCCGTGTTGGAGGTAAACACGTTGTCACGGCCGGAGACGATGGATCGTGGGATGCCGTGGCACACACAATTTCGCAAGAACGCCGCGCCACGCCTCCCACCTCGAGTAGGGTGCGAGGGGGATGAAGTGGCAGTACTTGCTGAAGCGTCGACGACGGTCAAGATGACCGACTTGCTCAAGACGCTGCGGGCGCCCCGACGAAGTCCAAGGCGATGTCCGACCAGACGCCCTTTGGGCACCGGCTAGTGGCGTGGAGGAGGCCGGGCGGGTGTGTGTGTTCCCAGCCTTGTTGCGCCGCAGCACGCCGCACCCCGACCAAGTCTTGCACGGCGCTTCATGTTGGGGAAGTGGAAGTCGCGGGCGGAGGCGGTGCAGTGGTACGCTGACACCCTCGTGCCCTCCTCGTGGACGGCCACCAAAGACCTCCCGTGCTAGGGGCGACGCCGGCGGATGTAGAGCCGACCGTGGTAGGTGACCAACCCATCCGCCACGCCCATGGCGCCGTCTTGGAACCCGCCGTGATCTCGCCGAGGGAGGGGGAGAGCAAGGTCGGTAGCTTGCGCGGGCGGAGTCGCAGTGCGCGAAAGTCAAAACGTGGCGCGGACAGCCACCATCACGACGCCGTGCCCCTCCGGAGCGTCCCCCGAGAGGGCATCAGCCACAGCGTTGGTGTGCCCCGGCTTGTACTCCATCGCGAAATCGAAGCCCAAGAGCTTGCCAACCCAATGGTGTTGAGGGATGGTCGACAGCCGCTCATCGAGCAGGTACTTGAGGTCGTGAGTGGTCGGCCTTGACGAGGAA
Source organism: Hyparrhenia diplandra (assembly GCA_015847255.1). Taxonomy (NCBI): domain Eukaryota; kingdom Viridiplantae; phylum Streptophyta; class Magnoliopsida; order Poales; family Poaceae; genus Hyparrhenia; species Hyparrhenia diplandra. The sequence continues at coordinate 402,011 of JADLZK010007877.1, forward strand.
GCGGCGTCCCTGCAGTACGGTCGCCAATGCCGAGCGCACTGTGCCAATCAACCGCTACCATAGGGCGGCGAGGGCACGGTGCCGAGGCGCCACAGTCGGGCTCAAGAAGGCGATCGGGTGGTCGCCCCGACCAAGACCGGGCCCGAACCCGCAGGACGGCATCGCGACTCCACCGTGAACGCGGCATGGTCCGCATGGCGAGCACCGGGCGCCGCTGTCACCGCCTCCCTTGAGGGGGCAAAGCCAGCGCCTCGGGCCGACCACGAAAACCCATCCTTCTTGAGGAGCGGTCCGGGCGCCCGATGGTCCCGTGAGCCAGGACGGCCGGAGTACCCCGCGAGGCCCAGGTAGCCACGCACGCCCCGCGCTGAGCGGGTGGCGCCCGGGCCGCGGATCGCCGCACCTTGGCCGGGTCATAGCGACGCCCGCCGCGGAGACGACGTGCCCTGGCACGCGACATGACGCCGCGAACACGCGACTTGGAACGCTTGAGGAAGAGCTTGTGCCGCAGTAGCTCCTCGAAGACGGCTCGCATGGCGCAGTGGTCCGCCCCTGCGCGATCAGAATCAAAATGTCGCCAAAGAATACCAGACGGCGGCGAAGGGGCGGAGGACGCCGTTCATCAAGGCTCGAATGTGGCCGGCGCATAGCCCGAAGCCATGACGAGGAACTCGTAGAGCCCATCGCGGTGTCCCGAACGCCGCTTTTGTGGACGCCCGCCGCCGCATGCGGACCTGGTGGTAGCCGGAACGGAGGTCGAGCTTGGTGAAGAAGCGTGCCCCGTGGAGTTCATCCAGGAGCTCATCGACGACGGGGATGGGGAACGATCTTCATCGTGAGCGCATCGAAGCGCCCTCAGAAGTCGACGCTAAACGCCACGACCCGCCCCCGCTTCTTGACGGCAGCAGACCGAGACGGAGAACACGGAGTCGCCAGCGGGCGGACGATCCCTTGCTCGATCATGGCGGCACACCGCCGCTCCAGCTCATCTTTGTGCGCCAGCAGGTACCGGATGGCCGAACCGCCACCGCAAACAAGACCCCGACTTGAGGACGATGTCGTGGTCGCGGGCGGTGGAAGGCCGGTTGGCTCGGCGAAGAGGCCCCAAAGGCGCCAAAGCCAGCTTCATCGAGGAGGGTCGGTGGTGATGTGATGGCGCCGAGGAGGAGGTGCGTGTGGCGCGGGTCACATCCGCCCAAAGAAAACCGACCGGCCTTGGCGGTTGAACGCCATGGTGCGCTTTGGTGAAGTTCAGACGATCGGCCCTAACGTGCCTGTGACCACATCGTGAGTTCGCGAGCTGCATGATGTAGAGGTCGACGCGGGAACTCCTCGCCGTCGATGGAGATGGGGGGCTCGCGGAACACCCCCGGCAGTAATCCGCCGCCGTTGGCCATGGTGGCGGTGAGGCGCGGGTCGGCGTGGACTTGGAGGCGGTATCGCCGGCCGCCGCCTCCCCGATGAAGTTGTGGGTGGAGCCGAGTCGAGGAGGGCGGTGAAGGTTGCGGGCGCCCACCGCCACGCACCCGCATCGTGTCATAGACGGGCATACAGCGACGGCGCGGAGGGAGAACAACGGCGCGTCTCCGCCGCCGCCGCCGGGCAGGGGCGGTGCTTCGCCCTCGAGCTCGACATCGAGACGAGAAGATCCGGGGCAGACACTCGCCAGGCCCCGGAGTAGGGGCCTCATTGCGGGGTAGCAGAGGCCGAGACGCCGACGCTCCGCCCCGCTTCCTCCGCCGAGAGCCTCTTTCACCTGGTTGGCCGCACTTTGTGCCGGGCGCCGGGCAGCGCCGCAGGTGGCGCCGGCGGTAGCCGAAGTGCCGGCAGGCGGGTAGCAGCGGGCGCGCCCGGGCGTGGCGGCGGCACGGGGTGATCGCGGCCGGGCGGCCTCCCCCCCGGACGGTTGCTGGTTGAGCCGATCCAACTCAATCCGTCCCTGTGACGCGCCAGCTCATGGTCGCGCGCCAGGTCTCCGCCCGTGGATGCGACTTGATGGCCGGCGGGGGTAGCAGCCGGTGTAGATTCGATGCGTTGGGCTCGTTGAGTCGACCGGCACGGGCAAGGAGGGCTTTGAAACGGGTTGGAGTACTGACCGCTCCCGCTCGGCGGCACTCGGTGAGCTTCGAACAATGGGGCCGATCGGAGTGTTGGCCCGAAACGCAGGTTGAGGAGCTCCTTGAAACGGCCCCACGGCGGTGTGCCCTCGTCCTCCTGGAGCTGGATGAACCAGAACTGGGCGATGTCCTCCAAGTTATAGGAGGCCATCCACACCTTCTCCTCCGGCATGGTGCGCTGCTGGCGAAAGTACGACTCGCACCGGTTGATGAACAGGAGCCGGTCGACTTTGCCATCGCATCGGGAAAATCGAGCTCGAACTTCGTGGCCGACCGGTGATGCTGGCCGTCGGGCGGCTGCCGGACTCCGACGTCAAGGCGTCGCTCCTTCATGCCCGCCACGCCAGCCGTGGACAGCGCTTTCAGCATCTTGACGACTTTCGCCAAAGTTGGGCTCTTCGTCGCCCATGGCTGGTTGTGCCGAGACGGAGGCGGACGACGACTGCGGTGAGGGTGGAGGTGTTGGTGGCGGCGCGGTGGCAGGTGGTGGGTTGGCGGCGATGTGGGATGGGTTGGAGTGGGTAGATGAGGATCGACGAGCCCGTGATACCGTGTTGTCAAGGGCCGTGATCGCGGGGATGCCGGACCTCAACTCCCGAGCTCGTGATTCTCGCTCCGTGATAGCTACGACGGGGTTATACCCCCACGCCGCCCGCACGATCACCGGGTTATGCCCCCCGTGCTCACGGCTTAGGAGAGGAGAGAGAGATTAGATGGGTTTAATCTTGCTTAGCCATAACAATGTGCGGTACAAGGCATAAATAGCCCGTGGTCAAAACCACCACTCCTAAACTTAAGGAAAGTAGCAAATCAAATCTCAACTTTCTATTTCAGCCACTACGGCTGGAACCTTCTGTCCATCGGGCGCGCTCCGCGGCGCGTCGCAAGACGTCGCGAGCTTGGCGCCGCCTTGTGTCCGGGCGACCGCGACATGACATACATCTAAACACTCCATGGGTTTATTATAGTTATAGATGCGTGAGCATATGGCCATGAGTTGCATTTTCATTCATTCCTATCTGAGGGCATACACATCTGCTACACCCTAAATTTCTATTTATAAGGCATGCACACTTTTTAGGATTCAAACATCATAATCTTCAATGAACAATTAGTCTAACATGATAAAGAATTATTCTATGATGAAAACACTATCAATTATCACTGGATTTCAAATTTGAAAGTACTTTCTTATGGTTATGATTACATTGTAGAGTAGGATAAAATTAACAGTCAACATCTTATTTTCGAGACCTAGCAGTCCATAAATAATTCAATCTACAGGCTTCCCTAAAACGCAGTGACAAACAGAAAGCTGAAAAGGGCAGGCATATTTCCCAAACATGATAAGTCAAAGTCACCAGTGTAGGAACTAGACCCAAGGGAAAGCCCACACACCGACACAGAAGAGAACCTATATGGCTTCAGGTAAAATTAAACTCTACACAGGTTAAAAGTTGAGGGCGAGGCTGAAGATTACTATCTACAGTTGCAAGGCAAGAGATCGCCAAAATTCTCTCCGCCTGTGATATAAAGGGAACTTGTTTCTAGGACTAGTATGACACATTGACATAATACCATACAGAGAAACTACTTTTTTCCTATTCACAGAGCATACTCAGATGACACATTTCAAAAAAAAGATGGTAAACCACAATCAATGATTATAATAACCAGATACGAGAAACAGCAAAGGAAGGTAATTCAAAGACCTTGAGATCTTACCCGAGCACTCTCAAAAGCAGGAGGTAGACGTTTAAACTGACTTAACTGAACTGTAGATTACTTACCATAGAAATTCTTTTGTTCCAACCACAAACAGGAAATAGGACAGAACTGCCGCTGCTATTGGTTTAGTACTTTAGTTGCAATTCTACTAGGAATAAAGGATAAACAACAAGAGTCTCAAAAGCACTGGACAGAAGCTAGTAAGTGAGAAGGCCTTTGGTGCCAAGAAATGGATATAATATAACCATTTCGTTCACTTAAATCACAACTAAACCCAGTTTCCGATTGGACAATTTCCATGAGCCATGGCAACAAATGCGCAAGCACAAATCTGTTAGACGGCCATTGCAACCTCACCTTAAGAAGTCCTGGTTGAGATGCTGACCTACCAAAGATTAAATGTTAGCACCAGCACGCAAAAACCTACCAAATAAGAAATGTAAACTGTTTCCACGCATGTGCATTCAAACAAACTATTCATTGCGTTTGGAGACATGATTGAAATTCATGTAAAGAGATGTATAGGGTTGAGGACTTGTGACTGATCAAACCCACAAACTGCAGCAACATACGGACATCTGCCTAATACTTGATGAGTTCAAAGCCTAGAGAAGACTAATAAAAATCTTACAGGAAACTTGTAATGTGCAGTCAAGTCCAGCAAACATTATATCTCAAGGTCCTCCATTAAGCATGTGCCGTAGACGTTTAGATCAAAGAAGTGCAGATATGTAAAATGGAGGACCAATAGCGAATTTCAATTTCCATAAACATCTAAACTCTCCATGGATTTCATTATAGATGTGTGAGCATATGGCCATGAGTTGCATTTTCATCCATTCCTATCTGAGGGCATACACAATTGATAGGCACCTCAATTTCTCTTTATAAGGCATGCAAACAATTTAGGATTCAAACATCATAATCTTCAATACAACACCTAAAAATACAAAATGCAGCAATGCCTCTAGTTAGCAGTCAATCAACAGACGAGCATGGTGACAACCATGGAATTGAGTTGAGATTGCCTTTTTTTATCAGCTGTCCAAACAACACATAAAAATACAAAATGCAGCAATGCCTCTAGTTAGCAGTCAATCAACAGACGAGCATGGTGACAACCATGGAATTGAGTTGAGATTGCCTTTTTTTTATCAGCTGTCCAAACAACACATAAAAACACAAAATGCAGCAATGCCTCTAGTTAGCAGTCAATCAACAGATGAGCATGGTGACAACCATGGAATTGAGTTGAGATGATGCACCAAACAAAAGTGCGCTACGAGAATAAGTAGGATGCAAGAGCACATAAAAAAGCACTCTAATTCCAAGTTTGAAGAAAATAAGGAAGGTTCGTACCATATCATATGCATGGCAGTGAGAATGGTGATGGGAAACTCGCATACAGACGAGCACCTGCAATGTGCCGATTCGAAACACAAAGCCTCTCAACTAGGAATGTCTTGAGATTGAGTGTGAAATACTGTGACTCCGGCACTGCAAACTGGAAAGCATCAGGCGGTGGTGATGCTTTTTAGGAGTAAGTACCCTGCAGCTGCATCAACGATTTCCCAGTAACCTTTTGTCTTGGGCAACGGGATTATCCTTTCAGGCTGCCACTCAGTTCCTTGCAAAGACTTATAGTGGAGTTGTAGAATGCCATCACTAAGAGTGAATAGGCCTATCATGCCTTCCCCTGCCTCGACAATGGCCCGTGCTCGCGGGTTAGCATGGCTGCCAGGAGGGAGGTCAACAACTGATAGTTTCATATCATTCATGTTGAGCATGACTATAAAACTGCTGACGATCATGATAGTCCAGAAGATGCAGCCGTGTGCATAGTGGCGTTCAAACATCTTCTGAAACGAAACAAAGAAAGGGTCCAAAGGAACTGTTCTATTGAAGGTGATGCCTCGGCATTGTCCGGTGACTGAAGAGAAATGGAAGGTCACGAGCTTGTGTTCAAGTTGCACAACGCAGATCACCTTGAATGAGAAATCCGGCTTCTCCTTATCCTTGTCACTGTCTGGATCGAGGAATGGATCGAGGAAGGCATCGAATTGCTGCTTGCCCCAACGCCCAGCAGCAGCCGCTAGGTCGTCGGGGATGGCGGGTAGCTGGACGTGCCGGCGGCGCCAGGGGTCGCAGACCATGAGGTCAGCGAACGCGCCAGTGACTCCGAGGCGCCGGTAGAGGAGGACGTGGGAGTCGCGGGCGTCGCAGATCTGCCAGCAGTGAGAGGCGCCGACGAAAGAGAAGGTGAAGTCGGCGGCCTGCGCGAGGCGCGCGCGGCAATGGAGGAGCGGTGGGGCGGCTCCGCCGGGTGGAATCTTCCCGGTTCGTCGAACTCGAGGACGCCGAGGGCGGGCGCCGGGTAGAGGCTCCTGAAGCGGCGCGAGGAGACGACGCGGTGGAAGGTCGTGCAGGCGGCGGAGGCACGGACGAGGTCCTCCACTGCGTCGAGGCGGAGGAAGATCTCCTCCAGGATCTCGTCGGTGAAGACTAGCAGCGATGCCGGTGCGCCGGCGACCTGACGCTTCGCCGACGAGGACATCGCCGCGCTGCGGGGCTCGGTGGACTCCGGCGGCGAAGTGGAGTGGAGGGGCAGAAAGCGCACTTGCTGGTGCGGTTATGGGCTGGGCTAGGGAATGCAATTAATATTGGGCTGGGCCGGACCTTTCGAGTGAATTGCACAATATGAAAGGCACCACGTGACACTTCAACATTTCCGTTGTGCCAATATTTTCTCTTTTGTACTCCGGTATGAAAAAAACTAGGGAATCTTCCTGGGAATTAATAAACAATGCAATGATCATAAGAAAGAGTTTCATGTTATCATCTCTTCTTGACAGGGACATGAGTCTATTAGATAGAGTAGAAATACCAAAGTGTATTGAGTATACACAACTATTTATTTAGACCAAAGTGAGAAGTTATTTGAACCGAAGTATTTGAACCTAGTATAAACAAATAATAATTTAGATCACACGGTGTATCGACTATTGCAGAGATGTCAACTTGACATGTAACTATTTATTTGAGTGAGTCCTTGGTAGTCGACGTAATTCCTTTTTTCTTCGTTCTTCATGGCTGATGGTGAGAACAATTTGCAATGGTTACCGTATTAATAGCGAGTATAATATAAAAGAGTGAAATGCACCCCAAGTACATGAACTTGTCTCCCCGTGTCAAATAGGTCCATGGAGTTAGAAACCAGCCATCTAGCCCCGAACTTGCGAAACCGTTTACCCCGTGTCCATCCGGTTTTGCATGGCGGTTTTTGCATGGTCTTGTAGCGATGCCGACATCATCGATGACGTCAAAGACTTCTTTTTAATTTGTGAAATTAATATCTTTTTTATTCGAACTCCAAATATAGCAAATAGTATATCAATTTTGATCGCGTCTCGACGAGCTCTTTGCAATGGCGTACTCCTTTTTGTTATTTGAGATAGTTTTATTTCATGTAAAATTAAATATTTCTATAAAATGAGTGATATTTTATTCTCACTTGCAACTGATATATATGTGGTCGTGATTTAGTCCCGGATATATACATATTTGTCGGTTTTTTTGCCGTAAATATACATAGGGTATATATTGTCGTGAAATTTACTACTGTTTTATAGAAATTTTACCCTAAATATGTATATAAGCTAGGCGCCGCAAATATATACATATTTAGGACAAAACATGCTACCCTAAATATGTATATACTGCGTGAGACGATTGATCACGCTTGCGCATGCAAAGCAGGTGCAGCTAGCAGATTAAAATTACAAAAGCATATCACATAGTTCAGTTTATATTGTATATATTGCTTATAGGCGCAGGTGCAGCTAGCAGATTAAAATTACAAAAAGCATATCACATAGTTCAGTTTATATTGTATATATTGCTTGCAAACGCAGGTGAAGCTAGTTCAGTTTATAATATATAATATGCTTTTTTAATTTTAATCGCTAGCCGCACCTGCACGCGTGATCGATCGTCCGTAATATATGCATATTTAGGTTTTCTCTTGCGGCGCCTAGCTTATATATATATTTAGGGTAAAATTTCTACAAAACGAGTAGTAAATTTCGCGGCACTATATACCCTATGTATATATCACTCATTTTATAGAAATATTTAATTTTACATGAAATAAAACTATCTCAAATAACAAAACGGAGTACACCATTGCAAAGAGCTCGTTGAGACGATCAAAATTGATATATTATTTGCTATATTTAGAGCTCTGAATAAAAAGATATTAATTTCACAAATTAAAAAGAAATGCCGACGTCATCGCCGACGTCGGCCGCTACAAGACACGCAAAACCGCCATGCAAAACCGGCTGGACTGGGGTGAACGGTTTCGCAAGTTCGGGGGCTAGATGGTCGGTTTCTAAGTCCATGGACCTATTTGGCACAGTGAGACAAGTTCATGTACTGGGGTGCATTTCACTCTAATATAAATGTTTGCAACTATGGCTTGGAGTCCATCTGCATGGTTACACAACTATTGATGGATACATAAAAAAATCAAAACCCTATTCTGGCTGTACTTCCGAGCGAGTCTGCAACTATGGCTTGGAGTCCATCTCCATGATTACGCAACCCGTGCAGCCTGTAAGCATGATAGAGCAAAAGGATTAATTTTTTCCTACAGAGATGAAAAGATGACTCCAGTATATCCTTAAATTAGCAAGAGTGGTATGAATGAAAAGCTTACATAACATTCTATAGCTGAAATTATGAATCTGAAATATGATAACAAAACATTCTGTTCACCATTCTGTTCACCACATGCAGACTTCAACAAAAGGAACTCATGAAAGTAAGCAAGTACTCAGGTGGGTTCTGGAGTTTGAGATTATCTCATTGAAGGTCTTTGGCCTTGGAAGAAAATAAATGCAATTTAGGACACAAATTATAGATGCACATAATACTAATTGTAGCATTGAGACAATGTTGATGACTACACTGCTGAATTTTTATAATTTACTGATTGGAGCACACAAAAATTGTGATATAATATATTTTTTGTCTAACAATTATTGAAATAATAAAACAGAGTGCAGTTTGTGATATCATAGAATGATGGCACTTCAGTTTAGTAGGCGTACCTTTTGAAGGAAAAATCTTCTTGTGGTTAAATCCCATTTGCTTCGAACCTGAGATGGAAGCCTGCAGCATAATACACGGTAAATGTGGAGGAACCGATCCGGTCATTTTGGCAAAAATTGAAACCATCTTTACGATAAGATCATAAATGCATGACAATAGGAAAGGATCATGTTAAAAGTACCGAGGCGCCATTGCTTTGATTTTCATGCTGCTCGGTGCGATTTGTGAAGCTGAAAATCATGTCAACAAACCGAGATGACGCTTTTGGTTTCGGTGCCAAGGAGGCATATTTCAGTAGTCATATGAGTTAAGCAAACAAATATTGCAAGATATAATTGCTGGAGAATTGTGCTTGAAATAGACGACTGTTCTATCACATGTTACTTGCCTGCGAGGTTGGGTAGTTTGGGTCTCATTACCTTTCCTTTATCATCTTGGCATATATATAATATCCGCATCATCCAAGATCCTAGCAAGACATCGTTCTTGTTTATATGCTAGAACAAAGGGTATGTTTGTTCCGAAAAAGAGAATATTTGAAGGGTGCCATTATATTTTTGTGAAGCATAAAAGCAAGTACCAAAGATAACTTGAAATTGTATTACATATGAAATATCATAGCAGTGAATGTCTTGCTCATAGCACAAATCGACATTAACAACTTGCGACCGACGACACGGTGATGGTATTGCTCAATAGCAGACTGCAATAATGTAAGGGAGAAAAATATTAGGAATGGAACAAATCGAAATAAACAATTTGCAACTCACGACCGGTGATGGTAGTGCTCAACAACGGATCTGCAATAACGAACACCCACGTGAGGCCGCAAGCATCAAACATCGGGCCCCCCTCCTTTGCGCCTTCAATACGTTTGGAGTTAAAAAGGCATCCGTGAAGCTGAAGGGACCGTGGGACTAATGTATAAGGCATAAGATAAATGTCAGCTATGAAACTTTAAGTAAGTAAAAATTTAAATGGTAATAGGGGTGACATAACATCATCAGCATATATAAATATGAAGTGAGCACCCAACTTTACCTGACCTTTGTAACAAACTACACATAATCACATTTTGAATCGGTCAGCCAAAGGCAATGTATAACAAAAATCCTAAAATACATGACACATTAGGCAGGTAGTGAGAGTGTACGACAGTCAGGGAGTGAAGTCAGTAGAATATTCATCTTGTGAGCACACACCTTAAAATGACCATAAGCTTGAACACATGTTGCAGGACTGCATGAAAGCCGAAAGTGTTCCTATCATTATTACTCAGTCTGAGTATTGAATTCGCAGCAAACATCGAATTTGGCATGCACCTTGGTTATACTGAAAGTAATAATCTGATGGTAAGAAAAAGGAGATGCCTATGTATGGTATACTACCTGAAACAATTTGATGTGTTGTCTACCCATGGGAGCTGTTTTTAGTGAGCACACATAACCCTGCAGGTGATGTTTGTAAAGGAATTAAATCAGGGTAGATGAAAGAGTCATAGTAACCTAAACATGAGGAAAATTAGAAGCAACCTACAAACAAATGGTATTATCATGCTCTAAAACTTTTGTTTAAATTGTTGTCTAAAATTGTGAGGAACTGTAATTTCTCTGCATCATCAATGGGATGTGCTGCTTATCAAAAGATACATCAATTTTAGATGTCAGTGCCTCTTGAGTATATCTTAGATGCCAATACCCATTAGTTTCATAAATCAACTTATCGCTGAAAGGATATTGTCGCACTAAAGTTTGGTTTCAATTTTCATTCCACTTTGTGCCCATGCCTTTGGCAGGTGACACCGTGACAGGCCTTGTTTATTGTCTGTCCTATCTTAAAACAAAACCAACTGGAAGATGTAGAGGAGTAAGGCTGAACTGACGTAACACTCACCTACTGGTTTGACAATAGATGCCATCTCTATTGAAAATGAAGATATGTAAGTTGACCCAAAAAAATAAGTTAATAAAACTGCAGCAGCAGTAAATCGATTAAGCAAACAACAACGATGAGCCATCTATTTGAAAAGTGGTACTGCAAATATTAACGCAATAAAATAGGATGACTTACTGCCGTATCGTCAGGATTGCTTCCAACTTTTTGGGGCAAATCTTCCATCAGCAACCTCGGGTGGCTATGAAGCAAGCCATATGTTTCTCATTTCGGCAACTACAATTAACATTTGAGCAACCTTTGCTGGCCATCAATTAACATTTGGTGCAGCTAAGAAGGTGAGGGAATATGATTTTTTTTTTTGTTTTGGCATTCCATCGAACACATGAAAGGTAGACACGAAGGGTAGAGGAAACATACAGGATGGGGAAGACCGTGAAGGAGGCAGCACCACAGTGACGGCAGAGCAAAGAGAGGCCAATCACAGTCTGCTGGGCAGACCCGAGCGTGCGACGACAGCCCATACAGAGACGTTGCAGGCGCAAGTGGTGCCCCGGTAGCTGTGGCTGTGCTTGCTCCATGGCCCCTCAGGGGGCGGCAGTGGACTCAGCAGGGAGAGGTACGGAGGGAGAGAAGGGGGGAAGGAGGTGCCCAAACCTGCGAGCGGATGGTTGGGCGCGGAAGCGGCGCGGCGCCTGCGCTCGGCGTCGTGATGGGGAGGTCAGTGGGGCAGGATTCCCCGCGCGTGAGGTAGGGGAGAAGGAGCCGGCGTCGTCGATCCACGGCTCCGAATTGGACGCGAGGCAGGGGAAAGGAGCCGGCGGCGTCGATCCAGCGCGGGGTAGGAGAGGAGACAGGGTGATAGATGGATCCAGTCGGAAGCCGGAGAGGGAGGAGAATAGGCTGCCGCGGAGGGGAGGGGAACAGATCGACGCGAGCGAACATTTACGTGCGGTGGGAGCGAACGGTAACAGAGAAATCCCCAGTGGGGATTGCAGCCAATCACAGCGCAAGAACTCACATAGAATTCTCGGGAAGCTCCTGTATAGGAGTTACAGATATTGGCAATCCAAAATTGACATATTAATTAAGGGAGAAATGACAATACATAATAAACATATAATCCTACATGAAAGCGTAACATGGATAGAAGTGGGTAATTGGTCATTCACATCACTAGAGAAAAACCATTACATTGGGAAGACTTGCATGAAATGCAAACTAGAAGCTTAATAAATCTATAACCTACTAGTAAAGAGAGAAAATTTCTTTATCCACCTTTTTTGGGTCTGCCCTCTCCCCGCGCCGTTCCTTATCCCACTCTGTTACGACTCAAATCGATCGTATATACATGAACCACCTATACGAGTCCGGTACATAAAACGTTTCCGCTAAAAAACCACTTTTCTGCGTACGTGCCTCACGGTTTTGGCCACCGGGAGGTCCGCGAGCGGGGATCCTACACGCGCGTATGGTCTTGCGCGCACACACGACACGCCCGCTACCAAACTGGTGGCATGCGTGGACGATGTACATTTAGCTGGAAAAACAGGTTCAGTTTACTTATATATATTAAGAGAGGAAAAACGGGTTCAGTTTACAAAGGAAAATGATTACAGGGATTTAAAAAAGGAGCTTTAAGAGACAAAGGAGGAAAAAAAAAAAGTAACAGCACTGCCAACAGTTGAGCTAGACTAGATTGACAATCCATTGATCAATTCCTAAAGGTTTTCATCTCACGGAGGGGATTTTTTCTAAAAACGTTTCCATCTCACGGAGAAGGACGAGGGATTTTTTTTATTATGTATATAATACACATGAACGAGAAAGTCTTTTAGGGAAGTTCCCATCTCATGTATGGAATTCTTTAAGGTACAGATCCATTTACTGTTATTCCAAATACTGTTGAATACAATTTTGTTTTTGTTTGACCGTGTGCTTTCTACGAGTACGAGTGTTGGTTGCTGGTTGGTGTCTGTCGTACCATGGCAGGATTGTTCTTCAATGGCATGTCGTGCAGCACCACGGTTGTACGAGGACGTGCAGTTTGTTGGCGACTTCGTGCCGTGTATCCAGCTCGCGGATGGTAAGAAGGCCCAGAGAGTTTAAGAAAAAAAGATTTGGAAGATGGAGTACATTGTCAGGTGTTCTGTGAAACCAACATCGAACCGCAATGTACGTAGCTACCGACACATCGGTGTCTGGGAATCTTCATGATCTGCTTATCTGAAAGGAGAACGAGAGTATCCCCGTGTTGAACGCCCGTCAAGGTGAGGACTCCAGCCACATAAAATTAGGTAATGCGACGACGGAGGGATAAGTAGAGTGACCTCTATGTGAAGACTAGCGACTGAGGACCAGCGACGTCTATGGGAAGACGAGTGCACCGTGACAGTACGATATAGGGATCGGCGTGTGCCGACGCAAGGTGCGGGACTCAGTATCTGTCGTTGTGGGGCCTAGGAATCAACGTGTGTTGTGCATTGTTTCAGGACATGACATCTATGCCAATAGGGCTTGGCGTGCACCACCATGGGGCTCGGATTAAGTCCGCCAAGCCACTGCGTGGCGACACGTTCAGCCCGGCGCCCACCTATATTCATATCGAAACGCCGAAGCAAAGCAAACCGAGGAGAGAGGCGCTAGCACGGTGGCACATCGCGGGTAACCTCTTTCCTCCGGGCACGTTGATTGGCTAATCTGAAAGTCTTTCTCCGTTGCAACGCACGGGCATGTTTTGCTAGTTAAATCATATATGACACAAATTATTTTGGGTGCGCCTACAAACAAATTGAGCATTTCTTCTTTCTTCTTCCCCTCCGATCTCCCACACTCGGCTTCTTCCACAAACGCCCCACCATCGGTCCCCACCCCGCATGGGCTCTCTAGCGGGCGCCTATAGATGGCGGCCTTCTCCTCCTCCTTAGGGATCGGCCATCCGCACCTCTCCTCCGTCGCTCCCTCCTTGCCACCGAGCACCCCCACCCTTCTCCTTGTCACCATGCCTTCGACTACCGCTCCAGCCGAACACTAGTGCTCGTGGCGGCCTCCGTCTTCCCCTTCCCCCCCACCGCCGCCATCTTCTCTGGGTGCGACCAGCTCGCTCGCCGCCATCTTCTCGACTCCGGCGAGTCTCCCATGCCTTGACTTGGACCAATCGCCCCTACCATCGCCCGCCTCCATCCCCTAAGCTGTCCAGCCACCATCCGTATACCACCCGGCGTACCTCCCCTATTTGAGCCCTTCTATACCCAAGGGAGAGTTCTCCACCAGACCAATTGCTACTAGCTAACACTTGCACATAATCCATATTAGAAGTCGAGCCATTTTTTTTATAGAGATTGACATCTTCTCTTGAAATAGCCGGTGAACTTTGGAGGTCGGTTTGGTGATTGTTCCATAAATAAGTAAATAACTTGTCTCCTAAAACCGACTAATACGGCGGATGTCTTAAGAGGTACTGTGATGTCTCTGAAAATGTCACTCACAACCTCTTAAGAGGCCCACATTTGTTATTAAATACCGTAAGTAATAACAATCGGAGGTAGGACTACCTCTCAATTTGTGTCCGTGGTGGCACTTACATCACAATATGGAGAGCTCCGTGATTTCCGGATCGACCGTTGAGGCGATCGGGGAGGCGATTCGAACCCGACTTCGATCTAGGCCGCCACCCAAATGACCTCGACCGCTACGCCGCCGGCCATACGGCTGTGGTGTCCACGCCCGGTCTACCCTCATTGGGGGAGGCCCGGCCAACACCATATCGCCGGTTAGCCGGTTTAAGGCGCCGTCGACGCACAAATACCGATAGGGTTTTGCCGCTAGGTTCCTAGTCGGGTTCGATCTTTGTGGTTGCGATCACGCAACGCACACCGCTGTGCCTCCCCGGTTGATCGAGATGTCGGATCGGGAGTGGGCGATGAGGGGGGAGGGGTGTTGGCCCAAAACCTAATGTTGAGGATATGTTCCGCAAACTCCATCTCACGGAGGATGAAGAAGGGGTGGTGGATTTCCGTGATGAGGAGGACAATGAGGTCATGGCACCCGGCGCCACCCTCGTTGGGAAGGTCCTGTCGCCGGCCCCGATTCACATCAATCCGATCAGTCCGTGATGAAGCCGGGGTGGGGAACCCGGTCGGGCTAAAGTTTCGAGCCTTTGGTGCCAAAGAGAAGAACATGTTTGTGGTGGAGTTTGGGAGCGAGCGTGATCTAGATTGGCGTTTTGGCTAGCTCGCCATGGATGGTGGGGAGGCATGCAAGTGTTACTCCGTGAGTACGATGGGAGTCGAAGTGGCCGGAAATTTCGTTTGATCGGATGGAAATCGGGCTCGGGTTCTCGACCTCCCCTTAGGTTGGATGAACCGTGCCAAGGGATCGCGTGTCATGGAGATGATAGGCCATGTAATGAAGATGGATGTTGACGGGGAAGGCAAGGCTAGTGGAGCTTATCTCCGGGCCAGGGTGGACATCGAGGTGGACAAGCCGATCAGGATGGGTGTTCGTCTTCGGATGAGCAAGAAGGAGGAGACACGGTGGTTCCAGTACAATATGAGAAGCTTCCTTACATTTGCTTCTCCTATGGAAAGATGGGTCACTCGGAGCTCGATTGCTTGACACCTGCCGAAAGGGATGAAATGGGGAAGCTCCCCTATGATGTGCAGTTGAGGGCTCCAGAGGAAAAACGTCGCAGACATTGCAATCCTTTGCCTTGGCGGCAGCTAAATCTTTTGGCAGTGGCTCTTCATCGGCTGCTAGGAAGCCGCACAGCCGATCCGAGGAGAGAAGGACAAAGACCGGCTCGGGCCGAATGGGAGCGGGATGGGAGACTCGGAGGAACAGAAGTTCAATCTCCATTGAAGGTGGCTCGAGGATGGGCAGGGAACTAACAAGGAAGAGAGAGTCGGGCGCAAGTAGGCGCCGGACTGAATGGTGGTGACGACCAGCACACAAGCATAAAAGCGAAAGCGACGGTGACCACCCCCCCGTTGTCCAAACCCCGCACTGAACTTTCCACCGGGTGTGTCTAACGCTCTTGTTCCTGGGGATGGTGAATACCCATGTGTCTCGCATTGACACGGGGTTAGAAAGTGGCGGACAAAGCATGGTTGAGACGTTGAAGAAGCAGAGGCGTGGTAACAAGTCAAATGCAAGATCGGCGATGGCTGCGATGGACAGCCCCCGCCGGGCACAATGAATCTCCTAAGTGTGAAATGTCGGGCTGGCAGCCCGAGGCGCTTCAAGAACTCGCCTTTCGGGTGGAGGAAAAGAAGCCCGCAAAGGGTCTTCTTTAATGGAGACAAGAATGGGGGATGAGCGCCTCAGGTTTTGCGGCGAGATCTTGGCTTCCATAATGCAATCGTCATGAAACCGAGGGATTTAGTGGGGCCTCTTCTTTGTTATGGCGGCAGGACGTGGTTGACTGGAAATGAGCAAATCAAGTCACATATTGATGTGATCTTGTCTTGTGATCGGCCGAGAATGTCTCGCTTGAGGGTGACCGGGTTCTATGGCAATCCGAGAAGAGAACGGAGGAAAGAGAGCTGGTATCTGATGAGGTTCTTACGTGCACAATCCTCGAAGCCGTGGCTGTGTATCGGAGACTTCAATGAGGTACTAGCGGCTGAGGAGCAGATAGGTGCTAATGAACGGGAAGCAAGGCAAGTGAATGCTTTCCAAGAGGCGGTAAGTGACTGTCAACTCACTGACCTTGGGTTCCATGGCCTACCCTACACATGGGATAATCGCCAAGAGGGATCAAGGAATGTTAAAGTTCGGTTAGACAGAGCTTTGGGTGATGAGGCCTTCCTATCCACGTTGGGGGAAACAGAGGTTTTTCATATTCCATTGGTGGAGTCCGACCATTGCGGGCTACTAGTGGAAGTGCGTGAACAGGTGTTGGGTGGTCGAGGTAATGGGAGGAGGAAATCTAAGCCATTCCGATATGAAAACATGTGGCGAAGTCATGGGGAGTATATGGATTTTGTCACGAGAACTTGGGACCCAGGAGACGGGGAAATGGACTTAGCTGCGGCTGCTGGTGCTCTGTCCTCACTTCAAGGGTCTCTAAAATCTTGGGACAAGGAGGTTTGGCTCGGTCAAGCAGCAAGTCAAGGAGTTACGTGCAAGCCTGGAGGCAAAACGTAACAACACCTTATATAGAGGACCTACGGCAGCGGAGCGGGACATCATGAACCGCCTTGCTATCGTTTTGTCGAGAGAAGAAACAATGGAGAGGCAGCGTGCGAGGATTGCGTGGCTCCGTGAAGGTGACCGTAATACGGCTTTCTTCCAAGCCAAAGCTCGTGCGCGAGGACGCACGAACAGAATTAAAATTCTCCACGATAGTCATGGGAATGCTTTCACAAAGCAGGAGGATCTAGAACGAATTGCTTGTGATTTCTACCAAGACCTCTTCTCGGCGTAGGAGAACCTACAACCGGAATTGGTGTGTCAAGATGTGCCAAAAAAAGGTCACAAATGATATGTGTGCTTGGTTGGACAAACCTTTCACGGCGGAGGAGGTTGAGAGGGCGCTGTTCCAAATGGCGCCAAATAAAGCTCCTGGGGTGGATGGTTTCAATGCCGGATTCTTTCAGGCTCATTGGCAACTGATCAAACCTTGTGTACTGAACGCAGTGCTGGCATTCTTGAATGGTGGTGACATCCCTAACGAGGTAAATAAAACTCTTCTGGTGCTTATACCGAAAGTGAATAATCCGCAGGATTTGTCGCAATACCGTCCTATTTCCCGTGCAATGTTACGTACAAATTGTGTTCCAAAACTATGGCTATGCGGTTGAGGTGCATTTTGGATGAAATAATCTCGGAGGAGCAAAGTGCTTTTGTCCCAGGGAGATTGATAACGGATAATATTCTTATAGCTTATGGATGTATCCACTATCTAAGGGGAAAGAAAGGAAAGTCTGGGGCTTGTGCTATCAAGCTTGACATGGCGAAGGCCTACGACCGGGTTGAATGGAATTATTTGATGGCGATCATGGCTGCTCTGGGGTTTCCGGATCGTTGGTGCTCTCTTGTGATGAAGTGCATTTCTTCGGTCTCATTCTCAGTGAGAGTCAATGGTGTTTGCTCTGACAGTTTCAACCTGACAAGGGGGATCAGGCAAGGTGATCCAATCTCACCGTATTTGTTTCTCCTTTGTGCTGAAGGCCTGTCTAGTATGTTGAAGAAAATTGGGCCTCTCTATGTATCAAGAGGGGTAAAGGTAAGCAGGCATGCGCCGTGGATATCTCATCTTCTGTTTGCGGACGATTGCTTGATCTTTACCCAAGCTTCAAAGAAGGGAGCTGATAGGATTGCCACTATCCTAGAAGACTATAATGCTGGCTCGGGACAACTGGTGAATAAGAGTAAGTCAGCAGTTTTTTCAGTGGTAATTGTGAATCTGAATGCAAGTCTGAAGTGCTGCAGTGTCTGCAAATTCAGCATGAGGCGCTAGGGGAACGTTACTTGGTGGGCCTACCAACTGTGGCAGAGAGGTGTGCAGCGAATGTGTTTAACTTTCTGCCGGCTCGGATGAGGGGTTTTGTATCAGGCTGGGCGGAAAAGAATCTGAGTTGCGCAGCCAGGGAAGTGTTGATCAAGGCTAATGCACAATCGGTACCGATGTATGCTATGTCTTGCTTCAAACTGCCCACACCAGTATGTAGCAAGATGACGACGGCAATATCTAACTATTGGTGGGGAAGTTCTTTGGATAATCACAAGATCCATTGGCCGCGATGGGAAAAACTCACTAGAGCCAAGGATCAAGGAGGTATGGGGTTCAGAGATTACAGCTTGTTTAATCAAGCTATGCTCAGTAAACAGGGTTGGAGATTAATGATGAGGCCGGACTCTTTGTGTGCTAAGGTTCTGAAGGAGAAGTATTACAATGCGACTGACTTTCTCTCAGCGACCAAGAAGAAAAGGAGCTCGGCCACCTGGAAAGCTATTATGTGGGGATGTGAAGTGCTGAAGCGAGGCTTAATATACCGTATTGGTCCGGGTGATATCAGTGCATGGGAGTCTAACTGGATCCTTGGCACTCGTACACATCGACCATTGGTACGCCTGGAAACAGCTACGGCAGAAAGGGTCTCGGATTTATTTATCCCGGGAACGAGTGTATGAGACATGAATCAGTTAAAAAGATCCTTTGTAGCACTGGATGTCAAGGAAATAACGAAGATTAAGACTAGCTCGCGCATGGAGACTGATGTTCTTGCGTGGGCTCTGGACTGGCATGGAGCTTATACAGTGTGGTCTGCATACAAGTTGCTGAAAGAAGAGCAAATGGCAGATGCTATGGCTAAGAGTGGTGAAGCTAGGATTTCACAGGACAATAGAGTTTGGAAAGCGGTGTGGAAACTGAATATTCCTCCAAAGGTGCGGGTTTTCTGGTGGCTGGTTTTAAATAACTCGCTCCCCGTCCAAGTTGGAGTTGAGGCCGTTAAAAAAAAGACGTTACACAGGATTGTTGGTAAGGCTCTTTTACTGTCTAGTGACATCTACTTGTATTATTAGTGTTAGTCTTTTTTAACGTGTTTGTTGACACATGTTTCATTAAGCTAGAGACATTTATAAGGCACTAACCGTCCAGCATTCCAAACGCATATATATATGTGCCTCATTCAAAAAATGGTAAATATATGAGACTAGAGAAAAGGTCGTACAAAATAGATTTTGATAATCAATTTCTCTTATAATATAAAGTCGACAGCTAAAAATTAATATCATCTTATAGGCACTTATAGCACAAAAAAAATTTATTGATGGAAATTTTATGTTCTAACCATTCATACAAGTTGACTAATTATTATTGGCCAAAATTTGTAAAGCTTGATTTTCCTCTCGATCAAATATGAATATCTTTTCCAAATGGAGGGGGGGGGGGGGAGTACATTGCTTCTGGTTTTTGCGACTGGTGAGAACAACAACATGGAAAATGTACTTTTTGATTTGATGCAAAAAATACCGTGGGGAGATCCCCACAGTGCCGACTTTTCATTAAAATTTAAAACAAGAGGGTTACAAGAGTTACATACATGGGTTGAATTGTAGGCATCTAACCAAAACACGAAAAAGTTGACCTTAAGCCAACTTTAAATCTTACAGATTGAAGAAGACATTGTGATTTAAAAACTCAAAAACCAAGTTTTACAGGGGTTGGGATTCTTCTACGAAAGACCTTGTCATTTCGCAGTTTCGCTATCAGAGTTGCCTCTATGAAGCAAGGAATGGTATGAGTGGCGGCAGCATGGTTGAATCTATCCAGCAGGCCGAGAGTCATGTCCCATGTGACATCAATTTTTTTGCCAACACTCCTGAGCAAACGGGCATTCAAAAATAGGTGATCAATAGTCTCCAAAGTTCCTATGGTGCACAGGACACAGACAGGTGTGCCTTGCACAACAATATGCCTTCTCTGCAACATATCTTTTCTATTGAGCCTGTCCACAAGCACTAACCATGCAAAAAACTTAATTTTGGGGGTGCATCTTGATTTCCAGATTGCCTTGAACATTGGATGTGCGACGATTCCCTTTGAAAACATACAAAGGAGTAATACTTCTTGGATGTGTATCTATTACCTCATATCAGTGTCCATTTATTATCAAGTGCATTCTCATCATACTGCATATCAAGAAGCTGTTGTTGGAGTGATTCGAGTTCATTTTCTGCTTCCACTGAGAGGGGTAACATAAATATAGAGTCAAGATCTTCTGCCTGCAGGTGTCATAGATTGATATGCCCTCTGTTCTTGCAAAGGATGCAAGTCTTGGGAATTTATAAGAGAGTATTTGATCTCCCCATAAACCATCCCAAAGCCATATCGATGCGCCATATCGATGCTCCATTGCCTATGTCACATTTTGCTATGCCTCTGAACAACACGCCAAATGTACTTTACTTGGATGCATTTCGTGCTACCCACAAGCCATGCGTGCCCGAAAGTCCCCACATTGCTTCCCTGTTGGAAGACAACAGAGGCGGCCCCTATAGTTTCCTCGCAACTAGCAGATGCCCTAGCTTGTAGAAGAAGGGATGCCGAGAGGGGCTCAAAAGACCACCTCAGGCTTTGCCACGCGTGGCTTGTCTGCCAGCTGTAATACCACTATAAAAGAAAACCTTACTGGATTTCTTCTCGAATGCGATCCACATAATAAAAACGAAACTTCAATAGTTTTAAATAGCCGGCTATAACTGTTGGAGAAAGGCTCCCGCTATGACATTTATCCAGCTATAGCCCGCTAAATGCCGGTTATAGCCCGCTATAGCCTGTAACGGCAGCCCTGCCGCTAAATGCCATAGCAGACGATTTAAAACTGTGATGCTGTTTTGTTTATCTACCTTTTGTTTATTGAACTTATTTTTTTTTCTGGAATACGCACGAGTGTACGTATCTTTGTATTAAGAAGGAGAAATGTTATGTACAAAAAAACGGCGCTTGGCCAGGCATATTTGAAATATTTGAAATAAGCCTTTTTATACGTTTTACACAGCCTCAGACCCACTGTCAGATGTATATACTTCTGTATTACCCATTTTGCCCCTCCCAACCGAAGGCTATGGCTCGCTCGTGTGCCCCTCTGTTTCCGTCGCGCGGCCCTCTTCCTCTTCTATCCCTCCGCTCGCTGCTCGATCTACTACCGCGGTTCGCGCCGTGGACGGACATCCTACAGCGAGGCCATCGCGCCTCTGCCAAAGCCACGCCGCCAACGTCCTACGGCGAGGACTCGCACGCTGGAGTCAGCGCGCCCATGTCCAGTCTGACTACACGAACCGTTGAACCTGCCCACGGCCGCTGTAGAGGTATTCAAAAGAGAGAAGGAAAATACGTTCTGCTCCTCATGTACATGCGTGGAAGAAGCAATATACCATGTCTTGGCCTCGCCCTCTCCCTCGTATGGGCAAGCTTCCGAGAGAGCAAGCAGGGCATCGTGCGATGCTGGAGCCGCACTAGCACGCAGCACACTCGCGCCTTCCAGTCCACCCAGCGGTTCGCGCTGAGGACGGGCACGACCGTGTGGGGCTGCCGCGCGAACGCCGGCGAGCAGCTCGTGGAGATCTGGCGCGTTGCGGAGCATTCAGGACGTAGACGTGAGCCTGGAGGCCGCGGCGGCGCTGGCCAAGTTCGCGTGCATGGATAACTACAAGTCATCATCGCCCATGGTAGCGCCAAGCACCTGGTGCAGCTCGTCTACTTCGGCGAGCAGGTGGTCCAGCCGGCGCGCTCGTCACAAAGGCTGATGGGCCCAAGGCTGGAGGGCACAAAAATTTGAGTGGCGTGTAACCAATAAATCCCCCCCAAAAATAACTATGGCTGAGCAAGTACCGAAGCCCACTCGCTCCCTGCTTCAATCCACCGCCGGCCTCTGCACGGATGACTCGCAGGAGTTCAGAAGTCATTGTCGCAGTGCCTCTGAAACATCGAGAGACCAATGCAAAAAGTGAATCCATGCCTGCATGTTTGGCGCCGGAGAACAGGGCACAGAGTCGCCTCCACCAGCATAGAGTGGAGGATGTTGGCTGAGGAAGGTTGGTTTGGATTGCCGAGAGGATCAGGAACCAAACCTCCTTTGTCACTAAGGGCGTGTCCAATGGTTAGCTATTTGGCTATCTAGATGTGATGTGGCAAGGAAAAAGTAGGAGAGAGAGTAGTCACTAGCTACATGCAAATAGCTAGACTATTTCACGTAGCCCAAGATTATGTGAGAGGAGCATGTGGGTCCAATGATATAAAATAGTATTTGTTGTTGTCTCTCACCTCCACGTCAGCCGACTACGTAGCTAGCACTATCTATTACCATTGCGGACGCCCTAAGCACTCGAGACATCAGGTGATCAATTGTTTCCTCGAGCTTGATCACAAAGAAAACATTCATCACGAAGCTTCAAGGCCGTATGTCTCCTACGATCTCCGGTCCAATGCCGCTGCCCCCCGAGTGTTAGCCACAAAAAAATCTTGACCTTGAGCGGCGCCCCGTGTCTTCCAAATGAGTTTATGCCCTTGGAACGGTGTTGCCCCAACGTGAAGCATACAATAGGTCAACTTGGCCATGTAGTTACCATCCGGAGTCCATCTCCATATCGCCTTACCGGCCGATCACCTAGATGGAAGTCTCTCAATGTGTTCCGAAGGAAAGATACTCAGCAATTGCGTCGGCTGACATACCACCTGAAATGCGCCTTGTCCAGCTCGCCGCAGTCCGTCCACGGACAAATAAGCGCGCGCCGCCGTCTTTGTCACCACCTACGCAAGGCAAGGTGCGATATCGGCCGCCGATTTGCCGCCGATCCACCGATCTTCCCAAAGAGTGGTCGGCGCCCATCGCCAACCATGGTAAATGTTGAGGCCCTGAAGAAGGCCTGTACCTCCGTCTTTGTGGCAATAGGTAGTCGGCTCCATGCTCGGTCGAGGTCAATTTTTTGTAGCCCGAAGAGTGAATACGGTGAGCTTTAGGTCGCTAATGCCCGTGCCTCCAAGATCAGCATGCACTTCTCGAACGGATGGGTCCGAACCACCTTAAAAATTTCCCCGCAAATCTTGTCTATCTCCTTCCGAGCCCATGGTGGCAAATTTTCCGCGATCATTGCATAAATTGAACCGATCGGAGGACAGATTTGATCCGCATTAAGGCGATCGCTCCGTGCCATCGCGCTCCATGGCATGGTGGCAATTTCCGGCAACAGCTTCAACGACCGACCGATAGTGTGCTTTAGGGATCTTTTTGGTGCTTAGGGGCAGACCAAGATATTTCAGAATTTCCTTGAACTTTATGGTGGTATTTTTCCTTTAACAACCATCCTTCATTTCAAAATACTCTTATAGAATTTCTTTTTTTTTTTTTTGTTGAGAATGACACATTACAACGCAGATGCACACGTACACAAACCCTACCCCTATGAGCACCTCCGAAGGACCGGGCGCCCCGGCAGATCCGAGATTCTCGAAGTCACCATAGGCGCCTCGTCGCCGACGGAACGCCGCTACCACTTAATGCATAACGCCGTAAATCCCGAGAAAATCCCAAGAAAAGATGCGAAAGCACCGTGGATTTGAACTCGGTGGGTAGCGCCCCTACCGACCGCCCTACCATTAAACTACAAGCCTTTCTCGGATGTAAAGAAAGCATCTTTATTAATTTGAAAAGCTCATCGGGTCCAAACCTCCTCCCTCGATCCAAAGATGGGACGGTGTGCCTTGCTCGGCCCAAGTGGAGCGGCCAAGTGTTACCTTTCAAGATCCGATCTATTTGGGTGCCTAGCAAATCAATATATATATATATATATATATATATATATATATATATATATATATATATATATATATATATATATATATATATATGGGTCATTCTATTGGGAGCCCAGGGCTTCCAATACCTATGGAGAGCCCCAGCCAGCCCAACCATTCAGGTCCACAGTGCTGATGCACGTCTCAGGTGGGGAGGACCCCTCAAGACCCACCCGCCAAGACGTATAAAATTTCACCTCGACACTGCGTAGAAACATTTTTTGGGTGACAATGCATAAAAAGTAATGGTTGAGTGAATTAAAATCAATTCGCCACCGCATATAAACCTCTTGGCAGCTGAATGTTCCACACGACAACCTACCATGAAACATGCTGACAAAGGCTGACGCGTGCATGCAGACATGCAACCCATCTATTCTCTTTCGTTTTTTCGCTATAATTTTTCAATGAACCATCCGATTCACAAACCGTTTTCACCATTGAACTTCTGACATTTTTGTGCACGATTCAAGACCCATTATGAATATTTTTTTTGAATTTTTTTAAATTCAAAAATTTATGCATGAGGTTAAAGAGTTTTATGCAACTGTGTGCGCATAGAATCTTATGAGCGAGTGCATAGCAACATGGTAGACGCTCTCTTATCCTCCAAAATTTAAAATTTGAATTACCACGTTTGAATCATAGCAAATTGAAGGTCGATTGATGCATATAATCACTTGTCAAGATACATAAAATAGTTTTAAACCGATGTTATGTAGAAATTTGTGGTCGGATTAATAAAAGTTATATATTTTACCGCATAAAATCCTCTCTAAAAAAGTTTTTCCACCGACATTGCATAGTTTTTACCGATGACATTGCATAGAAATTAGTGATTGAATGAGTAAAAGTTAACTTTGTGACCGCGTCACAACCTCTCCACAATACACTCCACTTGACACAACCATAATTGTGGACAATCATACTTTCAAATAAGGTGATGTATAATTAACATTGGGACAATGCATAACGTATGAGGACTAGAAGCTTAAAACATGGAGAGGATTGTCTTCTCTAAAATTTAAAATTTTGAAAAAAACACTTGATGGACGATTGGAGGCATAGAATCGCTCTTCAAGATTCTACCATCTGCAAGATACAATCTTGTGAGCGAGTGCATGAAAATATAATAGACACTCGCCTCCTCCTAAAATATGAAATTTGAATCACAACACTTGACTCATAGCACTTGAAGACTGATTGAATGCATAGAGTCACCTATCAAGATGCGTAGAATAGTTTTTTGACACCAACATTATGTAAAAATTTGCGGTTGGATGAATAAACGTTTTATATTTGTTGCATAAAAACCTCTCCACGAGACGACATTCCACGTAACAAACCATGATTGCCACCACCAATTGCTTGAAATCCAATATAGGAATGTATAATCAACATGAGAACAAGAGATACAACAAGCGGACCTCACGTGTAAAACCTAGAGATTGGGGAAAGCACATGTTGAACGATCTAAGTGGATGTTTAACTAATAGAGAAACAATGCATAGAAATATACGTAAGCACCACAACAAATGGCCCCGATAATTATTTCAACAATGCATACAAATGTGTTCCAACATTCAATAAAATGTGCTTCAACTAAAATTTTGTTAGAGCAATGTAGAAGTGTACATCCAACGTGTGTATAGAACAAGATAGAAGCGCATAAATAATTGTCCCATCAATGAATGTCAAAAGTGTTCTAACATTGCATAAGATTGTGCTCCAACAATATACAAACTTGGAATTTAAAATTTAAATTCAATTGGGTTGGAAACCTATGCAACTAAGCATAATCACGCCTTCACCGTGCTAAACCCTATGCTTATAGTCACCACCCCAACCAAATGCAATAAGCCATCCTTGTGGTTGTCATTGTCTCGAGCACGTAGCTATTCATTTCTGAAATACAAAGCATACAACCAAGTCAGATAAAAACATCACCGAAAAACATTGTCATACAAAATATCTCGCCGAGATGCACATGGATCCAAAGATAATTATTGCGTAAAAGTAGTTAAACAAAGGCATATAAATTCAAGAAACACATGACGCCGTAGATACATCAAGCTACAACACCAACAAGTAGACAATAACATGAAAGATGGCATACAATGAGCACCTGCACCATGAGCATCAACATGAACAGGAACATGACTTTTGAAGCTCCATAATTTTTATGCATATTAATCAAAGCAAAATAGACTATTGTAGCTCGGGAATCAAGATTGGGTCACAAGGTATAATTTCTAGAAGTATTGTTTGGTATAATTTCTACGGAGCCAAAAGATTACTATGCATCCAAACAAATAAGATTTCGATTTCCATTCATTCAAAAAAAATATTTCAATAGCATTCCCATTATATTATATTTCAATAGACATATAAACTGATGCATAGAATTATAATTGCCTATGCATATAAACTGATGTATGCACGCATAGGAACAAATTGACTGAGAATGGTAACACTAACAAAGGCATATAAACATATTTTAGTTGCTGTAGAAATAGCTTCATGAAGTAAAAAATCACGATAAAAATCTAGAAGGCAAGGAAGACGCTGAGGAGAATAATAACAGTAAGTAGAAGCTAGCAAGCAATGGTCCAATGACTTTTATGTCCGGTACACATCAACTCCTATGCATCTAATGATCTAAAAAATGCTCACCTTGTGTCTAGATGTTATCTACTTCAACTCATACTGCAAGAAAGACATAGAAACATGTTTTAGTAGGCGTAGAAAATTTATAGATGCAAGAAAAGCGTAGGAAAAAAATTAGTTAAAGAAAGTTTCACACATTAACGCCCGGAAGCATGCCCAATACGACATGATTTAGGACCCCAGTAATTAAATAAAAAATAAGTTGAAATGTATTCTATTAAACAATATGTACATAGCCCATCCATATTATGAACCTAGTCGTATGTGTTTACACCAATCCACCTCCCTCCCCCAACAAATGTTATAGCTTGTAGTTTAATCAAAATCATTCGTCATGTGCACTGTTAAAAGGTGCATAAAACCCCCATACAAATTCCAGACTGCATAAACATTGTACAAGTAGTGCATAATAAGACAAGTGACATTATCAACATTAGAAAATTAAATGAGTCCAATGGGATTAATACTATAAATGGGTAACTTTGTTTTAAAAATCATCGAAAAGGACAATTTGCCATTGTGATTCATGATTAAAAGCACAATCATTTTTAAATTACTTTGCTTGTAGCCACCAAATTATCGCCGCCCAAAATGCTTCTTGCCAAATGACCCCTTCGCTTGGGATGCTGTGATGGTTCATCAGCATCATGATACTAGAAAAAGGGCATGCATGAAAACTATACTACTAGAGCTCACAAAATGAATAATTTGAACAAGCTAATGTCATGTCGCAAGGAGTATGGAAGCTATTCACACATTCATTGCACATTATATAAGAGAAGCAAAAAAATAATAAATCAAAACTACATAAAAAATTTGCTTGCAAATCATATCATGGAGATGCAAAAAAAAATCAAAATCAAGCGCATAGAAGAAACAAAATCAAGGAGATGCAGCAGGATATGTGTGGTGGCCATGTCCCAATTGTGCATAGAAAAATAACATGTGAGATCACCGAGCTAGTATCTCCATCTAAATCAATTTCAGGATGCCTGATAGTATCTCATTCCCGGTGGCTTATCATCCTATAGCAGCTTGCGTACATTAAAGAAAATCAAGAAATACAAAATCTAGCTGCAAGGAGGACGAGAGACATTGCATAAAATCCTGTCATTATCATGCTTATTAATCAACATCTTGGACAAAAATATCCATCAGCACTAGGTCCGTGAAATTAATGGCCATTCCTGTGGGGTACTGCTCATGCATCAATCTTGCATAAAAAAAATTCTTAATGAGGTGTCAAAACATATCACCATGCGTAAACACATTATGTGTGCATAGAAATATCTAGCAAGATCCATAGACAATTTCATCATAAGTTCACGCTGGATGAAAAACAAAGTAATGGAGCACAAACAAAACACATGCAGCCATAGTACTACTACTATCACGAGAAGCACAAAAAATCCAATTTGCTGCTCACCGTGCTAGAGAGTAGAGCAGCGTGCTGGGAGAAGGCGGAGCAGCTGCTAGGGCCCTGCACAGGGCTACCTCCTGCCTTCTTGCAACAGGATCTGAGGTGGCCAGATGCTGCCATCTCGCCGGAGCTAAGGGCGCACAGGGAGCTGCTTGTCTCGCTGGAGCTGCTCGCTGGCCCTCCACTCGACGCACGCGCCTAGCTAGCCCCCTGCATTCGATCGAGGACCTGCAAATCGGGACGGTTCATATGAGATGAGATTGGGGTTGGGGCAAGCAAATCACGATATGCATAAAAAATACAAGCACAAGCATAAAAATTCCTAGAACTAGTGGCCGATATGCTTGCAAATGATCTAAATTCACAATTTTGTATTCAAATCAAAGACACATGGTCACAAAGAAGCATATAAAAATTAACACAAGGTCTTGCATGCTGTAGGCCCTAAAAGAAGTCAGCCCCACTGAGCACATGAATCCAAATATTATGCATATAAATTTAGCAAGTGAAGCATATTTTTTTTTTCAATAAGGCAGGAACAGAGAAGATTGGCCACAACTAGGTGCCTGCGAAAATGCATATGGCATATAAACTGTGGGACAAGATGCATAAATCAGAAAAATATATCTTTTTACTCAGGAAAATAAATTTAGAACTCTATTTTAGCGGCATAACAACTCTATTTTACAGCAGCAGCGAAGGCCTCACCATCGCCACACCATGTGTTGCAGATCTGGGAAGCGCTTCATCTTCACAAATGCATAGATATTTCATCATTTGTGCATACACGCCGCTCCTGCATCCATGAGAAACAAGAAACTATTAAAATGCATGGACATTTCATCATGCGTGCATAAGGACAAAAAAAGAGTAGATAAGCACACAAAAAAACACATGCAACCAATTAGTATAGTACATAGCAAGCCGAAATGAATACGTGCAAGATGACAAGACGAAATGAATAAAAAAATATCCTACATGAGAGCAGGAGAGCAGGGCTCTTGCCTGGATCTTGAAGGCATCGTAGCCTGGTCTCGCTAAAAGATGAGCAGACGCGATGATCTCGTCGATTAGGCAGCAGATGTAGGAAAAAGAATGTTGCGTCTCGATCTGCTATGGCGAGAGGTCGCCCGCCGTGCCCTACACCCACCGCCATGGCCGCTCGGCCGGACGAGCAGAGCGAACAGGCAAGCCTGAGAGGCTTGCAAAGCCAGCGTCCTCAGCACCACCCGAGGCCCCCAGACACAACCGCAACCCGTCCGCCTTATAGCGCCGTTGCTGTTGTCGCCGGTGGTGGACGGGGTGGATGCACGCCGCCGGTGGTGGAGGCGGTCGCCGAAGGCCTCTCGGGAGTGCGCCGGGGTGGGACGAGGCCATGCCGCCGCTGAACAACGAGGGGTGGATCCGCCGGCGCCTCGCGGGTCCGGGCCAGGAAGCCGCGCCGCCAACGCCGCACCGGGAGCTGCGGGAGGCTGGCGCCGCCAGCGCCGGGTAGGGCTCGGGTGGGGTGTATGCCGGGGTGGTGGGTGAGAACGCACCATCGCTGGCGAGGGCACCGCCCAGCGCACCGCGAGGTGGGGAGGGCGTTGGGACGGGTTGGGAGGCGACGGGTTGGGGAGCAGTATTGCTGGGGATTAGGATGTGGTTTCAAATGAATTTGAATAATAGGCCTCTCCGGTGGGGTGGTTTGGACTGGCCCACGTGAGCGCCAGGATGCCGTCATGACCGGTAGATCGGGATGGTTCGGTTGAACCTGCTAGCTGGGTTTCGGCTGGAGCTTTCCATTATTATTGGAAGCCCTGGGCTTCTAATATAATATATATATATATATATATATATATATATATATATATATATATATATATATATATAGTTTGCTCAGTATATCTATGCCAAATGTCTTAGGCACAGCTTTTAATATATGAATAAAAACTACATTATAGTAGAGTTATATTTCTTATCACATCAGAAGTGATTAGTCTTTTGTTAGTGGCTCTATGATTGCCACCCCAGGAAACAAGAAGAGAAGGAAAAAAGAAATATACCAGGAGTACAAAAAGTGCACCCTTATCATATATACAGTTCCTCCGATCAAAAAATAGTGTCATTATAAGGTTCTTGTCAGTTAAACTTTGTTAAGTTTGACTAGATTTATAGAAAATTTTAGCAACATTTGTATCTTCAAATGCATCATAAATATTAAGACTTTTCGTATATATATTTGACTTCTCCTTAGAAGAGAGAATGACACTCTCCTTGTGGATGGATGGACTACTTGTCATAGATTAGGAATGGATTAGATTCTATATTTAAAACTTTTTTTTTGACATAGATTCTATATAGACCCGAGCTCCCTAGTACTATATATTTAAAACTGTATTGTAGCAGAGTTTTTTTTTTTTCAACACGAGGCATTCCCCATTTCCATTTATGCAACGGAAATACAAGAGTTTTTACATCCAAGAAACCAGATAGGAGAACCTAGACAGAACAAAAGAGGAGGCTAGAAACAGGATAGCTATCTAATAGGGAACTGATATTGTAGCAGAGTTGTACTGTATTTCTTTACGTGTCTCTTATATATCAGAGTCCAAAAGGCGGTTACGAGCTGCAGTCTGCTTTGCAACCCACAAATATATGGACGTGATCACGTGGCTTTACCCGCTGTGCATTAATCTATCACCAGCCGTGCGCCGATCGACCACGGTCCACGGGCACGGGATAATGGCGTCGGATCTCCCCGCTGATCTCCTGGAGGAGATCTTCCTCCGCCTCGACGACGCTGCCGACCTCGCCCGTACCTCCGCCGCCTGCGCGTCCTTCCACCGCGTCGTCTCCAACAGCCGTTTCCTCCGCCGCTTCGGGTCCCACCACCGCCGGCCCGTCCTAGGGTTGCTGCTCGACGATCCTAGTCACCGCAAAACAGAATTCGTTCCGGTCCAGTCGCCGCGGCGCTCCGCTCCGGCCGCCGCCGGCTTCGCGAAAGCCGCCGACTTCACCTTTTCCTTCCTCCCTGACCGTAAACGCTGGCACGTCTGTGACGTCCGTGACAGTCGCATCCTCCTCACCCAGTGCCCTAATCCTTATTACACGTTCGAGGACCTCGTGGTCTACGACCCCTTGCACCGGCGGCACGTCCACATTCCGACCATCCCCGGCGACCTGCTACTAGCCTCTAAGAAGGATGGCAGTAACGAGGCAATGACATTATTCCATGATCCCTTCCTCGTGCCGGCCGTCGATGATGATGATGATGATGATGATGATGTGTTCCAGGTGATGTGCACTGCTGTGTCCAAAACGGAGGTGGTGGCTTTCGTCTTCTCTTCAGCCAGCGGGCAATGACGATGTGTCACGTCTTTTAGCCATCCGAACTTACCTTCGCTATGGTCTCGCTAGTACGTACACAGCTGCATCTGCTGGTTGCATCAAGGTTCAAACGATATGCTTGTGTTTGACACGCGTGAGATGAAATTCTCCATGGCTGACCTCCCACACGAAAGCAATGGCAAGTTTAAGATGCCAGTGGAGGCAAGGGATGGAAGGCTTGGTCTATTAGTACTTGTCGACTGTTTTCGCAGCGATCAGCATACGACGATGGATCTGTATAGCAAGGCATGGCAGGGCAATGGTGTCATCCAAGAATCGGAAGAGTGGCGGCATGACAGTTCAATCCGAGTGCCTGGCGGCTTCCATCTGCTCCTTGTTGGAGCAGCCGAGGGCTATGTTCTCCTACGTGGGATTCCACCATATGACATGATTGAGCTGATGATTAGTACTCGTAATGAGATGAAGCTAGAAGAAGAACATTATTTCACCTTGGACCTCAAGACAATGATAGTCGCCCCAATTTTCTCTATGCAAGTTTCCCGCCACCGTTTTCACCGCCAACTGTATGAAATCGTAATAACATTCCTTTTCTGAAAAAGGTGTGATTATATATTTTGTATATAATCATTGACAGCTGCATGCATTATATTTGGGTCATCTATATTTTCTAACAACGCTATACATATATAACGATATTTAAGGAAACACGAGTGCTCGTGGATGAGCTTCAGGGAACCGAGTTTGTTTTCTTGAGGACATAATAGAGTTGATTGGGCCTTCTAGCAAATTATGCTCTTACAAAGTTATGTCATCTGAGTAATGTTGGTGGGACATGTACCTAATTTTGATATAAGATTAGTGGCAAATGATGTAACCTTTCCTGATTAATATTGGCCAACCTTTCTCGCAAACAGGTAGTCTTGTGGCACTTTTGTCCAGTGTTAACAGATTAGTGACATATGAACAAATATAATAGTTCTATATTCACATTAAAAGTATGAGGCAGATGTGCCGTCTCTGCGGCCTGAGCATGGACATGTTAGCTTGGTGTCTTAGGCCTGGCTTCTCTGTGGTTCAGACCATTGTGTTTCTATTTTTGCCTTGCGTTTTCTCTTCTCATAGCGATATATCACTCTCAGAACTATGCTAGTGCTACCCATCTGAAGCCTTGCTGTCATCCTATACCAAACATTAATCTGTCCTATACCAAACATTTTCGTACCTTCTCACAAGCACTGATCGAATGACCTCCATTCTCGCTAATTATGCATGTCCCTGATATTGCCCCTTTATACAACACTTCCATATATACATTTTCTCAAACATCTCCCACAACTTAAAAGATAAAGAGGAGACAATTTTTTGTGCTACAAATATTTTGGATTGTCCGTCTGCCACCTACTACGACACCCATTCCCACATCCCACGCGACTGCTCCCTCCGTAAAACCTCTCCTCCAATCATGCGGCGCAATATCAGCCAATCAATCCCACACGCTCGCCCTTCCCAGCCCCGCCAGATCACAGACCTCCAGTTAAAAGAATTCAGAGATCGCCCCTTCCCTGCCCTGCTCTCGTATCTGCGTACGTGTGATCCCATCCCCTTCATGACTTGTAAGTAGCGCTTGGTTCGAGTAAGAGAGCATCAGAGGGTGGGGCAGGAGTGTCAGAGGCCAAAAGCAAGGACAGAGAAAGAAGGTTAGTTGTTTTCATATATGTGTGTAGCTACCATTTCTCATGCTTTGTAAGTAACGCTTGGTCAAATATAGAAGCTAGCAATGCATGCTGAAAAAGTAGACACTAGTGGCCTACTCCAAGGATGCATGCATGCATTAGACTGTCTACCAACACGCATGTACACGCCTGTAGAAAGTAGGCCATCATATATGCCCTGTGCAAGAGTTCTCCTCCTAGCTTGTTCGTGTGGACGGCATGGGCATTCATGCTGAGACTAGGTAGGAGCCACACTAGCCATCCTCGACAAAAGTACAGAAGATTTGTGTGTGAGAATCTGATAGTTAAGAAGGGCTTCATATGAAAGTACACACTGCATAGTTTATAAGAAATTTAGGATATACACTTCATATGGACACCTTTAATATTTGATCTAAACTGCACGGTACCACTCTTCTAGAAAACTAATGCTTTCCTTGATGGTGGTTATAGACGACGAGATATCCTTACTACGGGCTTCCTACACACAAGTGTCAGTACTGCGGTTTTGGTACTAGGAGCGCGTGAAAAAAACATATCGAGTTGAAGGAGACCATGTATGTACGTTGTCATCTCTGTTGTAGAGGAGGTAAGGTGCGCCTGCCTCTTTAAGACCCCCTCCATTCTTGCTGGCTTATTGAACCCAATGGTGATAACTTTCTCTAAATATTTTTATTAAATCTATATGTCCATACAACTCCATGTTTGGTTTCACTTCACTTCATGCTAACACCGACATGGATATAAACAAGGGTCCTGGACCGTATGTCTTTAAAATTGACAGGTCCACCAACGAATTGGATCTTTACTACCAGATGAGGGTAAATCTCTTGTATATGCACAACTTTATATTTACGACATTGATAATGAGGTGCAAAATCGAATAACAATTTTTGAATGGATAGGGATTGTGAGAGTGAGAATGAAATTTATAGAAGAATTGTTGAGGGCTTAGTGAGGATGTTTGATCAACCGATCAAATGAACTGGTGAAATCATTTAGGGTAGCTAGGGATCTGTTGGTCCAAAATAATAATTGCCACCAATTGCGTCTTAGGCTATTGCACGACAAGATCAAAAGCTGCACCTCTCAGTACAATGCACCGCCAGGATCCGAGATAGTTCCTTTTATAGTTATTGATTTTTGGAGGAGAAGAAGAGTCCTAATATAATAATTCAAGATAAATGCAGTGGGCTTAGAAGAATTAGTAACCTTCATTCTAATTAGATGACTTAGTAATACCTAGTCCTTTTTGGCTCTTTAGATATAGATATAGATATAGATATAGATATAGATATAGATATAGATATAGATATATATATAGATATAGAAGTAATAGGTATAGATAATCAAAATATCTCCCAAAGGACATGTCCTTTTGCTCAACACATTAGTTCCTTTGTATTTTCGAGGACAAAAAAAAAAAAAAAGAAAAGAAATTATCATATTCTTTGGTGCCCCAAAAGTGTTCAACACTAGAATTTTGGAACACTATTATTGCATATTTTGAAGATGTTTTTAGTTATGAAAATAATATGAGGACACTTGGAGAATTAATTGGAGAAAGATTCGACTTCTGCAGTTACCAATCAGTCACCTTGAGTCATGAGTTAGTGACATACCAAAGTAAAGATGAGCACATTTGACCATGTGTATTACATAAACATGAACTTGTCATTACGATTTGGCATATGCTAACACAAAATTATCGATCTTCTATATTCTAAGTCAACATCACATACATGGTCAATGGATAGTTGAAAACCGCGTCGGAAGATGAAGAAAACTGCACAACGGTGAAGGGCCGAGGGCATTGCAGGTGTTTGTGTCGCACCTGGTGGCGGCATCGAAATAGCTAGAGATGGGGTCTTGGTGTATGCATCCCGCTGCTGCTGCAGTGGAATCCCACACAATCTATACATCCAACCAGTAGCGAGTTATCATAGATGCAACATCCATGGAGGACCCTTAATATATTCATCGTCTCTTTCTATGCTACAACTTACAACAAGCAATAAGATTGCATGGGGTATGGTTTAGTATCAAGTCCATGAGACATCATGAAAAATGGGGTTAAGGAATCTAGATGATACATCTTAGGTATCAATGCACATTAGTTATTAAATATTGTGCATATTAACAAATAAATTTAATGCATAAAAATTCATTTACTTATTATATATTTTTATTTTTTAGTAAACACAATGGTTGTGCCTAGTATTGACTTGTTGACTACATAGTATTCTTTGATGTGCAGCTATGTACAAAGAATGCCAGCTAGGATCATTATGACTTTTTTTTTTCACTTACCTACGTTAAAGATCCACAACAAGATGTTGGCTCACCCTCCTTACTATTTTACATTTTGTGTATTAATAATGCAATCTCCATTTCAAATTTGTAGTATCCGGAACACTAAATGCACTAGACATTATGAA
Source organism: Hyparrhenia diplandra (assembly GCA_015847255.1). Classification (NCBI taxonomy): domain Eukaryota; kingdom Viridiplantae; phylum Streptophyta; class Magnoliopsida; order Poales; family Poaceae; genus Hyparrhenia; species Hyparrhenia diplandra. Next base: position 437,731 of record JADLZK010007877.1, read on the forward strand.
TCATGAATTGTTCTTCCACTTACCTACCATAAAGATCCATGACATGATGTTGGCTCACCCTACTTCCTATTTTACATCTCTTTCAAATTTTACATTCTGCATATTAATAATGCAATCTGCATTTCAAATCAGTAGTATCTACAACTCCAAATGAGTTAGGTGTTACACCTGATGTTAGCTCACCCACCTTCCTATTTTACATTATGTGTATTAATATTGTAATATGCATGCATTTCAAATCTAAAGTATATACAACACTAAATGCGCTAGGCATTACACATCATGAGTTGTTCTTCCACTTACATACTATTAAGATCCACAACATGATATTGGCTCACCCTCCTTCCTATTTTACATCTCCTTCCTATTTTACATTTTGTGTATTAATAATACAATCTCTATTTCAAATCTGCAGTATCTACAACACTAAATGAGTTAGGTGTTACACCTGATTTTAGTTCACCCACCTTCCTATTTTACATTATGTGTATTAATAATGTAATATGCATTTCAAATCTAAAGTATCTATAACACTAAATGAGCTAGGCGTTACACTATCTATTAGATCTTTAAAAATCTTTGAGTTGTTCCTTACCAAACAACCGGTCAATTTCTAGCCTATGGTAGATGCCAACTAGCACCAGATGGATATGAATATTAGTATAAATACCCATTGTTGAAGCAATCCTTGCTTTGATAGATCCAAAGCAAGAAGGTAAGCGTAAGTAGACTGTAGCCAAACGCTCAAAAAAAAAATGGGTGACAAACCTATTGCTATGATATCGGATGAGGAGGCAAAGGAACCAACTACTCTAGATGAGGCAAAGGACATTGAGGCACTAATGAAACCACCGGGTTGGCTCCCCGATGGATGGATGATGGAGGTCTTCGCGCTGAAGATGGCACCATTAATCGAGTATGTTTCTCAAACAATAGGAATAGTATATGATCCAACAAGTAATTGTGTCGCACGGATTGATATCACCTATAAACAAGACTTTCTTATTATTTAGACTTATGAATTTCCTTTGGACCTTTGAACTATTTTGCAAGCAGTACTATACTTCTCCCATATCAAATTACACATTCACCATGAAGTCGGAGGTATTGGAGTACCTTTTTTCGGGGACAGATGAGCGTATATTGGAATCAAAGGAATGTGGAGCAGAAAACAAGCTTAAGGTGCATGACCATACTTTTTTATGTATAAGAACGTTTTAATTTTAGCTGTGTTATTATAATTTTTGTCTGCATTCATTATGCTTGCATATTCAGAAACAACATGAATGGCTTCCAAAGGGGTGGGTGATGGAAGTTAGAGTTGGTGGGGAGAAGAAAGACAAGATGTACAAGGTACCACGAGTTTAGTTAGTTGGTACCATTGCTATATATATATATATGTTGCTGGTTTTAAAAGACTTGGGGGCTGTCATAGTAACTAAAGTTATATGTTACTATAACATTGTTCTATTTGTATGCAAATTGTTTTACATTCAAACAAGTAGATACAAATTTTTTCAATTAATAAAAAATATATTGAACATATTTGAATTATAGAAGATGATGGCTTGAAATTCCTAGGTTTCAAACTAGAGTGTAGGTACGTAAGGAAGATCACTGTATGAGATCATTGCATTTTTATACTCTTAAAATTAAATACTTTTTTTCATTTAGGAAACTTATTTATTATGTATATCCTATCCATTGTCTAGCTTTGACCTATGAAACTTATTATATATAAAGTTATATATACGTTGTCTTTAGGTCCTATAAGTAATGAAATTAATTTTGAAATGGAGCATCAAGTGCAAACAATTTTGTGTTACCAATGATTTTAGTATACAATGATGGCTACTATTGATAATCTTTATGGTTTCATTGTAGTTTTATGTCCACTCAATCACTGGGTGTGCGATTACTATCAAAGCAAGATGTACTACTCTATATCGATGAGGCAAAGGTCTCTACATGCGACACCAATGAACAATGTGACATAAGTTTCGAAGATAATGTATGTCTCTTATTGGAACTTGTTCAACTTAAATAACATGGTACATCTTCTGAGTGCTTAATTTTTTCTATGTATTGTTTTGGCACATTTGTAGATACTTGCAAAAGTGGACTTTCGACCAAGTGGATTGCCTGAAGGTTGGATAAAAGAACTAGCATACAAAAAACAAAGGAAGGTTCGATCAGGATTGATCCGGTAAATAATATGGCTCATGAGTCACAATCTTTATCATTGAATAAATGAACTTGCTTTGTTTAGGAATCATTATTTTGTCTTATCATGCAGTATTACACGGATCCTGCTAGTTCCTACACATTCCGCACACTAAAATCTTCATTATCCTTCTTGGAAACTGGAAAGCTATCCAAGAATAATGCATTTATTCAAAAGACAAGTGTTCATGATCTATACTCTTTTTGAAATATCTACAGATTTGGTAATTATTCTCTTGTTTTTTTTGTTTATCTAGTGAAAATCTGCGTCAATAGTTTTTCCTAGTTCCTTGCATTTTGGACATTATCATGCAAAAATGAATGTAGTGAATTTTGTTCTCTTGCCCTTGATTCGCTCACAATTGTCTTTCCTAACTTCCAAATGGTTTCATATTTGCATTTCATCCTATCACTTTTTAGCTAGTTTGTTTTACCCACTACCATCATCAATAAGTAACTAGGAAATATTATTTTATGGGTTAACAATGTTATGGAAATCAAGTTTCACTTAATGTTTTGTAGTGTTAATTTAATTTATGGTCTTGGTTTTTTTGGAAATTGGGGACAATATTTCTTATACTCCCTCCATGCACAAAAAGAATTATGTTCTCGTTGCTTCCAAACTTTCCAATATTAGAATAATATAACTTTAAAGTAGTTAATTTCCAAAAAAAAACATATACTGTAAGCTTCGATCACTATAGGTATAAAAATTCTAGTAGTCAATAGTATATATATATATATATATATTGAAGAGCATATATATCATATAGTGCACATAATAAAATCTAATGACTATAAATAGTAGCAGTGGAAATGCATATAGGTAATTCTATAATATAATTGATTAATCCTTTTCTTGGCAGCATAAAAGTTTACGTAAAAGATTAATAATAAATGAGAAGCCTTATAAGGAGTCCACAAGATCATCTGGGTCTAGGCGAGCACCGAAAATAGACCACTGTAAGTTCCAACATTTGTTGATACTATGCATCATAAATCTTGTATGGTTGTGCGCACATGCTTGAGTTTTTAGTACTTATTTATATTATAAAAATTTACAAATACTTACATGCAAACATAGTGTGGTTGGTTATCAAAGTTTATATTTTGATTTTTACTACTCAAATTTTGAATTGTTGGTTCTTTTGGTCTTCTCACTTCCTTTTTTTTGCATTGGAAATGATGTTATATGTGCTATCGCAAAACTTCTCACGGTGGTTTGCAATTTTTTTGTGCAACAATGAAACGTCATATCTTACATGGAAGCTTTAAATCTTATGTGCTTAGTTTGAGATAAAAATAGGCAACATTGTACTTTGGCCTTTAATTATTTGGCTTGTATTTTGAAATTTACTCAATTTGTAAGCACCAAGTAAGTAAGCAAAGAATTAACTTTACAAATGAACGTTTCAAGAGTTTGGGTAGTTAGATAATTAACTAGACCAAATTCCCATGATCCTTAGCATGCATAGCACACAATGTACTAGTTAGTATTTGTATTCTATGTTGGTATATTGTTGCGCAACACTAAGTTCATTTTTTTGCCTCCTCTTAAATTATCTAACGTGGAATTTCCTTTGAATCCAAGTAAAACTGGGTTAGAAGGGATAGCCCTAGTTATTTTATGAATGCCTCTTTTCATGATGTACTACAGTCTTTAGGTACAAACTTGTGTGGTTGGATAGATGCATCCCACACATTCTTGGTTGAAACACGTGCCTCAATAGAAATATGGTTTACATAAGGAACTAGGCAACGTGCATGTTCAATAACAAATTATACTAGAGATTTGAATGGTAAAGGTTATTACACATGTATGGTTCCATTTAAACAAAAATGATTATTTTATCATCATTTCGTATGTTGTGTTTTTCCTTCCATGCTCTAATATGTAATTTATGGTTTTTTTTATGCTAGCAAAAGATGGTGATACCTCAAGTGGCTCAGATTCAGCAAATCATGAAGAAGAAAACATTAGCAGCAAGAAAGCTGCTGGAGAAAAAAGCAACTAGCTCAAGGAACATTGTGAGTCGTCCATCCAGAAGGCCTCCTCAATTTAAGATTAAGGAGGGATGGACAACAATCAGGATACAGACTAAAGAAGCTTCTCGTACACCATATACCAATAAAATTTCACCAAGACCTATGCTGTTGTGGTTTGTCGTTATTTTTAGTGTATTTTCATTACTAAAATAATACTTAATTGCATAATCAAACTTGTATTAGCTCATACGAGACTGCAGAATTTGTTATCATTAATGTTTTAAGTGCGCTGAGTGCTAATAATGATTTTTAATATACTCCAATCATAACTCCGTACGTGTTCAACATATTTCTAAGCAGTATGAGTATAAGGTTTGTGCATGTGTTGATGGGTCAGTTGCATGTTGGTGGTGGAACTGGTTGCTTACAGAGATTTAATCCTCTGTCTATGTTCAACTAAAAAGCTTCAAGTGTCAACGCCTACCAAGCAGCACCAAACACACCACTGACACAACACCGTACCTCCAACCGATTGATGATTTGTTCCTCCACCTTAGCACCGGTTTTTTTTTTTTAATCTCCTCGGCACCATATACACCACAACAATAACACATCCTTCCCAAAATGCACGGGTCTGCATTTTCATTTCGTTCCCATGTCCCTCCTAAAACAGTTTGCCCTCCTCCGCTTGTTTGCAACGACCGACTACGTACTCTGAGTGCGCTTCCACTACAGGAGGCTGGTCCTTTGCCGGCGCCGGGGGGCTGTCGGCAAAGGCCCGAAAACCGTCGGCGAAGGCTTTGCCGACGGTTGTGCTCGGGCTAAGGCACTGTCGCGGGGAATTTTTAGTCGGCATAGGCGCTTTGCCGACGGCCCGAAAAACCACCTCTCGGCAAAGCCTTCGCCGAGAACCAGAAATGGCTGTCGGCAAAGAAAAGTAGTCGTTAACGGCCGGCTGCAAGTGACGCCCGTTACTCCGTTTTTTGCCGACGGCCCGGTCGTGGTATGGCGGCAAAAGATCATTTTTTTTTTTTTTTTGGAAATTTCTTCGCCCGACAGCCGCTATACAGGTGCTTCGGCAAAGATTTTTTTAAAAAAAAAATATTTGCCGACGGCCCTACGCCCAGTGCTTTCGGCAAAGATTATTGTTTTTTTGGAAATTTCTTCGCCGACAGCCTACCATCCAGGTGCTCGGCGAAGGTTACCTTTGCCGAGCACCACAAAGCAAGAACGGTCGGCGAACCGGGAAGTGGCTCACGGGCGGCCATTTCCTTCAGATTTGCCGGCGCAATGGCAAAAACGCTTCGGCGAAGGAGCCTTCACCGAGCCTTGGCCGCCGGCGAAGACCTGAAAAATGGTCATTTTTATTTGTTTTACGCTTTCCACCTTGACAAACGAACACATGTATAATATATATCACATCCATTGAATCAGAGAACATATATATATCACATTTCACACATCCGGCACATTAAACACAGCGATATATCACATAAAACATGTTGCACAAGTCTACATCGAGTCTCACAAGTCCAACATCATGTCCACAAGTCCAACATCATGTCCACAAGAGAAACATCAAGTCCACAAATGGTCCAGACAAGTCTAACGAGTCTCACAAGTTCATTCTTGAGGCGGGAAGGGTGGGAAAGGTGGATCTTGATGGTTCGGGGACGGGAAGGCATGCTCAACACTGGAGCACCTACAGCCTTGATTCGACCCCGCCGATCCAGAGTGGAAGCCTTGTGCAAAGAAGACAAGGTTGCAAGTGTTAGACATGATTACTTGAAAACGATATATCCAATAGGTCGAAACTCATTGCTATCATACTCGCGGGAGTACCCAGAGCGGCCCGAGTCCGGGCGACTATGGAACGACCGGACCTAGGAGCTCAGGTGGCAGACTCAATCCACCTGTCGTGGAAAGGAACCTAGTAAGTTCCTCGAACTTGGCCGCCATTGTCACCTGCGTGGCCTCCACCTCCAGACGGCGCCTCCTTTCCTCTGGTAGCTGCTGGGCTTGCTCCTGACGTAGCCGCCTTTCCTCTTCTACCTGAGCCTACAACATTTAGTCGCCGTTGTTTCGGTAATGCAAACGTTATTAGGCGTGTAAAGGCAGATGTACGTCAAGTAATGCAAACCTCAAGGGCGAAAACGGCCCGTGCCACGCTTGCTCGGGGCGTATCGGCGGGTTCAGTGTCCGCCCTCCGTGTTTCGGACATCGGAGAGTCTCAAGCGGGAGCTGTCGATGATGCTGCGTCGGCGACGCCCAACCTCCGTGCTTCTTGCCTCCAAAAGAGGCCAGGACGATGTCTGTATCAATGTCATGGGCGCCCGGATCGTACTCTTCCCCATATTTCTACCGAGCCGCCGCCGTGTACTCAACGATCCGTTGGCCCACACTAGAGTTGCTATACGCCTGGTCGGGCGTTCATGTCATAGGAAACGTCGAGACGAGGCCTTGTTCTTGTGCGACATGCGAAGGCACCCGATCATTGCCGATCCCTTGCCGGGATGTGCCTTGGTGTGAGAAACAAAGGAAGAGGATTAGTGTCTTTGGAACGGCGATAAAAGAAGATTGAGCTTGACAAAAGAAAAGCGCTTATCCATAATCGCCTTGGTGGTGTGATGGACCGTGCATCACCAAACGCCCGGTCCCGGCCGCCTCGTGCGTCTTTTGCCATTCCTCCATGAACCACTTGTCCATGATCCGCTCCCCGGCAAGTGTGATGGGCGCACAACCAATAGGGAATCATCTACACATCATGAAAGAAAAGTCAGATTAGAAGATCACATTAACTATATTTAATCTCAAAACGACCATCGCTTAGTGTTGTTCCTGTACCTCCAAGAACTATTCGCGGGTCAACATCATCTTCCTTGCATCCTCCTTTTCAACCTTCCTACCCAGACCGTCGCGTTGTAGGTTATGACGGCCCTGGTGCTTTGTATCACAAAGCATGTCGGTGACACGTTTTTTGCGGCGTTCTCAAGCGTTCTTGCAGCTTCAGCCTCCTTTCCTTCCTCGCATTGAAAGAAGTTCTGCATACAAATACGATATCAAATTCATGGTTCTCGATATGATTTTCAAGAATGCAATGTATTGAGAAAAGGCTTTGTGTGAGAGGACGAGTTACCCAAAACTCCATGAGCACCCGCTCTGCCTTGTGGGTGTACTCGGGTCTTCTCCCCGGGGTAGTAGGCTCCCCGGTGATAGGGCCGGCCCCGTCCGCCCCGTGGTACGTGGCGATGCCGGGGTAGTCTTTCTTTGCACAAAGAACCGACAATGCCGGCGGGCTTGCGTGAGTCACCGCCGACACAACAATCCGGTTCTCGCACAATGAAGAAATAATATTAGTTTAAATGAAGTAGGCATCGAAAGTGTAAATGAAGTAGGCATCTAAATCTAATTACCTTGTCCCTTGGGGGCGAATCACGGGGCGGTGGTGAAGGAACGGAGGCCGAGGGAGTCGTGAGGGGCCTCGCAAGTAGACCTCGCCGCCCTTCTTTGCCGCCAAGTCCGAACCCGCACCGGAGGGGTTTGAGGCACCGACGCGCCCTCCCCCGCCGTCGCCGCCGTTGTCGCCGTCGTCGCCCCCGCCCCGGTGGGTCCTGCCTGGCCACCCTGATCGGGCATCGTCGCCACCGGCTCCTCGCCCGTCCACCTCCTCCTCCTCCGTGTGGGGAGCCGGCTCCCTCGACACGACGGGCACCGGGCCTCCTAGTCCCACGTGACCCCCTCCGCCTGCTCCGCCACCTTTGTCTTTGTCGGTCAGTAAATTTTGGACAAGAGCACCTCGCGCCCTTCCTCGTCCTCTCCGGGTCGTCGACCTCGCGACGGGTGCCCGCCATCTTTCTTCAATCACTGTAATAAAAAAAAATCAACAAGGCATAATTAGAACTAGATGCATTGTAATCAAACTATAAATAAGACATAATTACAAAATAAATTAAATAACATAGTATTACATGTTTTAGAAATAATCGGGATCATCGTCATTTGGAACGTTTGTCCGCTCATCATCATTTGTCAACATTGTCCAAATCACTAAGAGAATCTGAACTACGATTGTTGTCTTCATTGTTACATTTCCCAACTGTCTAGCATTTCTATGTCCTTCAAATTGAACACCTCAATGCCGTCATTGTCATCATCGGACATTTCATCGTCCACTTCCATTCCTATATCTGCAGCTAGGTCTATCATAAAACTCCACTGGCGGACCCTCTTCTTGATAGGACTCTCCCTCATATGTGATTGGGTTGATCAAGTTATAATCTTCATCGTTTGGGGACAGGTAGTTTACCATGCGGGCGCTACCTTACGCACAACCTCCCAACCCTTAAGATAATCTTTGCTTTGGCGGGCATATGGCATGTAATAAAACCCGCACGCGACTGCCGAGCCACAATGTAGACATCGGATCGTGGATACACGGAATGCGGTCGAACCGACTAGCCCAATTGTCGGGAATGCGTTTAGTACATTCAGGATCGAACCAATGACATTTGAATATCACTGGGTTTAAGATGTGGGGCGCCATAAAATGAAAGTCAGATATTTCTTCGACTCGCCATGGTATTCGTTCCTTTCTTATCGGTCATTAGCACGCCGTTGTTTGTGGTACTTCGATTGGGTCGACTACGTTCGTAGCTTGTCGTGTGGAAATGATATCCATTCACATCATAAGCGGTAAATGACCTAACCCTTAAATCACGGCCGTTTGCAACAGCAATTAGCTCGCCACAGATAGAGCGTCGGTTTGGGCCTTTCTCTTGAACCACGAAATGAAATCGAGTCTCTGTGGCCCAGCACCTTGTGAAAGAAGGGTATTAATTTCGTGTGGCTTTGGAACCCTTGATTCAGGCCAAGTCTCACGAATGAATTCACGTTTATGCGGATCCACCTCGAGGCGAAGTTGGTCAAGACATATAGCATCATCTTGTGCCACTCTTTGTTGCTCAACGCTTCTTGGTAGATGCACTGGCTCTTCCGTATTGACCTTGGAAAAGGCCGAGCTTTGACTGATTTTTCGTCAACATTGTAACGAGGGATTTGATCATGCACGCTAGGAAGGTTCTCTGTATAGTATTTTTCTTTGAAGTTTGACACCTCCTCAACAACGTATGCCTCGGCAATGAAGGCTCGATTTTGGCTTTATTTCTACATTTTCTCCGTACACTCTTTAGAGTTCTCTCGATTGGGTAGCACCAATGGTGTGCGCACGGGCCCCCATACGCCTACCTCATACGGGAGGTGCACAATCATATCTTTGCATCGACAAGAAGAATCCGGGTGGGAAGATTTTCTCCAACTTACGAGTAAAACAGGTGCCGCCTTTTCCAACTGTCTACAGACGGTCTGAGAGATCGCCTTTGCACACAACTGGCAGAAGAAATAACTCAGCTCTGCCAGCACTAGCCATACATTCTCAGGGACAAAGCCTCGAACCATCGTGGGAAGCAGCCGCTCAATCCATACGTGATAGTCATGACTCTTCATCCCATTGACTCGCATAGTAGTTAAATTCACTCCCCTCTTCACATTATGTGCATACCCATCTGGAAACCTCAGTGTCTTCATCCATTTAAGTACCTCCCTCCTTTTTTGGATAGACAAGACAAAATCGACATTGGGCTTTCGCGATCTCTTGCCGCCTGCGGGAGGCCTCATCTCCTGATTTGGTGTATCGCATAGTGTTGCCAGGTCCACTCTAGCCTTAGGGTTGTCCTTAGACTTTTCGGTGTCCATGATTGTGCAAAAAAGTGCTTCTGCAATATTCTTCTCACAGTGCATATTGTCAAGGTGATGTGGCACAAGAAGGTCGTCATGATAAGGGAGCCTCTCCAAGCCCGACTTATGAGTCCACATATCTTTTGACCATACCCCACAAAACCACCACCTTGTTTATTGGGCACAAGAGAATCTAGCCGAGCACGGACCTCGGCACGATCTTCTTCATCTGCGGTTGAGGATCTATCACTATGACCCCTTTTGTAAAGTTCTTCGTGTCTTGTCTAAATGGATGGTCGGGAGGCGTAAATTGACGATGTAGGTCGAACAGCGAAAACTTACCACCACCGCAACCCGATGAACATGAGACGTTCCTTGCATACCGGGCACGGGAACTTTCCATGAACACACCGGCCCGAGAACAACCCATACGCCCGAGAAAAGTCATGAATTGAGTGCGGTACCAAACGTGCATTTTGAAGGCCGCCTTTGTAGCTTCTGGCCGTATGTCCATACGCCTTCCTCCCAAGCCTTGATCAATTCATCGATCACGGGCTCTATATACACACCCATCTTATTCCCGGTGTCCCGGAATTATCGGCGACAAGAATATGGTGTCCCGTTGAAAGGCGACACCAGGGGGGAGGTTCAAGGGGATAACGAACACGGGCCAACATGTGTATGGGGCGGTACTCATTCCATAAGGATTGAACCCATCATTTGCCATCGCGACACGTACATTACGCGCCTCCATTGCTTTCTCGGGATGTTTTCCATCAAAGTATTGCCATGCTTCACCATCTGATGGATGTATCATCTTGTTTGGACTATATCGCTTGCCATTTTTGTGCCACGCCATCTGTTTAGCGGATTCCTCGGTCATGTATAGCCGTTGAATCCCTCGGTACAAACGGTAGGTACCGTTGGATTTTTTGGCGACGTCACTCGCTTCATCCGACCATCTCCGGTTGGGACCTCTTCAAACCTAGAGGCTTTGCACTTTGGGCCGATTGCTTTGCATCCGCTGCTCTTTCCTAAATAGGACACACCCATTCTCGCAAGCATGAATCGCTCATACGGCATCTTAAGAGCACTAAAGAGTTTCGTGAGTCATACATGCTCGATGGTAGGTTATGGCCCTTTGGAAGCAGGGTGCCAATCACGTACAACAACCTATCGAAGCCTGCTCGACTGATGTTTAATTTAGACTTCACCCCTAATAAGCGACAAATGCCGTCCAGTTGCGAAACCGTGGTGTTCACATGAAGGGGTTTCCCCGCCGAGTCCAACATTTCATAGAAATCCTTCGCATCCTTCTCCGTCGCCTCCTTATCAGGTGCTTGGTTGAAAAGTGTTTGGTGGACATCATCTAACATATCTACAACCCCGGCATCACCACTCGTCGAGGCGTGCTCTCACCACCTCCTCTCTCATACGTTGTGCTTCACCATGGTAGACCCATAAGGTATAGCCCTTGGTGAATCCAAAATCCAGAAGATGACTTTGCATATCCTTTCGGCAAACTCTCCTCTTGTTGTCACATTTAATGCAGGGACACCAAACTAGCAAATGACCACGAGCACGAGCGTTGCCCCATACCATTTCCAAGAACTCATTGGTCTTGTTCATCCATTCTTCGTCAAAATCACGCTTACTTCTCCGACCGTCGTACATCCACTGGCGATCCTCCATCCTTTAGCAACCACGAATTCCAACCATGAGTTCGATCTACATGGTGTTCCTACTCTCTAATAGGCCAGGATAGGTCCTAATCCCACCCGCGGATGCGTAGATGGGTCAGTTTCCATGCTCCGATCCGACCGAGACAGAATTTTGGCAGCACCTCCCCGCTATTCTCCTGATACACGTCCTGGAAGGGAGAGTGTGTATCCGGAGAACAATGGGGAGGTGAAGCCGAAACTCTATCACCGACCGGAGCGGAACATGGAAACCGACCCATCTACGTATCCGTGGCTGTCCAAAAACGTGGACAATCCCGAAGCAGATACGGTCGTTGATATGCAAAGAAATGCATACCTCCAACCGTATCTCTTTCGGACGGGAGATGCCTAACTAGGTTACGCGATCTATGACCATGCGACTGGAGCAGGGGATAGTCATACCTAGGGTGGCGGTGGCGAGGCGAAGCAGGCGTGCGCGGACCCGCAACGCAGAGGAAGAATATCGGGGACGCTCAGGTACTTCGACAGGCTCTTTTCTGCGAAAGGAAAAATATGAGATAAATTAAAAATTTTGGCAGAACCTCCCCTACACGGGAGGCTTTTCAATACCTAAAAAAAAACATGGCACGATGGCCAACATCCACATATCTATATGCACATTCTCAACTACTATATCCACATCAATATCCATATCCATATCCACATATCCATATGCGTACCTACTACCACTAGCTACTAATTGCTTCATGCCATACCTTTGTGCGGTCGGTGGTCGAGGGAGCACGCGGCCAAGCGTGGGTGGTCGACGGAGGACGTTGCCAGGCGTGGGTGGTCGAGGGAGGAGGGCGCGACCGGTATGGCAAGGACCCTCCTTTCTTCTTCTCTTCCCCTCCTCTTCTCCCCTGTTTCCCCTCTTCCTCCTCTTCTTCTCCCCTTCTTCCCCTCTTCCTCCTCTTCTTCCCCTCTTCCTCCTCCTCTTCCCCTCTTCCTCCTTTTCGCCCCAGCTGCGGCGGCGCCGCGGCTGCCCAAGACGACGCCGGCAGCCGAGGCGGCGCCGGCGGCCCGAGGCGGCAGCGGCGCGGCCCATGGTGCCGCCGGAGGCCCAAGGTGCCGGGTGGGCAGCGAGGGCGCGCAGGGGGGCAGGACGGGGGCGAGGGCGCGGGCCGAGGCGGCGAGGCGGCGGGCGGCGGCATCGGGCGGAGGCCGAGGATGGGCCGGTGGGGGGCGGCGTGGGGGAGGCGGTGCGAGGGGCGGGAGGCCGCGGGCGGGGGGGGAGGCGGCGCGGGGCGGCGTCGGAAGGCGCTGGGTGGCGGCCGCGGGGGGGGCGGCCGGGCGGCGGGGTAGCGGCGGCGTGCTGCGTGAGTGTGTGGTGTGTGGAGTGTGAGTGTGTGAGCTGAGTGAGTAGGGTTTTGGGTTTTTTTTTTTTTTTTTTTTCTTCGCCGATGGCCGGATCACGGGGCCGTCGGCAAAGGCCCATCTTTTGCCGAGTGCCGGATGGGGGCCGTCGGCAAAGAAAAAATCGGGGGTTTTTCTTTTTTTTTTTTTTTTTTTCTCATTCTTGGCCGACGGCCGGCCGGGGCGCCGGCTTAAAGGCCCATCTTTTTGCCGAAGCGGATCCGGGGCCGTCGGCAAAGAAAATCGGGTGTTTCTTTTTTTTTAATTTTTTCATTCTTCGAGAGAGCTCGATTAGGGGCCGTCGGCAAAGATTGTCGGCAAGAATAATCTTTGCCGAGCACCGCAACAGGGAGCCGTCGGCAAAGAGGCTCTTTGCCGAGAGTCCTTTAAGCTCTCGGCAAAGATTTAATTTTTCTTTTAAATTTGGCTTCCATATTTTTCTGTAGCCTTGCTACAGTAAAAAAAAAATCCATGTTGAAGTTTGGTATTTTTTTGAACTTTTTATTATATTTTATGAATTTTTCGGCTTTTTTTTTTTTTTTTTCGAAACTAAAATTTGAAGCGCAAGTGATTCGAACAATGGATCTAAATGATTCAAAAAATGATAAACATGCTTGTGAGTCTATCTTGAGTCCTCGTCCATGGCGGACACCAAAATTCGGATCTCTTGTGTTGTGAAACACGTCGACTCACTTCTATGGTCGATTGTTTTGAAATTCTATAAAAATCAAACGGGAGTTGAAAAATCATGAAATTTGACGAGTTGTCCTTATATCGCATGTGTACACCGTGGTAAAATTTTGAAAAGGTTTCATGCAAGTTTGCATCCCGGACTGCTGAAACCTAGACATCTCAACTTGAGTTTCGTTATCACATGCAGGGAGATGTCTTGGTAATCGCCATCCGAGATGCAACCGTCCACAAAATCGACTCAAATTTTTTTTTCATAGTGTACACATGCGATATAAGGACAACTCGTCAAATTTCATGATTTTTCAACTCCGTTTGATTTTTTATAGAAATTTACCCGCAAGTGAGTCGACGTGTTTTCGCACAAGATATCCGAATTTTGGTGTCGGCCATGGATGAGGACTCAAGATAGACTCACAAGCATGTTTATCATTTTTGAATCATTTAGATCCATTATTCGAATCACTTGCGGTTCAAATTTTAGTTTTCCAAAGAAATTCAAATAATACATGAAAATTCATAAAATATAGTAAGAAGATTGAAAAAATTGCAAACTTCAACAACGAAGCTCCATGTACCGTAGCTAAGCTACGAAAAAGTTGTGATGGAAAAATCAAAAATTATTTTTCTTTGCCGAAGGCCAGGCCCGGGCCCTCGGCAAAGGCAAGCTTTTGCCGAGAGCGGGAAAACAGCTCTCGGCAAAGCCAGCCTTTGCCGAGCACCCCACCGGGAGTACTCGGGCGAAGTCGCGGCCGGTAACGCGTTTAGGGACACGTGGGCGACGGTCGGTGGAATTTAAAAAAATTCGGAGCGCCCGGGGCGGAGCTCTTGGCAAAGGTGGTCCGCTTTGCCGAGCGGACGGCAAGCCGTCGGGCGAAGGAGGCGTGAAGCGACGGTGTTACGTTGGCGCTAGCTATGCCGACGGCTTGCCTTCGCCGACTGTTGGCCGTCACAAAGAAGAGAAGCTTTGCCGAAGCGTTTCTCTTCGCTGAGCACCGGTTCGCAGCTTTTCCGAGTGGTGTCATTTGCCGAGAACTTGGTAATCGGCGAAGAAGTCTTCGCCGACGTTTTTCTTTGCCGAGCGCGGCTGTCGGGCGAAGAAATCTTTGCCGAAGCGTTTACTTTTCGGGCCGTCGGCAAAACGCGAGTACCGTCGGCAAAGCCCCGATTTCCGTAGTGTTCCATGCTAGCCAGAGATGATATACCCTTGGGCTCTTTTTTCAAGATGTGATGAGCACACACCTACGATTCCCACTTAAGTTTCCCAATCTTTCACAGTACAAACAGAAGCAATAAAATGTTTATCAAGCATCCTTTTCATAGAATAAATAATGTCATGCAACTCCTTCAGTATCACACCAGGCTACTGGTTGGAGGACGAGGTGCAGCAGCAACACAGCGCTTCTCGGTAATCAAACAAATATATTATCCATCAACTTAACTGGCGACCTGATCAGTTCAGCAGCAGCAGCTTGGCCACAAGACAGCTAATACAATAAAATAATGCTGGACTAAATAATATTTGATCTGATATAATAGAGGGATCACCTTATAGAGTAATAGGTATTTGATATGATATATAACAGAGGGGTCAGCTTACAGACTAATAGGTATTTGATCTGATATAATTGAGGGATCAATTTACAGAGTAGATACAAACCAAACCCTAGACAACTTCTTTCACCCGCAACAACGATGATGTACCATGATCAGAAGACGAGGAACTCCAACATTCGACACGAATCCGACCTGTAGTTATTCCTCGTCGAGCTGCCTATTATATATGTTTCTGGAGCGACGGCTCGACAAGGAATATATAACTCCAGGTTGGAATCGACCATGGCGCACACACGCACGCATGACAACCTGGCTAGAAAACTGAAACTAGGAACCTATAAACTGATGCAGCAACTATATGTTTAAAATCAAATCTTTAGCTCTCCTAACTAAATAACTCCATCTACATGATGTCAACATATATAATAAATATCAGATTAACTTTGTCGCTTGATTAGTTTTCGCTTTGCCAAGTAGATTAGCACCTACAAGTATTTAAGGGCAATGATAAGGTACAACCTATATTTACCTCTGAGGTGGTAATATCTCAAATAAATCGGAGTCATTGAGTCTTAGATTTTATGCTTAATAAAAAATCCAGGATGTTGAAGTTGACTGGGTGATAGACGTGGTGTCACCAAATGTAGAGTGGTACCCATATAACATATGGTCACCGCTTACCTGCTGCCAAAGTTGATATGTGCTTCTGCACACCACTGAAGTTGCATGTTCCACATTACACCAGCACTGGAGGCCGTTTCACCTGTCAAACTTCTGTACTAAAAAAAAAATTCATGATAAGAATTCTCCAGAAACAAATGATACTCTCCCTCTGCCTCAAAATATAAGTAATCCTATGAATTTAGAACAGATTATGAGGTAAAGTAAATGTCATATATAGCCCTCAATTTGGGACAAATTGTGAATGCTTCAATAACGTATATTTTAGGATGAAGGAAGTAGAAGATTATTGGAGCTAGGAAAAATTAAGTACCACATTTACTTTCCACCCACTGGAGCCACCATTGGACAAATCTCCTTGGATCTTTGTTAGAACCCGCGATGGATTCGGCGATCCGACACATCAGCGACGAGATTGAACGGCGAAGACGGCGGCGAGGATGGTAGAGGTGGCGGTGGCTAGGGCAGGGGAGGTGTTGGCGTTGGGAAGGAAGAAGGGAGAGGGGGGCGGCAGCGAGGGGAGAGGAGGCGGTGCGAGGTGGAGGGGCGGCGGCGCGCCAGCGCGGCGCGGGTAGGGGCGGCGCCGTGTGGGCACAGGAGAGGAGGAGGAGGAGGCGCGTGAGCTTGAGCCGGGAAAGATTTCTTGCTTGCCCCAAAAGAGATTACATCATCCCTATTTATATGGCCCCTTCTATGGGGACTTGTAGCTTAAGCAATCTCTAATAGGAGTTTCCTTATATTACGGAACCTCCCTTACAAGCAATCCTAATTTATTTCCTATTGAGAGATTTTCTTATAGATTGGATAATCTCTCTCACACCAAAAGTCCTAAGATACTCCTATCCAAACTCAACTAGACTCTTTCCCAATTTGACTCAACTTGACTCCGAAGCAAACTTTGACTCGATAACACGATAGATGATGACGATGATGACGGGTGGCGGCGGCGGCGGCGTGCCCCCGGTCACAAGCCCCCCTCCTCCTTGGGCGGCGTGGCGGTCGGGCCCGTTAGCCCTCCCATAGCTGGCCCGGTTCCGGTTCATGACCTCCCACCGTTCGACGAGATGGGGCTGGCCCACGCGCCGCCAACCCACAGTGGAGGCGAACGGAATGCCGCCGGGGGAGGTAGGAGATCCGTCCCGATGGTGAGCATGAGGTCACCGGACTTGTCGTTGTTGTCGTTAGACGGCAGCCTCTTCGCCATCGAAGGAAAAGTCGAGTGGAGACGGCCCGGCAGACGCTGAACTTGTAGCACAGCGGGGGCTTGACGAAGGCACGATCAATCCAAGCGCCCGTATGACGGAGTCGCTGAGAATGCCGGAGAGCTGGATCGTCTCCTGAGTCGCTGGACGATGCTGGAAGGTGTAGGTCGTGGGCACATATACCTTGGCCCGATGTGCCCGCAGAAGACGTGGCGGATTGGGGTCGCCGGGCGCTGTATCCAGCGGAACAGCGGCCGAGAGGAGGTCAGCTGGGTACTTTGTGGGCGGCCCAACCGAGGGGTCGGCGCGCCTACTCCATCCACGCTGACGCCATCGACGCGAAGGAACTCCTGGCCGTTCTCATCGAACAGCAGCACCGTGACGTCATCTAGCTTGGCGCCGGGCGTGCTAACGCCGGGAGGATGCTCATGAAAAGCCCGCAGCTCCAGAGCATGCTTGGGGTCGTAGAATCCCACTACGATGCCATGGGGTGGAATGCCGTCGTCCCAGAGCACACTCTGGAGGAGCTTAGAAGCTGCTGGTATGTAGTAGCGGTGGAAGTACCTAACAATGCCTTTATGCATAGTCCACTCCGGCGCGGTGGCTTGCTTGGAGATGGCAGTGGCGATGATGCTGAGGTGCCAGTTCGTCAAGGTTGCAATGGTGAGTTCGGTGTGGATGTCGAAGTCCATCCGCTGGTCCAGGGCGTCCATTGCACACATCAGGGGCGGCTCCTCCTCCTGCTATGCCGCCAACGCAACGTCGATGTTGGTGTCGACGTTGACGACGTTGCTGTTGCGGTCATAGCCGAAGTCGTGCAGTGGGGTCGCCATCGGCTCCTTGCCGTGACAGACGTCGTGGCGGCGTGCGAGGGAGATGGCCTCCTCCATTGTATGCGAGGCTCGTCCCACTCTAGGGACCGCAAAGCGGGTCACGAGCCAGCCCGACGAAGAGGGAGACTCGCTGGAGTTCGCTCTCTCAATGTCCATGTGGGTCGTGATAGCCTTCGAAGGCAATGATGTAGTCCTCCAAAGACGCCATCTTGAGACGGGGCGCGAACTCGCCCCGTGGTGGAGTTGGTGATCACGCCCGAAGTCGCGCTTTTTGAGGTAGCACGAAAAGACGCCCCATTGCACCAACGGTCTTCTCCGAGACATGCGCTTAGAACCATGTTTGCTACAGACTGTCCGATGGAAGGCGCGCATACCATGCGTGGAGGTCGAGTCGATGTTCGTCCCGAGCTCGAGCTTGTTGAGCTAGAGGTAGGGGTCGGAGCTCCGCCGAACGGCGGCACGCCCAGCGTATGGCGAGCGTGAGTGCAGAGGCGGGGGCCGTGGGTGGCGCCATTGGAGTTGGGCGCCACGGGTGGCGCCGACGGGGGTGCCGCGACGTGGCGCGGGCAGGTCGGCCCGGTGCGCCGGATGCGCGCGTGGGTGGCACGGCCGAATAAACTGGGGACGCCGGCGTTGGCGCCGGTAGGGCCATCACGATCTTCGGTGGCCGGGGGCGTCCGATGACGCGTCGCTGCCGCCATCGACGCCATGTTGTTCTTGCCGGTGCTCTCCTCCGTGTTGATGATGGAGAGCTCATCGTCATTGCCGGGCGTCTTTTGAGGCGCGAGGGCGGCACCTAGGGCAGCCCCTAGGGCGGCCTCTCGGCCAGCCGAGCCGCCGAGCCGGGCCGTTCTCCGGCCGCCGAGTGCAAGCGGCGAGGCAAGGGGCCGAGGGCGACGGTAGGGGTGCTCGAGGAGGTTGAGGCGAGCCTCGATCATGTCGAAGCGGGCGTTACATCTTGGCGCACCTCGTCGCCGACGATGTCCTTGAGCTTCCTGAGGGGAACTCGTGACGCCTCTCAGAGCCATTGGTGGTGGGTGGATCGCAAGTGGCCTCCAGATACGGTACATGTCGAACCCGCGATGGATTCCGGTGATCCGACATGTCGGCGGCGAGATTGAACGGCGAAGACGGTGGCGAGGATTGTAGAGGTGGCGGCTAGGGCGGGGAGGGAGGTGTTGGCGTTTGGGGAGGAAGAAGGGAGAGGGGGCGGCAAGGGGAGAGGAGGCGGTGCGAGGTGGAGGGGGGCGGCGGCGCGGGTAGGGGTGGCGCACGTGTGGCGCCAGGAGAGGAGGAGGAGGAGGCGCGTGAGCTTGAGCCGGAAAAGATTTCTTTTCTTGCTTGCCCCAAAAGAGATTACATCGTCTCTATTTATATGACCCCTTCTATGGGGACTTGTAGCTTAAGCAATCTCTAATAGGAGTTTTCTTATATTACGGAACCTCCCTTACAAGCAATCCTAATTTATTTCCTATTGAGAGATTTCCTTATAGATTGGATAATCTCTTTCACACTAAAAGTCCTAAGATACTCCTATCCAAATTCAACTAGACTCTTTCCCATTTTGACTCAACTTAATCGAAGCAAACTTTGACTCGATAACGCGATAGATGATGACGATGACGGGGTGGCGACGGCGGCGGCGGCGCCCCCCGGCGCGCCCCCCCCTCCTTGGGCGGCATGGCCGGCCGGGCCCGTTAGCCCTCCCATGGCTGGCCCGGCCCGGGACTACCATGGCGGCCAGCCAGTGTCCGCCCACGGAAAAAAAAGCTGGTGTCTAGGAAAATCGTTTGGTTACTAGTGATGACAGATACAATTTACAAGTAGATATGGGTTCTCAAAGGCCCACTCCGAGAATATTTTGAGCAGCTCCAGATTACAACATGATGGAGTAAACTACAAACACGAGATATCATCAAACTATTATTAATACATATCATCACCGCTAGTAGAAGTATAGATATCTTGTGCGATATTCTCTTTAGCCATCAAACTAAAGTTAGAGAAGTTTCCTATGGATGGAGTACGAACCCCACTCCACACACCGCACGAACCCCATTCGATGGTTCGTGCAGCACACCACACGAACCCTAGCCTATAAGGACATATATGCACTACTGCAGAATTGTTCATCTTTGCGGGCCCCAACCCCCTTCACTGCCGAAAAATAAACCGCGAGAACCAAAGCGGTAGTGATGTGGGGTTCGAAACACTGCGCCGGGTCAAAACACCGGCGGTGATTTGAGGAGAGACCGCCGGTTTGATATAAAGCCGGCGATTACCGCCATCGAACACCGCCGGTCCTATATCAACCCGGCAGCATTTTCGATCCAAGCAATGCCGGTTTGCAAGTCAGACGGCAGCGTTGATATTGAGAACATTGTCGGGTCTCAACGAACGTACGAGAATTAAGGGTAATAACACTATCGGGTTAGATGGTGCCGGCGAGTGTATCGAAGAGATAACAATGCCGCTTTGTATTACCGGTTAGTGATCTTTACGTGAACACTCGGTTGGTTCCGACCCGGCGGCGTTATTATAGTCGACACTACGGTTGGTTAATGCAGCGGCGATCTTTACATTTTCATCATCGATGACGGTGTTATTCAAACCGGTGTTTGGTGTAGTTACACTACCGGTTTGTTTCTCGTTCCTTTGCCGGGTCCATGCTAACCTGCGTTTTTTGTTTTAAATTTTTTAATTTCAAATTTATTAGTGGAATTCAGATATTTTTAAATCCATAAACGCATCATACATTAATATCGAAGCATACATTACAGGATTTAATGGTTACATACAACAAAATCCACCTAATGTTCTAGAAACTAAGCCTAACCAATGACCATAGACATAAATAAAAGCATGACATCTTTCCAAGACGAAATAAGCAAAGCAATTCTCGCAGATCTTCACATCTACGTGGGGTGGCTTCTCTTCAATCTTCATATCTAGTTTGCACCATTGTCGGCGATGGCGACTTCACCTTCGGTGTTGTATTTTTCAGTAACAATTGTTAGCGTAGCCTTGGACTTGAGCATAGCAATCTTCCCAAGGTTAGATAGATCCCGTGCACGCGACCAACAAACACTACATTACCACGCCATGGTTGCCTATACATGTAACCAAATTAGGATGATAATGCTATTCATATAAATCTTGTACAATAAGCGGACATATTTTAAATATCCAACCTCGATTTCAAACAACACTAACTCATTTCAATCACAAATCAAGCACTAGTATGACTTCAATCATGTTTGTAAATGACCATAATGTTTTAAACCTCATTTGTTACTAAGGATCCGAATCTGTTTTGAAAGCAAAGTCTAAATTTAAAGGGGGAAGGGGGCACAGGATGCGCTTATCCACACGGGCATTTCAACGAACACCTCAAGGGCGTGACGGACGCACTTCACCGAGATTCCGTGCACCTCGTTTGCTCCTATCTTGTCTCGGGCGGTGCGAGATGCAAGCGTCGAATGGAAGACGAGGATGCGGACGGGGCGGTGCTCCGACGGCTTCGAGGAGGACTAGGTCGCGGCAGGTACGGCGTCCGGCGGTCCACCGTCGGCGTGGAGGAAGACCAAGCGGGAGAGGACAGCGCCGAATTAGTTCTCATTCTCATAGGTACAAGCTCTAACACATAAAGGGATAATTAGTTCTCACCGTGGGAAGGGCGGAGGACGCAGCGGGCGCTGCGTTGGGGACGTCCGAGCGGAGGAGCGCGGGCGTGGCGTAACGACGTCAAACCTCGATTTACCGCGCTGAACGAACGGGGATGCGCTGAATGGCCGCCGGGCGCAGTAGGGGGACGATTTAACGGCGACGCGAACGGCCGGCCGGGCGGAGTAGGGGGCGGCGAACGCGACGAGTGGGGTTGGTGGTGCTCCGTCGGTGAACTTTCGGGCCTGGTGGAGAACGAATGGCCCGGGGTTCAAATGACTCCCCAAAATTTTCGCTCCGAGCATATATATATCGGCGCGGTAGGGAACGAATGGCGGGAAGTTGAAATATTTTGGAAAATTTCACCCCCTCCTCTTCACCGCCGGTTAATTCCTAGAACCGGCAAAGGGTAAAGCAATCTTTGCCACGTCATGGATGATCATGTACCTCTGTGAAGGATGTATAATCCTCCTAGGTCAAAATGGCTTGAATTTTTTTTTGCAGTCATGTGCACCCAAAATATGTACCCACACAAGATCTTAGGTTTTTCTGATATAGAGTTTAATTACTGTGATTAAACGGGCCACGAGAAGGCTAATTACACCATGGAAACACAAGAATTTTCATGGACCTCTACAAATGATTTGCCTCCTAGGGC
Organism: Hyparrhenia diplandra; assembly: GCA_015847255.1. NCBI lineage: Eukaryota > Viridiplantae > Streptophyta > Magnoliopsida > Poales > Poaceae > Hyparrhenia > Hyparrhenia diplandra. Next base: position 460,034 of record JADLZK010007877.1, read on the forward strand.
ACATGAGACCCTATGGAAAAGTTTAGAAGCATTAGGCTCTCTTAGGTAGGTACGCTCGGTTCAAACTATAATTACCCGGTGGCGTCACCCTTAAATTCAAATAAACTGGGAAAAGTAGCAAACCAACTCACGAAAAATCTCAAAACCGTGGTTGCTTCCCCATTTTAATGTGAAAGTCTGAGAAAAAGTTTGAGACCACTAAGACACCGGCATACGTATGAACCACATGGAGCATAAGGAGTACATTGAATAGTCATGGTTCGATGGAAGGGATCATGTACCTCTGTGAAGGATGTGTAGTCCTCCTAGGTCAAATTGGCTTGAATTTTTTGCATTCATGTACACCCAAAATATGTCCCCACACAAGATCTTAGATTTTTTAATAAATATTTTAATTATTGTGATTTTCTTCCGTAAAGCGGGCCCACGAGAAGGCTAATTACACCATGGAAACACAAGAATTTTTCATCGTCCCTCCATAGTGATTTGCCTCCTAGGGCACATGAGACCCAATGGAAAAGTTTAGAAGCATTCCGGCTCTTTCGTGGTACGCTTTCAGTTCAAACTATAATTACCCGGTGGCGTCGCCCGAGAAATTCAAATAAAGCTGGGAAAAGTAGCAAACCAACTCCAAAAATCTCAAACTTCGTGGTTGCTTCCCCATTATCATGTGAAAGTCCGAGAAAAAGTTTGAGACCACTAAGACACCAAAGATACGTATGAACCACATGGAGCACAAGGAGTACATTCAATAGTCATGGTTCGATGGAAGGGATCACGTACCTGCGTGAAGGATGTGTAGTCCTCCTAGGTCAAAATGGCTTGAATTTTTTTTTTTTTGCATTCATGTGCACCCAAAATATGACACCACACAAGATCTTAGATTTTTTTAATAAATATTTTAATTATTGTGATTTTTCTTCCAAGTAAACGGGCCACGAAAGGAGGCTAATTACACCATGGAAACACAAGAATTTTTCATGGTCCTCCACGATGATTTGCCTCCTAGGGCACATGAGACCCAATGGAAAAGTTTAGAAGCATTAGGCTCTTTTTCGTAGGTACGCTTTCGTTCAAACTATAAGTACTGCGTTGGCGTCGCCCGAGAAATTCAAATAAACTGGGAAAAGTAGCAAACCAACTCCGAAGAATCTCAAACTTCATGGTTGCTTCCCCATTTTCACGTGTAAGTCCGAGAAAAAGTTTGAGACCACTAAGACACCTAAGCATACGTATGAACCACATGGAGCACAAGGGGTACATTGAATAGTCATGGTTCGATGGAAGGGATCACGTACCTCTGTGAAGGATGTGTAGTCCTCCTAGGTCAAATTGGCTTGAATTTTTTTTTTGCATTCATGTGCACCCAAAATATGACACCACACAAGATCTTAGATTTTTTAATAAATATTTTAATTACTATGATTTTCTTCTAGGTAAACGGGCCACAAGAAGGCTAATTACACCATGGAAACACAAGAATTTTGCATGGACCTATACAAATGATTTGCCTCCTAGGGCACATGAGACCCTGTGGAAAAGTTTAGAAGCATTCCCGCTCTTTTTCGTGGGGACGCTTCAGTTCAAACTATAATTACTTGTTGGCATTCATGTGGGGACGCTCTTTTCATGTGAAAGTCCGAGAAAAAGTTTGAGATCACAGGGGCACATACAACAAAGACCATCCAAATTAATTAGAAACAAATGAAACTAAGCTTATAAATTATTAACCTAATAAATTAACACACTAATCAAGCATCGTCGTTGTCGCGATCGTCGTCGTCCCGCTGATTATTCGTCCACCACCATGCAATATGATACAGTATAGGTTTGTAGAAATGTCGTAATTCATGTCACGGATTAAGTATCCGCTTGAGTCGATGAAGTTCAATGCCCGTATGATTGCACTCTCTCGTCCCTCCCAAGGCCGTAAAAATGCTCTACCATAGATGTAACCTACCGAATGACTACGGCTATGTGAGTAAACCTTATGCAATATTGTCGCCCTTCCGTAGTTTCTTGGCCGAGGTCTCGCACAAAACTCCCAAGCATATCCGAGGTTGGCGTGTGGCTTGGTCGAGAATGGCCGCCAAGCCACATGCAAAGCATAAGTAAGATCGTGGAGGAAAATATGCAATTGGAAGAAAAATATCGAAATGAATTGAATGAAGATGATGTGAATCCAATATGTGTCAATATAATAAATGATGAATTTAATTAGTCTATTACCACATCAATCCGGGTTGCAACTCCCAACATATTCGCTATATTCCCATGGGGACATTCCAAAGCATTCAAAGCACATATCTTGAAGGTTGAGAAATCAAGGCGAGAATGTAGCAAACACGTTGAAGCGCACCTAAGCACAAGGAAACGGTAAAGAACTGAGCGGCTATCACCGATGTTCTCTCGCTTCCTATCCGGTGGATTTGGTGGATCATGTTTTTCTGGACCCTCGAACGGATGGAAAACTTATTTCACACTTGTATAGCCGACCACCACTTGGTGTTGTTCTAGATGTCATGGTCTCCACGAAACCCGAGAATGTGAACCGGCTTAGTGTTGTCGTTAGCCATTCCACAAGGGATATAGTCCGCGCCACACATATAAATGCAACTAATTATCCATGTACTTCCATATTATAATTTGTATGACTTTTTAACCCTAAGTTTGACCACTGCGTCTTATTCAAAAAATTTGTGCAAACAAAGTGAAATTTAAGTCATTCTCAAGGACCTTTTTTTTTATAGTATAATATGAAATCAAAAGATGTTAGAAAATTTTTCATACGATCATTTGGATCCGGGAATTGCGTTGTGTCCACACCGGGAGCGAATGGCTCATCGTCGTGGTGGAAAACGGATGTTGTGGTGGCGCGTGAGGCGGAGGAACGTTGATACCAAGACACCGAGAGATAAAAAGCAAAAAAAAGAAGAAAAAAGCTCATGAATATGTGTATATATATATATATGCATATATATAGGATTTTTTGACAAGACAAAATATCAATACCAATGAAATATCCAGGAGCCATGACCAAATCTCCGAGAGAGAGAGAGAGAGAGCTGAGTGGATTTCGTGAGGAGTGAGTGTAGAAAAGCAAGCAAGGAGGTGGTTGGTGCCTGCGTGGGTATGTGTGTTTATGTGGCGGGCGTCTTGATATATAGATCCAGTTGTTGAGTGCGGGGAACATCACTGCTTAGGGTGGTAAGAAACCCGGCAAAGTGATGTACATAATCACTACCGGTTTTTATTTATGTAGCCGGCGGTGAATTCACGATCTCGTCACTTCGCTCGATTCGCATGCATGCTTCCGTGCAAAGGTGCAGCCATGGATGCAGAACTTTTGCATAGATGCTTCTCGCAAACGCCGCTAAGTTTGATGAAGCGTGCAAAGGCCGCCATGGATGCGAGAATTTTTTTGCATAGATGCTTCTCGCAAACGCACCTAAGTTTGATTCCATATCAAGTTCTCTATGCGGCATATTGTTTCCAATTGTTTATATAACTTTATTTCATACACATTGGATTTGGATTAATTAATTAGTTCGATTTCAATAGTGGATCTTGTTGTACCGTATGTTGTGAGGTTCGATGAAGGGGAAAAAATTTGGAACTCGGAGATATCGAGAGTCAAACAACATCCATATAGCGAGATAATAAATTTGATACATATTTCGATAACAAAGACATAAAACAATTGGGAACTCCGAGACAACCATATATACATAACATATAATAAATAAGATCACATATTTCGATTACATATTACAAAGACCTATTCACGAGGTAGGTAAATGCTACAATCAAAGTGTACAAACACATTAAAACTTAACCGCCTCGGTAAGTCTCTTCTCGCATCTCGGGATCGAAGAAGCGGCGAGATGCGCGTCGAGAACTCCTGAGGAGGTGCTAGGATGAGATTCATCCGAGCTTCGTCTTCAAACCCAAACTTGACCATTGGGACGGAGTTGTTGTACTATTCATCCTACGTCCAATGACCATCCTTCCCTGTGGATCCATATGATTGAGATATATGCCCTTGTGCACGGGGTTTTGCATCTGCATTTGCACCCCAAAACACAAAGACTCTGGACTCTTAATATGAGTCAGTAGGATCCTAACGGATCCTAGCACCGTGAATCTTCATACCCACAGAAACTCAAAGCTCTGGTGTCTCTCCATCTTCAGTAAGACTCTTCTAGCATCTTTTTTGTAAACCATTTTCGTGGACTAGGCATCTGTATGTGGAGGGCTTTCTCCCAAAGAAATGCCATATGTATGTGGAACTGGAAAGAGTTCCTAGATTCAAAACTAAAGCCTTCTACTATGAGGAGAGAGTGGCAACTACAGGATGAACCAAGAATACAAGAAAACATAGGAGAAACTGGGTACAAAACACAGCGTCCCTCTTGTCATTTAAATAGGCGAGATGCCGTGTTTGAGGCAACTGTCGTGGTATCGGAGAACGGGCGGCGGAGTTCTCCAAAGATTGGTACGTGGTCAGCCGATCGGAGCGGAGAACTGCGGCGGCGTTGAATACGGTGTACATGGGTAATCACGGCCGGGTCTCGATGTTACCTGGCAGTGATATTGAAATCACTGCCGGGTGTTAATTTACACCAGCAGTGTTGTATCTGACATTGATTGGACCCGTCGACGCCACAACAGCTGCACACTGGATCACTGCCGGTTGTAAATTTACACCCGGTAGTGTTATATCTATCATTGATTTAACCGTCGCCGCTGCGGTAAATGCATTGGCCTTTTCTCATCGGTAGGGAGATCGCCGGTTGCCAACCGGCGGTGAATAACCGGGCAACATCGTTTCTCCATGCGAGTGCCATGCATGCTTCACAGCACACCGTGACCTATCACTACACCTCCGCACTACAGGCCTCTTTTGAGCACGCGAAGTGAAGGTGATGGCTATTGTACTACCCTTGACAAAAAAAAAAAAAAACGTGATGGCTATCCGTTTGGGCGATCAACTTTGCTTCTTTAAATAGCCCGACAAGCGGTGTTGTGGGCGTGCTTCTGACAAGTTGAGTTTCATTTTTACTGCCGTGCTCTAGCCCGTGTGGCCCAAGTTTCTCCTCCGCCTCCCACCTTCCCTCTCCCTCGCTCTCCATTCGGCATCATCTTCTAAAGGTATGTGTGGTGCGTGACGTCCTTGTAGCAATGGTAGATAATAATGTAAAGCATTGCTTGTTTAGTTGTTTTAGAGTAACGATAGTGGTGTATTTAGAAAAATATCTATCTATATATGCCATCTAAATAGCTTTAGATTTCGTTCACCTCATGATCACCATCTATCTATATTTGGAATCCTAAACTTGAGCACCGTTCTTGAAAAATTGTCAAAATTAAAGCTGGCTCGGTGGAGCACCGTTCTTGAAAAAAAAATGGTCAAAAACTGGCTCTGTGGGGGATCGAACCCGAGGCTCGGGATTGGGTGCCTTGGGAAACACAAGTGGCGGTGAGGAAGAGGGAACCGACCCTCTTGAAATGCGCGGACGGTCGGTGATTGGTGAGAACGGGCGCAAACGGCCAGCCGATGGCCGCTCTTTGAGTGCCGAGGAGATGGCCATTGATCGCACGGCCGCCGTGTTTGAGTCCCAGTAGCCGTCTTTTGATTGCGGCGTTGCTTTGGGAATGATAGATATCAATCAATTCTACATGACTTCTTGTTACTATATTACACCCTCAACGACCTCGGTCGCTAATCAACCTCCCTTTCCATAACCCCCGTTTACATTGTACATAGGCTCGACGGCGATGGCGGGCGTTGCCGGCAACATCACATTCTAGGAGTTGCAATTCACCGTCGCCCGCCTCGCGATGCCCTCCGGCGGCCCAACGAGCTCGCCGACGCACTTGGCGTGCCAAGGGTGACTGACCCTTCTTGAGGAGAAGGCCAACTTCTACGCCTTCAAGCTCGACGAGATTACCCGTGTCCTCGATGAGCGGGACATACCGCCCAAGGTGCAAAGGCCGAGGGACGCGATCACGACTCGGCGGGGATCCGGGGACGCTGTGGAATAGGCGGCGTTGGCGGCGGTGGCGGTGGCGTTGGCGGCAGCGTTATGTAGGCAGATTTATCTTCATTAGCTGTCTAGGAATTTTATGTCTTGTAAAATATGACCTCTATTATATATGTTTTGGACTTCTAGCGAACCGGTCGTTTTTAATTCGTCTGCGTGTCAATCTCCTTTCTCTATCGTTTGTTTTTACTGTTCCTTGGTATTCAAATCGCTATCGGTTCTTAACTGAAACCCGGGAGTGATCTGTGTCCATCAAGAGCACTGCCGGGGAACGATTCAACCCGGTGGTGATCTAGATCTTCACTGCCGGAATTGATCGAGTTTGTGAAATTTCTGATTGTCCCGCGCCTGAACGGCTCATCATCATCGGGCGCTGTTCATCGCTGCCGGTGGACTAAATTTCGGCGATGATGACCGATTCTGTAGTAGTGATGGTTATGCCAATTCTTGGCGGCCGTGTAGGGACCTTTGGGGGGGGGTTACAAGCTGCTAGGTCCGACTTGCCATGTGACTATTCACCATGTTCAGGCGTATGGATCACCATCTAGCTAGATGTCATCCAAGGCAGTGGTGGCACAAGAATTTCCTTTGGAGTCGAGATAATGCGGTCTGTTACCAGGTGCAGGATCGGTTCCTTTTAGGGTGGGGGTTTAGATGTGCATTGCTGGTCTAGGGTAGTGCTATTGGGTAGTGACGGTGCAGAAAAGACCTAGGTAGTGCCATCACTTCCCGACTTGTAATGGGGGCAGCAGAGAACCAAAGCATTATTGTACATACCTTTAAACTACCTCGTGCCTATGAGCACAGTCTAGCTAGGAGATAATGCCATTTGTAGATAATATAGGGGGTAACGTGGATGATAGATATAGTGCATGGCTTGAGAGAGAGAGTGCCGCACAGTTCTCCCCTCCAATTAATACCTTTGGTCTAAAAACTGACTACAATATAATATCATTTTAAGGTATTCAGAGCTCCCGAAATCTGACTATAAACACGGCTTGTCCAGACTAACTTGGTCACGACCCAACATCGCAGGCTTGAGTGTAAACCACGCAGCTGGAAACTTCTATGGGCAGAGATAAATGGCACAAGAAAAATAATGAACTTTTGCATGATTTTCAGAGTTCAGGGCATTTTAGACTTTTTTCACTGTAGTTGGACAACCTTAGAGACAAAAGTTGACGGAATGGTGTGTAGGACAAATAAGTTCCAAACAGTGACCTGTCCAACTTTTAATGTCTTGTATTGAATTGCAAACTTTACAATGGCACACATGGAAAAGTCTATATAAACTTGCAATGGCATAGATTTAAATAGCTTAAGATACAATGTAAGCATAAATAAACTTTTGATAGGGAAATTAAATAAGTAAACAGAATAATAAAAACCTGTTCGTCAAGCCAACCACGCACGTTTAATATGTTCTGTGTGTTCCCGCGCGCTGGTCCAATCTGAGCTCCATCCCAAACTTACATGCATGAAATGCCCCAACTCCAATTTATTGGAACTCAATGTCAGCACCAGAGAAGTGAAATTTTTTACCTCAGTCCACAATCCTGCGGTATTGAACTTCATTGAATAAATTGACAAGGCATCCATTGCTATATACACTGTTACATATAATTACAATTTCCACCATGTATATACACCACAGTTGATACTGCAAATCGGTGACAATTAATCTGAATATAGTACTGAGCCAAAATCAGGTGCCAGAGGCATGTTTTGCTCCTGCACACACCAATGAATTTCCAAGTTCTACATGTAAAACCCGGCCCAATTAGGATGTGGCCCAGTAAGGGCCTATGAGTGCTGCGCGCACATGTTTAGTACCACCTTGCCGGTTAAGCAAGGGTGGAGTCAACTTATAAGCCTTTGTCTTCCAGTCATATCACCTTCGGGTTAACCCTTTTACACGAAGCGATGACGAAAGTGTAAGTAAGGTGGTATGTGTACGCGTGCACGCCCCTCGGAAGGGCTGTGCGGTGCGGCTTTGGAGAACGGGGTGTCACAATTGGCACTGGCTCTAGTCGGTCAGAGGATCTTGTTTAACTTGTTAGTGGTTACCGAAAGGCGTTAGGGGAAAACAGACTGTGGATCCCCGGTATAGGGTTGTATCACACGGGACTGCCGCAGACCGAGGATTCCTGTGGGTTGATCACCCGGACTGACGGAAGATACCTAGCGGCCCTAACATGTTAGATAAACCTTTGGAAGGCAAAGGCGGGATATTACAAGTGGTATCAGAGCCGACCTTAACGGCCACAGGCGCGTGCGGGCCAGATGTGCGGACATGGGGTTCATTGCGCGTGTAGCTCTGCGGGAGTGCACGGTATGGCACATGTGCCGCAAGACTGGGCGCACGGGTGCGTGTGCCAAGAGGGGAGGTCCTGGTTAAGTTGGCGCTCGACGAGGACGTCGAGTCCTTTGAGGGGGGGTGTTTGTAACACCCGGCCCAATTAGGATGTGGCCCAGTAAGGGCCTATGAGTGCTGCGCACATATTTAGTACCACCTTGCCGGTTAAGCAAGGGTGGAGTCAACTTATAAGCCTTTGTCTTCCAGCCTTATCACCTTCGGGTTAACCCTTTTACACGGCGAGCGGGACGCAAAGTGTAAGCAAGGTGGTATGTGTGCACGCGTGCACGCCCCTCGGAAGGGCGTGCGGTGCGGCTTTGGAGAACGGGGTGTCACAAGTGGCACTGGCTCTAGTCGGTCAGAGGACCTTGTTTAACTTGTTAGTGGTTACCGAAAGGCATTATGGGAAAACAGACTGTGGATCCCCGGTGTAGGGTTGTATCACACAGACTTTGCCGCGTAATCGAGGAGGGTTCGCGGGTTGATCACCCGGATCGACGGAAGATACCTAGCGGCCCTAACATGTTAGATAAACCTTTGGAAGGCGAAGGCGGGATGTTACAAGGCACTGGGCGCACGGGTGCATGTGCCAAGAGGGGAGGTCCTGGTTAAGTTGGCGCTCGACGAGGACGTCGAGTCCTTTGAGGGGGGGTGTATGTAACACTTGGCCCAATAAGGATGTGGCCCAGTAAGGGCCTATGAGTGCTGCACGCACATGTTTAGTACCACCTTGCCGGTTAAGCAAGGTTGGAGTTAACTTATAAGCCTTTGCCTACCAACCATATCACCTTCGGGTTAACCCTTTTACACAAAGCGGGACGAAAGTGTAAGCAAGGTGGTATGTGTACGCGTGCACGCCCCTCGGAAGGGCTATGCGGTGCGGCTTTGGAGAACGGGGTGTCACAAGTGGCACTGGCTCTAGTCGGTCAGAGGACCTTGTTTAACTTGTTAGTGGTTACCGAAAGGCGTTAGGGGAAAACAGACTGTGGATCCCCGGTGTAAGGTTGTATCACACGGACCGCCGCATGACCGAGGGATTCTGGGTTGATCACCCCGGACCGACGGAAGATACCTAGCGGCCCTAACATGTTAGATAAACCTTTGGAAGGCGAAGGCGGGATGTTACACTACATTGCACAACAGAACCGGGAGAAGGTTGTATCACCAACCAACCAAGCAACCCAGACACTCGAAATTCATCATATAGAAGATTATTAAAGATAGGACAAAAAAAATGAAATATTGTCATATTCTTTGGTGCCCCAAAAGTGTTGAACACCAGAATTTTGGACAAAACCTCCATGTGTATATGGTTTAAGAGTAGCTATTGGTGGGACGGGGTCCTACTAGATGCCTCACTAGCAGATTGACCATATCCAAATTACATAAAAGGAGAACAATGACTACAGACACACAGGTAATAATCAAAACTATAGGTACTTATATCATCACCGCGCTAGTAGAGACAGATATATTGTGCGATATTCTTTGGCCCTCAAACTGGTGTTAGAGAGCAGATGTTGCAAACATGATAACGTTTCTTCAGCCATCAAACAAGAGGTGCCACCAGCCGATGTTGCCCCCGTCACCCTTGATAGTATCCAATGTGACACGAGTGCTGAAAACCAAAGAATACAACAAAAGAATCATCAAGATATGTTATATCAAAATGGACCATATTAAAGTGTGTCCAAAATTGTCCTAGCTACAAGAAATAGACGATCTAGCAAGTCTATCAAACAAATTTATTTGGACTTGGAGAATCAGAACTTGTGTTTTTTTTTAACAGAGAGATAATTTGATTTGCTGGTGAAACACAAATTTTGTTTGCTCTAGGACTCAAACAAATGCTAGCTATGCACTTTGTAGATTATTACACAAAAATGACACAAAGAGTTCTAACTGTAAAAAGCATATGTACTTATCAAACATTTTATAGCGTTCAACAAAATTTTGCAAATACACATAAAAGTTAATGTGAGTTCAAATAAAGCAATCTTCGAGAGGAACACGCACCCCCCCAACAAAAAAAACTTGCACTATAGTAGATGGATAGACAGCTTATAAATTCTTAAATATGAAGTAAATAAACTATATCCATGGAGGCCCATGCACATATACCTTTGATAATAATGGTGGACATGAGATAATTTGGATACATATGAAAGGTCAAACCAGCAAAGCAATCTACATAAAAATAGTGAGACAAGCTAAGGAAGGTTCTTACCATTTCATATACTTGGCGGTGAAAATAATGATGGTGGGAATCTTGCATATGGGAGAGCCTGATAAACCGCATTCTTCCTTGACTTGCAAAATTTCTCAATCTGAAATGTTTTGAGGTCCAGTATGGAATACTGTAGTGTTTCTATGTTACAGTGCCCTGCAAGTAACAAGTAGTCCTCGGCTGCACCGCTAATGTAGTGGTGTGCGTAGCCCTCAGGCAATTGGTGGTGCTTGTCAGGTTTCCACTCTGCGCTGCCACCATTGTCTTGTCACGTCTTGGAATAGAGATCTAAGTTCCTTGCAGGACCATGAACTGCCATACCAAGCCTGTTCACCCCTGCAACAACAACGGCCTGAACTGTGGCCAATTCCATATGTGTACCAGAAGGGATGCCGGTGATGAAGAATTTCATCTCAACTGGGTCAAGGACAAGCATATAATTTGGCACACGACGATTCACCCAGTAGAAGCATTTGCCAACGTAGTGGTGGTGGCGCACCAATCTCATAGGATCATGAAACAGCCTGTCTGGTAAGAAGTTAAAAGTAGTCGCCACACTCCATTTCTCAGTGCCTGAAATCCCTGAATCGAAGAGGAAGCTTATGATCTTGTATATGGACATCCAGTTGTAGATCACCCGGAACCGTGTCTCGTCTTCCTCCTCGCGAGCTGGCAGGAGGAAGGGCTCGGAGTCCATTTCAGCACTATAGCGCTTGTCCCACAGGTCTTCCGGGATAGACGGGATCTTGACGTACCGGCGGTACAAGGGGTCGCAGATGACGAGGTCCAGGAAGGTGGCGGTGCTGTCGGCGCTGTGCCAGGCGAGCAGGACACGGCCGTCGCGGGTATCACAGATGCGCCAGGGGAAGGTGTTGGGTTCCTCGGGAATGAACGAGAAGGTGAAATCCGCCGCCTTCATGAGGTAGCTCGCCGCAGGGGGCAGACTGGTGCGGCGTCTGGGCTTGGAGGATTCCTCCGTTCCCCATGGACTCGAGAAATCCAACTACGGACGGAGGGTGGAGCAACCGGTACCTGCGCAGGAAGCGGCGATTGCAGACGATGCGGCGATGGGATTGGCACGCAGCGGAGGCCCGGACGACGTCGGCTGCGTCGTCGAGGCGGACGAAGATGTCCTCCAGGATCTCATCAGGGAGGACGACGATCGTCGGCATCACGCTGCTGCTGCTGCTGCTGTCGGCGCGGTTGGTGAGAATGAGGATTGCTCGTTGCTCGTGGCTGGTCGCCGGAAAGCAAAACCTAGCTAAGCTCCGTGTCTGACGACCGTTACTACTGTCTACTGGAGTCAAATGGGCTTGGCCAGAGTTTCCAATGGTTATTATTCAGCAAACTGGGCCCGTCTCCACTTTCCCTCGATCGAATGAGGGCATATATTTTGTTTTCCACTGAAAAAGGGAAAAGAATGAGAGCATTTTGTTTCTTGATATATATAAAAACAGTAGCATTTTTGTTCTTCTCTTCTTCTAAAGAAACAATATAGTTCATTTGACAGAAAATTTGCCCGCTATGTCATTGCGTAAGAAAATGGTCGTCGTGCATCTCTAGCCACCAAAATATCTATATCTATATCTATATATTTTATTCTATATCAATATAGATATATATATATCTATATATTCTATATTAACATATATCTATATCTATATCTTTATCTATATCTATATCTCCCTATAATATTAAAGATTAAAGATTGAACAAAACTTTTCTTTCTATCCACTTTTTTTAAGCTACTAGAGATATATCCTTGTGTTGCTCCTCGGTCATTAATCATTGTCCAAGCCTACGGCGACGCATATATGGATGGTTAAGTTATATGCTGCAATAACATGTTTAGTTATTATAGCACCTTCTAGAGTACGAAAAATTGAAAATTTTAAGCTGTATCCAGCAGGCTTGGGTTTGACTCCCTGTTGGAGTGAATAAAACATGTTTGAAATATAAAATACAAAAATAGGTTGGAGTTCCCCCTACTGACTTGGGTCAAAAAATTAATTTGTATTAATAGTAAGCACTTTTTCATTACTTGAGAAATCACTACAAGAAATTTGCTTATCCGTGACAGATTCCCAGTGACGGATTTATAGATCGTCACTGGCAGACTTAATCCGTGATAATATTCTGTTTTCCATCACGGATGAGCCCAATGGACATTCATAGCCCGCTAACTCATGACGATTTTATCAGAACTGTCACAATGTATGATTTTAAAATTTTCATACTCTAGTTAGCCCAATAATAGGGCCGCTATAATATTTAGGGCAAAGAAAAATAAAAATATAATTGGAAGAAGAATCAAACCCAAAAAACGATTTATTAAATTTAAGCAAAATAATTTTGTTATTTTGTTACATATATATGATGCATAATATAGCAAACTACAAAACTATTGTCTGCACGAGAAAAAATCTGCAACATTTGGGATTTGAACACACACTAAACACGATTGTAAGAATATGTCTTAACATTTAAACTCATTGCTCTACATGTCCAAATCAGTGGATGCCCTAAAAGTGATCGTCATTGAAACGCACGGATGAAAAGCTTCATAATCACCCTGCAAATGGATATTAATTCATTCTCTATTACAGTGCCACCCATGGGGTATTTATAAGACCAGTCTCAATAAGAGGTTTTTTCCTCATCGGTGTATAGTTTCATCACATAGTTTCATACAACTTTTTTTGCTTTACTAGGTCGCACACGTCTCTACTTCCTTCTTCTACTCATCGAATGCAAGGAGTCCACGTGTTCGGTGAAGCGCACACATCCGGTGTGGCGGCTCGCGCGCTGTGGCTGCGAGGCGGAGCTCGCCGACGACGATATGGAGCTAGTGCGTCGTCCGGTGTGGTGAAGCTCGGCGTTTAATCCAATCAGCTTCATGTCACGCCCCTGTTTCCTTATCGGCACCAATGCTCGTTCTTCGGGCGGCACCCAACGGCCTCGCTAGCACGCCCCTTCGACATGACGGAGGAGCCTACGCCGCTCCCAACTTCCTCGCCGATGACAGTATGCACGGGCGGCCGATGCAGAAGTCATGACAATGGGGTGGAGGTCGTGCCCGCGACCCGGCCGACAGAGCTCGCGACAGCGGAATCATCCCTTGGGTCACAAATCCATTTTTGATTTCATGATAGTGGTGACCTTCTTTGATTTTCGCAATCGCGACACCACATTTAGTGCCTAATGAAAGTCCGCGATCTGTCTAATTGGGAGTTTCACACAATTTCATGTCTTGAAACAACCATCGATATCGGGGCCAAAATAATGGCCGCCCGGACATTCCCAACGAAGAGAGAATATGATGGCCCACTTCCGAAGAAGGAATTCGCCTAGAATTAAAAACAGGCCGAAATCCTCACGCCGCCCCCAAAATGGATAATTGCGCGATATCCAAAGAAGTTGGGCACTGGCTACCTAAATCCACTGGCCTGAAGGGCGCCCGGACGAGCATGTCGAGATACAAGACCCTTGGCGGCCCATAGCGGCCCGACCACGGGCCAACGCAGCAATAAGCTCGAAGCAACCACATGCTACAAAAGGGCAGCCCACAGACGTAATACGAATAGCCCACCACGGTTTCTTTTCTCAGAAATACCTGGCCACGGCCCGACTAGCGAGGATGCAGTCCCGGCTCGGCCCATCACATAGGGCATCGTCTCCGGAAAATCGCCTCCCAAGGCGTGATAATTGACCAAAAGCACCGAAAGCCTGACAAAAGAGGACCCAGGTAATTACTACACCCTAAAAATGCCTTAAACATTGTCTCCCGGGGCCCTATTAAAATTCCCGAAGTCACAGATCAATTTGACCGAGGGATAACCTCGAGAACACGCCGGGCTCCAAACTCCGCCCGCCGAGGGATAACGCCCGCGCGCACAAACTCCACCTCGGCCCCGAGCAGGCAGCACCCGACTACTCGGGCGCAAGATTTTTCCGCCTCGCCCGAGGGTAAGAATGTCCGACCGATGGCCGCGCCGCGAGAGAGCAAGAAACGCCACCCGCTCACAATCAATGCGCCTGCCCAACTGACCGATATGTCAGAAGCAATTGAGTACGCGTTAATCGCTTCAACCGCCCCATTATCTCCTCGCAAATCCCACGGACGGGACGTAAAGCGGTGGGGAGAGCGAGGCGTCGCTTCGCATGTAATGATACAGACAGCCCGATGGCTCTGTTCCACGCCACGTTTCATGACCCCCTCGGGAGTTTGCCACGACGCACCACTACAAGAGGGCTCTGCCCCAAGACTAAGCACAACCCCAAGACCCTCGGCGGATCGGCTGCAAGACAAGGAGGACATCCACTGGCTCGGGACACGTGCCCTCATGCCCCTACGCCAGACGAGCAATTTGGCCTCAGACCTCGGCCACGAAGACACGAAGACCTCGGGCTACGGACACATAACCCAAACAATGGGATTGCCAAATGTGAAGGTCTCATCCCCCTTGAAACTATAAAAGGAGGGGAGGCAATCCATTGTAGAGAGACCTTTTTTTTTCCTTTCACACACTATAGCACTTCATCATGGGACTTGGGACTCTCCCTCTTCCGTGACCGCTTGTATTCCCCCTGCTACAAGCACCAACGGTGCGAGGTAACACGAAATCTACTGCTGCTGGACGTAGGGCCCCCCATGGCCTGAACCAGGATAAACTCTTCGTGTCCACTCGCGACGCCATCCGGGCGGGGACGCACAGCAATATAAATTCATTGTCGACATCCTGGGAATCACCTGTTTTTAGAACACCGACAGATACGTTTCATGGGGATGAAACATTTTTCTTATTTTTCTCCCGCTTGTTTCATGCAATCTATTGATATGGCACCACACTTAATGTGCATGGAACCTCCCATAAAACACCATTGAATGGCTTAAGGCATACTCAGGGCCCGTTGAACTTAATTACATCTTGCCTTGGCGGAGCCGGCCACCATTTTGTAGAGATGTAGGGATAACACGGACGTTCCACCTGCTCCCCTCAACTACTTCCCCGAAACAGTCAGGGATTCCATTCCTAGGGACCGCTGCATTTGACCCTTCGTCTCATGGCAATGAAACTAATTTTGTTGTGGCCTTCTCCCACTCGGACTGGCCTTGCAAGAATCTGCAAAAGCACAGGGTCAAAGTTACCCTCACAGGGGGTATTAGCGAGGTGTTCTTTGATGAGGGCGACCATGATCGAGGCAGTGAGGGTCTCACCGAAGGTAGTTCGTGGTAATTGACGGCCGGAGCCACACTGTCTGCATCTTTTAGTGCGGTGGAAAAGAGTGGCCGAGGATTTGGCTCCGGGAGGAACTGTTGTTGTTATGTATGTGTGTGGGAGCACTACATAATTGCATTCATTGATTTGATTGCAACACATCATCTAATCGGCTAAATAACCATCCATGTGATAGGGCCACAATAAATGGCTAAAATCATATTATGCACTTTTAGACAAAAATTAAGATTTATGGAAGATATTATGATAGTGGCAGAGCTAATTTATTAGCATTTTGTGTTGACTATTCTTTGAAGTCGTGTTTATTTTCAATATTTTTTAAAAAAATTGATGGCTACATAGATTAAACTTAGCATGGATTTAAATAGCTTAAGGACCAATATAAGCACATAAATTTTGCAATTGCTTACCAACATTCATGAAAATTTCCATGCTTTTCGAATCCGAGCTTCACTCCAACCTAGCATCCATGAAATTTTGCAACTCCAATTTTGAACTCAGCATCAGCGCCCGATGTGAAAAGTTTTAACTCAGTCCACAATCCTGCGATCTTGAACTTTTCATAAAAAGAATTGACAAGGCGTCCATTGTCATTTACCACAATATACATAAATAGAATTTTAGACCATGTGTCCACAACAATTGATACTACCAATGTGTGACAATCTGAATAGTAGTGAGCAAAAATTAGGTGCCAGGCATGTTATTTATTGATCCTGCACACACCAATGAATTTCCAAGGTATACATTGCACAACAGAACTTGGGGAAGGCTATATCACCAAGCAATTAATAAGAATGCATCCCACACACTTGAAATTAATGATAGAAGATTATTAGTGATATATATGACAAGTACCACATTCAATTTTCCCTACATGCCACTGTAACCCACCATTATATTGGAGAAAACCTCCTTGTGTAGGGTTAAGAGTAGATATCAACACAAGGGGGTCCTATAGATGCCCCATGAGCATATTGACTAGTTCCAAATTACATAAAAGGGGTAACATGATTACAAACACATGTGATCAAATAACAGGTACATATCACCCGATCCTCCAGTAGCAGCGGGTAAGTTGTGTGTAATATACTTTGGCCCTCAAACCGATGTTAGATAGCACATGTTGCATGTATGATATATGTTCTTCAGCCATCAAACAAGAGGTGCCACCAGCCAACATTTTGTCCATATCACGTTAATAATGACCAATTTGACACGAGTGCTGAATACCAAAGATTACATGATAAGAATCATCAAGATGAAGAATATCGAAGTGGATAGTATTGAAGTGTGTGTCCAAATTATCCTTAGCTAGAAGAAGAAACCAACATACCCTGACTATCAAACAAATTTATTTGGACATGGAAAATAAAAACTTGCATTTTGTGGACACACAGATAGTTTGATTTGCAGATGGAACAAATGGTTTCTGCAACGACACAGAACAATTTGTGTGCTCTAGGACTCAACCAAATAGTAGCTAACTAGCTATATGCAGCCTGTAGAGTGTTTGAATATCTCCTGAACCGTCTATACTTAGCTTTTTTGTCTAATCTCTGTTAGGATAGATCAAGCTGACTAGCAGCTATGGCTGTGCGTGACTAGCGCGCATAAGACCAGAGCACGCATGGCTGCGGCACGTCCCAGGCCACTGGGATGGCGGTGACTGAGCACGAGCGTGCTGCATTTAGCTTTGCCTCTGATGGCCATGTATTCATGCATGTAATTTCTTTATATTCAATATCAAGCAACAGAAAACGCTGCCGCATTGCAGCTCAAAATATTCCTGTGTGTTTCACTTTTCCACTTGTGTTCGATCGCGTGTGTATCGTTCTCGTTTGGAGGCGTTCTGTCAATTGGCATCGGAGCCGAGGTTCCGCCGTCGCCATGTCGAAGTCACCATCCAAGCAGCCGCTGACTGGTGATGGCTCCGGTGGGAACAAGGTCCAGCCGTCGCGTTCACCGCCACGTCGCCGCCGTGGCTGCTCCAGCAAGCACCATTTGTGCACCGGGGACGCTGGGTGGCGGCGCGCCGCCGAGCTGCGTCATCGGCGGCCGTCCGCGAACGTCGCGTGGCCAATGCTGACCCGGACTAACTATCCGGGTGGGCTCTCGTCATGGAGGTGAACTTCCAGACCCTCCAGTCTGGGACGCCGTCCACTTCGGCATCGACGGCGACCCGACGAAGAAGAGTACCACGCTGATCGACAAGCGATGGCAGGGCTCCTACGGTCGGTTCCATCAGATCTTTGGAGCACGCTGGCCAGGAAGCCCACCGTGAAGGAAGCTTGGGAGGCGGTCAAGAACTTGCGGATCGGCAACGAACGCGACGCGACGCCAGCGCGCAGCAGCTCCGGAGGGAATTCAACTCCATCACCTTCAAGGAAGGGAGACCGTCTCCGACTTCGGCGTCCGCATCTCCACGCCGAAAATCTTCGCACCTTCGGTGATAACATCTCAGATCCCGAGGTAGTGAAGAAAATGTTGCAGGTGGTCCCTCGAAGCCTGAACCAGGCCGCCGTATCCATTGAGATGTTCATGGACCTCAACAAGGCCAGCATCGTGGATGTGGTCGGGCGGCTGCGCATCTTCGAGGAACGTGACAAGACTCCACAGGTCACGGACGCCATGGGGCGCCTAATGCTGTGCGAGGAAGACTGGGAAGCCCGCCGCAAGTCACGCTAGGAGCAGGAGAACTCCGGCAGCGGCGGTGGCTCCAGCAGCCACGGGAAGCGCCAAGGGCGTGGACGCGGACGTTGCGGCGCGGGATCCTCATCGCGTGCCGGCCAAACCGGTGAAACTGGGAACGCTGACAGCGGGCGCCCACCCTAGGGTGACCGCTGCAAGAACTGCGGCACGAAGGGCCACTGGGCCAAAGACTGCCGCGGGAAGAAGAAGGCCGCGGCCCACGTCGCGGAAGTGAAGAAGAGGAGGGGGCGCTGATGTATATCGCGGCGGAACCCGAGGTAATCATGCCATGCAGTTGCATCTCCCCCGCGTTGCCTGTCGCCGATCCACCGCCCGCGTACACCTGCCGCGCCGAGCGCAAGGTACTTCTGCACCTCAACAGCGAGGAAGAGAAGGAAGCCATGGGGCCTCGCCGCTGGGTGCTTGCCCACCGTGAAGGAAGCTTGGGAGGCGGTCAAGAACCTGCGGATCGGCGACGAACGCGCAGCGCGCGACGCCATCGCGCAGCAGCCCGGAGGGAATTCAACTCCATCACCTTCAAGGAAGGGGAGACCGTCTCCGACTTCGGCGTCCGTATGGCGTTCTGTCATAGAGTACACAGAAAAAGACAAAAAAAGTTGTAATTGTAAAGGACCGATGCTTTTATCACACATTATTTTTTTGTAGCTTTCAACAATATTTTGAACATGTACATATAAAAGTACATGAATATCTATCTATACTGTATGGGTGGTAGACACTATATATTACAGAACACAAATTCTTGTATATGCAGTAATAAACACTTCATGTGGAAGCCCACCCATGCTTGCGTTTGATAATCGTGGACATGAGGTATATAATTTGGATTCTCCATATTTGTGTGTTCACTATGTGAGAGGAAGTAAGATGAGATCAAACCAACAAAACAATCTAGCTAAGTAATTCCCAATGAGCAAGACAAGGCCGGTAAGGATGGTTCGTACCACTATTTCAATCAAATACTCGGGGGTGACAATGATGGTGGAAATCTTGCATACGGGAGAGCATGCTCAAGATCAATTGCATGCAGCAACTTGAACTTGCAGAACCTCTCAACCAGAAATGTTTTTGGGTCCATTATGAAATACTGTACTATTCCCTTGCTGTAACCTACAAGTACCAAACAGCCCTCGGCTGTGCCATTAATGCGGCAGTGTTTGTAGCCCTTAGGTAAGGTGTGATGCTTGTCATGTTGCCACTCTTGATGTGCTACCCACATTATTTTGCCAATCCTTAGAGTGGAGATATAAATTGCCGCCATGGCAAAGAACTATGATGCCAAGCCTGTTAACGGCCCCTGCATCAACAATGGCCATTAACCCTTGCTGCATATACCACCTCTCTTATAATTAAGGGATGCGGGTGATGGAGAATGCCATCTCAAGCGGGTCAAACACAAGCATATATTTTGCAGCATGACGACGCAGCAGATCATCACTAGGATTCTGAACTAGCTAGCTAGCTTAGATGGGATGGAGGCAGCAGATCCATATAAACGCAGCTGTCAACATAGTGGCACGCCAAATCCATAGGATCCTGAATCAGCCTGAATCAACATAGTTTCCGACGGGTCGTTATTCAGCAAAAAACTGTAATGCTGCAGGCCCGTATCAATGAAACTTCCCTCTATCGAACTAGAGCATTTTGTTTGTTTTTTTTATAAAGACAAATATACTGGCATTTTTTTCCTTCTCTTCTTCTTATCTTAGGAAAACAAATATAATTCTTTCGACTGAAAATTTGCTGATGTCATGACATAACAAAAAATGGTCCTGCAACCCTCAGAGCTAGAATCTATATCTATATATCATATATTATTTTTGCTACTTTTTTTATTCCCAAAAAAATACCCTTACCTTGGATAAGCTGCTTGATCCCATGTCCCTTGCATAATTCGGTTTCCGGTTTCTTTGTCGTGTCTCGCAAGTTTTGATTGGGTCTTATCTAATATATGACTTTTGCTATTTATCTGTTGACAAAATTTCTTTAGTACTTGGCTTGTAGTCCAATGGTAGGACGGTCCGGTGGGATGCTACCCAACAGGGTTCAAATCCTGGTGCTCGTACCTTTTCTTGGGATTTTCCCAGGATTTTCCGGCGTTATGCATTAAGTGGTAGCGGCGTTCCGTCGCCGACGACGAGGCGCCTCACGGTGACTTCGAGAATCTCCAGATCTGCCGGCCGTCGCCCAGGGTCCGGGAGGTGCTCATAGGGGTAGGGTTTTGCGTGCGTGTGTTCATAGGGGGTGAGTGTGCGTGCGTGTTGTGAGCGTGGCGTTGTATGTGTCATTCTCAAAAAAAAAAAAAAAAAAAATTGTCGATTTGTATATATTTGCGCACGTTCCATAGGTAATTACACTTGGTGTGTAGTTTTTGATATTCCACCATTATCGTGCTGGTAGGTTGAGTTAACGCACGTGGTGCGACACGGCATGGATCCAAGGGCAACAATGTATGGTCGAGGTGGCAGGGAAACAACAGAGAGGTGAAGCAGCCATTTGTGCTAGAATTCTATGAACAAAAATCACTAGGTGCTGGGAGAATGTTGCGGTTCGTAGGAGTTTTCTTGCGGGAACTACTGCCAACAGGGCAAGGGGAGTTAGAGAATTAAGGTAGAGTGTCGGATATGGCCGATTCAAGATATAAGTTCCTTGGACGACCCAGTTTCATATCAAGGATAGACGACCAATGATAAGTGCACCTATAACCATATTAGACGGTCAATTATATTGGTTATATGACAGGATCGTCGTCACAAGATAAAAACACTAGTCAACACACTCAAACAAGTCTAATTCATTATCATGAACCATTTTTTTATTTATAGATATTGTAATGCATTAAACCAAACCATCTTTATTTATTGCACTTCTAGGAAATACTGCGTAGATTCCTGACTAACTAAACTAAACTTTTATTTCATCTAGATCCTCGGCATTAGATCTTGGATCACCCTTCCTTCTCCGCTTTGCCGGAGGCTCATCATTGGCCTCCTCCTCCTTATCCTTGTCCTGGTCATCGTCATTCTAATCCTCCTCCTCATCCTACTCCTTACCGAGGACGACGCTCGGCAAATGGGGAGGGCTTCGCCGAGTGGTGTCACCGCATACGCTTCGACAAAGCTGCCATCAACGGGCCCAACCGTGACAGGGACTTTTCTTCGCGGAGAGCCCTCCGGGACAATCACGCTCGGCAAAGTCCTCTTTGCCGGCCCTAAATTTGCCGAGCGTGGCTCTCGGAAAAGCCTCTGCCGAGCGTAAACAGGGCTTTGCTGAGTGCCCACGACGCTCAGCAAAGGAGCGAGCTCCTGCAGTGAAACAGACACTATCATTGCGCTGTGTACGGTCTACCATCATATATATGAGGCAGTCTATTTTAACCAGATCAAACACGGGTCATGAGTTATATGAAATAGTACGGATTTGGGTCATGGATAGAAACATATATCTAATATGGGGCCGATTTTTCACTTTTAGAAAATAAAATATATTTTTTTGGCGGTTCATGTCACCAGCCAACGTACGGTGAAATGGTTCTCAGGACAAAAATTTTAAACCCTGACCGTGATAATATTGTCACGCCAACACAATTTCAATAGAAGTGACGGGGATGAACCGACACACATGCGGTCTCATGCATGTCTTGGTCGATAGAAGTTCAGCATGCCTATCTTGAGTACTACATGTGGGAAAGAAAAACATGCCAGAATACATGTCATTTAATTTCCTTCAACCGATATTAGAATATTTCTTCTCAATTATTCATCACGCCGAACCCTTTCTTTCCGGTTTAAAGAAAAAAAAAATCAGAAACGGACCCTCGGGAACTGGCTTTAGGAGCCAAAAAAAAAAATACGAGAAGGATGTGGGGAATAAATAGAAGGAGAATACGACTTAAGTTGAACAACAACTAATAAATAAAAAAAACTTGCATGGATTTAGAAATAGTTCATAGAGTTTCTAATTCAAAATCTATCACCATAGACGTGTGTAAGAATTCATGAGCTGGAAAGTATTAAACAGTTTGTAGACCGTTAAATACACAACTTATTGTACAAATTGTATGTTGAGTTATCCATATATAAATTGTGAAGTAGACAAAACTAGCAGATAACAAGCCGCCGGTGGGCTATATACATGCTCAAAAATAGGACGACACATGCATTATAACTCAAACTACATGCATCATCAGCTGATGAATTAAAACAAGGAAGAAGGTCTGAACAATGCGTACAGTATTTCATAAACTTGGCAGTGAAACGGCGGTGGAAAGCTTGCATACAGGAAAGCAGGTTCATCAGTGTTGAATTCCGACACACATAGACGCTCAACCACCAACGTCTTGAGATCCACCGTGTAATAGTGTGCCTTTCTTATTGGTGTCCTCTTATCGGTAAACTTGCTCCGATTGCAAGCCACGTACTGGCCTCGTGTGATCCTTTGTAGGAGTGCGTAGTCCTGATTGGCCGCACAACCAAAAGACCACACATAAAAGTCGAACCAGGTGCTTACGACAGCATCGTGTCGCCATTGCAAGCAATCATTTGCGCTGCCAAAGGCCCTAGTGTAGAGGTGTAACTTGCGGTGGTGTAACAAGTGGTTCAGGTTACTATCAAGAACAAGCAAGCCAATCCTGCTGTCTTCAGCAGTGGCCTTCACAACAATCTTGAGTTTACCCTTGGTTCCGGGCGGGAGGAGAACGACAGAGAATTTCATCTCGTTCATGTCAAGCATGAGCATATCTTCCTGGTAAGAATCCACCCAGTAGAAGCAGCCGTGGGCATAGCTGCGCTCCATGCAGGAGAGGCGATCCAGAGGTTCATAGTCTGCGTCGCTAAAAGACGCCACGCCACGCCATTGTCCGGTGACAGAGGAGTCGATGAAGGTCTCGAGCCTGGTCATGGTGTATTCCATGTCCGAGGGCAGCACCGTGTGTTAAAATATTAGGCTATTTCGAGATTAATTCCACAATATAATTCATGATTAACTGATCTACTAGATAAAGTATGTGGAGCATACTAGCATAGCACAAAAGCATATCACAGATTATAGTATGATTCATACTAGCATAGTATATATCACAGATTATAGCATGATTCAATATCAAATAGTATAGCATGGTCATAGCAACATGTGTAAGCACAACTAGCACACCAGATAGATTGGACAGATTGAACATGAATAACATAAAGATTGATCTCGAGAATATCCGGGCCGACGTTGAGGACAACGTAATGGAGAGGTTCCCGAAAGCGAAGCCGAGGTCCTCCAAGTCGCTGTCGTCGACCGACGGCTGCTGAAGAAGTCGAAGACGTTGTCGATGAAGATGATGCTGGGACGGTCCTCCGCGTGTCCCTCCTGGGGAGACGAGCCGTGACGAAGATCGAGAGCGGTCGCGCGAAGAGCGCTTCCAAAAACCTTATTCGCCTTCTCCGGTGCAGGATCGCAAAGACGACGGTTCCGGAGACCTGCTCGCCCCGGTCATTTGGTGCACGCGAACGATCGGGTGGAGATTGGCGACGGCGGCGCAATGCTGAGAAAAGGAAAATACTATTTTACTACTTTAGGATTTTCTAATTGAAACTCCCAATTGTAGTTGTTATGTTGTGTCTATTCCCAAGAGGCTTGCTACAAATATATAGGGAGGAAAACTCCCTACCTCCACATCAACTAGCAATATGGTACTAATTGATATTGCACCTCCCACCTTTACTCATGGGCTGAAATAATAAAGCCCATTAGGGAACACAAATATTGGGCCTTTGAGATTTATCGAGAATTTCTTCATATGAATTTTAGGGGAACTATTCATATATAAATTCTAACAATCCCCACCGGATCTCAAGCGCCCAAAGATAGATATTTTCCTTATCTCACTACTGTTTTATATACTAGTGTTTCAGCGAGAGACTGTTAAGTTAAACATCCACCTAGAGCTTCAAGTTACACTCATCAACAACTTGAACAATGGACTACGCCTTGAATTGCGGGTTTTATGCGAATGAGTTTTACTCAAAGTCAAACTAGTACTTGGCTGCGTAGCCTTTCTCCGTGGGTGGAGCATATACGTCATACTCCTTAGTCTCTTCATGAGCTTACTAGAGATCACCCAAATCTCATAGACTGCGACGTTTAACAGTCTAACTCATATAGGTATGTCCTTTCAAGAATGCTCTGTAGGACAACATCTTTACTTATAAAGTCAATAGGACATATTAAGGCATTCTCACCAACCTACCATACAGAGCTTCAACGCTCTTGAGAGTATTACATCTTCACATAGAGAGGGTTATCATTTTACTCTCCTCAGTTTACCAATAACTTGTTCTTCCCAGGTCCTTAGTCACGGGATCTCCGATCAAAAAGGTTGGGTTACTACTACTGTAAACTCATATGGGTCTCATACCCATCTCCCTAGATGCAATTTCTATCACATTACGTGATAGCCTTTTAGTAAAGTGATCTGTCAGGTTTTTGTCTGTCTGTATATAAGATACAGTTATTACTCCGGAGTTTCTCAACTTCCTGACAGTCTTCAAACGTCTTTTAACGTGTCATGTTGACTTTGAATTATCCTTAGCACTATTCACTTTAGTGATCACTGTTTGATTATCACAGTTCATAAAGATAGCCGGTACCGGTTTTTCAACCATCGGCAAGTCAGACAAGAGCTCACGCAGCCACTCTGCCTCTGCAAATGTTGTTTCTAAAGCAGTAAGTTCTGCTTCCATGGTTGACTTAGTCAAAATAGTCAGTTTACAAGACCTCTATGACACTGCACCACCTTCAAGGGTAAAGACATACCCAGTAGTAGCGTAGATTTGAGCAATATCAGATATCTAGTTCGCATCACTATATCCCTCTAGCACAGCTGGGTGCCCGGAATAGTGTATGCCATAACTCATTGTACCTTTAAGATAGCACAAGACCCTCTCTAGTACAAGCCATTGATCATCACCCGAGTTGGACATATACCTACTCAACTTGCTCACAAAGAAAAGAGATATCCGGTCTAGTTGCATTTGCTAGATACATGAGTGAACCAACAATCGAGAGAGTACTTCAACTGATCTTTAGTACTCTTCTTATTTTTTCGCAATGTCACACTAGGATCATAAGGTGTTGGAGAAGGCTTTCTATCCATAAAACCAAAACGGTTCAGGACCTTCTCAACATAGTGAGATTGCGATAAAGTAATCCCACTCTCTTCCTTAATCAGCTTAATGTTTAGAATCACATCAGCTTCTCCTAGATCTTTCATATCAAAATTCTTTGATAAGAAAGACTTGACCTCAGTTATAACATTCATGTTTGTACCAAAGATTAGAATATCATCAACATATAAACATAATATAACAGATTCACCCCCACCATGTCGATAATACACACACCCCATCCTTCATTGACAACATAACCGGCACTAGTTAATGTAGTGTCAAACTTCTCATGCCATTGTTTAGTTTCTTGTTTCAAGCCATATAAAGATTTCAATAACTTGCACACCTTTTGCTCTTCACCTTTTACTACAAATCCATGGGCTGATCCATGTAAATCTCCTCATCCAACTCTCCATTAAGAAAAGTCGTCTTGACATCCATTTGATGAATGATAAGACTATATGAGGCAGCCAAGGATAGTAGTGTTCGAATAGTGGTCATTCTAGCAACAGGTGAGTAAGTATCAAAGAAATCCTCGCCCTCCTTTTGAGTATAACCTTTAGCCACAAGCCGAGCCTTGTACTTGTCATTAGTACCATCGGGTCTAAGCTTCTTCTTGAACACCCATTTACATCCAATTGGTTTACAACCGAACGGTAGATCGAGATAGCTCCCAAGTTCCACTAGAAAGAATCGAGTCCATCTCACTACGAACAGCTTCTTTCCAATCATCTACATCTGGAGATGCATATGCCTCCGAGATAGAGGTGGGGGTATCATCCACAAGGTACACAATGAAATCATCACCAAAAGATTTTGCAATCCTTTGTCTCTTGTTCTTCACGGGAACTTCATTGTCATCCTTCTCAAGTGGTTGTTCAAATGACTCAACAGGGTACTCGATAGGTGCAATATCATTAGGAGCTAATTCAGGTTAAAAATCTAACATTGCTATGCATATCTTTCATAGGAAATATATTCTCAAAAAATGTAGCATCACGAGATTCAAAGATAGTATCAACAAGCATATCGAAACTTCCAGATCTTGCTACTACAAATCGATAGGCAATCTTTGTTGTGAGCATATCCAAGAAAGATACAATCTACCATCTTTGGTCCAAGCTTACGCTTCTTATTAATTGGAACATTGACTTTCGCCAAGCATCCCCACGTGCGCAAGTATGAAAGTGATGGTTTCCTACCAACCCACATCTCATATGTCGTTGTCTCTTTATTTCTGTTTGGAATTCTATTCAGGACATGACTAGCAGTCAATATAGCCTCCCCCCACCATGCCTTAGATAAACCGGCGAGTGTCTAACATGGCATTCACCAAGTCGGTCCACAGGCGATTTTTCCTCTCGGCAATCCCATTAGATTCGGGCCAATAGGGAGGCGTCCTCTCATGAATAATACCATGTTCCGCACAAAACTCATCAAATATTATAGGAAAATATTCACCACCATGATCTAACCTTAGGCGTTTAATCTTTCTCTCTAGTTGATTTTCAACTTCAGCCTTAAAGATTTTAAAGTAGTCTAAAGCCTCATCTTTAGTTTTCAGCAAGTAAATATGGCAATATCTAGAAGCATCATCAATTAACGTCCACGAAATATCTCTTTCCACCTTTAGTCAACACACCATTCATCTCGCATAGATCGGAATGTATGAATTCTAGAGGTGCCAAGTGTCTCTCCTCCCGCCTGCCTTGTGAGGCTTTCGAAGTTGCTTAGATTGCACACAACTATGGCACTTAGAACCTTTGGCAATGGTGAAATCTGAATTAACCGCAAGCTAGATAAATGTGACATCAAACCAAAGTTCACATGACATAAACGAGAATGCCAAACACTCGAACTATCATTTATTGTGCCACAAATATGATTCACCGATTTATCACAAAAATCGCCAAACTTAGGAGGAACAAACCACCATGATCATAACCTTTACCAATAAAGCGTCCATGCTTAGACATAACTACTTTATTGGACTCCATCACTACCTTAAACCCATCTCTTAAAAGAAGGGAAACACTAACAAGGTTCTTGCGAATAGTAGGAACATCTTTGCACGTTCTTGACTACACAATTTTCTCCAAAGTAAACTTCGGATCTACCATGCCAACGCCACAAACGAGAAGCATGTGACCCATTCCCCATTAGACGTAAGAACCTTGTAGCTCTTTATAAGAAGAAAACAAAGAAATGCAAAGCACACACATGAATATTAGCTTTTGTATCAACCCACCAACTTGGGTGATTGAAATACCGATAGTACAATAGGAACATTCTTGTACTCCTCATCAGCATTGCTAATAGTCACGAGGTTGACATTCTTATTATTCCCATTGGAAAAGTGACTAAGCTGTCCACAAGTGAAGCAAAGCACCTCGTCATTATTTTTCTTCTTCTCGAAGGTAGTTGTTAATTTGGCATTGGAAGATTTATTTCCTTTGTTCTTGCCATGTGGGTTTTTCGCACAAAACTAGTGCTAGAATGGCTCTTGTTCCCCTTCTCAATAGTATTCTTCACCCAAATCTTATCCTCAACATCAAGAGATGCTATCGGGTTTACAACCGATATTTTTACGTCTCTTGTGTTTAAGAATTGTGCCGAAGCTCTTCCATGAAGAAGACAACTTAGCAATATTGCATCCGGCTACAAATTCATCGGGTATGACATACTTAAGGAGTTCAAGTTCTCTTGCCATGTGTAGAACCTCATGCGCTTGCTTGACTATAGATCGGTTAGCAACCATCTTGTAGTCATGAAAGCTCTCCATAATGTACAACTCAGATGTACCAATGGTTGCATTCAGTTGATCCCACAATGCCCTCTCATCTTGGAAGTGCAAGTTTGCATCTTCTAGATGACTAGCAAGACTGTTTAAGATTGTTCTTCTAAAGATAGTGTTGTCTCCCTAGAATCTTCTCTTATCTCTAGAGATATTTCCCCGAGGCGATCCAACAAGAACCCAGAACATCTTAGCCTCTAGCCAGAGCATGGCCTTAACTCACCATCTCTTAAAATGTGCACTAGAAAAATTTTCTAGTCTCAAAGACGTCGATGAAAACAGCCATAGTTAAATCAAGAAAAAGCCTATAATAAGGTTTTTGGATTGTTAAAATATTAGGCTATTTTGAGATTAATTCCACAATATAATTCATGATTAACTGATCTACTAGATAAAGCATGTGGAGCATACTAGCATAGCACAAAAGCATATCACAGATTATAGCATGATTCATACTAGCATAGCATATATTACAGATTATAGCATGATTCAATATCAAATAGTATAGCATGGTCATAGCAACAGGTGTAAGCACAACTAGCTTTTGAGATAGATTGGATAGATTGAACATGAATAACATAAAGATTGGATCTTGAGAATATCGGGCCGACGTTGAGGACAACGTAATGGAGAGGTTCAGCGGCCGAGGTCCTCCAGTCATTTGTCGTCGGCCGCGGCCGCTCTGAAGAAGTCGAAGACGTTGTCGATGAAGATGACGCTGGGATGGTCCTCCGCGTGTCCCTCCCGGGAGACGAGCCGTGGCGAAGATCGGGAGCGTCGTGCGAAGAGCGCTTCCAAAAACCTTATTCGCCTTCTCCGGTGCGGGATCACAAAGACGACGGTTCCGGAGACACGCTTTCGCCCTGGCCGCTAGTGCACGCGAACGATCGGGCCGGAGATTGGCGATGGCGGTGCAACATGAGTGAGAAAAGGAAAATACTATTTTACTACTTTAGGATTTTCTAATTGAAACTCCCAATTGTAGTTGTTATGTTGTGTCTATTCTCAAGAGGCTTGGTACAAATATATAGGGAGGAAAACTCCCTACCTCCACATCAACTAGCAATATGGTACTAATTGATATTGCACCTCCCACCTTTACTCATGGGCTGAAATAATAAAGCCCATTAGGGAACACAAATATTGGGCCTTTGAGATTTATCAGAATTTCTTCATATGAATTTTAGGGGAACTATTCATATATAAATTCTAACACCGTGCACATCACATGGAACGATAAATCATCCTCGTTTGTCGGTCGTCGCGAGCATCGTGGGACGTACCAGCCATGCTCGGTCCGGTGGTCCGAGAGGAAGGACGAGTACAAGCCAGGCGCATGCCACGGACGAGCTGCCTGCAGGCGAGCACCGCGGCGGCGGGAGGTTGAAACGGAATCCCACGTTGGCCTTCGCTGTGGACGGCCGAGCAATCCGAGGACGGGTGGGCTGTGCGGGCCTTGCGGGGACCGGAAGCGGCGGAGGAAATGGGCGCCGGAGTGTCGGCGTCCTCTCGGGCCCAACCCAACACTCCACCATAGGTTTGGGCGTTCATGCGCATCATGGCCCACTTGATATGAACGGGGTCCCGATCTTCCGTCATGTTCAAGATAACTATCGATTTGGTGGAGAGTGACACACCGATCCGGCTTCAGATCACAAAGACCGAACCCCGCAATCCTAGCACCACGTCTCCTTAGGTTATCAACTGTGTCACCAACTTTGTCGACCTTGCCAAGAAGGCTAATCCCCGCCTGCGAATCGAAGAACACAAGCAAGAACTCAAAAGACGCAGCTCAAAGATTTGGGACAACTGCGCAGATAATTAATTAAGCACACGAGTTGGGGTTTCACAAACCGACATACACGGCGGCGATTTGTCATCGACAAATTATCTAAGTAAAACCCAAGTTCTAAAGTGACGAACAAGAACTCTTTAAGAAGAAAACATGATTGTGAAAGGGATGGTCATGCACGATAGTAGGCATGCCATCTCAGGCCGATCATGCAATGATAGTAGGTGCGCCATCTCGGGAGGAAGTATCCTTTTGTCGCGGTAGCACTAGATCTCCCAAGAGAAGATTCCAAATTTAGCATCCGCATGAGACAAATTATTTTTCTTCCATCTACCAGGCATGTTGTCTTCGACCATGCAACAACAAGGCTTTTTAGATAGGTTCCAAATTTAGCTTGGTTTGGACACCCCCTTGTTGGCCTCCCTAAGGCGGTGGCCAAGGAGGAGGACGTTCTTGGGCATCTCTAACTTGTTCTACACCTCCATCAAGTGTGCTCCAACTTGGGCCAGGGTCCCAAGGTTGCATAACAAGCCAAAGATGATGCTGTAGCTTATAATCAAAGGTTGTATCCGAAGGTGTCATGTCCTCATCATCCTCCCTTCTTGACAACAAACCGTCCTCGGTTTGAGATTAGTTGGTGGACCGGTGGTAGGTAGTTGCCAACATTGCCCCCCTTCTTCAAATTTAACCTGTTCCTTTATAGCAAAACATGGAGATCCTAACATGACATGGTTATAGGTATTGCAACCCACTAATTGATCACAGTTATGCATAATAAAAGGAGTTTTCAGATTTAAACAAATATAGATACGATGCACCATACAATCTCCTTTAAAATTATATTTGCCAATAAAGTGATATGTACATTGAGACAACCATGGCAATTCAACACATTTAAGTTTCTCTTCCAAACTATCAAGAGAACATAGAGTATCAAACTCATTATAACCCAAAATATTTAAAGAATATGATAATTTTAGCTCATCTTTTTCAAAGTGGCAATGGAAAATAATTGTTTATTTTCAGCAAGGCTTTTTGTTCCAAAACAAATGAATCATTCTCTTTCAATGGTTGTGGCACATGAATAATCATGTCACTATCACACAACTCTTCTTTATCAAAAAGATCAGTAGAACATTCATCTTGTGACAAAGGTAAATCAATACAAAGTCGTTGTACATAATTTTGAGCATCATTGGTGGGAAAATTCAGCACATCAAGAGAGCTCTTACCGGATGCACTTACCTGTTCTTTCCGGATCATCTTGTCTTCAGGCTTGAAGTGGGTGTGGGAGGTGGTGGTGGTGAAGATACGGTTGCAACTATAGCGGTAGGAGAGGCCACTTGGCTGCTTATTGTGGCCTCGACCTTCGCAGAATTGTTTGCTCCATCCTCGCTAATACCTCGTTGCTTTTTGTTGCCAATGTCGCTTGATTTTTTTGTTGATATTCTGCAAATCTTTTTTTCTAAAGCAAAGCAAGCTGGAACAAACAATTGTGATATAAAACTCTTTTTCAAAAACAATATCTTGTATGTCACGTCTCAAACCACCATAAAAATGAACAATTTTATCTTCCATATCCTCTATTATCCCACTTCGTATTCTACACCTCTCGGAACTCATCATAATACTCTGGACAAACATATTACCCTGCTCTAAGTGTTGTAATTTCTTGAGAAAATCACGTTTATAAGAAATAGGAACAAATCTATCACGCATTGCTTTTTTAAGTCTATCCCATGATTGAGGTTGTTGATGCAAATTGCCTAGTTCTTGCCACTAGATTTGAGCAAAATTCTTGAATTCACTAGTAGCATGTTTAACTCTAGCTATCCCAAGAACTAGGTGGGAATTAAATTCTTGTTCTACAGCCATCTCCCAATCAAAATATGTTTCTCCATCATAAGGTCCGAATAGGATGGGATGGTAAATTTACCTCTCTTACCTTGATGATTATAGTCAATATGTGATAGTCGATCATTGTTCATTTGGTTTATCCTTGCAAACGTTTGCTCCATGGTTTCCTCGTAATCAACTCTTAGCAAAAACACATTGTTGATATGGTTAGAAATCAAAATAAATCTCTCTCAACTTTAATGGGTTGGTGGAATCATAACCTCACACACGTCTTACCAAGTTTTTACCTAAGTTCTTACCATTTGTCGGGGATGGTAACCGGTGGTTGCTTGGTTGTGATACCTTTGAAGAAGTGGCACCGCGATTGCAAGGATCTTATTCTATACTGATCTCGAAGTGCATATGTGGAGCTTGGGAGGCTTAAAATATGGTAGCAAGGAATATCAATAATCTAATTCAGATTGCAAGATTGAAAAGTAGTCCCAAGCTAGTCTATGTCGCTGGCCTAACCACGCCCCGGACCTAGTTCAAGCAAGCAACAATACAAATCAGCATGAAGACTCAATTGGATGCAAACACTTTTGAACTTTTTGTTGGTGCGGCCTTTTTTTTTTTTCACCTTTTGCGTTTTTTTTTTTTTCTGATTTTTTTTTGTTGTGCGGCTCTTTTCTTTTGCACTTTACCCTTTATTCTTTTTTAATTCTAAAAAGTTCCACAACGAGAGATTACAACTCTAATATTAAGTTGTACAATAACTACTCGTAACCACGAGGCAAAGATTAAATGTCAAGTTACAACAAGGCTTATGCTAAGTGTCGGTGTTTTGAACCGTGGGTACGGTCTCCGACGAGTAGTTTGTGCTGCGCGTCCGGGGAACCGGATGGTTGGTGCGGCCGACACAAGATGTATCTTGGTTCAGGCCAACGTTGGCCCTACGTCCAGTTCGAATGGGTGGTTGTGTATCCGCACGGGGGGTGCTCGTAGTAGGGGATTACAAGCGAGGCGAGAGAGAGAGAGGCGAGAACCTCAAGTCTCCCGTGTGTGGTGATTGAGCTGAGTTGCCAATGGTGTGAAGTCGAGGCGAGTGTGCTCCCGACTTGCCTTGCCGTGTGCCGGGCTCCTCCTTTTATAGTTGCAAGTTGGGCCGGAGCGCACACAAATTCTAAGTGTAGGAAATTTCTTGGCCGGTTCCTTGTACTCATGGCATGGAGAAGGGGCGTCCCGGGGTCGTCGTGGAAAGGTGGTGTCCTTCTCCCCGATCTTGGTGTCCTCTCGGGTGACGTGGATCGGCAATGATTCATGCCGAGGGGTGATTGACTTCCGAGACCCCCTGTTTTCCCGAGGGCGGATGCCCCGAGGGGTGTGACAACAAATGTCCGGGAGGTACGCTGATGTTGACCCGGGACTGTCGCTGTACCTGCCCGAGGGATGGCGTCGTGGCCACAGTTCCACCCTGAGACCTCGGGATGGGCACCGAGGTGACGTTACAACGGGGGTGGTTGTCACAAAGGCACGGTGAGGTGTAAACAGCACCTCACAGTGCATCGAGGACGGACCGATGGTGTCACGCGTATGATTTGACCACCACAGGCCCTCCCCTGGCGAGGAATCCGGGGTGTCGTGGCGGTCAGCTTTGTTAGGCGCGGACACCCCGCCCGTCCTTGTTGTTGCGGCCGTTGACGATCGGTGGGCCGAGAGCGGATTTCCGCCGAGGGGGTCTCGGGCGAGCCGTTCATCCCGCCCCTCCGGAGAGGGGTCGGGCGAGTCGCCGATTCTCATCCCTCCGCGGTCCTTAGTCGAGGCCTTCTCGGCCTGCCCGGTAGCGTTGTGGTTGGTTGTCTCGTGCCGAGGGTGCCTTTTATTTTGGCACCCTACACGAGTAGCCCCGAGCCTTCAAAGAGGTGGGGCCACCTCTTGAGAGGTTTAGAGGATGCTTGATGTGGGATCTTGTCTTCTGTTGAGAGCCTTTTCGAGGGGTGCACGGCGAGCGCACCCGTCGGGTGTAGCCCCGAGCCCCCAAAGGTGCAGAATTGTCCGTCCGGGGTTCCTCGCGCGGCGAGACCCTTTTTATTGTTCCTACCACTGCGTCCGTTTGCACGGCGATAGTGGGATCCACTTGCGCGCGCTCCTCGGTGGGCGGCGCGGACTTCGAGGTGGCGACCGCGGTGCATTGAAGAGGCGGGATTTCGAAGAGGCGCGCCACTTCACCCTTTGGTTCGGGGAAGCGTTGCGCCCCGGCTATAAGTAGCCGTAATCACCGCCGGTCATTTTTTCCCTTCAACGGGTCGCGCCCTTTGCCTAGTGGTTCCCTTCTTCTTCGCTTTCTTCGTTTCCCGGGTGGCGATGGAGGTCGGCGGCCCGGGCGTGGTCCAGGCGGCGGGACGTCGTCTTCCCTACGGCCCGTATCTCCACGGGGGGCGGTTTCCCCTCGTCGGGGAGCCTTCACCACCGCGGGCGGCGCCCGACCTCTGTCGGCGCGAGGCTCCCGCGCCCGCGCGCCCCCCGTCGAGGTGCTAGTCCGTCCGTGGCCTCCGCCTTCCGGGAGTTGCACGGCCACTTGAGGCGGGCGGCCCGGTGCGGGGGCGCGTCGATAGTCTCCGTTGATCACATGGAGCGGCGGTTGGAGCTCCTCCACGCGTAGTGTTCGAACATGGAGGAGCGCGTCGCCGGTGAGTGTCCTCCTTCCCTTTTTCGAAAAAGAGGTTTTCTCGGACCCGGTCCCCCGATTTCTTTCTTCTTTGTTGCGCCTCGCGCGATGCCGAGATCCGGCGCCTCCGTGCTTTGCTGCCCCGTCGTGGTGGCCCGTGGCCTCCATGACGGCGCGATCTCGGTGCCGGGCGAGGTCGGAGTCGCTCACCGGGTGCGGACCACACGGGGGTAAGGGTTCCTTCGTGGGGAAACGTTGGCGCCCTATAGGGCGCGGGTTCCCTACTACTCCTTGTGTGGTCATGCCGTGATCGAGTCCACCGACGTGGGCGCCATCATCGCGGAAGAGGAGGCGGCGGCGGCGGCGGCGGCAGCGATGGCGCCCGGGTCCCCCAGGCGGCGCGGGGGACCCCCTGAAGGGCTGGCGCTCATCCGGAGGTGGAAATTGCGGCGGTCGCAGCAAATGCAAGCTGCAGACATTCTCGTCGGGCATCCTTGCCACCGCGGCGGCGGCTTTTCCTCTTCCTTTTCCCTTTCCTACGTAACCTCCCGTGTTCTTTGTACAAGTTTAATACTCATTGAATCACATATTCCTTGTCTAAAATCTACGAATATGAAAATCAAGCGTGTCATGGGGGATAGCTCGGGGAAACTCCCGGTGACGAGGTTTCTCGATTTTAAGATTCAAATAACTCACCTTGCGCGTGAGCGGGTAAGGTTTTAGGGATGTCATGGAATTTCTTTGTCGATTACCTTAGCGGTTTGGCCCTTTGGGGGGGCGACGTGCTTCATGCAACCGTAGTGCCCGAGATCCCACGGACCCGCTGCCGGTACCTACAATAGTTCGCAAGCCCCCGAGTCGTTCTTTCGATGAGGGGGAAGGGGGAGGTCGGGCGCTAGGTCCCGGCAACCGGGGCCGCCTTAGCCCATCGAGTTCTTGTTGGGTAGTCCAATCGAAGGCCCAAGCCCCATTCGGGGGGGGTTGGCTGCGCGGCCTTCGGCGCACTCCGGCTAGGTGCCATTCGGGTGTGTCGAGGGGAGCCTCGGACCCCTTCGTTGGGATCCGACGGACGTTGCCTCTCCCCTCGGGGATCTCTCTTCGATCACCTGGCGGCTTTGGACGTGTCGGTGAACGTCCCGAACCCATGGGCTCGGGCGCATTTCACGACTCCCCGGACTGCGGGCTCCGAGGCGGCCGACGAAAATCCTTTTGGACGCGGCCCCTGCGCCTCGGTTAGTGGGGGCTCGGGAGCCCCGGCTTCGGCCGAGGGGCTTGCCTTCGACTGGTCACCTCGTCGCGCACCTTGTGGGGGCGTAAGTGGGACCTCCCCCTATCTGTAGGCCCGCGTTGGAGCGAGGGGAATAATGGTCGCACTCCTCCCGAGGCGGGTACGTTTTTTTCGTGCTTGTGACAAGATGTTTTGGCGGATTTGTGAACAGGAGAAAACTTACAGCGCGTCAACCGGCGAGTCTTTACAGTGGGTTGGTTTTCGTAAATGCGGGAAGTGGGCGCTTCGCTTCTCGCTATAAGTACGGGACCCTGGCCCCCGCCTTACGTCTTTCCCCCGCTTACGTAGTTTCGCCGCCCTTGCTTCCGCTTCAGATTAGATCGCACAAGGGAGAGAGAGAGAGAGAGAGAGAGAGAGAGAGAGAGAGAGAGAGAGGGAAAATACCGCCGCGGCGACCCCCCGTCGTCTTCTTTTCATCGATGGCGCCCCGCTCCGTGACCTCCGCCTTCCGTTGGCTGCGCCCAACGCCGTGGATGACAACTGGCGGGCGCCGGTGGAGCAGGCCGCTCGCGCCGCCCGCCGGGATCCGAGAACCCGGCGTGGCGGGCGCCGCCCGGAGCACCGCCGAACATCACCCACCAGGCGGGATACGCCGTGAGCCTCGGGGCATCACCGGCGGGGGTTCGGGATTCCGACGAGCCAGTTCATGAGAGGGTCGGGCGGACTTCCACGGGGTAGAGCTGCACAACTTTCCCCGAACTCGATTGCGCAGCGGCCATCTTCGCCGCCGCCTGCGGGGGGCTACCCTAGGGATCCGGCGCGCACCGGGATCTCCGCGGTTCCTTTCAAGGCGGAGCGCATAACGATGAGCGGACGTCAGGGGGAGACGCGTCGGGCGCTGCCCGTCGGCGGATGCACACTCCGCCGCCATCCCGACGACTACATCCCGGCGAAGTTGAAGTCGTCGCAGACCGGGGGTGGCGCCGGAGTGGTTTTATCTTCGCAATGACTCCCCGCCTACCACCCTACGCCGGCAAGGTGGTGTATTCTCGGCCGGAGCACCGACGGCGAGGATCTCCCGGGAGGCGAGGCAGCGATCGAGCCACTACTCGTCGTCCTCGGACCCTTCTCGCGGGGAGGGCCTGACCTTCGAGATCATGGCATCGCACTTCCACCGCCCGTCGGGTCCTCCCCTTGATGGATAGGAGGCTGGCTGGACTAGCTGACCCCTGACGCACCGCCGGAGGGGTCCCAGATGGCGACTGACTCCCTCCCCGTCGACGATGTCCTCTGGCAGCTGAAGGAGCTGACGGACACCACCGTGGCAGCGACCGACCTCCTCATGCCCTACATGCGGCCCATCCGGGCAGCAATGATGTTGATTGTGTGGCCGTGGTGCGACGGGTTCCGTTTAAAGGGGTGTTGATGACGAGGGACTTGTCCATGGTCGAGCCCTCGCAGCCGCCGCCCCTACCGTGGCCGCCGTTGCGGCGACAAGGCCACGCCGTCGCAGCCCAGGGCATCCGGGTTGTCGCGTCGTCCTCCGAGGTCCGTGGCGTCGCACTTCGTCTCCCAAGGGGCCCTCGAGGGGCCGGGAGCGTCGCCGCCACTCCCTCCCTCTCCCGCTCGGCACCCCGGGAGGCTCGTCGTCCGGTGAGGCGGTTGACCCTCCACCGGTCACGATGAGTATCTTCGGGACAAATTCGACCTTCGATTGTTCTTGCTCGGGGCATTTTCTCCTAATCTTGCCCTTGCGTTCCTCCATTTTAGCAAGACACCGGAGGACGGGGGATGCCCCAGCCCGCCCCCGCGAATAGGTTGAGGATCGAGGGCACGGCAGGCGGGCGTCGGACCCGCCCCGGGAAGAGGCCTACGTGGCGCGCGCCGGGCTGCCATGGAAGCGGGAAGGCCCGTTCGGCTGAGCGAAAAGCGCCGAGGCCGCCGCCGAGGGGATCGAGCATGCCGCCCCCATTGCCGGGCTCGGAGCATCCTCCCCATCTTGCCGGGAATCGTCGCAGGGGCACCATCCCGCCCTCCGCTCCGGGGTCGAGCGGCGCAGCCGGCCTCGACCTCGAGGGCTGGAGGGTCGGCTACGCTCGTGCCGGGCGTCCCCCGCACCCATTCGGGCGTGCACCGAGCCCGATACTCCCACGATGGACGAAGTCTTTGGAGGGGGAGTTGGCCGAGATGGGGACGTTCGGTGGTGGTGACACAGGACGAAGGACACCACATGATTTCTTCATGGTTGCAGGTTCATGAAGTGCATTTACTTCCTCTTGAGGCGATATGGGATGATTTAAGCGAAGGATCGTGATCGAGGACCCGGCCGCGGCCGGTCGACCATGAACTTTCGGGAGGTAGGGGCGAGGCGAGGAATCCAACACGTTCCGAGGGGACGTCCGACCAAGACAAGGGGAAGGCTCCCGCCAACGGATCTAGAGCGCCGGGCACATCTGCGGGCCAGGAGGCGGCGTGGCTCTCGTGCGCCCTTTGGGGTTCCCTAGGTCTCCCCTGCTGGCGAGGGCATCATTGTGGCTCAGCGCACGGAGGGGGACGTGGGAACCCTTTCGGGCGTCGGCGAGGAGCTACGATCGGTGCCCGTCACGGTGCTCTGCTCGGAGGCGGAATCGGCCTTCTAGACCCCCGTCGGGGGGTCTTTTCTTGCCTGGCGGCGTCGGCTCAGGTAGTGTTTCATTCCCCACTTGGTTTCCTGTGATTGGTATAGCGGGTGCTCATGCCATGGGTGGCGTCTTGCTTTTTGAGGACTAAACCGGGAGTCGGAGGTGAAGGTGCGTGAGGCAGCAGCCACCGAACGTCTTCGCGTCGCGGCGGAGGCCGCCGTGATCGTCTTGTAGCGACCGCGCCCTCCGTGCCGAGGATGACGCCGCCCCGGTTCCGTGCTCGGGTGGCCGAGGTGTCGGGCGACGGGGACGGCCGCCGCCTCCGAGCTGGGCGATGGAGCGGAAACGGGTCCCTCCTTGGCTGCTCGGGTGTCGGAGTTGGAGCGGTTGGTGGCGCAGCGGCTTGGAGAAGGAGGCGGCCTCTCCGGAGGCGTTCCGTGCAGCCGCAAGCCTCGCGCAGTCCCAGTCGTCGTCGAGGCGGCGCGGAGGGAAGCGGCGTTGTGGGAGGCCACCATGAAGGCCGCCGAGGCCACCGTCGAGGCAAGTGAAGAAGCGGGGCAGACGACGCGGAGAGGGCGGCCCACATCCTCCAGGAGAAGACCGCTGGTACGAGATCTTTCTTGCCTACATCCTTTCTTGTGTGGTATCCCCCTCTTATGTTCTCGCATGGTAGACCCGTAGGGAGAAGCCGGATGCCTCGAACACCGACGCCAACGACTTCGAGGCCCTTCTCAACAAAGAGGTGGAGGACCACGTGAGCCCCCGCAAGACGTCGTGATCGCGGTGTGCGAAGCCTTCGAGGTGGCCGAGAGCAAGGAGGGGAGCCTCGTGCGCCGTCGTCTACAAGGCCTCGCCCGACCAAGTACAAGAGCGCATCGGAGCGTACTCCATGAAGGGGTGAAGCGGCGCCGGGGTCATCGGTCGTCGCATCTTGTCTTAACCTGGACCTCCAGCACATCGGCGAGGGTTGGGTCCTGGTAGAGGACCAGGTGGCGGCACAGGCGCAAGCGCTCCAGTACCTTGCCGAGGTGGAGGGGCTGGGGCCGCCTCGCGAGGAGGTTTGACGAAGACCTGATCCCCTCCGCTTGCCGACCGCCGACCTTCCGGCTCCGACACCGCCTCCGTCTCCAGGCTCCGACGCCGATGATCCTGCTGCGCCCGTTGTCCAAGCTCCCGGTGCTCCGCCCGTTGAACCTGTCGTCGATCCTTCTGCCGACCAGACACCTCCCCCCATAACCAAGAGAGAGAGTCCGTAGTGCCCGCCTGCGTGCAGGGTTTTTAAAACATTTGTCATGTATCTCGAGCCCCGAGGCTCGTAAACACTCTTGAGGTCTTCGGCCTCCTTATTCGCCTTTGCTTGGCTCTTTTGGCTTTTTGCCGACCTTTATTGGTTTTCCCTTGCATACGTTTTTGTTGGAAAAAGGATTAGCATAGAAGTCCCAGAGAAGCACGTGCGTTGCGGCGTATTGGAGAATAACTTTTAGTTAGCCCCCGCGCCGTGAACATAACGCCTTGGTTAGGATTAGTCGTGGCGTCTCGAGGGATCATGAGCGAGCCTTCCGTCGAAGTGCGAGTACGGGTGTCGCTAGTGGGGCGGCCCGAGGCTCGGAGAACCCCTCCCAAAGTTCCTCGTGACCCTCTGGAGGCCGTGGACCGGGTCCCTTACTTAGCGCATTTTGTTCACAGTTGGAGGGTGGTCCCTGCCAGTTTCATTATTAGGGTGATTTTCTTTACATGAGGAGCTGGGTTTCGGGTGCGAGACGAATGGTGAGCTTTGGGTGTCTTTGCCTCGGTGGCGTTAGAGCATCCCGGCGCTCGGCCACACGCCGGTCATTCAAAGACCCTTTTCTTTCATGCCTAGGTCACCCATTTTATTCAAACTAGACAGGGCTAAAAAATAGAGCCATTTTGAACAAACATAAC
The DNA here is from genome assembly GCA_015847255.1 of Hyparrhenia diplandra. Classification (NCBI taxonomy): domain Eukaryota; kingdom Viridiplantae; phylum Streptophyta; class Magnoliopsida; order Poales; family Poaceae; genus Hyparrhenia; species Hyparrhenia diplandra. Next base: position 500,629 of record JADLZK010007877.1, read on the forward strand.
GAGTGGATACAAATGGACGTGCCAACGTTATTCGCCGCGGGCCCGATCCCTACGAGGGAGAAACAACATAACTTGCTTGCGACGAGGTGACTGTGGTATCCTTCGCACCGAGGGTCTTGGGCCCATGCTTCACGCTGTTCCTCCATCGCCGGGTCGGCGCCGGAGTCGTTGAGGCAAATGGTTCCACGAGGCGAGTAGATGCGGCATGGGGTCGTCTCGCCTCGGTCTCGAGGAGTCCGGCTCGCACCCTCGGTGCTCTTGGCGCTCGGGATCGCCATTGCCACCAGCGAGTCATAGGTGGTCCAAAGGTGGGCTCGGGCGCCCCAAGTCCGGGCCGCCACGGGGGGCGAAGGCGGGACTCGTCGCAGCGCCTCCGAACCCTCGATGAGCGTGAGGCTCGTTCGAGCATCAGGTGGACGCGGAGTGTCTTCCCGAGGCGTAACTGTCCTTCCGAGGGTAAGTCGCATCTCCCGAATCTCGTTGGCGTGGGAGAAGGCGGCGCCGGGCCGATCGTGGCCCGGGACGATGGGCCACCATTCGCCGGCGAAGTGACGGCGGGGGAAGTTGCTGCCTAGAGGCGACCCTGGGAGGGCGCCCGAGCGTAGCCGGGTACGATGGAGTCGAGGTAGGCATGCCTCTTCGCGACACGGCGAGCGTAGGCGCCGACCGACTGGCAGGGTCCTACTTCTCCATTGCCCATCGCGGTCATCGAACGAAACCCGCCTCAGGGACGGACCTCGCGGTTGATCGGCCGAAAGGTTGAGGGGCAGCGAAGTGGCCGGGCCGCAGCAAAGGTACTGCACATCCCCATCCCGGGTGAGGGTGAGGAAGGTGCCAGGATGCACGGGAAGCTAACACGGTGATCAGCCATCCGGGACCAAGCGGGAGAAGTGCTTGATGCGCAGCTCCCCTACCTGGCGCGCCAACTGTCGGTGTTTTGAACCGTGGGTACGGTCTCCGACGAGTAATTTGTGCTGCGCGTCCCAGGAATCGGATGGTTTGTGCGAGATGACACAAGATGTATACTGGTTCAGGCCAACGTTGGCCCTACGTCCAGTTCGAATGGGTGGCTGTGTATCCGCACCAGGGGTGCTCGTAGTAGGGGATTACAAGCGAGGTGAGAGAGAGAGAGAGAGAGAGGCCAGAACCTCAAGTCTCCCCGTGTGTGGTGATTGAGCTGAGTTACCAATGGTGTGAAGTCGAGGCGAGTCTGCTCCCGGCTTGCCTTAAGCTGTGCCCGGGCTCCTCCTTTTATAGTTGCAAGGAGGGCCAGAGCGTACACGAATTCTAAGTGTAGGAAATTGCTTGGCCGGTGCCTTGTACTCATGGCGTGGAGAAGGGGCGTCTGGGTCATCGTGGAAAGGTGGTGTCCTTCTCCCCGATCTTCGGTGTCCTTCCGGGTGACGTGGATCGGCAATGATTCGTGCCGAGGGGTGATTGACCTCCGAGACCCCCTGTTTTCCCAAGGGCAGATGCCCCGAGGGGTGTGGCAACAGTGTCCGAGAGGAACGCCGATGTTGACCCGGAATGTAGCTGTACCTACCCGAGGGGGTGGCGTCGTGGCCACGTTCCGCCCGAGACCTCCCGTGATGGGCACCGAGGTGACGTTACAACGGGGTGGTTGTCACAAAGTGCATCGACGGACGGATCGACGGTGTCACGAAGGATTTGACCACCGCGGGCCCTCCCGGCGAGGGAATCCGGGTGTCGGGCGGTCAGGTTTGTCGACGCGGACACCCCGCCCCGCCCTTGTTGTCGCGGTCGTTGACGATCGGTGGGACGCCGAGAGCCGGATTTCCGCCAGAGGGGGTCTCGTGCGAGCCATTCATCCCGCCCCTCCGGAGAGGGGGTCGGGCGAGTCGCTGATTCTCGTCCCTCCGCGGTCCTCGGTCGAGAGGCCTTCTCAGCCTGCCCAGCACGTTGTGGTTGGTTGTCTCGTGCCGAGGGTGCCATTTATTTTGGCACCCGACACTAAGCGTGCAAAAGGACCATTGACGGTATGATATCAAAGGGATAATATTAGTAAAGATTTGTATGAGTGCTCTAACAAGGAATATAGACTAGTCTATTGCGCGCGCCTTCGCGCGCGAGGCCTGGCCGCCCGGTAATGAAAGGCAGTTTTATGCTTAACACAATAGTACAACACTTCAATTAAACAGGGGCGGTCCATGGTAGGGCCGTACTGTCTTACACAATAGAGGGGATGGGGCATAGTCTGTTTGTTCTGGGTCGAAACCCAGGCAAGCTTACAGAAACACATGTACACGGTGGGAACACAGTATAGCAGCTAGACGTGGATTGTTAGGTTCGACAAGCATAGTACAGGACTGGTCTCTAGCGACCTGGAATACATGTAGCCTCTTCTTTGCGGCGCTGTAGAGGTAGCGACGGTTGGTTGATTCAGCTGCTGATTCAGCTGTAAGGGCCGCTGTAGTCAGACCCGATGCTATAGTCCGAATCTGCATGGATTGCAGCAGGTGTTAGCTAGAAACGGTTGGATCAGCAAGAGGGAAAGAGACATCGTGGGGGATCGAACCATGCAGGTAGCCACGCAGGTAGTTGCCCTCGGAGTCGTAGTCGCTGTCTGAGCCGTTGTCGACCGGCCTCATACCGAGCTGTCGTTCATCTGTGCATCAATATGTGTGTGTATGTGAGCAGATATGGTTCTAAGAAGGTAAAGGTGTGGATATGTTTGACGCAGGTACCTTGAAGCCGCTGTTCCAAAGCATCTCTGATCACATCAGAGTCATATCCTTCTTCTGGGTCTGTTGCAACAGAGCTTAGATGAATTATGATGTATCTAAGCTTGATCAAGCCAAAGTCTGAATGATTGAATATGAGTTACCTGCATAGTCAGCATCACCCCTGCGATTCAAAGGAAGCATGGACTCATCTGCCTCAAGGTACGGCGCTTTGTTGTAGGGATATGTCTGCAACATGATAGGAAAGACCTTGTTGCGAACACCCTGTTCTATAGGAATCTGGACAGCGAGTTGCAGGGTTTTGGGGATGGACTCCACGCTAAGCGCAAAAGCATCAACACGGCATATGCCTCTGCCTTTGTGGAAGTGGCAGGTCTGAATGCTGCAATGCGGTTCGAGGAGGGGTGCCAGGGTGTCCCGAACAAATGCGTGTGGGGGGATTCCAGTGATGTCTACAGTCACCTTTGTCTTCCAGTCGACGAGCTTAGCGCCGTACTGGTCGGACCATGGAGAAAGTGTCACGCAGCCCTCAGGAGATCTAAGGATGCGTGAGGAAGTGACAATCTGCTGTTCTCCAGGGTTGTCTAACTGAATGACAAAGTCAGGTCCAAAGCGTGTGATGGCTACAGGGTTTGCCAGGTGTGGAAACTGAGTTAGGAGGGCGCGATATATGTCTCTGGCTGTTGGTTTTGCATACTTTGGGAAGACCTGGTGTGCAATAACGGCGTTCTGGAAGTGGACGTTGTGTGTGAGGCCACCACTGGACTCATCTGGCCGGAGGATGGCGAGTCCTGGAAGGAAATGGTCGGCCTGCAAATCAACAGGAACACCGAAAGTTAGTATCCTTTATCTGTAGCCATAATGATGTAGTCAATGTTTGCAGTCAATAGCAGAGGAGAAACTAAAATCAGAGCAGGAGGGCAACATACAAGCCACCGCCCCAACAGGCTGGCTGGAAACCACCAAGCTACGTCGAGGCATCTGAAAGTTTAGCAAGCACGGCCGAACCGCATTGAGTTCATAGCTGCATCTTAAAAATTGATGGAACCACATGTATGTTGTCAAACAAGCATACTTAAAGAAGAGACCTCCCTAACCAAACATTCAGACTGAATGGCCAATTCCCGACGCTCTTTTGCCAAGCTACCTACCATACTCACTGCTCTAGCTACAACAGAGACAGCCGAGCTCGCTATCTTTCTGTACATGAGCACACCATGGAAATTATAATCCACGACAATGAACCCATACATTTTCTGAAGGAAAGCTATAGCCTGCAGGGCAGCATGCTCATAGGCTGATCCCAGGACATCATCCCTAGGTGCCCAAAAGAACATACTACGGCACGGCGTGATACTCCCAGCGCAAGGGACCCCAACCTCGACTCCATAGGTAGGTGTTCCGTCTCCGTCGAGCTCAAACACAGCGGACGCATACGGCAATCCGCAGCGGGCTGCAACCGTCTGAAGCAGCGCCAAGTACGACGCACGGACAGCAAACATACCGCCACCTCTCTCAATCCTTTTACGAAAAGAAAAACACAAAACCCAACGCCACGCCGCCCAGAACAGGTAAAACGGGGAAAAAAAAGAAACGAAAACAAGCAGGATGTCAGACCAAGCTCCAAATCACCAAATCCCGCCTAATTACCAGCACAATGCAAGCAGATGTAAAAAGGGTGCGGCGCGAATCAGCGTACCTTTGACCCGGCGAGGCTAATCGGCGTCCCCGCACCGAATTTCCCCGTCGAGGAGGTCCGATGGCCGCGGAAACCCAGCAGCCGTCCCCTCCCCCAACGCGTCCTCGAGGCAGGTCAACTGGATCTCCGTCGAACACCTACAAAACGATCGACGGCGGTGGACGCCGCAGGCAGGAATGTCAAATCCGGACCTCTAGAAAACGTAGCAGAGAAGGGATTGCGGACGGGCGTCACGGCGGCGAGTCGCCATAGCAGCTTACCTCACAAGAACAGCAACACGGCGGGAGGCGGAACGGGAGTCCGGAAGCTCGATTTTATCCACCCGTTTCCGCGGGTGAATCCGTAGCCGTCCGGGATCACCCAACGGAAACCACACCCCGACAGGCGGGGCCAACGACATGCAGCCCGCTGATCGAGACATCTCAGGTCGTTGCGTGTGTGCCTCCACGAGCAGGCGGTTTCGGCGAGGCGTCAGCGTGCCCGCTTCAGAAGCGGTCCCATCGACACGGGACCCCACTGCGGAGACGCACGTCCGGCGGCCCACGGCGACGAGAGGGCGGAACGGCGCGCCCGAAACCGACAGTCTCGACTCGGGCCCGACTGCCGTCCGACCGACCACTCCCACGCGTCGACAACGCGGAGCAAGTCAGCGGCGAAGACGGGTTGACCATACCCGCGCGAGACGGAAAGCGGGGGCGACGCGGTATGCGATGCGTGCGACGCTGGCTGTTTGGTCACCGTACAGGAGGCCAATGGCAAGGAGACAACGGGCAGGACCCAACGGATGAGAGAGTCCGGCGCAGCTAGCCTCCGTCGCCGACAAGCGGACCCCACAGGAACTGTACACACGGCGGGCCAACCGTTCACTGGATGTTCAAGGACGGGTACGCGGCGACCCACCCAGAGGCACCAAGACGACCGAGCCTGAGGAAGGAGTGGCTGACCAGCGGGGGCCGCGACCGTACGATAGGCAGGGGAGGTCCTGTCCGTCGACGCAGGATCGAACGGCCGACGTTTTCCAGTGACGTGTCCACCCCGAGGCCGCGCCTTGGCCAGCTCCTCTCATCTCTCTACACTAGTCTCTTGCGCGCGCCCATGCGCGCGTGGGACTGACCGGCTGTATCGCAGCCTCGCAGGCCGTTTGTTGGTGGATCTACATTGCACGGAACTTTTTTTTATTTTGAATAATCAAAGTCCATGAACCATCAACAAAATACACGGTGTTTATAATAACTTTGTAGGCAGTTCAGCGTCGGAAAAGAGTAAAAACACCCAGAATAAGAAGGCACTGCATGGTCCAAACTATTTTTGGCAGGGTACAAAGCATGCATAGCAAATTACAAAAGCAACATCACCAGTACACAAACGTAGATCAAGTCTTGTAGCTGGCTTCATCTGGACTCTCAAGAAGAGCAATCAACTGAGCACACATGTTTTGCAGATCGTGTGATAGCTTGCTGACTATGGACGCTGACTGAACCTTCTTCCACGGCAGCATTCGCGGCGTGACGACGTGATTTCTTTTTTAGTGATGGGATATCTGCAGCGGCGGCAAGAAATGCCAAGCCGGCGGAAGCATCCTGATAAAATGTGTCAAAAAGAGCATAAAGCCATGCAGTTTTCTGTTGTTTGCAAGAGCAGCGTCTATGAGTTTCTTTGCTTTGTATTCAAATAGCATTGACCATGATTCAGAGTACAAATTTTTCTGCTTCAACTGGGAAACATTCTCGGCGTTGTAATTGTCTACTGTGATTAGTTTTTCCTCTTCAAGATACTTCACAACCGCACTATAGGCACTCTGGATTATAGTGTTTTGGTGGGTTCAGGCTTTCCAGCAAACTCTCTTGTTTTGGAGAGGACATTGCCAATCTTTACTTTTGTCACGTACATGTCGCCATAGATCTCGATGGTCTCTTCTTCCTGGATGGTTAGCTTAATTTAGCTCCTTCGCTGCAAGAGCAAAGATCCCCTTCTTGTCCACTCTAAGAATGGCTGGAAAAAAAAAAAAGGTTAGAGAAGAGGGGACTGTGGACCAAGATCAGAAGGCAGTACAAGAACGAAGAGCAAAGATCGTATACCTTTGGCCCCGCTGCAGCCGCTCCAATGCAGGTACGGGGCAGCTCAATCCTCGGCTCCGGCAGCTCAATCGTCGCCTCCGGTAGCTGAACCAGCTGCTCCGACAGCCGTTGACAGCACGTTCTACACCGCGACTCCGCAGACCTGCTGCACAAGAACCACGAAACAGGATTACAACACGGAAAGACCCAAATCGCCAGGAAGAAGCGTTCGGCAGCCGGAGATGAGGAAGGAGGCGGGCGGAGCGGCGCACCTACGCCAAATCGCAATCCGGAAGTGGGAGCAAGAGTTGGGGGGCGGCGTCTATTTATTACCCCCAGACTCAATCAATTCCCCCACTCTGGTCCGACCGGCAAAGCTCAAACACCGACCCAGCCGTAGGCACTGACAATCCAGCCCATGGGTCGAGGATCCCAGCGGCAGCGACATGGGGGCAGCGACCATACGGTTCGCCAGGGAGCTTCCTATGAGGCCACGATGCAGCTACGTCAATCATGGATCAAAAGTCACCAAACAACCCAACAACACTGACCATCGGGTCCCAGCGCGCCAGAAATACGTGGAGCCCAGAACGGTCACAGCCTGAACGCCAAGGCAGCGGTCGCGGCAGCGGCCACACAGAACGCTTGGACGTGCAGCGACGCGAAGCCATTGCACACGGGGCGGAACCCTGCAGCAAACGAGCGCACGACAACGCCGCGTACGGGCGCATGGTCCGACGCGGGAAGCGCAGCGACGCTGCTGCTAGGCCCACTCACCGAACGACAGCAGCACAGGCCGGCCACTGGACGCTCGACAACAGCGTACTGCTTCACCTGCTGCTGGGCCACGAGACCGGCGAGCTCCTGTTCGTAAGTCAAGAGGCCACATGCACCGTCGATTGAGATCACAACGGCTGAACTCTTTTTCGCTACCGTGGCCACCGTGAGGCCGCGGCGTGGCCTCATGTTCTACTTTCTTTAAATGACGTTCACCAAAAATGTGTGCATGCGCCACATGCGCCACACGCTATTGTGCAAAGGACTAAAAATAGAGGCAGGTGATCCCGATGCCCAACTATGAAAACTTGCGGTGCTTAAAGGAATTGGAAGATCCTTTATCTATAAGTGGAAAAAGGATCGGGATAAATTCTCGAATTGAATTGTTATTGCCTCCTTAATTTGCTCACGAACAACCAAAGCACATGCACAAGGATACAATCGTGGTTGCGCACACGAGTGCTATGGCAACCAGACAACACGATTTGGTGGGGAAACTAATGATCAAAATGAAGGACGACACTCAAGACAAAAGAAATTGACACTAGACCAGGATGGACGCCTAGACCAATAAACATAATGACATGCAAGGGATGACTCTTCAATAAAGCAAACTGAAATTAAAAATATTGCAATGGCACAACGGGTTATGGGATAAGGGGAAAAATGGTGAACACAAATATTTTTGTGGGGCAATTTTCTGGATTTATAGGATGAAGCAAAATTAACTACACTAGGATAAAGGCAAACCTGATGGTAAACCTTGGCTTTGAATACCACTTGATATGAGCGGGGTCCCGATCTTCCGTCGGGTTCAAGATAACTATCGATTTGGTGGAGAGTGACACACCCGATCCGGCTTCGAGATCACAAAGACCTAAACCCCGCAATCCTAGCACCACGTCTCCTCGGGTCATCAACCGTGTCACCAACCGGTCGACCTCGCCAAGAAAGGCTAATCCCACTGCGCGAATCGAAGAACACAAGCAAGAACTCAAAAGACGCAGCTCAAAGATTTGGGACAGCTGAGATAATTAATTAAGCACACGAGTTGGGGTTTCACAAAACCGATTACACGGCGATTTGTCATCGACAAATTATCAAAGTAAAACCCAAGTTCTAATGTGACGAACAAGAACTCTTTAAGAAGAAAACACGATTGTGAAAGGGATGGTCATGCGATAGTAGGCATGCCATCTCGAGGCTGATCATGCAAGTGATAGTAGGAGCGCCATCTCGGAGGAAGTATCCATAGATCTCCCAAGAGAAGATTCCAAATTTAGCATTTGCATGAGACAAATTATTTAAGCTTCCATCTACCAGGCATGTTGTCTTCGACCATGCAACAACAAGGCTTTTTAGATAGGTTCCAAATTTAGCTTGGTTTGGACACCCTAGTTGGCCTGCTAAGGCGGTGGCCAAGGGGCATGGGCCTAGCTCCGTAACCAATTGTTAGCGTCCTCTCAGGCCCAGCCCAACACTCCACTATAGGTTTGGGCGTTCATGCGCATCATGGCTCACTTATAAGGCGGAGGCCCAATTCCTCCCAAAAAAAGGGACTAAGCCCGGACCGATGGGAGAGGGAAACTCCCCTTTATAAGGTGGTCATGGCCCCCTAGCCTAGGCAAGGTGGTACTAAAACCTGAGCTCGCCGGCGCCAACGGAGGGTCCCGATTGTCGGCGTCCTCTCGGGGTTGACCCAACACTCCACCATAGGTTTGGGCGTTCATGCGCATCATGGCCCACTTATAAGGCAAGATGCTCAATTCCTCCCAAAAGCCCAGACTAAGCCCGACCGATGGGATAGGGAAACTCCCCCTTATAAGGTGGTCATGGCCCCCTAGCCTAGGCAAAGTGGTACTAAACCTTGGCTCGCTAAGCGGCGCCAACGGAGGGTCCCGACACGGAGACAACACTGGCGGAAGGTAGTGCGCGGCAGAGGCGCGGACTAGGTCGGCCGCATCATCGAGGCGGAGGAAGATATCCTCCACGACATCCATGGGGAGGTCTCCGCCGCGAGGAGCCATCGCGAGACGCGTCGATCTCGGTTCGCGCCCCCACGCTATAATAGATTTGAACTAGATCGAGTTGCCTATCTAGGGCTGCAGCGTTGCGTTACAGCCCCCATGCATTTTATAAACCGCACGTCAAGGCCGCTGAAACTAAGAGCCATTGGAAACGAAACGAACAAACAAGGACAGTTGGATTGCTATCTATCTATATTTGATGTATTTTGGATAATGATTCTTATTGTGACCATGCGGCGCAATGAGGACTCAAGAGCCTCATTCCACGCACATAGGGATACGAGCCACTACTACTCGACCTCGCAAGACTAGCCACTACTACTCGACCTCGGGAGACTCGGCGGGACGCCCCTCCGCTCCACCACCATTAGTCCCCCTCCCTTCCTTCCGTCGGCATATCGAAGAAGGATAGAGGGAGTGAGGATCCACCGTTTTTCGGTATGTTTTTTTGAATAAATCAAGTCCTTAGGGTTAGGGTTTCTCCATGCTAAGGTTCTTGGTTTTAGGGATTTATCTCCTCCTCCTCTCCGCGGCAGAGTGGATAGGGTAGAATCGTTTTCTACATGTTAACTCCGTTGAATATGAGGGCGACAACTGGCGGGCGTGAGCATCCTCATCGGCATGGCGACATGGACTATGGAGACTTTTATTTCCGGACAGCAACATCAAGGCGAGAGATGGTGTCACTTTGCCATGGAATAATTTTCTCCGGTCTTTTCTCTCGTTTTATTGTGGTTAGGTCGGCCCACGATGAAGGACTTGGGAGAAACAGTTTGAAATCAGTCTTCCTCATTTTTCGGTGCCAAAAGAAGAAGGAATACACCAAAACGAAGAAGTTTCTCAACTACGCCTATATGAATATTGGTCGTCATTCGTTGGGCATCTATTCACAAGCCTTTTTGCCGAGTGTTTGCACTGTGCGGTCATCCGTACTACAAAGTGTCTTACAGGTTTGTTTCTAAGATCTCGGACTATTCACGGCGTGAGTACAATTTAGAGGAAAATCAAAATTCTCGATATTTGTATTGTAATCCGAGTGCTTGTAACAAGTTGATGTACCTAGCTTTTATCTAATACAATTCTTCTTTCATAACAAAAAACTGTCTTAAACAAGCAATATATCAATTCTCATAGATCTATTCAATCATCGTCACTATAGGAATCCCGCTCTTTAGAAAGTGTATTTTATCGATCACTTTCGGTAAAGAAGTTATGAAACCGTGAGTTGGCAATGTTTTGATTTGAAATCATCCATGTTATACAAAGCTAAGTTTGAATTTTAAAATTTTAAAAATTGAATTTTTAAACGACCTCGGACCGGAGAAGCTTCCTAAATAAAAAAATGTAGATTTCAAAAAGGTTATGGAACTTTCTAGTTGACAAAATTTTAATTTGAATCATCTTATATCCAAAACTACGTTTGAATATCTCAAACTTGAAATTCAAATTTTGTGAGCGACCTCTCGATGGAGAAACTTTCTGAATGAAAATTGTAGATCTCAAAAGTTATGAAATTTTGTAGTTGACAACTTCTAAAATTGAGTTTGTTTAGAGACTCAAACAAAATTTACACTCAGTTATGTATACTATGTTGGGAACCTACACGGAATCTAGAGATATAAGTGATAGTGTGGTGTAGTGGTAGAGCGGCAGAGTCACAAGAGAGAGAGAGAGAGAGAGAGGACATTGGTTCAAAGCCCCACAGCCACGTAATTTGCAGAAATTGTCAAAAATGATCATGGCTAGGGTGTGGTGGGTGGTCGACCGGTGGGACCCTCAAGGCCGGAGAGGGAACCCTCAAGGCCACTTGATTGAGAAGAGATGTTTGGATTATTTGATTTAAATATCCCTCAAGGTCGGGAGAGGGAACCCCATAATTACACATTTGATAAAAACGAATGGATGGTGTTTTTCCCAAATACGCGAAAAGTTTGTGCATTTTTATATGGGGCATGTGCATTTCTACCCCTGGTTTCATGTCCATATGTGTTTTTGCCTCTGTTTTTTTAACTTTGTGATTTTACCCCTGCTTTTTGAAACGAACAAAAATTTTACCCCTGGTCTGGTAACACCCTCTAACGGTGTTAACTTTTAGGCAAATGGACAACTTTGACCACCTTGATTTTCTCTCTCCTTCGACCCCGACCGCGTGAACGGGGAGGCGGGGGGGGCGGCGGTGGATTGCACGCAGGGCGGCGGGACCTCCGCGCGTCTTGCGGCAGCGGCCACGCTGCGTTCGAGCTCCGCCGCATCCGCCCATAATAGACCGCCATGCAGGCAAGCTCCCACCGCTTCGCGGAGGCGTCGCCCGGGTGGATTAGGTCGCCATGCATCGAGCCCAATGTGGATAACGGGCGTCCGCCACCGCCGAAGGAGCTTCGCATGGGCGCTTCGCATCCACAGTGGGCGGTGGTGGGAGGGACGGCGGCCCTTGGGACCACCGGGCTGGGCCACAGGACCTCCGCCGTCGGCCCTGAGAGCCCCGGCAGTCTTTGCCGCCCGGCGCGCGCGCCGCCGCCGGCCGCGTGAAGCCCCTATACGCCGTCACCTCAAACCCCTAACCCTAACACATAATGTTGTAGGTTGCGGGAGGGAGATGGGGAGGAGGAGGAGCTCGGTGTGTCGGCCCTTGTCGCCGGCGCCGGGGAAGAGCCGCCGCCGCGGGGGGGAGGGGCATGACGGGGGAAGAGCCGCACGGAAAGGAGCGGCTTCTCTAGTGATGTGGGTTTAGCCTCATGGGTATTTTGGTCTTTGGCCTGCCATGTTTTTTCTTTTTATATTTTTAGCTCTTTAATATGACCAGTCGAACGGTGTTACAGAGTAGGGGCAAGCGGGAGCTTCACTTTTAAAAAGTGAGGGCAAAATCACAAAGTTAAAAAAAAGGGGGGTAAAATCACATTTAGAGTTTAGAATAGGGGAGAAACACTAAATTCCCATTTTTATATTTAATAGGATAGTTCATGCATCATGCATAAGGGCATATACAACGCATCTTCAAGGCTCATCTCTTCGTGTCTTGGACATGCCAGTTACTATAGATTTTAAAACATACTATATTTAATAGGTTCTACATCATGCATAAGCGTGTATTTGGGGAGGATACATGCCAATTACTCACAAATTAAACAACTAAGCTTGCATGTCTCCGCTTTTTTTTTCTCAAATATGCAAAACCAATGGATGTCTTATCTCACTAATTTTTAGTAGGATTGACTCCCACAAATCGTCTATGACTTGTAACAATAATAATAATTCAACAGCCTTCTGTATCCAAAAAACTTTCTTCGTCCGTACCTCATAGTCATAGGTGGCCGGGAAGAGCTAACTTTTTTCCCTCTCCATGAGGTGTGGAGACTAACAGCTAGGACTCGCTTTATTAGGCACAATTCTGCTACATTTATATGACCCAGTTAAAAAAACAAGATGACATTGTTAAGACATAATAAAGAAATAAGAGAAAAGAACTCAGAAGGGTTGTTACCCTTTCATATAGTAAGCGGCGAAAACGGTGGCGGGAAGCTTGCGTAGAGAAACTTTGGGACACTACCAAATTTAAACACACCCAGCCTCTCAAAAAGCAATGTCTTGAGGTCCACGGTGAAGTAATATGCAGATGGCTCCTCCTTATGACCTTATGATCGATCTGACCCAATGGATATCCACTTAGGACAGCGTAGCCTTCGGCTGCAACACTGAGGATCCATAGATCGTCAATTGGCATTGGGATTGTGTTATCGTGCCGCCACTCTTCAGCAGGTTCTGGAGCTACGACACCACAATTATTCCCTTGCCAAGCCTTACTATAAAGCTCCAAGTTATTGTTGTCAACAAGTAATAGACCAAGCCTTCCTTCTTCCCCTGCCTCCACAACGATTTTAGCACAACCAAAGTAGATTGTTCGCGGGATGTCAGTGACGCTGACGATGGAGAACCTCATCGTCCCGCTCGTGTCAAGCACGAGGATAAAACTTTCAAAACGTTGGGTCCAGTAGAAGCAGCTGCGCACAGACTGGCGAGACCACACTAAAGACAGCCTCGTCCATACATAGGTTGGGTTGCTAAAAGATGCGACGGCTCGCCATTGTCTGACAGCCGAAGAGAAGGCGAAAGCCACCACCTTGGTTGTGGACAGAGCATTGCACATCACCCGGAACGACAATCCGTCATTGTTGGCCTCTGGCGCCGGTGCGAGGAAGGGCTCAAACTCAAACTCCAATACCTGCAGGCCGTGCTCCGTGGTGGCTGCAGCATACAGTAGATCGTCGGGGATGGGCGGAATCAGGACGTGCCACCGGTGCAAGGGGTCGCAGACCACGAGGTCCTGGATGCCGTACGAAACAGGTATGCGCCGGGACAGGAGGACGCGGCCGTCACGAGGCGTCGCGGACGCGCCAGCACTTGGGGGAGGGGCGAAAGAGAAGGTGAAGTCAGCGGCTTCTGCGCAGGCACCGGCGGCCTGCGCCGAGCGGTGCGGCGACTGGGCTGGGTGGAATACTATTTCACCACCACAATTATGGAGTAACCCTAGGACTGGTCTGCGGTGGCGGGACCTGAAGCGGCGTAGGAAGCGGTGGTCGGAGATGACGCGGTAGAAGCAAGCGCAGGAAGCCGAGGCACGGGCGAGGTCAGCGGCGTCGTCTAGGTGTAGGAAGATATCCTCCAGGAGATCGACGGGGAGGTTTGCCGCCATCGATCGATCGATTGCGTTGCGTGTGGCGGCGCACGGCTGGTGATAGATCGATGCATGCAGCCGGTGATTTTATTGTTTGTGTGGTGGATAGCAGATTGAGGGGCCTGGTAACCTAGCAGGAAACACGATTTTTTAGGTTGGGCCAAGGACGTCACGGCCCGGTGGCGAGCGTTCCTGGGCCAGCACAATCTTTAGATTTTTACTTTACACCTTTTTTTTTTGTACATTTTTTTTTCGAAAGCGAGCACCTTGTGTCCGTATTGTATTAAGGGAAGTTAGAGTTTTACACGTTGTGCGAAATGGCCAAAACAATTGGCCAGGATAGCACAAATTCACAGATTCACAAATCGCCAGCTTTAACGGCGCCGCTAATTTGTTGTACTTCTAAAAGGAAACTTGTGTGCGACAAGTAGAAGTAGACGCAAGACGCTAGATGGCGTGCTGCACCCGACGATGGCGTGCTGCACCGGCGCGCAAGCAGGAACGCTTAGGTCCCTAAAGCCCGCCGCTGCCCAATCCTCAGCCTCCCGCCCTGATGTGTTGCACGAGCTGCGCCCGCTGGTCTCCTGTGGTTGTCAAAGGTCCTTCGGTTCCTTTTGTTCCATAGTTCCCAAGTCACAAGCATCACCAGGGAGCTGAAGCCTTTCCTGAATGGCTTCGCGATCTGTCTCATGGTGCTGAGCCACCACCGAACCAAGCTGTCCTCGGAGGTTGAGCAAAGGTGGTCCATGTGGGCTATCCGGGGAGGCGGTGCCAAACCTCTCTGGAGTATATGCAGGAAACAAGAAGGTGGTCAGCCGTCTCCGCAGCTGGGAGCACAAAACACAATCATCGCCCCGCTGCAGTCCGTGTCGCTTCCGCCTCTCCGCTGTCCAAAGTCTGCCATGTGTTGGGGGATAAAGGATCGGCTAGCCACCCCTACATCCGGCCCGAGAGTCCCGCGGTCAGCGGTTGGAAATGCCGAATCGCCGGTTTCGCATAATGGCGCTTAGGAATCCTTTACTTTCGGTGCGTCGGGAGGGGATGAGCGGGCCAGATCGGGGCCTTTCGCCGCCAATTCGGGCACGCCACGAATGGCGCCGTTTGGTCCGCTGCTTTCGCGATCAAGGGAGTGATCGGGAAACTTTGAGTTCCCGGCATCTCGTTCGTTGAACGCCGAAAGAAGGGTTTCGTGACGATATGACATGTTTCTCTGCGGTGGCACTTCCGTGACGGGACGCCAGGGACCCGGGGCGGAGGCGCGAGGCGGGGCCGTGAGCCAACCCGGGGGGACCTAGCGGCGCGCAAAGGCCGAAAGGGGGCTCCCGGGGGCAGATGGCCGGGCGGCGTTGCCCCGTGGTCCCAAGGAGTGGTTGGCGCCCCGGTCGAAAGACCAATTTGCCCTCCTCCTCCGTGGGATATTCGTCAAATATGTAGTGGTTAGAAGGGCATGGAGGTCATGTAAAAGCTACGGAAAGCTATAAAAAAGGACCCCCAAGGGGTGTTGTAAAGACCGGATGATATTGAATACTAATACGCCCGAGTTTTGGTGTTCGTGTTTCGTATTTAGTCTCTCGGGTAGTCCGCTTCGGGCTACTCCAACATTTGGGCGCCACCGGTGGTTGTGCTATTCAAGGATGGCCCCTATAGGACGACCACCGAAGGGGCGGCACCACCTTCGACGGGGGATCTTCGGCGGGGCCGCCGACACGGCTCCCCGCCGTGCGAACACTTCGGGAGACATGGCAGCGGGCGGGCGGTACGAACCCGGGGGCGGTGGGCAAGATGCCGAGGCCGATCTTTGCGAGAAGACGCACGCAGGTCTTACCGGGGGCGACGACCAGCTGAACGCCAAAGGGTGGCTCAACAGGTTGGAAAAGGCGAGAGGCCGAGATTGAATGAACTCGTGGCTCGGAAAAAGAGGCTTTAGCCCAACAAAGAAAGCCCGCCAGACAATGAGAGAACACCGATCGTGAAAGGCTCTCAGCTTGCCCGGTCGCCGAAGGCTAAGCTGTAAGGCGGAGATTCGACTACCTTGGCAAAATCCCTCATCATGGCAAGAGAAGATGTTGCACACGAATGGTACATCGCCTCAACCGCTTTCCATCGAAACCGGAAGCAGCTCATGGAGCGTACCGATTCTAGCGCTTGAGGGTTTCAAGACAAGACACAAAAGCGCCGTGGAGTCGAAGCAAGACGATGAGGAGTCGCCACTCAAGACTGGAGAAGATCGCCAAGCCCGCGTCTAGTGCCCGAATGTGCCCGACGAGATGGTCATCCTATCCCAATCGAAGGCATGAACATCGCCAATGCACCGCAAATTTGGACGTAAAGGAGCCCAAAACTCTAAAAGAACTTTATGAGCGAATCAAGAAATTCGCGAAAGCCGAAGAGGGTTTGAAGAGAAGGAAGGCAGCCCAGAAGGGCGAAAAGCAACAATATCGCCGAACCCGGCACCCGGCAACAATCCGAAAGGGGCAAAGAATTTCAAGCCTTGTTAACAATGTCCGTGGCGAAGTCGGCTCAACAGGTGGAAGCAAACAAAGACACCGAATCCCAGGGTCGGTTTATCGCCCACCCCGTCCCTAATCGGGGTGGGACGTGGAGGAAGAGGTCGGGGCCGATGGCCCGGAAGTGCCATATTGCTTTCATATGCGAGAGAGGATCGGGCCATTTCAGCGAGAGAATGCAAATATGCGCCAGACGCAAAAGAGCAAAAGTCAAAGGAAGAAGGGGACAAAGCTCTCGGCCCCGAAGCATGTGTTTCACAACTCAAGAGAATCGGCAGCTCACAACCGGACCAGTATTTCGTCCGCAAAGACACCCCACCCGCGAACCGCCAGCGAGACAGCGGTTCAAGACACCGGTCGCACCCGCATCAACAATCGCCTCCACCGCCACCGCCGCCGATGCAGGCCCTTTCGGTAGCAGCCTCATCTCCGGTTAACCTACAAGATAACGCCGCCAAAGAAGAATCGCAGAAGTCAACCCCGATTTCGGTCGTCAGAGAACGGGACCGTCAATGCAGCCTTGCCATCAAAAGGCCGATCTTCGCTATCACCGGAGGATCAAACTTGGAGCACGAAAACAAGAGTGCCGAAGGGATTATATCAAAAGGGTTCATTCAGTTTTGCCAAGATGGCCACTCAATAGACCGGCATGGTCCACGGCGCCCATTACTTTCGGCACGAGTGACTTTCGGGTCGGGGATTACCCGCGATACGATGCCTTCGTGGCAACGGCGCATGTGGCAAGTTTCACCCTACACAACATTTTGATTGACAATGGGAGCTCAGCAGACATCTTGTTTATCAAAGCTTTTGAGACCATGGAGTTTGACAGAAGGTCCTTGTCTCCGGCCGGAAACGCCCTATTCGGGTTTGGAGGCAGAAGGATAGATGCCATCGGAAAGAAGGACTTGGATGTGACTTTCGGTGACGAGGTCTCAAGCGGACCGAAATAATCACATTCGATGTTGTTAACATAGATTACCTTTACACAGCGATTTTCGGCAGAGGAGTCATCAGTAAGTTCAATGCCATAATCAAGCAGAGCTATTTGTGCATGAAAATGCCCTCCCCTTCCGGAATCATCACCGTTTGGGGAAACCAAGAAGCGTACCAAGAAGATCGATGCCGTGCCCATTTCGGGGCACAAAGATGTTGAAATTAAGTAGCAACCAACCTAAAAACGCCGAGGAAGGTGATGAGCCGGCCGATGATTCTATTCAAGAAAGGGTCCGAGTCGAAAGTCGGCACGGCCGAAAAAGACCAAGAAGGTACCGCTATCGGCAGCCTCTCCCGCACCAAGAGGTGACTATCGGCGCCGAAATGGGGACCAAGAGGCATCCGACTTAGTTCGCTTCCTATATGAGAACAGAGATGTCTTCGCATGGTCGCCACAGGATCCGGCAGGAGTCACCGAAGTCCGGGCACAAAGATAGCCTAAATGTGGAGAAAACCGCTAAACCGAAAAAAATCGCGGCGCTTATCCGAAGAGAGAAGCGTAGCAAAGAAGATCGGAAGTGCAGAGGCTGCATGACGCAGCGCGGATCGGCCCGGTGCGGTACCACGAATGGTTGGCAAACGTAGTCATGGTGCGTAAAAATCCATTGACCCCGAAATTAAGAGGGGGCTTAATGTGCATAGATTTCACCACCCTCAACAAGTCTTGCCCGAAAGACCCATACCCGTTACCAAGGATAGACACACTCATAGACATCACCTCAACTTCCGAAAGGATGAGTCTGTTGGATTGCTTTTCGGGTTACCATCAGATACACATGAATCCGGATGATGAAGAGAAGACCAGCTTCATCACGCGGGGGCACGTATTGCTTCAGGCGGATGCCGGAAGGTCTAAGAAATGCGGGGCCAACTTTTTCCAAAATGTCGATCCGGTTTTCGGAGAACGTAAAAAAGAAGAAGAACCTAGTCACTTATGTGGACGACATTGTGGTGGTAAGTAATAAGAAAAGCTCGCACATCGATGACTGAAAAGAAACATTCGCGAACCTAAGGGCGAGCGGTTTGAGGTTGAATCCCAAGAAATGCGTTTTCGGCATAGGCAAGGGCAAAATGCTAGGTCGTCTAGCTTCGGCTAGAGGAATCGAGGCAAACCCAGAGACAAAATGACGGCTATCACAAAGATGAAGCCACCGAACAGCGAGAAAAGAAAGTGCAAGAACCGACGGAGCACATGGCAGCTCTCAAAGGGTTCATTTCCGTGTCGGCCGAAAAAGGCCTACCTTTCTTCAAAGTGTTGCGAGATGGGTCCAAATTCAAGTGGGGACCGGAACAGCAAGAAGCATTCAAAAGCTTAAAGTAGTATCTCGTCAATCTCACCACCATGTCAAGCCCATCACCGAAAAGCAACGTTGCTCCCATGCCTTTCGGCATCTCACCACACGGTTAGCGCCAGTCTCGGTGGAGAAAAAAGAACCCGAGCTCAAAATGAGGCGGTTTCAGCTTTATCACGTCTCAGGCACTTTCGGGTCCCAAACTCAATTATTCTCGAATCGAGAAGATTGCTTATACTGAGTGGTCATGGCAAGCAGGAAGCTAAGGCACTACTTTCAGGCACACTGAATCCGGGTGGTGTCGTCTCAACCACTGGAAGCACTATTTAGAAACAAATGAGGTCGGGAGAATCGGCAAATGGGCAAATTGAATTGAATGAATTCTTCATCGATTTCGGAAACACAGTCCGCTATCAAGTCTCAAGCCATCGCAGTTTCATCAAATTTGGACCTTCTACCGAGGGAGAACCGAAAAGTATTCTCGAGCGGTATGGGTTGCGCGATTGTGATGGGGCTTGGTGTGACTTAGGTATGCGGCATTTCGACAAGCATTACGGCCCCTGGCCTCGGACCATCAATTCGACACGCGAGCCGGGCTGCAGTTCAGATCAACAAACAACACAACCGAGTATGAAGCTGTACTGCTCTCTCTTTGAAAGCCGAGGGCCATGGGGATAAAGCGATGCATGATTTACACCAACTCCAAGGTTGTCGGTGGAGCGCCGCGAGAAGGAATACACGCTCGCGGAGCGGTACTAGTCAAATATCTCGGCGCTGTAAGGGC
This sequence comes from Hyparrhenia diplandra, assembly GCA_015847255.1. Lineage (NCBI taxonomy): Eukaryota > Viridiplantae > Streptophyta > Magnoliopsida > Poales > Poaceae > Hyparrhenia > Hyparrhenia diplandra. The sequence continues at coordinate 520,142 of JADLZK010007877.1, forward strand.
AATGGAGAAGCATTTTCTCGGTTTTTCCATCAAGTTCATCCCAAGAAACGAAAACAAAGAAGCCGATGAATTGGCGAAAAGCGCAGCCCGTGGAATACCAATGCCTTCGGATGTGTTTTTTCAGTCACTTTCGGTCGAGCAATCAAAGAAGAAGAGCAAGCCCCTTCGGTTTTGCACACAATCGCAGCCAAGATTGGAGAAGCCAGATTTTCGTGATATCCGGCAGGACATATGAACCCGAAAGCAAGCATGAAGAACAGAGAATGTGCTCAAGAACAAAGCATTACTCCATCATCAATGGTGAATTATATAAAGATGGTCTCGAGCACCAAAGCTCAAGTGCGCCAAAGACCGAAGAAAGAAGAAAGCTCTTGACCGAAATCCATGGTGGAATGTGCGGTGCTCACGAGAGGGGCTCACGAGATAGCTCACGAGAGCGCCGAGACAAGGTTTCTACCGGCCATCAGCCGGCCGAAGATGCAAAGCAGTTAGTGAAAACTTACGAAGGATGCCAGATGTTCGCAAAAAAGCAGAACGCCTTATCTTACCCGACAAAACCGATAGTTCCGTCATGGCCGCTGCAGCGATGGGGGATATATATAGTTGGTCCCCTACCTACAGCCCCGGGCAATGTCGGGGTTTGCAGCCATCGGTCTCGGTATTTCACTAAGTGGATCGGCTAGGCCATCGCCCGGATCACCCTCAAGCACACCGGTCTCTTTCGTCTCAGCGCCAGATAGTCTGCAGATTCGGGTACCTTCGCATAACCGCGGATAATGGCAAAACCGTTTGACTCCACCGAAGTTCAGAAATTTCGCGGAAGAGCCGGGAATCAAGCCATCCTTTGCTTCGGTTTATCATCCTCGAGCAACGGGCCGTTGAAAAGCCAATGGGCTGATATTTTCGGGTGTTTCGAAATCCTTGTGGGATTCGAAGAAAGGCAAGTGGCCGGCCGAAATGACAACAGCAGTATGGGGTCATAACATCTCCCGTTCCAGAGCAACTGGCTTTACTCCATTCCGGTTGTTGTATGGAGAAGAAGCCGTAACCCGTAAGCGGCTTCGGGTCCTTCAGGACCGAAATGGCTGAGGTAAGCAAAATACAAAGGCTTGTTGACGCCGACACTTGAATTTTGAAAGTTGCGGCGGCAAAAAATGCGGAGAAATACCATCGGGGAGACTAAAGACCGGAGAGACAAGAATGTGCTCCCGTAAGAACATCTACGCCGGAGATCTTGTCCTCATCGGGCATGCCGACAAGCAAGGGAAATTGCAGTCTCGATTGGCACGGGCCATTCATCGCGGTCGAAGTGGTGAAACCCGGGGTCTTTCGCCGCCAAAAGGAAGAAGGTGAAGAACTCATCCACACCTGGAACGCCGACAATCTGCATAGATTCTACGCGATAACAAGTAGGCTCAAAAGCGGAGTTGTAATTTTCATTTATTTCTTCTTTCGGTTGTAATATTTCAGCTACTGAACTGAAAAGGCTAGTGCTCTTTTTCCTCACAGGGGAAGCCCTTTCGGGGTGTGAGGTTTTTAACGAGGCAGCCTATGTAAACCCTACCATTTTTAATTTATAAATGGTTTTCCCCAAAAAGGCATCTCATAGAGGCACATCAAAACCGAAAACAAAACTTGACGAAGTCAAGCTTGGTTCATTCGGAAAAAAGGTATCCCGAAAGAGATTGCTGAACAAATCAGCAAAAACTCGGCGAAGAGCGCCAAAAACACGAAAGCCAAAAATGGCCCAAAAGAAACCGAAGAAGTCCTAAGGGCCTCCTTCGGTCAAATCCTTAGGTAGCAAAAACCTAAGGTCGGTGAGCAGAAAAGCTGTCTCTCCGTCGACACAAGGCAAAAAGCGCGCATGCACAATTCAAAAACCTAAACCAACAAGAAACGTTGGCCACAAAAGTAAAGGTTCTGAGTGCAAGGACAGGGCACATGGCGCCATTTAATCCAACACGGATAGATGATTCAAAATTAACAGAGCCCACCTACAAAGTACAGGCGCGTCAAATGCAATCGTACCTAGCAAAGGACAATCATGCCACTATAAAATTAGGCTCAGGGATAACCTAGCCAGTCAGGCATAGCATGTTTGGGAATGAGTTTAGCCAGACCAAAGTTCGGCATAGGCCACTTTTGACCAATAGAGCAACTTTCGGTAGGACTGAGAGGCTTCGGGAAGAGGCTGTGGAGTTTCGGCAGCGAGAGGGGTTCAAAGACCTGCCATCCTAGCTGCTCCTAACAATGAACTGGTAGCCTGACAGGTCTACCATGTTCTGCCAATGGAGATACTTGTTGACCCTCAAGAGCCGAATGTCCCGGAAATGGGAATACTCGCGCATGGGGACGCTGGCAAGCTGCAAATCCCAGGTCTTCCGCAACATAAAGGCTGCATCAAGCTTTCGGTTATCTAACGCTGGAATAAGAGCCAGCATCGCTGCAGGCGCGAAAATTGCTAGATCGTAATGGGACTCTCCCAGCTTGCGCATCATGGCAGCGTAAGTCTACAAGAGAAGCGACGAGAGGGCGCAAGGCAAAGGCATCTCGTCGAGTCAGAGCACCAGATCACGCATGGAGGCCTTCTTGCACATTTGGACCGAAAGATACTTTCGGCCAAACAGAGAGTAATAGCTACACTAACATTACCAAAAGTAGCGACGCTACTAATAATGGCCACAATCTATGTAAATCGAATAAGCTATATTCAAACAATTTGTTTCCCTGAACCCGAAAAAGGGGAGGGGTTTTCTTTCGGCAAGGCCAGCATATTTTGGTTCAGCAAAACAAATTAACATTAAGAGAGGCACAGAGGTCATGGTCTTGACCGAAATAAGGCCTCTGTTCAAAAACTGAGGGGTTTCTTTCGGTTTAATCGCAGCCCCTATCGACCTCCGCAAAAAGGGGAGGGGGTTTCTTTTCGATTAAATAGACGTGAAAGAAAGAATTTGGCGGAGCCAAAGCGCTGTTTTTGACTTTCTCCGATCATGGTAAATGTAAACTGAGGGGGTTTCTTTCGGTCCCTGATCAGGGCAGTTGCGAAAACGAAAAAGTTTTTACAAATCGTTATCGCTCCCGAGGAAGGAATCGGGTATTACAGTACCGGTACCGAGGAACATAAGGTTCCTCGGCCGCATCAAGGGGCTCTTCTTTCGGTTCCAAGAGCACACCCCGCACTATGTTTCACTGCTGGACCGAAGGCTAGAAAGTTGCCCAGAAGTCTTGAATGAGTCTCGCTGTGCGTGCAACTTTTCGGCAACGTGATCGAAAAAATCCTCTGTCCTACCTGGAAGGCGAGTTAGGCAATTTCGCCATGAAGCACCGCTAACTCCACACCCATCACGCTCAACTCTTAGAGGAGTTTCATCAAACAAATGCAAGGTCCCCTCCCCGGGAACCTGCATGACAAGTTTACAGACAAAGTATTACACAATGTTTCGCAAAAGATTACACCGAAAAGTCTTTCCAGTCAAACAGTCTAGACAACCGAATCAGCATTAGTATTCGGGGTGGTCTCGCCCTGGTGTGCCGATGCGTCCTCCCCTCGTGGAGTTGATGCCGGTCCGGTGGAGTGGCTTGGGGTAGCAGTCGATTCATTAAGTCCGTCGTGTGCGGCAATATAAGCCTGCACGCGAGCCTTGATCTCGTCCTGCTGCTCTTTAGTCTGCGAAAGCATGCAAGAAAATCAGGCATAAATCAAGCCATCGAAAGCAACAAGAGCCGGCTAAAACCGGAAGCAGGGAACCTTACCTCCCCAGCAGAAACGGCAGCCCGGAGCATTGCCAAGTCGCGCCCCCTCGGCACCCAAAAAGTCATCATAAAATTTTGCAGCAGCTGCAGCGGCTTCCGGGGAGACCTGCCAGTAATCCTGGGCGGATAGATCCGGCAGAACTTCGCCGAAACGGTCAAAACCGATGCCCTTCAGGGTCTCGCAGTAGGCTTGCACGGCCTCCAGTGCGGCATAGTCACGCGGAGCTGACACAGCCAGCGAGACCGTGAATCTCTCTGGTCATCCAGTTTAGCCGCCGACCGCCGAGGAGGCGTTCGGGGCGGCATCTCAAAGCCAAAGCTCATCAGCAGGTTCTTATAAGCCTCGACACCACTCTGTAGGGCTTGTCGGGTCTCCTCTTCGGTCTTACGCGCCCCGTCGCGCTCCCTTCGCAGCTCCGCTTCCAGCTCCTTAATTTTGTTCTCGGCCGTCAGCGCTCGAGCCTCGCTGTCCCTCAGCTTGCGCTGTGCCTCCTTTCGGGCCGCCACCTCCAAAGTCAGGCCCTCTTCGGCTTTCTAAAGCTTCGAGGGGCGATCGTCGGCCTCGAACGTTTGAAATTGCTTGGCCAAGGTGCGGCTAGCGAGCAGGATCTGCAAGACCGAAGCATGTGCCATATGAAGCGTGCGGCGAAGGGGAAACTTGACCGAAATAAATGTACGAGAAAGAAAAAGACAGGCTCACCTGAGCACCGCAGACATTCAAAGCCTCAGTGATCCGACAGGGACTGAAACCAAGTCCCGCTCCACCTCCGCATGGGAAGCTGTCGGCGCGAATTTGCCCGATCGCGCGCAGAGCTTCCTCGGTGGGCAGGATCGGGACCTTCTCGTGGTCCACATTGGCGATAAGCCGGGCGTCCGAAGGAGTCCCTAGAGCACGAAGCGATCTTGTAAGTTCTCTCCTTATTCGGGCTGTAATACCCATTGGAGCTAGAGCCCGAATACACTCACAGCTCACCGTAATCTTCGCACACGAACCCAGCAATTGGGTACCGTGACGAAAAAGCACCTTGTCGGCGGCCGCTGGGTGACGGTGTATGATTCGTTATAGAATCTTGACTTACCGGGCGTCACCTTCGCGGCTTTCGGCAGAGGCTTAGGGGCTGTGGCGGCAGCGGTCGGGTCAGCCTTTTCGGAGGAGACCTCCCGATGATGACGGTGGCACTTGGGCTCCTTCCCCGGATCCGCCTTGTCAGACTTTTGTTTGTTGGGGAAGACGCGTTGGCGCCGACGGCCTGGGCGGCCTTCATCGCCTACTTTGGGTCACGCTGCGGAGGAGGCATGCTGCCCGAAGTCGCGAGGGTAATCTGCGAAAGCAAAAAGAACGAAGTGAGCATCAGGCCGAAAATCAGTAACTTAGAAATACTGCGATAAGCAGAAAAGCACGAGTTTAAAAAGTATGTTAGCGGTTAGTAAATCAGTCTACCAGTTCGGTGTGCCCCGGGCTGGAGCAACCGATGTCCTCAACATAGCCCTTTCAGCTCTCGCAACCCGGAATCTTTGCGATCTTTTCGCCCGGCCCACATCGGCGGTCTCTTTCGGCGGGGCCTGCGGGAAATCTTTTTCCGTTCAAGCTCTCGAGGCGAGCTGTATTCAGCGCGACCTTTCCACCCTCGGTTTGCCTTTCGGGCGAGCCGCCTTTTCGGTCTTACGGTGGCTGGGTCGGGCGGAAACGGTCAAGGATCCCCATAGCCGAAAAACACCCGTTGACCGAAAGAGTGGTCTTCCCCAAAAACGCTTTCCTTTGTTCAAATTCCCACGTCGTAAGCGGGCCCAGGATGTCGTCTGCGGCATCGACAACATCCCCGATGAAGTCAGCATGGCTTTTATAGCCTAGGGGCACGGTCACCTCCAAAGACCGGGCCACACCGAACCCCTCGCCTACGGGCCGGAGCGGCGAGAGGGGCTCAACGGAATTGTCGAAGGGCAAGCCACTCCTCGAGATCCCTTGTCATTTGAACTCCGGTGTTTCTCGTGAGCGGTCATAGCCTCGCCGAAACCCTCGGCCCTTGGGTCGCTCGAGGTCGGCGAACCATGGTCGCTGGAGTGAGGCGCCCGACCAGCCGACCGCTTCGGTCAAGACCTTGGTTTCGCGGCGACCTCATTTTCCTTAGTCTTCGACCTTTGGCATAAAACCGAAGTTGGTCCGTCTTGCCATTTGTTCAAAGGCGGGCACCGTAGGGCAATCCTTTTTCCGTCGGGGGAGTAAATGTGCACGCCTGTCATGCCATTCGACGATAATCCCGGTGTCTCCGTCCTTCACTTCGCCGGTTGGCTTGATGAAGCAACCATAACAATACGTAAACAGATCTACACTAAGAGGTGCCCCCAAAGATTTTCATTGCGATACGAAAGCACCCATCCCGGGCGATGGCATTCGGGTAAGCTGGTGCAACTCGAGGTCGAATCTCTCAGAACCTCATTCACGAAAGGCTCCACAGGAAGCCGAAGCCCCACGATGAAGAAATCCCCTAAGACAAGGGCCTCATAGGGTTTCGGGTTGAGCATAACATTCGCTCCCCGGCCCGACAAAGATCCGCGTGTTGCTTCATCCATTATACCCATTTCGACAAATTTATCAAGCATCGCCTTATCCATGAGCGACGCGACGGTCGGTAGCTTTTCGAGGCGAGGTTGCTGGGCTTGTGTTCCACCGGACGTTTGGGGGACGGCGTTGCTGCCGCTTTCGGCATCCTCCTCCTAAAATTCCTCAAGGCGGTTTTTGCTTGCGGCCTCACCGCGACAATTTCTTTGCTCTATCGGCCTTGCGCGGTCAACATCTTTACATTTCAAGCTCATCCTCGGCGGTTGCTTTCCCTTACGGCTTTGTTCGGTTAGTTTGGGAGCACCGTAAGCGAGAAGTCGTCTCCTTGGATTCCAACTCATTCGATTCGAGGATTGCTTTTCGATCGAGCCACTTCGGCCGCTAGAGCCGCCGCTAGAAGGCTGGCGGGACGAATAATTCTTAGGATCCACTTGCGGTGGATCATCTCGATTGACCGAATCCGGCTAGCAAGATCGATTTCGAACGGGACCCCATTTAAGCAATTCAAGCGAACCTAGGAAAAAACCAAAAATAAAAACTAACATTTCGGGTAAAGAAAAACATAGCTGAAGGAGAAACCATTACTGAAGTTAGAAGCTTAAGGCGGGGAAGTCACGCTGAACCGAAGGCGGTGCTCTCCTTTTCAACCGAAGCGCTTAGTCGCCTAAGAGGAAGTGAGTGCGGGGCAGGCCCGTGCGCCCGAGGGCTTATATACCGCACCGCCGCGACGCCGAGGGCTGGGCGGTTCGCGCGCCTCGGCGCCGACGGCGGCTCGCGTTCCCTTTTAAAAAATTATTATTATTATCATTTTCGAAATCGACATACATATGTGTAAATTGTTAACACGCCAAGGTCAAAGAGAAAGAAAGAGAACTTGGGGGAATGCAAAAACGTTTCTCTTACCCTCTCTTCTTTTTCGTCTTTGTCCCCCTGCATAAAAACCGAAGGAGACTCCTTCCCGCCTTTCGGAGGGGGTTTCTTTTCGGGCCCGGATGGCATCTCGACGGGCCAAACAAACCTGAGAGGGGTTTGCACGGGACTGGAGGGGCTCTTGTTGGGGGATAAGGGCTTGGCTAGCAGCCCCTACATCCGGCCCCGAGAGTCCGGCGGGCCGCGTCGGCGGTTGGAAATGCCGACCGCCAATTTCGGCATAATGAGCGCCGGGAATCCCTTACTTTCGTGTGCGTCGGGAGGATGAGTGGGCGGTCGAGGCCTTTTGGTCCCATGGTCGGGGCGCGCCTTGAATGGCGTCGTTCGGTCCGCTCCTCGCGATCAAGGGGGTGATCACGCGAAACTTTGAGTTCCGGCATCTCGTTCGTTGAACGCCCGAAAGAAGGGTTTCGGTGACGATATGACATGTTTCTCCTGTGTGGCACTTCCGTGAAAGGACACGGGACGGAGGCCGGGGCGCAGCGTGTGAGCCAACCCGAAGGACCTAGCTTCGGTGCGAAAGAATTTGAAAGGGGGCTCGGGGCATATGGCCGAAGGCGGCGTTGCCGTGGTCCCAAGGAGTGGTTGGCGCCCTGGCTGGAAAAGACCAATTTGCCCTCCTCCTCTGCGGGATATTCGTCGAATATGTAGTGGTTAGAAGGGCATGGAGGTCATGTAAAGCTACGGAAAGCTATAAAAGGACCCCAAGGGGTGTTGTAAGGACCAGATGATATTGAATACTACTACGGCCAGTTTTTGGTGTTCGTGTTTCGGTATTTAGTCTCTCGGGGTAGTCCGCTTTGGGGCTACTCCAACACCATGAAGCCCAAGCCGGAAGAAGAACTTGACCTTCGGCGGCTCAAGGCCAAAAAGCTCCGGCGCCAAACAAAGACATCGGTAGAACCGATGAAGAACGCGTTATGCACGCCAATGCCGAGGTGTATTCCCGAGAGCGGACCATCTCCGCACAAATCTGTCCGCTACTACGGGCTGAAGTTGTATCCCCGAAGCTTCTCCCAAAGCTCCGCCTTCTTCGCCAAAGGAGGCCAAGCGGTTGGCCGAAGCGACATCGTCGACCATCGGTCATCCGGGAGGCGCCCTCTCTCCGCGTGGCGCCTCGTCCCTTCGCCGCCACCCTCGGAAGCTTGGTGCGAGGGCGCCGTTCCGGAGATGGGGCGTCCGGAAGCTACAGTCCGTCCGGAACAAGGTTCGCGCACCATCACCAACAACGACGAGTCGCCTGTCGGCAAACATCTTGTCCATTTTCCGCTCGGGGTGCGTTGGAAAGAGGCGCGGCGGCGTCGGGCGTGTTCGACGGATCCACCCCACCGGTCTGTCTCAGCGCAGCCAAGAGTGGTGAGGTCCGGCAGGCCAAGGCCGCCGCGGTCCCTAGGTGAGCAAACGACGGGCCGCGACCTGCACTTCCACGCCACGGCGTCGCCCCGGTCAAAGAACGCCCTTGAAGCTTCTCGAGCTGTCCGATCCCAGCGACGAGAGCGCGCGGCAGCTAATGGACACATGCACGGGTTTGCGCACAAAGGTGGTTTGGGTGAGTGTCTTCCTCCCTGCCTGGTTGAGAAGATCTGCCTTCCAGGTCGGAATTCTTGCCGCCACCGCGTCGACAATCGCCTGCTCGTGCTATCTACTCGACCGTTGCCGACAAAGGGCGCTCAAGGTACTTGGTGGGGAAGGCGGCCGCACGGAAGACCTATAGGACGCCGAGCACTTGGTCCTCCGAGCACCCCGACGGAGTAATGGAGCATTTGGCGAGGTTGGTGGAGAGTCCAGAGGCTCCTACAAAGCGCTCGTGGATGCCACTGATGCACACAAAGTCCATGGGCACTGGCTGGACGAAGATGACGATGTCGTCGGCGTAGACAGAGGCCCTGTGCTAAATGCCGCCCGTAGGCAGCAGTGTCAGGTGACCCTCACGGTCCGCCACAGCGAGCATTGCGTTGAGGACCTCCATGGAGATCACAAACAATAGGGGGGACAGCGGGTCGCCTTGCCTGAGGCCGCGGGCATGGTAGATGCGGCGTCTCGGCCTTCCGTTGACCATCACCCTCGTGCACGCGGTTCCAAAGATGGCAGACCCGTCTCTCCAACGCCTCGGGAAACCGGCGTGTTCCAAAGCAATTCTAGAAGGAAAGGCCAAGAGACAGAAAGTCAAAGGCCTTGGCAAGGTCCACCTTGAGAAGAATTGCAGACGTATTGCGCAGAGTGCGACCATCGCGATACGGACTGAACGGTCCTGAAATTGTCGTGGATGCCATCCATGGATGAACGCCGTCTGGTTGGGCTGTACTAGCTCATCCGTCCTTGGCGCGAGCCAGAGAGCCAGGCACTTGGCGAAGAGCTTTCCCACGGAGTGGATTAGACGACGCCGATAGTCTCCCATACCCCCGGGGTCGTCAACCTTCTCGCAGGGACCATGGACGCCTCGTTGAGGTGGTGGAAGTCACGAAAGTCTTGGTCCCACCAAGCCCCGAACGCAGCGCGTGTGATGTCGCCGCCAATGACGCCCAGGCCGACTTTGAAGAAGCAGGCCGTGAATCCATCCGGCCCAGGGGCGCGGCCAGACTTGGATTCAGCGATAGCCTTGCCGATCTCGCCAATGGTGAAAGGCGCCGTCGAGAGAGGTCCAGCCGTGGCGCCCCGAGGCAATCTAGGTCGAGGCGTGCGGTCGGTGAAAGGCGCCCCCAAAGAACGCGTTGTAGAAGCCGTGAACGCGATGTCGACCTTCGCTTCCTCCGTGGTGATGGTCCGGTCCCGCATCTTCGGATGGCGGCGAGATGGTTCTTGCGACGTCGGTGGCAAGCCATCAAGTGGAAATATCTAGTGCAAGCATCGCCATCCCTCGGTGTCCGGTCCGTGCGCCTTGCCTCGCCATCGTCCGAGAGAACGATGCGAGACCTAGCACATGGGCCTTGAGGTCGCGGTGCAAGTCCCTCTCGCCCGCCGAGAGCTGTCGGGACTCCTGCGCGGTGTCGAACTCGAGGATGATCATACACGCAGCCTCAAGCCGCATGTTGACGCCGCCAATGTGTGTCGCCCTCCAAGACTTGAGGGCCTTGGCCAAAGCTGCGCGACTTCAAGTCGATTACCATCTTGGGGCTCATGTCCGTGAATGTGGGCCCCCCAAGCCGCACGAACGATGTCCATGAAGCCCGCGACCGAAGTCCGAGAACTGTTCGAAATGGAAATGTGTGGCTCCCCCACGACAACGAGAAAGCAAAGAAGAGAAGCGCGGCGTGATCGGGCGATCGAGGAGGATAGTCCGCGGAGATGGTGCTGGGGTAGATAGTGAGCCAATCGACGGACCCGAACGCATGTCTAGGTGCTCCGGGGTTGATTCTCCGTTTATTTGGACCGGAGTGTAGCCGCGTGCCCGCCGATAAAGCTCCTGAGGTGTGGAGGTCGTTGAGGAATGTACGGAAGCGCGACATCTGCCCGCGGTGTAGTCGCCCATTGTTCTTGTCAGCCGCCCGGTAGATGAGATTAAAATCTCCCACCGCAGCCGTGGTCCCGGCACGTGGCTCGATGTTCCGCGGCTCATCGAACGCCGCCTTCTCGTCGTGGGCAACCGGCCCATACATGTTGGTCGCCCACCACGACGGCGCTACCATCCGCCCGGTTAGCAAGATCGTGACGAGAGAAACATCCCGAAACGGCCGCGAGGCAACCCACGGATCACGGCGCCACGCGGTGATTGCACCCCCCGACCACACCCACCGGGCGGCAAGAAAGCATACGCAAAGTCCGAGCTTGTTAATTCAATAAGCATTTAGGCCAGAGGGGCATTGCAGCTTGGATTCTTGAATGCAGACGATGGACGCCCGGTGTTGCTCGATCAACACCCGGACGGCGCTACGACGCGTGCGGCTATTTAGGCCGCGGGCATTCCAGACTAGGAGATGGTTTGTACTCATAATGGAAACCACACTTGCGACAGGAAGAAGAGGAACTCAATTCCCTCCGGTCCCGCCCTAGAGCGGTGGGCGCCCATCATGGGGAAGAGCTTGCGCATGTGGCCACGCTTGCCTGAAGAGACGCCGTCGCCGAAGTGTTTGCGGAATTTCTCCGCCGCCCAGGGTCGGGGTTCCCGGTGAGTTCGCGTCCATGGGGCGGCCCTCCAGCCGGTTGAGCATGACGTTGCGTGCCTGGCGCGCCGGGTTCGGGTCACGCTGCCTAGATTTGGCAGCGAGGCAAGTGCTCCTCCTGATGGACCACTCCTCAGTCGAGATATTGGAGGTGCGCAGGTTGGGTTGGCCGCTGAGGATAGGCTGCACCAGCGGCAACGTCATCGATGAGAGGAAGCCATCGATGGAGGCCACCGTGGGCATGGCCGTTCCCTCGAAGGCGTGGGTCGACGGCTCACCCAACATCCGTGTTGTCCTGCGGCGTCGTCGCCGACGCTCAAAGCGGCTCGGCAGGCGGAGGCTCGAATCAAAAGTTCCTCGCGGCCGGTGAGCATAGGTTGAGCGAACTCGCGTCGTCCTGGCGCGCGCCCACGATCCCTAGTCGTCGAGCAAAGGCGAGGCGAGGCGGCGTGCGCCATCCTATCCTGCGCAAATGAATATGGTGCAATGTTGATGAAACGCCCGCGAGCCCCCGTCGGCCGGCGTTCGGCGGGGTAGAACTCACCGAGGGAGCGCGCGATGGCGATGCGGCATTACGGCCGCGGAGTGGCGAAGAGGGCGGCGGGTTGTGGTAGATCGGAGAGCGCGACGGTGCGTTTGGTGTGGTCGTCAACAAGAAGCGGCGGCAGGTGGCGGGTCTGCGGCGCGAGCTGCATAGCCCACCGTCGGAGACTCTTCCCCGGTTCAAGCCACGGGGCGCGTCGGGGCTATGGTCGGGGCCGACGCGGCGAACACGATCCGATCGCCGGTGGCCAGATTGGGAGGGCGGCGCCGTCGGCAGTGCCACGGTGGCGTCCTTTTGGCGTGCATCGCCTCGAATCAGCCCCTCCGGAAGCACCCACGTTCGTCGCCAAGAGCCGCCGCCCGGCCGTGGGTCCCTGCTGGTGTCGTGAATGTGCCCCGAGTGGTCATGAGGGTCACCACGCAGGGTCTCCGCGTTACCGCCGCCGCCCCTCCCCACGGTCCCGCCACCCCCGCTCCATCCGTAGGAGAGCCAGCGGCGTGGAGAAGTCGTGACGGCCACAAGCCCTGATGCGTACCAAGTGCATCAAGTCGGGCAGGAACACCTCCACATCATCCGTGATCACAATGGGGCCACCATCGAGGGACGAAGATGATCTTCGTTTGTCAATGAAGGTAGGGTGCTTGCACCACGCCTTCACGAAGTACTCCCGGTCATCATCGTCAGGCACATCCCTGATCTCTGTCTCCTCAATGAACGCACACGCCGGCCAAGAATAGTTTGTGCCACCGCCGTGTTGCGGCGTGGAGCGAGGGATGCCCTTGAGCGCCCGAGAGAGCGTGGAACCGAAGGTGCCCGGTGCAGACCTCAACGCCCGCATCCAAGGTTGCCGCCGGTGGCACAAGCCGGGAGGAGGGCCGAGCCTCCGTGACACGCCTCGGTTGAAGGGGTGTCTCAAACGCAGGATGAAGGTCCCACCCTCGTACACTCGGACAAAACATCATCGTCGGTGATCCCCGGGTGGTCAGCGAGGAGGTTGTGGATGACCGACGAGGGACAGGGCGATGGAGTCCCCCACAACGGCGAGAGAGACAAGCCAAGGCAGTCCTCGCCTTCCTCGATCCCGGCCGTGCGAGGAACAACCACCGAGGTTGGGCCGATGCGGGCCGGCAAATCCGCTGCGACGGCGAAGAGACCTCCCATCGCCGGCCGGTGGAAGAGTCCCGATGAGGTACAGCTGCGGCTGTATTCTTCTTGCGGGTGGTGGGGGCGGCGAGGAGGTAGCAGGGGGAGGCGGAGAGTCACCACGGCGTCGCGCGGGGGCTGGCCGTGAAGGCCCGGAGCGCGGTGTCGCCCCCCCAACGACCGTGTCGTCGAGTACCCCCCCAGGCCAGCGAACCGCCAAGGTCACCGCACCGCGAGAGGCGGTAGGACCTGACCGGAAGTGACGGAACCTCCACGCGATTGTCGTTGGAGTAGGAAATGCCGCGCCAATGGAGGACGCGCCGTTCGTCCGCTGGAGAGGCGCCCTTCTCTTGTCTCCCCACGGAAGGCGCGGTAGGGGCACGTTACGGCACGGTGTCCCCGCCCGTGCAAGAGAAGCGCCAGGTAGGAACGATGCATTGCCGCGGACATGTCCCAGCGGAGGGAATTGAAACACTTGCCATGGAGCTCGAGGTGGCACCATACGGCGAGGAGAAGGCGGGGAGCCGCGACCTCCCCTCCCTTATGGCTTGTGACGGGCGAAGAAACCGTCCCGGTCCGCACGCCCCTCTCCCTGCCGGATGACACGGGGGGGGGCGGCGGGCCGGCGAGAGGACGGAGAGGTCCGAGGCCCCGATGGACGAGGAGGCGCTAGAAGGCCGGCCGCGCCGCCGCCATGAGCCCGAAGGTCTTTCTTCTTGCGCCGACGCCGGCTTCTTAGCCTGGGCGCGTGAAGACCCCCATTTTGAGAGTCCGCGTGCATTTGTATTTGCGCCGGGATCCGCACAAATACGCACAACATAACAGAAATAGCACGAGAGGTTTAATATAAAATACCGAGCTTTATTGCCAACATAAACGTTAGGTCTTACAACGATCATGTTCATGACATAGCCAAAGGGATTGCATAACTAGCGATGTTCTACTACCGCGATAGCGGTTATTTATTACATGGGGTGGTAACTACTACAAATGAAACTACTACGTAAGCGGTGCAACACTCCACGTGCATGCTTGAGCGCGGTGAAGCCCTATATCTTAGTAACTCCTTCAAGCGTCCCGTAGATCCTTGTGCGCCTCCTAGTCCTCGCGAATTGTTCTCCTCGTCGATGTCGTAGTCCTCCTCCGGATCGATATCCGTGGAGTCAACAACGGGTGAGTACATAAAGTACTCAAACAAGTCTCTAACAAGGGTGGATGATGGGGTGATAATATTATTTGTTAAAAGGTAAGGTTTGGGCCCCCGTGGGAGAATCACCATTCCCGCCCGGTTCGGTTACAACATTATTCAATTAATTAACATCAACACAAAATTATTATAGATAAATCTAATCAAAGGGGACCTCATCCTAGCGTTGCCCATGCCAAGGACGTGGCTATTCGAATAGATTTAATACACTCTCGGCAGAGGGGTACACAATTCCCCACATGATAGATACAATCCAACCATGATCAGTGGCAGGATAGCACTAACAAGACCTCGTACCCGGATGGTATGACCTTAGGTTTTCATATAATTCCACCACGGATTACTCAGGGGCCGAACCCACACAATCGGGATGATCACACAAAGATCCTAAAATATATTGTGGTTGGATGATCACTCAGCATCCATGGATGATCACTCAGCATCCAATTCTAATTAAAGGGGGTGCTCGCACACGGCACAACAATACATTTTACATGGAAGACCACTTAGCAACCATGCCGACTGGACCACGGAAGATCACTCAAAGAACCGTGTCCTCTCCCCATTAACCCGATGACACGCCGGCCTCCTAGTGGAAATTATATTTCTACCTAACGGGTGTGAGATCAGATCTACCCATATAGACATGTGGTCAGACGTATATCGGACTAGGTGAGATGGCCTATGAACCGTCCTTATACTCTCCACCGGGTTTAGTATCTCCCTGCGTAGAACCCACACGGGCGAACCTACCAAGGTAATTTATCCCACATAAATTACCCTCACTCACTCCCCGTCCACAAGTTAAGTCTCACATTGCTCATTTCAATAAACATCAGCTCATTTATCACAATATTTATACATAACAATTGAAATTAGGATAAAATTATGGTGGTGGAAAGATGGCGGAGTTAGGACTTGCCTTCGTTGTATTCTCCTTCCGATCCTACGTAGTCCGGGTCCTCGTTCTCCTGGTAACCGGCGTTCTCTGTTGATCGTCGCCGATACATGAGACTACTGTTCGATAAAAGTAAACACAAACATAAAGCAATCATAGAACTATATGGTGGTACTGGATCAAAAGATAGGATAATACTTGGAATAATAATGGTGGTTGTTACGTGTGTGGAAAAAGGTTGGAGATGGACAAGGTAGGATTTACATGTGTTACAATGAGGTGTTCTAGGTTTTACAGAAATTCTAGGAATGTCTAAAAGGCTGAAATGTCATGGCAAGGGTATATAGATAGGTTCTGGGATGACTCTAGTATTTCTAGGAATTTTCTGGGATTTTAACAATGCAAGGAAAATAGATTTCCATTGCTCTGTATGGCTTCAGCAACTAACTGTGCCTAGTGTATGTGTTAGTTGCCTAGTGTATACGTGAACGTGGGGTCTGTGTGTGGCCTAGTGCTCTGCATCTCTTCTATACTGAACGGAACGACAGCGCTTTGCTAGGCCAACAGACAGAGGAGGGAAGATGCGTGAAGGGGAAACGACGAGTCAACAGGATGGTGCATGGCCCGTCGTTGGAGCAGAGCGAGGGGCACAGGCTCGCCGGAGTCGGCCTTGCCGGCGGCGTCCCTGCCCGCAGCTCTTCCTGGTGTGGTGGCTGGTGTTCTGGGCTCCGACAAGCAGCATTAGGCGGAGTCCTTGGGCTGTGGGTGTTCGTGGTGGCGACAGCAGCTCGCTGGGCGGAAGCGACGTCGCGGCGTCGTGCTGTGCAGCAGTGCTTGTGGGGGTGACTGAATACATGTGTGGGGTGGTGGTGAGTGCGTGCAAGATGGGTGCATGCTTGTCCGTCCATGTTCAGCAATGGCGGCGGCCACGGTGCAGAGCCACGGCTCATGGCGGACGGCGTCACGTCGGTAGGGTACCACAGAGCAAATAGAAAGCTAGGATCTATGGGGAAGGTAAAGGAAACATGCAGAACTCACCTCGTCTCCTCAATTTGACTGGAGAAACTCTCGGTGACTCGGAACGGAAGCTCAGCTCCAATGGCAGCGACGACAGCGGATTTGGGGAAACTGGAATAGAGCTCGATTGAGGATGGGAGGATGGGAAAGGAGAGGGAGATGGTGTGTTCCCTCACCTTGCGGAGCTCTGAGTGCTGGTGGTGACGGCGGGGGCTCGCTGGCCGGCCCCTTTATAGCCCGGCGAAGTCGGTGGCCATGGCGAGATATTTCTCCGCCCGCCGGAGAATATCTCCGCTCGTGCGCACGTGTGCTAGCTCTAAGGCGGTGCTGGATGTGTCTCAAAGCTGCGCTGGCTACCTCCGCGTCCACTCGTTGCTCCGGCAAGGTCGGTGCTCGTGAGGCCATGTCCATGGCGCCGGCGGAATTCGCGTCGGCGTTTTTGGTGGGCATGAGCGCACAGTGAGCACGGGGGATTGGATGGAAGTGGTAGATCGGTTCGAGGAGGTGCCCAGCTGGCGTTCGCGTGCGCGCCTTCTCCGAGGTTGGGATGCGGCCACGGCAGACATGGACGCGAGAATCGCGTTGTTGCAGAGACGCGAATCGCGTCGTTGTGGTGTGGAAAGGATAGGGATGACAGCTGGGACCCGCCCGTCAGTGAGAAGAGGATGTATGGGAAGCTGCCGCTGCTGTGCTGTACCGAGAGTGGAGAACGAGATGTTTGAGCCTGAGTTCCTTTCTACAGTATTTCCTTTTTATTTCTTTTCCCAGAATTAAACTATTGACATTGGAATTGAATGGTATATAGGATTCAAACTAAATTCAAGGGAGAGTACCACCATACGTTCAGCAAACAATTGCAAAGCAAACAACACATGCATGTTGATTTTATTTTATAAAAGCTCTACTCGCAGCATAAGTAAGCCTACGTGGTTTATATTTTAAAAAGTTTAAATTTTTAGTGGTTTTCAAAACACGGCAAAATTGGGGGGGTGTTACAAGCGCCGCCACGGTTCGGGGCGAGCATCGGCGCCTTCCCGGGCCCGCGGTGGGCGAGGGAGCCGCAAAGATCGGAGTCGGAGAGGTCTTTGGGGTCGCTGAGGCAGAGCTTCCTGCCGGCACTGCGGTCAAGCGGCGGGCGGTAGGGGAAGCGGGCCCCCTAGGCAAGGAAAGCTCGCGGCCCTCCCGGGTGAGCAGAGGCGAGCGTCCACCTTGGCGTCGTCGAGGTCGCCCCCGCCTGGGTTGGCCGGGTTGGCCATGGCCTCGGCCTCGAGGCGTTGAGGTCGGAGGCCCCTCGACCGGCCCGGCGCTCCGCCGGGTAGCCGGGGCGGCGTCGATGTGATCCCTGCTCCTCCACCTCGTCGGCCCAAGACCGGCGGCGTGAGGGGGGATCCCCGCTCCATTGCTCTCCCCGGCGAAGGGGCCGGCCCGATCCGGGACTCACGGATCCGTGGTCGCCAAGCCACGGGAGGGACGAGGAGGGAGGAGGGGGGACGGGCCGGAGGTGGGGCGAGTAGAAGGGGGACAGAGGAGTGAGGGAGGCGGACAAAGCGGCGGCGGGGCAGTAGAAGGAGGAGGAGGTTCCACCGGGCGACTAGGTGACTCGATCCAGGCACGCTAGATCCGAGCCCACAGTCCGATAGGTGGAGAGAATGCGGATCCGGGCGGAGAGGTGGATGGGTGGGAGGGGAGGAGGGGCGAGGGGTGCAGGATGGCCGGAGGGCGGCGGATCTGGTGGCGCACGGCGGCGGGGGCGGTCGCCCTCTCTTACCTTCACAAAGGTTCTGCTGTCCTATTCTCAAGGTAATTCTTGTCATTATTTTGCCACCTCTTTGTCGTACATTTCGTGGATGCAAATAACGTTTATTAATATCACGCTATTTTATGCCTGTTCATTTCAGCACAATCTTATTACATCAATAATAAAGTCATAGTCTCTCGTATTGTTTGCCTACCGTATAAACACTGGGTAGCCATTATCATAAAAAAACATTGGGTAGCCAAGTATGGATACGATAATTGCTGGAAACATATAAGTAGATGAGTACACTCTTCTCTGACTTGCCTAGAGCCTTTGGTAGCACAAGTAAGTCAGCAATGGGTTCTCCACCCATATCAGAATGGCTCCAACAAGTGACCCAAACCCCAAAATAGGTTGGCCAACGTGCCTTGAGGAGAATGATGTAACTTCTGCGTGTGCTGACCTGCTAAAGGGTGGAACACGCCAAATGAGGTATAGGCTCAAGAGAACATCTCGGCCACCTTTTTTTTTTTTTTTTTCTTTGCCGAGTGTCTTTCTTCGGGCAAAGCCTGGCAAAGAGCTCTTTGTCGTGAATTTTTGCCGAGTGCAAAACTAGCTTTGCCGAAAGTGCCTGGAACTTGTGTCCAGTAGTGATATGTAGGGAATAAATACATGCCAAAATACATGTCATTTAATTTCCCTTTAACCGATATTAGAATATTTCCTTTCTCAAATTTTCATCACGTCGAACTCTTTCTTTCTAGTTTAAAGAAAAGAAATCACAAACGGACCCTCGGAACTGGCTCAAGGAGCCAAAAAAACAAAAAAAGACGAGAAAGATATGTGGGGAATAAATAGAAGGAGAATACGACTCTAGTTGAACATCTAATAAATAGACCAGAAAATTAAACATGAATTGATTTAGAAATAGTTCAAAATCTATCATCATAGACGTGTGTAAGAATTCATGATCTCGAAAGTATTAAACAGTTTGCAGACGGCTAAATACACAACTTAGAGGTCAGCTATATATCAGTCGCATGTTTTCTCTATTCCCATAAGGCGACGAAGCTCATCTCTGTGTGATCTTCATGCGAAGACCAAAGACATCGTCTTGCCAGAAAGGCACGTAGGAGGAAGAAGCGCCTGAAGTCAAGATCTGTTTCAGTAAGCATTAGAATTGTGCACAACTTATTGGACAAATTGTATGTTGAGTACGTTGTCCATATATAAATTATGAAGTAGACAAAACTAGCAGATAATAACAAGCCGCCTGTGGGCTATACATGCATATGGTGCATATATGCAGGTAGGACGACCACGCATGACACAATATTACACACGTTTTTTATTCCCGGACAACAGCTACATCAGCTGATGAATAAAAACAAGGAAGAACGTCTGATCAATGCTAATGCATACAGTATTTCATAAACTTGGCAGTGCAAACGGCGGTGGAAAGCTTGCATACAGGAAAGCAGGTTCGGTGTTGATGAATTCTGACACACATAGATGCTCAAACCTCAACGTCTTGAGCTCCACCGTGAAGTAGTGTGCGTTTCTTATTGGTGTCCTCCCCGCGGTAAACTTGCTCCGATTCCAAGCCTCGTACTCGTCTCGTGGAATCCCTTGTAGGAGCGCGTAGTCCTGATCAGCCGCACCACCAAAAGACCACACATAAGAGTCGAACAAGGTGATTGCAGCATCGTGTCGCCATTCCAAGCAATCACTTGCGCAGCGAAAAGGCCTTGGTATAGAGGTGTAGTGAAGAAGTCTCATGATGAACCAGCAAACCAATCCTGTCTTCTTCTGTGGCCTTCACAACAATCTTGAGTTTACGCTTGGTTCCGGGCGGGAGGAGAACGACAGAGAACTTCATCTCGTTCATGTCAAGCATGAGCATATCTTTTCTGGAGTAGTAGTGAGAATCCACCCAGTAGAAGCAGCCGTGGGCATAATTGCGCTCCATGGAGGAGAGGCGATCCAGAAGTTCATAGTCTGCGTCGCTAAGAGACGCGGACGCCATGCCACGCCATTGTCCGGTGACTGAGGAGTACATGAAGGTCCCGAGCTTGGTCTTGGTGTATTCCATGTCTGAGGACAGCACCGTGCACATCACCCGGAACGATAAATCACACTCGTCGTCGACCGGAACTAGGAAAGGGCCGAACTGGCAGTCACAGTGCAATGAACCCTGCACTATAAATCTACACGTACAGGCCACAATGTCTTTGGGGATGGGAGGGATCTCAACATGTTTGCGGTGCAAGGGGTCGCAGACCACTAGGTACGAGAAGGGGGACACGCAGGTGGAGGCGTCGCCCGGGGAGAGGAGGACGCGGCCGTCGCGGGCGTCGTGGACGTACCAGCCATCATGCTCGGTCTTTTCTGAGAGGAAGGAGCCGAAGGAGGAGTACAAGCCAGAGGCGCATGCGACAGCGCGAGCTGCCTGTGCGGAGCACCGCGGCGGCGAGGCAGGGTTGAAACGGAATCCCACGTTGGCACTGCTGCGACGGCTGAGCAATCCGAGGACGGGTGGGCTGTGCAGGCCCTGTAGGGACCTGAAGCGGCGGAGGAAACGGCCGTCGGAGACGACACGGAGGAAGGCAGTGCAGGTGGCGGAGGTGCGGACGAGGTCGGCCGCATCGTCGAGGCGGAGGAAGATATCCTCCACGACATCCACGGGGAGGTCCGCCGCCGAAGCCATCGCGCAGAGACGTCGATCTGAAATTCTGGTTCGTCGCCCCACGTTATAATTGATTTGAACCAGATCGAGTTGCCTGTATAGGGCTGCCGCATTGCGTTACAGCCCCATGCACTTTGTAACCGCACGTCAAGGCCACTGAAACTAAGAGCCATTGGAAACGGAAACAAAAAAAAAAACAAGGACAGTTTGATTCCTATCTATCTATATCTGATGTATTTTTGGATTAGGATTTTTATTGTGACCATGCGGCGCAATGAGGAGTCAAGAGCCTTATTCCACGCACATGGGGTACGACTGTACGTGCCACTATTCGACCTCACGAGACTCGGCGGAGGCCCCTCCGCTCCACCACGATTAGTCCCCCCTCCCTCCTTCCTTCGGCATATTGAAGGAGGGTAGAGGGAGTGAGGATCCATCGTTTTTCAGTAAGTTTTTTTTTCATAAATTAAGTCCTTAAGGTTATGGTCTCTCCATGCTAAGGTTCTTGGTTTTACTTTTAGGGATGTCAGAAACCGGGGACGATTTCGGCGATCTCGACACGTCGGCGGGCGAGCTGGACGGTGGTGGTGGCGGTTAGGGCAGCGAGGAGGAAGGAGAAGAGGAGGGAGCGGTGGCGGCGCTTGGGCGGTGGCGCGGTAGGGGAGGGGATGCGGCGGCGGCGGGCGGTCGGCGGGCGGGCGCGTGGCGGGCGGTCCCGCGACTCGCGGGCGGCGGTGGCGGCGCAAAGGGGCTGGAAGCGTGGAAGCTGAAAACCCAGAATATTTGTATTTCTTGCTTGCCCCAAAAGAGATTACATGCTCCCTATTTATATGGCCCTCCTATGGGACTTGTAATCCAAGCAATCTCTAATAAGAGTTTCCTTATAGATTACAAAGTCTCTTACAAGCAATCCTGTTCTATTTATTTCCTAATAAGAGATTTCCTTATAGAGTTGGATAATCTCTTTCACAAAAAAATCGCATAAGGATAATTCTATTCCAAACCGACCAGACTTTTTCCTAACTTGACTTGACTTGACCTCGAAGCAAACTCGGTGATGATGTGGCGATGATGACGGGACAGGGGCCGGTTGGGCCTCTCCTACCCCACCCATGATGACGGGACAGGGGCCGGTTGGGCCCCTCCCCCCTACGCGCATGTCCTCCTAGGCCGGCCGGGGCCGGTTGGGCCTCTCCTAGCCCACCCATGGCTGGCCCAAATTCGGTACATGACATCTCCCTACCGTTTGACGAGGCGGCGCCGCCCACGCACCGCCAACCCAAGTGTGGAGGCGAACGGGGTGCCGATTGGTGAAGTCGCGTACCTAGTCCGACGTTGAGCACGAGGTCGCCGGACTTGTGGTTCTCATCATTGCAGATGGCAGCCTCTTCATCGTCGAAGGAGAAGTCGAAGTGCAAGTTGCCGAAGTAGACGCTGAACTTGTAGCACAGCGGGGGCTTGACGAAGGGGCGATCTATCCATGCGCCCTCATGACGGAGTATTTAAGACCGCCGACAGCTACTCGCTGGTCCGGGCCGAGTAGCCGGGGGGATGCTCGAAAGTGTAGGTGACGGGCACATGTACCTTAGCATGAATGTGCCTCGCGGAAGACATGGCGGATCGGGGGTTACGGGCAATGCGGGCAGAGCAGGTAACAGGCAACCGCATTGGTGAGGTCGCTGGCGGTCTTGACGGGCGGCCCACGTCAGGCGGGCGGCCGTCGGCCCACTCCATCCACGCCGACGCCGCCCGATGCGGAGGAACTCTTGGCGTTGTCGTTGAACAAGAGGATCGCGGACGTCATCCGGTTTGACGCCGGGCGCGCCAACATGAGCGTGGATGCTGGCCGGAAGGCCTCTTGCTCCGGTGGGAGTGTCGGGAGATAGAATCCCACCGTGACGCCATGGGAACTCCATTATCGAGGAGGATGCTCTCGAGAAGCTCGAGGCAGCCGGGATGTAGTAGCGGTGGAAGTACTCGACGATGCCATCATGCATGGTCCACTGCGGGGCGTGGACCTGTGCGGCGATGGCACTTGCGATGATGCCGAGCTCTAGGTTCGTCGATGGTCCCAAAGTGAGCTCGGTGCGGAGGTCATAGTCCGCGGTGGTTGTCGATGGCGCCCATGGCCCATGCAAGGGCGGCGGCTCCAGCCCGCTTGCCGCCAAGGCCACGTTGATGTCGGTGTCGATGTTGACAACACCGTCATTGCGGTCGTAGCCAAAGTCATGTATTGGTGTCGGCTCCTTGCCCTGGCGGGCGTTGTGTCAGCGTGCGAGGAAGATGACCTTCTACATCGTGCGAGACTCATCCCACTCGAGTGACTGGCGAAGGGGCTCACGTAGCCCACCGACGAAGAGGGTGAACCGCCGAGTCGGTTCTCAAGGTCCATGCATGTAGCATAGTCCTTGAAGGCGTTGATGTAGTCATCTAGCGTGCCCTCCACGGCTGGGGCGCGAACTCGCCCATAGTGTTGTTCTGGATTGGCGGCCTGAAGTCGCGCTTGAGGTAGCGCGTGACGTCCCACTAGACCAACGGTCTCCTCCGAGACAATCGCTGGAACCAGACAGCAGCAGGACATGTCAGATGGAAGGCGGCGTACCCTGCGTAGAGGTCGGGGTCGATCTCCGGCTTGATCTTCAAGAGGAGCTCCACCTTGTTGAGCCGAGATCCGGGTCATCGTTGTCGTCGAACTGCGGTGTCTCTAGGGCGTGCCGCGAAGCGAGGAGCGAGGGGTCGGCGATCGGGCGGGGGACGCCCTTCGAAATTCAAAAAAAAATCTATTCGCGTCGAAATGAGAGATATTTTGGTTCTCCATACGAATTAGTTTCTTCGATCGGGACGCGAACAAACAATTTCTATGAAACATTAGAGACCCCGGTGGCGCCGGAATTTGGACGAGTGCCGCGGTTGGCGCCGATCGTTGGGGCGCCGCGGTGGCGCTGTCGGGGCTGCGGTGCTAGCACAATGGCGGTGTCGGTGGAGAGGAAGGAGGGGCCGGTGACACGCGTTGTCGCCGCCGGCGACCATGTTGTTGTTGTCGCTGCACTCTTCCCAACCGAGGATGGCAAGCTCGGCGCGTCGTCGCCGATGGCGTCCCTGGGGGTGGGGCCGGCACCTAGGGCAGCGCCCGGGCGGCCTCCCGCCGGCCGGCGGTGGATGTCGTTGTGCCGTTCTCCGGCGTCGCCGTGTGGAGGCGGTGTAGGGCCGGGGCGAGGGAGATGATAGGGGTGCTCGAGGAGGTTGAGGCGAGCCTCGATCGCGTCGGCGGCGTTCCATCTTGGCACCCGGTGCCGTCGATGAGGTCCTTGAGCACCTTGATGAAGTTGTATGTCTCGAAGCCATCGGTGGTGGGTGGATCAAAGTGGCCTCCGGATACCGGTTGTCAAAAACTCCAGACGATTCCGGCAATCTCTCGACACGCCAACGGCGAGCTAGATGGTGGTGGTGGCGGTTAGGGCAGCGAGGAGGAAGGGGAAGAGGAGGGAGCGGCAGCGATGGCTTGGGCGGTGGCGGCGCAGAGGAGGGGGGATGGCGCTAGCGGGCGGCGGTCGGCGGCGGCGCGCGTCTGCGGCGGATGGCGGCAAGGCTGCTGGGTGGTGGTGGCGGCCAGGGGCCGGAGGCGTGGAAGCTGAAAAACCGGAATATTTTTATTTCTTGCTTGCCCCAAAAGAGATTACATGCTCCCTATTTATGTGGCCCTCCTATGGGACTTGTAATCCAAGCAATCTCTAATAAGAGTTTCCTTATAGATTGAAAACTCTATTACAAGCAATTCTATTCTATTTATTTCCTAATAAGAGATTTCTTTATAGAGTTGGATAATCTCTTACACAAAAAAATTGCCTAAGGATAATCCTATTCCAAACCGACCCGAGGCTCTTTCCTAACTTGACTTGACATGATCTCGAAGCAAACTTCGGTGATGACGTGGCGATGATGACGGGACAGCGGCGGCGGCAAGCGCCCCCCCCCGCGCGCGCGTGTCCTCCTAGGCCGGCTGGGGCTGGTTGGGCCTTTCCTAGCCCACCCATGGCTGGCTCAAATCTGGTACATGACAGAGATTTATCTTCCCCTCCTCTCCCAAGAACGGGAGAGGGTAGGGTAGAATCGTTTTCTACATGTCACTCCGTTGAATATGAGGGCGACAAGCTGCGGTGTGAGCATCCTCATCAAGCATGACGACATGGACTATGGAGACTTTTATTTTCTGACAAGTGACATCAAGGCGGAGATGGTGTCGCCGCCATGGAATAATTTTCTCCGGTCTTTTCTTTGTTTTATTGTTGTTAGGTCCGCCACGATGAAGGACTTGGGAGAAAAAGTTTGAAATCAGTCTTCCTCATCTTTGGTGGCAAAAAAGAAGAAGGAAGACACCGGAAGGAAGAAGTTTCTCAACTCCGCCTACATGAATATTGGTCGTCATTTGTTGGGCATCCGTTCTCGGGCCTTTTGCCGAGGACATCCACACTACAAAGTGTCTTATAGGTTTGTTTTTGAGATTTGGAGCTATTCACAAAGTGTGGGTACAATTTAGAGGAAAATCAAATTTCTAAATATTTCTATTGTAATCGAGAATGCTTGTAACATGTTGATGTACCCAGCTTTTATCTAATACAATTCTTCTTTCATCGGAAAAAAACTGTCTCAAACAAGCAATATATCAATTCTCATAGATATATTCAATCAACGTCACTATCGGAATCCCGCTCTCGGCCGAATGTATTTTATCGATCACTCAGTAAAGAAGTTATGAAACTTTGTTCTTAGTAACATTTTCATTTGAAATCATCCATGTTATGCAAAGCCATGTTTAAATTTCAAAATTTTAAAAATTGATTTTTTTTCAAACGACCTCGAGATGGAAAAAACTTCCTAAATAAAAAAAAATTGTAGATTTCAAAAGGTTATGGAACTTTCTAGTTGACAAAATTGTAATTTGAATCATCTTATCATCCAAAACTACGTTTGAATATCTCGAAGTTGAAAGTCAAATTTTGTGAACAAACTTCGGATGGAGAAACTTTTTGAATGAAAATTGTAGATCTCAAAAAGTAATAAAATATTGTAGTTGGCAACTTTTTAAATTGAATTCTTTTAGGGTCTCAAACAAACAATTTAAACTCGATTTTGTATAATATGTGAGGAACCTATACGGAATCTAGAGATATAAGTGATAGTGTGGTGCGGTGGTAGAGGAGTAGAGTGTGGAAACATGCAAACAGCCTCCGTCTTTCCCCGGAGTGGCGATCGAGGCGATCTCGTTGGCGACCAGCCCCGACCCTGATCTAGGCTGCCGCCGCCGCAACCCCTCATCCGCTAACACCGCCAACCTTCGGCCACACGGTGTCCTCGCCCCCCGCCACCATCGCAGTGTGGCGCCGCCAACGATAACGCGGGTTAGCCGCCCGGCGCCGCCATCCACTTTCTACCACTAGGGTTTTGCCGCATAGGACCCCCCGGGTCGGGATTGATCGCTTTTGTGGCTGCTATTTTCATGCAGGCCATCGCTTTGTTTGCCATCCTTGCCTGATCTTCCTCCATGGCGAAGGTGGGGAGTGGAAGTGGGGGGAGGGGAAGTCTACCCCAAACCCTAGTGTATCGGATTTACTCCAAAGGCTTGGGTCGACGGAGAGGAAGAAGGAGACGCCGCTCGAATTCAGTGACAACGAGGAGGCGGAAGCCATGGCTTCACCGAAGTGGGCTCGTGGGGAAGGTGTTGTCACCGGTACCGATCCATGTCAGCAATGTTTGTTACGCTATGAAGCCGGCCAGGGGCAACCCGATTGGTCTAAAGATCCGGGCAATTGGGGAGAAAGAGGACAACCTCTTCTCGTGGCGGAGTTTGGCCGTGGGCGTGACCTTGAGCGTGTCTTCGCCCGGTTCGCCATGGATGGTTGGGAGGTACTCGGTTCTTACGCAAGAATATGACGAAGCTTAGTCAGGAGGAGATTAAATTTGATCATGTGGAACTCGGGTTCGTATCCTCAACCTTCCGCCGGGTTGGATGAACTGAACTCGGGTGCGAGAGCAATGGACTTGATCGGAAGAGTTGTGAAGATGGATGTAGACGCTGATGGTAAAGCAAGTGGTGCTTTCCTCTGGGCAAGAGTGGCTGTGCGAATTGACAAGGCGGTGCGGAGGGGCATCCTTCTCTGGGTAAATAAAAATGAGGATCCACGCTGGTTCCAATCACAGTATGAGCGCTTGCCCTACATCTGTTATCATTGTGGTTTCATGGGGCACTCGGACATGGAATGTCCTAATCCGGTTGCCCGTGGAGAGGATGGAAAACTTCCGTATGACATCAATCCGCGGCGCTCCCGAAGAGAGAAAAATGGCGTAAGCGATCCTTTTGGCGGGCGGCTGCAGATTCCTTTGGGAGTGGCACCTCATCCGGTTTCCGCCATTGTAACCGTAAAGTTCCACCGGGAGCAATGAGTCCAGGCGGGCCGGGCCTCGTGTAATTTCGGGAGCGAGGATGGGGACTCGGAGGAGCCGAAGTCCAATCACCCCTGAAGCAACCGAGGAAGGTGGAAGAACCCGCCTCGACCGCTCTTGTGCCGTGTGAACAAGCAACTCGCTTTTGATGCTATGGAAGAAGATCAGCAACAAGGGCCTAGAAAAAGAAAGTCATCTAAACCGTCTCCACGTGCGGGTCGACCGGGACCTCAACATCCCTACTAGAGGCATCGACGCCATTGTCCCTGCGGGCTTGGTGACCTCTCGTGTAGGCCAGCTCGGTGGAGTTGGGGAGAGTAGCGGGGGAGTATGATTGAAACCCTCAAAAACAGAAGCGGGCACATCTCAAGTTGTAGGATCGGCGGCTGTTGTGGACAGCCCACCGGGCACAATGAAAATCCTATGTCCGAACCGGCCGGTCAGGGCAATCCGAGGCGTTCAAGAACTACGAGCTTGATTCAGCTACATCGCCCCTCGTTTGGTCTCTTTGTCGGAGACGCGGATCTTTTTCGATAACGTGGATGGTCTCAAAGCGATCCCTAGGCATGCCTTTTGGCCTAGGGGTAGGGAATTTTGGCGGCAGGAGGTGGCCTTGCACTTCTCTGGAATCGGGATGTGGCGGTGAAATTTGAGAACTGTGATAAGCGTCATATTGATGCTATCATTCTCGACTCAGTTACACGAGAAGCTAAGTGGAGGTTCACTGGGTTCTATGGAGATGCGAGACATGAGATGCGGTACAGGACTTGGGAGTGCATGAATTTTCTGAATTCTCAAGAGAACCTGCCATGGCTATGTGCGGGTGATTTCAATGAGGTGTTGGAAGCTCATGAACAATTCGGGGGGCAGGTTAGACCTGAGCACCAAATGAATGGCTTCAGAGATGCGGTGAACTGTTGTGGGCTTGTTGATCTAGGCTATATCGGCCTTCCATACACATGGGATAACAGCAAATGGGGATGACAATGTGAAGGTCCTGGATGGGGACTGTCGAACGCCGCCTTCCTCAATCTCTTTTCGAGTCATCAAAGTCCGGCATGTGCGGACTCACCGAGTCGGATCATTGTGCCCCGGGTTATTGAGTGTGAGCAAGGCCGTCGGGGAAGAAGAAGGGGACGACGCCGCTTAGGTATGAGAATATGTGGTGCCGTGACCCGTTGTACTCCAAGGCGGCGAGAGGAGGTGTGGCTGCAACAAGGAGTAGCAGACTCTCGGACCTTGGATGAATCAAGGGATGTTAGTATTGAGCAAATCTCTTTCGGCTTGGGACCAATCCACCTTTGGCTCGGTTCGGAGAAAGTTGTCCCAACTCCGAACGAACCGGAACGGGTCCGGAGACAATCGATAGGCTCGGCACCCACCAGGAATGAAAAACGTATCATGAAGGAAATTGCCGAGATGCTCAACAGAGAAGAGATCATGGAAAGACAACGATCTAGAGTGGAATGGCTGCGGGAGGGAGATCGCAATACTTCTTTCTTCCAAGCCAAATCAAAAGAACGAGCCAAATCTAATCGTATAGAGGCGCTGAGGTTAGCAGATGGATCGGTGGTCACAGAGCAGCAGGATATTGAGGCGGCAACTTGTGATTTCTACTTGGATCTCTTCACCCATCAAGATTCACTGGACTATGGCCCGGTTCTTGAATGTGTCCCGGCAAAGGTGATCGATCATATGAATAGGGATCTTCTAAAGCCCTACACTGGAAGTGGAGAAAGCTCTCTTCATGATGGGCCCAAATAAAGCGCCTGGGCCTGATGGTTTTACAGCAGGCTTCTATCAGCATCATTGGTCTTTGCTCCGGCCTAGTGTCACAAGGGCATCCTAAACTTTCTAAACGGTGGGCAGATGCCCAATGAGGTGAACGATACATCCATTGTGCTTATACCGAAGGTAAAGCACCCCCAGGAGATGAAGAACTATAGGCCGATATCTTTGTGCAATGTTTTGTATAAGCTATGTTTCAAGGTTTTGGCTAATCGACTTAGGGGTTTCTTGGATGAAATCATCTCGAGGAGCGAGTGCTTTTGTTCGGGAAATTGATCACGGATAATGTGTTGATTGCGTATGAATGCACTCATTACCCGAAAAGGAAGAAAGGAAAATTGGGAGCGTGTGCCATCAAATTGGATATGGCCAAAGCTTATGACCGTGTTGAGTGGGAATATCCGAGCAGATCATGTTGAAGCTTGGTTTTCATAGCGCCTTTGTCACTCTGATTATGAGATGCGTGTGTTCAGCCTCGCTAAGCATTAAGGTGAATGGTACTCTCACAAATTATTTTAAGCCAAGTAGGGGAATTCGTCAGGGAGATCCCATCATCCTCTACATTTGTTCCTTCTGTGTGCAGAGGGGCTGTCCTGTCTGTTAAAGTCAAGAGGTCCGGTGTATCTCTCCGGAGGTGTGCTTGGCGTGGGTGTCCATGCCCCCGGATTTCACACTTACTCTTTGCGGATGATTGCATCATTTTTTCAGAAGCATCGCAGAGAGGGGCTTTGAGACTGTAGGCAATCCTAGAAACTTATAGCAAGGGTTTGGGCATTTGGTGAATTGTGATAAGTCAGCCATCTTCTTTAGCAAAAATTGTACCGATGAAATGAAAATAGAAGTCGCAAAGCGATGAATATTGAACAAGAGGCGCTAGCAGAGAAATATCCGGGGCTTCCTATGGCTCAGGACGTTCAACTCTGAAGGCCTTTGAGTTCCCGCCGACTAGAATCAAGAACGTGATTGGGACATGGAGTGGGAGGCAAGCTAGCCAAGCGAGGGCCGAGAAGTACCGATCAAGTCGGTTGCTCAAGCTATGCCTACATACTCGATGAGTCGCTTTTCGCTCTCCAAGACAACCCGTAAGAAGATGAAGACTCCTATTGCAAATTATTGGTGGGGCGGATCGGCCACTAGCAGCCATATGCACCGGCAGAGTTGGGAGAAGCTCACTCTCTCTAAGAAGCTAGGTGGCATGGGATTTCGTGATCTCGTAAATTTCAATATAGCCATGCTTGGCAAGCGAGGGATGGAGACGACATGAGACGACGGCTTTGCGGTGCACGGGTGCTCAAAGGCAGATATTATCATGATGGGATGTTCCTAACAAGCACAAGGAGGAGGAACACGAGCCACACTTGGCGAGCAATCCTCTCGGGTCGGGAAGTGCTCAAGCAAGGGCTGCTGAAGCGTATTGGAGATGGCTCCGAAACAGATATTTGGCAGGATCGGTGGCTTTCAAACCACTTTGACGGTTCGTCCATTGACCCCAGGTGATGGGCAACAAAGTTACGCATCATTTTTCGACCGCTCGTTGATGGTAGTTGTAATGAGACCCCGATTCGTCGATCTTCATCCCGGTGGGACGCAAAGCAAGCAATCCTTCGGACACCACGAAGGACACAGATGGTCGACTGTTGGGCCTGGGAGCCAGAGAAGCATGGTTTTTACTCGGTGAAATCTGCGTATAAAATGCTGGACAGTACAAGACTTAGCAACAATGCCGAGCCGTGCTCGTCAAGTAATGATGTGCGGGGAGCAGTTTGGAAACTCAAGGTTCCACCGAAAGTCCGAGTGTTCTGGTGGAGGGTCCTCCATGAATTTCTACCAGCTCGAAAGATACTCGTGGGTAGACATATCGAGCGAGTGGCAAACTGTGAGACCTGTAGAGCTGAAGAGGAGACTATTAAACATGTTCTCTGTGAGTGCACAGTCGCCAAGGCTTTTTGGGAGTACTCAAAGACACTTGTAGGGGTTAAGTTGCCACTACTACACCCCGACTCTTGGGCTCATGATCTGGGTGTGTGGCCGAAGTTGCGGTTGATGATTGCCGGGCCATGCTGCTAATTGGGATGGCATTCACTGTGGATGCAAAGAAATCGACGTAGACATGGGGAGCACTTGTTGCCGGTGAAGGAAGCAAGACGTTGGGCGCCGATCTTGCCTTTGAGCTGTGGAACAATGACGAGCTACCAGGCCCAGATGCACCGCACCACCGATCCTTCGCCTGGGAATTGCCACCAAGCGGATGGCTCAAATGTAACGTGGATGGAGCCTACTACGAGCAACAGGGGAAGGGAGCCACCGGTGTAGTCCCGAGGGGACGGAACGGGTGTCTTCGTCAGAGGAAACGCCAACTGGTACGCTCACCGTCTTGATGCCCTACATATGGAAGCTTTGGCATGTCGTGATGGCCTAGTGCTGGCGAGACAGATTGGTACGCAGCGAGTATGGCTGGAGACTGATTGTCAAGAGTTGCCGAAGCTTTGGGAGGCGGGAGATCGCAGCGGCCGAGGGTGATGCACATTCTGGAGGAGATCCGAGCTTTGAGCAGGGGTTTCCTTGATTTTAGATTTTCCTTCATTAGCAGAAAATGTAATATGGTAGCCCATACATTGGCTAGACAGGTTTCGGACAACACGCAGGTCGGGTGGTGGCACCGTGTACCGGCTTGCGTTGTTTCGCTCCTTGCCTCGTGATTGTAATTCTGGTCTGGTTAATGAATGAATGAAGCAAGTTCGCCGCGAAAAAAAAAAAAGGTAGAGGAGTAGAGTCATGAGATAGATAGGTTATTGCTTCAAAGCCCCACAGTCATGTAGTTTTGCGTAAAATGTCAAAAATGACATGGCTATAGGGGTGGTGGGTGGAGCCACGTGGGGATCGCCAATTGGCCAGGAGGATCGATGGCAGAAAGTCTGGAAGAATGCCGGAAGGAGCTGCGGTGGGAAATCTATAACCCTATAAAAGGGAAGCCCACTAAAAAGTTCTCTCGCACATGAGCGTCCACATAGACATCCAAGGTGGCATCTGCAGCTGACACATCAGCATCCTTCCGTTACTACCGAAGGCTTTTTTTTTTTCCTCTCCTCCGCGGTGGAATATTGCCCTCCCTCTCTCCGGCTTCCGATCGGCATGTTCGGTTGTTCGTCCCGGCGGCCTCTTCCCCTCCGCCGCGGTCCGTCTTCCTCCCCTGTCCACCCAAGATCCCGTGGCGGCCTCTTCGCGCCGCTTCCGACCGTGTCCATAGGACTTCTTCGGATGGACCGCTGCATGCAGGCGCATCCCCATCCCCCGTCTCGAGCCCGGGCAGCCTTCGGCCGCCGGCGCATGCGGCGGGCGCATGCCCATCCCCAACCACGGATCCTCTTCCACCAAAGCCTCGAGCCCCCACGCCGCATGCAGCTTTGCGGGGACGCCGTAGACTCTTCCACCGGCGCCTCCCTCACTTCCTCCTCACCCCCTCTTCCACCGGCGCGCATCCGGAGGAGGGCGGGCGCGGATCGAGGCCGGGCGAGGCGATTGAGGCGGGTCGACGCTTGGATCAAGGCGGGGTGACGGCAAGGCCGGGCGATGAGGCGCATTGAGGCGGCGGCGGTTGACCGATGGCGGATCGGTGAGGGGCGGCGGCGAGCATCGGCGAGGTGCATCCAGCTGCAGTCGAGGCTGGCCGCGCGACCGGGCGGCAGATCCCGCCCGGCAGCGCCCCGATGGTGGATCGAAGCCAGCAGTGGCGTCTCAGCGGGCGGACCGCACCCCTCCCGGTCTCGGCGTTTAGCTATTACACTGTGACAGGTGCGAGTCTTTTCAATGGTGCCGAATTTTCAGTTTGGAGATAGTTGAACATAGACTGTGGAATTAGTCTCTAATTTTGTGTAGGTGGCATCATATTCTCTGGTGGCTGATGATATATGGATTAGCATCGAAAAGAGTATGGAGTAGATCAGGTATTTTGGATTTTCCATTAAATTGAATTAGGATTGTGTTGAACTTGGTCTGTACTATTTTCCCCCTGCATAGATTAATTAGATCATTTTGTTTTCAGATTTCATGAGGCCAAATGAATGCCACATCCCAGTAGATCTGTTATTTTGGATAATTGTGTTTTAAACTTGATCTGTACCAGTTTTTGACCTGCATAGAAGAATTAGATCAGATTGTTTTGAGATTTCATTCGACTGAATGGATATCAGTTTCCACGGTTCCATTGACATTAAATTGAACTGTCATTCTGTTTTAACTTCATTTGTACCGTTTTCCCCTCCATAGATGAATTAGATCATTTTGTTTACAGATTTCATGAGACCAGATGACTATCAGATTCCATGGTTCGATTGACATCATGTTGTTTTCATTTGCATTTGGTGGCCTTTATCAATTTTCAGGTCCATGAGGAATCATTAAGTTGTTGCCTCTTCAGATCAGGTATCCTGTCCACTGTAATGATATTTGTAACTTTTGGTCTTTTACCATCACAAACATAGTTACCCTGCTTAGTTATGGTGATTAAGAAAATCACTTTGCTTTCAGAGCTGCTCAATTTTACAGTGATGCCAATAACTTTAGTCTAATTAGGACCAGTGAAGAGAAGAGCCACACATATCCACACATGTCGCTGCCACCTCCCAAAAGAAAAAATAAATAATTTTCAAACTATTTGTTTCCTCTTATGGAGGTTATATGGCCGTACACTCCTATGCCTGCTAAACAACGACGGACCTTCCCTAGGGGCGGGGTGGGGGCGGCCGCCCCAGCTACCACGCCATAGCATCACACCCCCCGAGTACATCTTGAGGTCTTCAGCTTCTTCTCCATCTCCGATCGATGTCCGGCGGCGCGAGGGAGAAGCAGCGCTTCGGCTGTTCGGCTCTAGCCTTCTGGGCTCGTTAGGCAATTTAGCCCACTAACACTAAGGGCCCAAGTCCACGCATAGAAGTTCCCTAATCCCTCTACCGCATCTGCATGCCATCGAGCTGCATCGCCGCTTTCCCACGAGCCGCCGGATGCCGCCACCACTCACGCCCTCGCCACACGCTGCGCTCACATTTGAGTGGTCCGACACAACACATTTGACCAGTTTAAGAAATGAAGGTCGGGAGCAATTATTGGAAGAGAGGTCAAATCATTTTGTGTTGCAAAAGAAATTGTAATACCAAATATGGAAGAGGCAATACCAAGACGAGGCAGATCAAGGCGTGATGGCAACTTAATCACTCATGAGCACCATTACCGTGTTGATACTTTCCTTGCTGCACTTGATGCTATAATCATGGAGATGGGATCATCGTTTAAATGAGGTATCATGTGAGTTGTTTGTTTCATTTGTTTGTCTTGATCCAAGAGACAACTTTGCCATAGTGTTTTTTCCATAATTCGTGTGATAATAGTATGTGAATGCGGTGCGTTGTGAATAAGATGTCTTCTTGGTTCATTTTCTTGTTGGATTTCGCCCAGCTAAATTTTTTCTGGGTCCGTCATTGCTGCTAAAACAGCATGAAAGGTAAGATTAACAATACTCATACAACTGATCAGTTCAATTGAGACCCTGGTATCTTGGTTTGCTAAACTGAAACATTATATAATCTTCTTACATATTTGTTCAAACATGGAAGAGGATTATGTGTGTGTGACTTACAGAGAAGGAGATCATGCATATGTTCAGTACAGCACCTGTAGGAAGGTCTGCAACTTTTCAGGAACTTAACCTGCTTTGTGGAATGGGAGAAACATGACTGACTGACATGCATGATGGGTTGCTCTGCATGCAGATTAAGGCTCTGCATCAGTATGACTGCCTGAGAGCCAACAAGGCGACATCGGCTTGGGGACTCGAGGCTCGCATCCCCTTCTTGGACAAGGAGTTCATCAATCAGGCCATGAGCATCGATCCTGAGTGGAAGATGGTACTGACTGAAACTACTTGAGAACCAAGAGCTTTGTACTTTTAAACAAAGCATGCAATGTAAATGCGTATTAATCTCTGAGGAGGGTTGCAGATCCGGCCTGATCTTGGAAGAATTGAGAAGTGGGTGCTGAGGAAGGCATTTGACGGCGAGGAGCAGCCATTCCTGCCCAAGGTATTCATCTACTTCTACTGAATTTTTCTATAGTTTTGGACATGCAGACATCTGAATGTTGTGTGTCATGCACGCGCTTGCAGCATATACAGAAGGAGCAGTTCAGTGATGGTGTTGGGTACAGCTGGATCGATGGCCTCAAGCCTGATGTAGCATCAAATGTAAATATTTCAATGCCAATTTCGATGTCCACATATTTATACAAGGATAATATATAATTCCATCATGAATCATGATCCATACATACATACATACATACATACATACATACATACATATCTGCATGCAGGTGACTGCGAATGCAAAGTTCCTCTTCCCACACAACACGCCGACCACAAAGGTACAGGAAAACCCAGGGAGGAGAGGATAGAGTGGTATTGCTGTTGTGTCACTTAATTGCTCGATCGCCTCCAGCACCTGTACTAGTGTACTACTGCAGATGAGCATGTAAGTCTTTGAGGTGAGCATGTCTAAGTATATACTTATTAAATGCATTTTCTTTCCTGTGCTTTCACATACCTAACCTTTCTTATTGAGCAGGAAATTTAGTTTGGCAAATCTGTCTGTTGTTACATAGACCAATCCAGCTTTTGATGTGTGTGCTGTTCTTCATGACAAGATTGGCTCAACTGGTCAGATTTGCACTTCATCCACAAGCTGCCTCAGTTTGATACAGCAATCACCATTATCAGAGAATTCAATGTCCTCCACAAGGTGTCGAATCTTCTTTGCTTCCCACTCAAATCAAAATTTTCACAAATAAATGCATTGATGCTCATTTATTGTGATGGCTAATGGAACAGAGATATTGGGATATCAGATAGCTCTAATGGAGACAAAGAAGGACCTTATTTTGAATCCCGCACAGTGGTGCCTGCTAAGAGGTTGAAAACTGTAAATGGGCATGCACCAGCATACTTAAAATGTGGCCCTTCCAATCAGTTACCAGTGGCAGTTTCTGTGGTGATGGCGGTACGGAATGTTGCGAATACATAGCAGCATGCTGCACTCAATGGATCCATTCAGAACTTAAATAAATTGAATGGTAATGGATCACGATGTCAATATAGTATTGCATATTGCTTCATATGTTGTTCTGTCTCATCCTTTGAATATTCATAAGAAAGGTCTCTTCGTACATTAGAGAACACTTATTTTGGAGGTCAGTTACATTGCTTGCATATGTGTTTCCATATTAATTTTGTCCATATACATATGTAATATTTTGCATTAGCGTACACCCCTGTTCAATATCATGAATTGATTTACATCATAATTTCCCCCTCCAATATCTGTGGTCAGCCCCGAGCGCAGCTTAATGTACTCAATTTTTTTTCTTTTAACAGCAGCTCTCGAAATATTTATTGTTTGCTGAAGCCTGTTCAATATCATGTTTTTGTTGTGTTAT
This sequence comes from Hyparrhenia diplandra, assembly GCA_015847255.1. NCBI lineage: Eukaryota > Viridiplantae > Streptophyta > Magnoliopsida > Poales > Poaceae > Hyparrhenia > Hyparrhenia diplandra. The sequence goes on from JADLZK010007877.1 coordinate 556,429, forward strand.
AATTTCCAGTCCAATATCCATGCTCAGCCCCGTCAACAGCTTACTATACTTATTTTTTTCTTCTACATTGGCTCTCTAAATATTTACTATCTAATCTAATGCAAGTATTTCTATTTTAAGGTTCAAGTACATGCCACACATCCAAGGATTGCTCAACATGCGTGCAGTAGAGGTCCCTTTTATTCCATCACTATGAAGTTTGAACCTTATTGGAATATACTATCAAAGTGTTACGATGCTCCCTCTATGTATAAAACATACTCTTCTACATCTAGCAGTACCAATAGAACTGTAATCCTGTGTAACTACATTGAAATGCAATAAAAGTATGACCACATTATTTGGAATAGATGAGCTATTTTAAAAATAACTCTTTGACTTCCCGCAGCAACGCGTTATAAAATTCTGCTGAATACCACCCGCGGCAACGCGCGGGGAATACCCCTAGTTAAAGCAAAGTGTGGGAAGTGGCCCGCGGCGCAGCAATAGTGTGGGTTCAACATGTAGCGAGCATGGTGCTGCTGGTAATTGCTTTCCCTACCGGAATTGACGGGATGGAAGACCGGGTATATTTTAGAATTTCATATGGATCATCTGTTGTCTATTTCATAACATCATTAGTCTAAATTAGAATTCATAACTTTTATTAAGAGCAACTCTCTTGATGTTGCTCTTAGGGCAGGTACATTGCTATATGTCAGCCGTCTCATAGCTCGTCTCATGCAACGCCATGTAGGATTTTTGATGATGTGGAGGAAAGAGAGAGGGGAGAGAGAATGAGGTTGTTGCTTCGCGAAACAACCGTCTCATGAGCTAAAATTTAGGATTATGAGACAACTATTGTACCATTGTATGAGTTGTGGTTGTCATGCAACTCACAATCCTATTTTTACTCTCGAATAAATTAAGGAATTTCAAATTACTATGAGACAACTTAAAATGGTAACCAATGTACGTATAGTCTATTAAGCCATCTCAACTTACATGGCACTTTAGGAGACGAGTTACGAGACAACATCAATGTACTTGCCCTTATAGAGATCAAAAAGTCGGTTGACGCAAATAGATTGATAGTAAACAACGGGAAAAGTGATTGGTCCTCCACCAGACAAGGAGAGAGGGGCTCCAGGCGCAACAGTTGCGGCGACGGTAGCGAGCGTAGGGTCGCGGCAGGCAGCGTGGCGGCGGCTGGTAGACGGGTACTACTTCATTGTAAGGAAGATGGATTTGTTCTCAATTAATCTAACAAGATAAGATTGAAGTATATTCATTGTGTCACTGTGTAAATAATCAGTTTTTATGTTTAAAACATTCAGCGATTTGAATATGTTATTCCATCAATTAAAAGATACCATCTCACAAATCGCATGGAAATAATAATTAAAATGATTCAGAACAGACATGTTTGGATTATTTGATTTCAATTCCCCACAAGGCCGGGAGAGAGAACCCCATAATTACACATTTGATAAAAACGAATCCATCGCTCTCAAATATGTAAAAAAAGTTTGTGCATCTTTATATTTAATGGGAGAGTTTTTACATCATGCATAAGCGTGTATTTGGGGAGGCCGATAATGATTTACATTGATCGATGCCTCCCCAATTGGAGATACATGACGATTACTCGCAAATTAAACAATTAATCTGGTAAGCCCCGCCTTTTTTTTCTCGAATGTACAAAACGAATGGATGGCTTATCTTACTAATTTTTAGTAGGATTGATTTCCACAAATCGTCTTGTCTTGTAACAATAATAATAATTCAACAGCCTTCTCTGTATCCAAACTTTCTTCGTCCGTACCTCATAGGTGGCCGGGAAGAGCTAACTTTTCTTCGTCTCTCTCCATGAGGTGTGGAGACCAAGAGCTAGGAATCGCCTTAGGCACAATTCTGCTACATTTATACGACCCAGTTAAAAAACAAGATGAAATTGTTTAGACACATTAAAGAAATAAAAGAAAGAAGGTTGTTACCCTTTCATATAGTAGGCGGCGAAAACGGTGGCGGGAAGCTTGCGTAGAGAAACTTTGGGACACTACCAAATTTCAACACACCCAGCCTCTCAAATATCAATGTCTTGAGGTCCACGGCGAAGTAATATCCTTCACAAGATGGCTCCTCCTTAGGATCGACATGGCCCAATGGATATCCACCTAGGACTGCGTAGCCTTCGGCTGCAACACTGAGGATCCATAGATCGTCAATTGGCATTAGGATTGTATTATCGTGCCGCCACTTTTCAGCAGGTTCTGGAGCTACGACACCACAATTATTCCTTTGCCAAGCCTTACTATAAAGCTCCAAGTTGTTGTCAACAACTAAAAAGGCCAAGCCTTCCTTCTTCCCCTGCCTCCACAACGATTTTAGCACATCCAAAGTAGATTGTTCGCGGGATGTCAGTGACGCTGACGATGGAGAACCTCATCGTCCCCCTCGTGTCAAGCACGAGGATGAATCTTTCAAAACGTTGGGTCCAGTAGAAGCAGCTGCGTACAGACTGGCGAGACCAAACTGAAGACAGCTTCGTCCATACATAGGTTGGGTTGCTAAAAGATGCGACGGCTCGCCATTGTCTGACAGCCGAAGAGAAGGCGAAAGCCACCACCTTGGTTGTGGACAGAGTATTGCACATCACCAGGAACGACAATTCGTCATTGTTGGCCTCTGGCGCCGGTGCGAGGAAGGGCTCAAACTCCAATACCTGCAGGCCGTGCTCCGTGGTGGCTGCAGCATACAGTAGATCGTCGGGGATGGGCGGAATCAGGACGTGCCACCGGTGCAAGGGGTCGCAGACCACGAGGTCCTGGATGCCGTACGAAACAGGTATGCGCCGGGACAGGAGGACGCGGCCGTCACGAGCGTCGCGGACGTGCCAGCACTTGGGGGAGGGACGAAAGAGAAGGTGAAGTCAGCGGCTTCTGCGCAGGCACCGGCGGCCTGCGCCGAGCGGTGCGGCGACTGGGCTGGGTGGAATACTATTTCACCACCACAATTATGGAGTAACCCTAGGACTGGCCGGCGGTGGCAGGACCTGAAGCGGCGTAGGAAGCGGTGGTCGGAGATGACGCGGTAGAAGCAAGCGCAGGAAGCCGAGGCACGGGCGAGGTCAGCGGCGTCGTCTAGGTGTAGGAAGATATCCTCCAGGAGATCGACGGGGAGGTTTGCCGCCTCGATTGCGTTGCTTGTGGCGGCGCACGGCTGGTGATAGGTCGATGCATGCAGCGGGTGATTTTATTGTTTGTGTGGTGGATAGCAGATTGAGGGGCCTGGTAACCCAGCAAGAAACACGGTTTTTAGGTTGGACCAAACACGTCGCGGCCCGGTGGCGAGCGTTCCTGGGCCAGCACAATCTTTAGATTTTTAGTTGACATAGTCCAATAGTAGGACGGTCCAGGTGGGGACGCTACCTACCGGGGGTTCAAATCCTGGTGCGCCGCACCTTTTCCTGGGATTTTCCCAAGGATTTACCGGCGTTATGCATTAGTGGTGGTAGCGACGTTCCCGTCGGACGACGAGGTGCCTATGGTGACTTCGAGAATCTCCGATCTGCCGGTGCCCAGTCCTTCCGGAGGTGCTCATAGGGGGTAGGGTTTGCGTCGCGTGTGTTCATAGGGGTGAGTGTGCGTGCGTGTTGTGGCGTCTGCGTTGTCTTGTGTAAAAAAAAAAAAAAGTTGACACCTTTTTGTCATACATTTTATGGATGCAAATAACGTTTATTAATATCACGCTATTTTATACCCGTTCATTTCAGCACAATCGTATTGCATCGTTCGGCATCAACTTCTAGTGGCTTCCATGTAAAGTGTGTCCAAGGACAGGCTTATAATTTCAGTTTTTCTTGATGTTCTTAGGGTTGGACAGCTATCCTCATCTTCTACGTTGTTCTGTATTTATTTTGCTTTGTTGTCTAAAATTAATAGAGATAAACTTTATCAAAAAATAATAATAATAATAATAAAGTCATAGTCTCTCGTACTGTTTGTCTACAGTAAACATTGTGTAGCCAAGTCTGGATAGGATAATTGCAGAAAATATATAAGTAGTAAGGCCTTGTTTAGTTGACAAAGGGCCACAATTCGGATTTTGCGACCTAAAGGCCCCTGAACAACTTTGGCCTGCCACTATGCAACACTGTAAAGTGTTCGGAGGTTGGTAAAAAAGAAATTGGCATCTGAACACCACCAAAAAAATTTTGGTCTGCCAAGTTTCACATCCATCTAAACCCTAGCAACTTTTTGGGCCAGACCAAAAAATTTCGCAACTAAACAGGGCCTAAGCTCACTCCTAGATAAGTGCTCTCTTCTCTGACTTGCCTAGAGCCTTTGGTAGCACAGGTAAGCCAACAATGGGTTCTCCAGCCATATCAGACTGACTCCAGCAAGTGACCCAGACCCCAAAATGGGTTGGCCAGAGTGCCTTTGTGTCCCAAAACGTGCTCCAATGGAGAATGCAAAGCTATCACGCATTTTGGGTGAGAGGAGAGAGGGAAGGCAAATATGCCTTCTCCAAGACGCGTGACCCAACCTGCAGTGGTGGGCCAGTGGCGAGGCTGTGACTTGGAGAAGACGCCAAGAACAGCTTGGAGAAGACGCGACAACAGCGGAGTGAACGGAGCCGGGCCGAGAGAGAGGAGAGGGCTGGGGTCGAAGAAGACGTTGCGGTGCCGTGGGGCCACCACCAACTCGCAACTGGTGGAAGAGGAAGATGTCGCCCCTCACGGCGCAGCTAGGGGGCACGACGAGATAGGCTTCTCCTCGCTGGCTGCCTAACGCGCGCGGCGAGGCGGGCAGCGTTGGGGATGGAGGCGCTGCCATTGAGGAAGGTGGGGGCGGATCTTACGAGACATCGGACGATTCACGAAGGCCCCCGCGCCCTAGACACTGCTGGAGCTCGTTCGCGCAAGGGGCGGCATACGCCATCGGATCCCATGCCAAGCTCGCTTAAACAGAGGTGCGGGCGCCACAGCCTACGAGGGGCGACGAGATGGGAATCATTGTCCAAAATAAAATTTGACATCATATTTTCATGCAAAAACGACGATTGAATTTGAAAATTTTAAATTTGAATTTTTCAAACGATCTCGGTGGAAAACTTCCTTAATGAAAATTTTAGATAACAAAAAGTTATGAAACTTTGAAATTGACAACTTTTTATTTGGAATCATCTTATCATGCAAAACAACGTTTGAATCTATCAAATTTGAAATTTAAAAATTTTCAAACGACCTCGGATGGAAATACTTCCTAAAGGAAAATTGTATATCTCAAAAGATTATGAAAGTTTATATTTATTTAAATACACGTTTAGGGCCTAAAAAGCAATTTACACACAATTTAGGACAATATTTGGGAAACCAAAGCGGAATCCACACAAGTGATGGAGTAGTGTAGTGATAGAGGAGGATCACATGCGTGTGGGAGGCCATGCACCATGGAAAAAAGAGATTGTGAGGTCTCCCCAGGGAAAATTTGCTATTTTTTGGGTTTTGTTATTTTTTTCTTAACAGAGTGTCTTTCTTTACCAAGTGTTTTTCGATAATCGGCAAAGCAGAACTAATTATCATAGTTTTCACATGATTAGCAGGACTAATCGGCAAACTATGACAATTAGTCCTGCTTGGCAGCAAACTAGCTCAGTGTGGATTATCACAGTCATGACCATGTTTTCACATTGTAGAGTGTGCTCTTGAATCGTTGGTTATTCTCTTTTCTTCTTCTTTTTTAAGTCTTACCTTTTAATTTAGAGATGAGCTTCGGCATTGTGCAGTTTGTGTTGATGATCCAACTAGCTAGAGATGTCGTTTTCCTTTTTGTCGAGCTTGTTTTCTGGCGTGATTACTGGCCGTTGTTGTATCGTTGTGGCCACTTTGGGCTTAGCTTCTTTTTAATATAATCGGTAACTCTACCTGATTCGTTATTTGGTTTCAACAAAAACATTGTACATAAATGCACTAATATGGTGAAGCTAGCACGGTGTATATATTTTGCACGCAGATTGACAATAAATTAAAGTGCGCTATGGGAACAAGTCGCATAGATGACGACGCATCATCACAGAAATAACACACACGTACGTTTATGAATAATGATTCCCAACAGCTACATAGCTACAGCTGATGAATTAAAACGAGGAAAGGTATATGTATATGATCCATATATGGATATGGATACAGTATTTCATAACCTCGGCGATGCAAACGGCGGTGGAAAGCTTGCATACAGGAAACTAGGATCGGTGTCGAATTGCGTCACGCAGCACAGCTGCTCAACCACCAACGTCTGGAGGTCCACTGTGAAATAGTGTGCCTTTACTTTTCGCCTCAACTCCGGGTCAGAGTACATCAAAGAGTCTAACTCGCCTTGTGGAACCCCTTGTATGACTGCGTATCCCTGATCAGCCGCACCACCAAACAACCACTCAAAAGACTTGCCGGGCAAGGTGACTACATCATCATGTCGCCGTTGCCAGCAATCATTTGCACCGCCGATGGCCTTGCTGTAGAGGTTTAACGTGTTCTGACAAACAACCAACAAGCCAACCCTGTCTTCTTCAGCTACCTCCACAACAACCTTCAGTTTAAACTTGGTTTCGGGCGGGAGGCTAACGACAGAGAATTTCATCTGGTTCATGTCAAGCACGAGCATATCTTTCTCATAAGAATCCACCCAGTAGAAGCAGCCGTGGGCATAGTGGCGCTCCAGGGAGAGGTCATACAGAGGGTCTGCATTGCTAAGAGACGCCACAGCACTCCATTTTCCGGTGACCGAGGAGTAGACGAAGCTCTCGAGCAAATTGTTGTCTATGGACAGCACAGTGCACATTACCCGGAACGACAAATCATCCTCATCGTCCTTCTCATCGTCGGCGGCCGGAACGAGGAAAGGGTTGAACTGGACATTACAGTCGCCGCAGCTGCAATAATGACCCACAATGTCTTTGGGGATGGGAGGGATCTCAACGCGCTTGCAATGCAAGGGGTCGTAGACCGCTAGGTACGACGAGGACGGCAAGCAGCCGCAGGTGGTGGCGTCGTCGCCCGCCGGGGATAGAAGCACGCGGCCGTCGCGGACGTCGCGGACGTGCCAGCATTGCTCGGTTGGGTCTGCACTCTGCAGGAAGGAAGGAGGAGGAGGACAAGCGGCCAGCGGCTAGTGCGGAGCGGCGCGGAGGCTCGGCTGGGTGGAAACGGACTCCCCCGATGGAGCTGCTGCGACGGAGCAATCCGAGGACGGGCCGGCGGTGGAGGGACCTGAAGCGGCGGAGGAAACGGCCGTCGGAGACGACACGGCGGAAGGCAGCGCAGGCGGCGGAGGCACGGACGAGGTCCGCCACATCGTCGAGGCGGAGGAAGATCTGCTCCAAGAGATCAACGGGGAGCTCCGCCGCCGAGGCCATCATCGCGTACGAGGTCGATCTGGAGCTCTGGATTGGCGGCTCAGGCGAGAATAGATTGAACTATGGTTGAAGTATATAGCCCTGTCTATATATAGATTGAAACTCTGGATTGGAAACGGAAACCAACAAACAACCAAAAAAAAAAAAGTAAGATCGATGGCTACTGTCTATGTTTTCTGTTCGGATTAGGATTCTTATCACAATTTACAATACATTGGAAAATCATCATCTCAAACAGACACTATCATTATTGCTGTGTACATGAGCTGGGTCATCAGGCTAGAGCAACCTTTAGGGCAGAGAGGCGGTCTATTTTGCAGGTGTTAATATCAGAAGAAGAAGAAGAATCTATATACAGGTGACCAGATCAAACACGGGTGATGAGTTATATTTGGGTCATGAATAGAAACATATATGGGTCATGAAAAAAATTGTTCGCGGTTCATGTCACTACGGTGAAATAGTTCTCACGACAAAAATTTTAAACCCTGACCGTGATAATATTGTCACGCCAACAAAATTTCAATAGAAGTGGGGGTGAACACGGACACACATGTGGTCTCATGCTTGTCTTGGTCGATAGAAGTTCAGCATGCCTATCTTCAGAACTACATGTGGGGAACAGAAACATGCCAAAATACATGTCATTTAATTTCCTTTCACACATGTGGCACAATAATTTTCTTTCTTTCCGGTTTAAATAAAGAAAGAAAAAATCAGAAACGGACCCTCCGGAACGGGCTCTAGGAGCCAAAAAAAAAAAGACGAGAAGGGTGTGGGGAATAAATAGAAGGAGAATACGACTTAAGTTGAACAACAACTAATAAATAGACAAAAAAAAACTTGAATGAATTTAGAAATTATATAGCTCATAGAGTTTCTAATTCAAATTAAATCTATCACCATAGACGTGTGTAAGAATTCATGATCTCGAAAAGTATTAAACAGTTTGCAAACAGTTAAATACACAACTTATTGTACAAATTGTGTGTGTTGAGTTGTCCATATATAAACTAGTGTAATGTCCGTGCTAACGCTTACGGTGATATTTGGTAATGCAAATCAAACTGCAAAAAGTTAATGATTTACTTGCACAATACTTAGTTTCAGAAGATCTGAATCCAAAATCAATACAGGAGCACACATTTCTTTTTCCAAAGAGAGCTTCACAAGGCCAAGTGAAGCATGCAGAATTAATCCTATATTTCGTGGCTTGCCTCTATTAATAATCATGGTTTCAGCATTCATATGCTACATCATTAGAAAGATACATGAGTCTAGTTTCCAACGCAACAAACCTTGCATATTTTCGACTTCCGAGCTAGGAGTTATGGCTATTTCAGTGGAGGTTGCACAGGCTGCTGGGGGCTGCGCGAGAATAAAGAAGACTTTTCACTAAGATGATATTCCAAGGCCATAATACACACTCGGGCAGAAGGCTAAGCAGTGTAACACTCGCTTATGCCACACGCCACGTTTTCGGGCACTTTTGACCTAAGCCGAGTGTCAAATATCGGCACTCGGCTTAGCCTAAGCCGAGTGTTTTTTTTAAATCTAAGGCGAGTGTCAACGGTGTACCCGGCTAACAAAAGGAGATAACGTTGGGACTTTTGACGGAGGTTTAAGCCGAAAGTGCTAGGACAACACCGAGTGTCACAAATGCAGGGAACTCTGCTTAGAATTTCCTGCGTTTTTTTTTTTAAAACCATCTAAGCCGAGTGCTATGGTCACACGCACTTTCGGCTTAGAGTGCACCCTAAGCCAAGTGTTATTGTCATTACACTCGGCTTAGAGTCTGCACCCAAGCGAGTGTTGTTGCCGTTGCACTTTCGGCTTAGAATTTTTTTGATTTTTTTAAATTTCCAGAGCGCATATATAGCAATTTATAACCACTATATATATATATATATATATATATATATATATATATATATATATATGCACTAATTAGTCCCCTGCGGACTAATTAATAATCAGTCCCCGACCCCCTCAGCTGCACCGTTCGCCAGGGCTCCCCACTCCGCTTTCCCTCCCGCGTTAGCACCCTGCAACCGATTTTTTTTGTTCGTGGCTTTTTACCAGCGTACCAATTTTTTTTTGTTCGTGGCTTTTTTTCTCCAGCGTGACAACCCTGCACCCGGTTTTTTTTTTTTTTTTTTTTTGTTCGTGACTTTTGTTCCGCCAGGTTGACATTTGTTTGGTGATTTTTTTTTTGTACGGTCTGGTTGCCTTTTTTTGTTCGTGGTTTATTTGTTAATTTTTTTATACGACCTTGTTGCTTTTTTTTTTTTTTTGGGTTTGTGAGCTTTTGGTTTGGTTTTTCTTGAACGGCCTTGGTTGCCACTTTCTTGTTTGTGAGCTTTCTTGTTTTTTATACGAGAGATGCAACACAGCTTATTCGTCTCTTGTAATGTCCTTTCTTTCTGTCCATCACAATAAGGAAACAACCTTATTGTTTATTAACATTAACATGCGTTAATGGAAAATATACAAACATTGATTTCAGTGTTCGAACTATGAACCCAAACAAATTAGGAGATGTTTATTCCAATAAAAGAGCCGGCTAAATATATTATATGTGCACGAAGGATAACAATAATCTTACATGCAAACAGTGGATGAACATGTTTAGATGAACATGTTTTTTGTTCAGAAATCATGCAAATGAAAGGCTAGTCCAAGCCTGCTCCCGGGGAAGAGTCACATTGTGGGTTCTCCTTAAGTAATTCAACTTCCCTGTTTTTCAAAAAAAAACATAGGACTAATTTGTTTGCTAGTGGCTTCTGTTTGGAAGTGTCAGCTCATGTCATTTTTGTCTGCATTTTGTCAAGACCCAAATTTTGTAATGAGTGTTTATTTGAAAAGCGAAAGTGGCCTGTCAAATTTGATTCTGCAAGTGTGCAAAGGCATAATCATTGACATTATAAGAAAAACACATGTTCAAAAAGATATACGTTGCATTTGACTTTCACAGTGCACTTGGTCATCCCAAGTAGTTCTCTGCTTGCACATTTCCTGCCACGCGAATGCAAGTATTAGAAGTTGATCATAGTACAATTTTAGAAGCACAAAAATAATGTTTAAAGCTAGTGCGCCAAAGCATAAAATCAGTTTTTAAAAGGTGACGTGCTAGTGTAATGTATCAGGCAAGGTTACTCTAGTGGCCTTGCTTTCTTAACAGCCTGTAATGTATCAGGCAAGGTTACTCTAATGGCCTTGCTTTGTTAACAGCCTCAACAAAGATTTTTTTTTTTTTACTGCAATAAAATAGCTGACCTTAAACTGAATTGAAGACAGTGACATAAAAATCAAGAACATGGCAAAGAGAATGTTTAGACTTTCCTGGACTAAAAAAGTTATTCACAATATAAAAGATGACAAGAAATGAAATCAATAGAACACATCTGGACAGCACAGATAAGTTCCTAATGTCTTCAGAATATAATTTTTGGTTCAAAGAATCATGTGTTTGAACTAAATATCTCTGTACAAAATCAGTATGTGAAAATTTTTATAATTTGCTCACATATATACTGACATGACTCTGAATGCAACAAAAGGAGATATGATTCAAAGCTATTAACTGCATCTGATGCTGACCTTCGACCAGTGCATACTCACCTTTACATACACACAGGTGTTGAGGCTGCTATATATCTCTGTCACGCCAGGGAAATGTTGGTCACGCAGCACGCTACGGAGCAGCTGCACCAAAAGGGAAGCCACATCAATACAGGGGGAGGCATGAAGCTATAGGTGGACCACTAATATAAATATATCGAACAATAGCTAAATATATGTAGAAGCCTAGTCTTCTATTTGTTTTGGCCCTGACCGCTACCACACGCACCTCATACTGAATGTTAGTCGCTGCACCATTAGACAGGATTTGTTTGATTTCTCATTCCAAATCGTAAACAAATTTCTATGCACCGATCAAATGATAATGCAACTACGAGGTCACAATCTAAGATTCAGAAAGCATAGAAAAAAAACTGAAACCACTTGTGTACAAGACTTCAAGTTCACGACTCAAGCACCAAGAATGCTCACTGGAGGCTGCATAATCTGTATTCTAATATTAGCTTAGCTGCATCATTCCATGCAAATCACCACATATAAGAAGCTGTAAGTCAATGCTATTTTCTTTTACCACGACCATACTCAGATGTGGATCACTCTCAATTAAATGAAAAGTAGTGCATCAGTCGAACGGAAAAGCAGTAGGGAGGGTTCCAAACATACACTGCAATAGGATCCAGTTATAATTCAGTATTTAATAATTTAGATAAAAGGGACTGTCTAGAAAATTTCATACCACTCTAATTCAGATAACACTGCAATAGGATCGAAGTTACAATTCAATATTTAATAATTTATAAACCAGACACTACATGAAAGTAACTAAATTTCTAAGAATTCTGAGATGCTTTGTCCATTTGTCAAAAGCATCAATTAATTCTGACACACACTGCCAATTCCAGCTATCTTTGCATGGCTACTGAAAGGCTCATTCAACAAAACAGCATGCTATTGAAGTTTAATTAACTGGGATTTAGGTTAATTTTAGCAAGCCTATTGATGGCAGTGCAATAATTTTTATATATTTATTCCTAGGAGGTACAAATGCATATGCATATCACAAATCACATCCTTTAGCTAAAAGGGTCGCTGATCTGCACACACCAATGTGTAGCATTCTTGATCTCTTATTGTAAATATTCAACTAAAAAGGATAGTTTTAAGGAAGAAAGTATAATGTAGACAAAAAGATGATCATGAGAGGAACATTACGAAAAGAGCTTATATCAACCTTACAATTTTGCCTTCATGGTTGTCTTTGCCAAATCAGTCCAGGATAAGTTATTTATACAAAACAGTGCACACTGCAACAAAAATAACAAAAATGAATTACAATTGTACAGATTTGGAAGGCAATGTTGTGCGCCTATGCAGCAAGTATATTATAAAAATCTATCCCACATTCAGAACATGACATGCCAATTGGAAATTCATTGCAATGGGAGACATGCCCAACCAACAAAAAGAGATATGAAAGGAAATTAAACTGTTTACTAGGGGGAAAAAAGAGGCAATTAAGAAGCTAGTAAGCATTTTCTTCTATGTCAGTAACAGTTCGTAGCAACTAACATGCTTTTTCTCCAATATTATGTCCCAGTCCATGTGAGATGCAGAACAGATATAATTGTGCTACATTATTATAAGGATATTTGTCCCCACTTTCAGGCCATGGCATGTAAACTAAAATTCGAATAATGGGAGAGATATACCAACTAACAGGAATTAATAAGCTGAAAACTAGAAACTTCTAGTTCATTTGAACTTGCCTGATAAAATTGTGTCCAGTAAATTTAGGAAAGATGGCATCATCATAGTTCACACACCCGACAGTAAATGAAAAAAAAAGAACGAAAAAGGCATCAAAGACAGAAGGGAACACTAATTTTGATATACGTTTATTGCCAGCTTCATTTACATGATGAAATTTGGCTCAAATATGTTTTGATAGAGGATGTCCTATTTCGTATAATAAATTTAAAACATTTTGTGCTTAGAACAGCAGGCTTTTTTTTTTTGTTTAGAAAGTACTAAGCATAAAGAGCCATGAGTTAAACTCCCATCAGAAATGAAAACTGACCTTGCTAATAACAACTTTCTTGACAAAAGGACATATGCTCCCCTCTGAATTTTAACATGGAGCTCGCTTGGACGCCATGCATGGCAACATATAGAAGGGGGCACACCAGAAGATGCACCCAACAAACTCACCTGAACCTAGCTAATGGAAATTGAATGTTCAACACCATGATTACAGCACTGGTGTGTGTCATGAGCCTCATGACAGTCCCATTAGCTCCTTATGTCCCTAGACTGCATAGGTGAGAAGGAAAAACAGAGCAGAGAAATCAGTAGGGCCTAAATAATGTATTGAGCGGCTCCAACATAGCATGTGAGAGTAAGAGACTGCTCCGGAATCAGTAGGGCATGCAAGGTTGAGCACAAACTCTTTTAAAACAACAGCTGAACCACACAATATGAGTGGCTAATCAATAAAGACAAAGGAAAAAAAAAAAAATCTTCCACACGACAAGAAAACATGGCACGTATATATTACCAAGAAATGCTCTAGAAGCTTGCACTGACAAACAGCCACCAGTCCACAAGGAACACCACAGCCCTACACAGTCATTGGCTTCTGGATATTCAGCATTGCATAGAGAAAGGATAAGGGGCTATAGTCCAAACCCTGAAGCTACAAAGAACAAAATAAAATCGAAATTAAATAGAGTTGAAAGGAAAAACAATGCTAAATAATTGAAGGATAACTATTAAATTAGCATCGGGTATGTTCACATAAATTTCTAACGTTTCCTATTGTACTCACAATTTTTACAAGCCAGACAAAGCAAGAATTCCATTTTCGCATCAGATGCATGGAGGAAAAATGCAAAATTACAAAACTATAAAGGCTAGATGCCAATCTAATATACTACTAGAATAAGAATGAGACGCTTTACGGAAAAACTAAGTTATAATGATTGTTCTGTAAGTTACCTAGAGCAGCACGATTAATTGGCCACTTGTTGTCGCATCAGCAAGTGTTGATAGGATTACTTACTATACCAGCATTGCAGATTACTAGATTGTGAAACAGATATCCCTTCGTTATTTTTTGAAACAATAATTTAGGTTAGTATACAAGTTTCCCTAACACTGAATTGCTTCAGAAAATATGGTTCAGATTAATTTGTGCATCAGTCTGAGTAGTAAATATGTTTAGCAACGAGTATATCAGCATCCCTCAAGTAATAATTAGCCGAGTGAGAATGTTGTATTGAATTTTTTATTCAGATGGCAAACAATATTTGTCCATGCGTCCTTAATCCAAGCATTATGTGTTCAATATCTCGGCACATCATGTTCTTTCAGAAGTTCAATAAGAAACAACTACACTAAGTGCATCTAGCTCTTTTTGTTATCCCTAAGCTTGTCACATCTAATAAGAATTTTCAAGTTTGGTTTCAGCAGATAAAAACTTATGAAGTTTATAGGCACATCTGACATAAGTGGTACCTATTTTTTGACTTGCATCTGTAGTTCCATGGGCATTATCAGCATGTACGAGCTTGTTCAGTTGAGTAGTAGATTGGTTTGGCATCGTGTTTCCATGTTCCTGACAAAAAAAATGAAATCTTTATTAGACAAATCATTACCTAGCTAGCACTGTTGTATAGTATGGAAGGGCACGGTGAAGTGCACTGTGCACATCCCAAATCTTATCTTCCCAAATCAAAACAAAAATATACAATTTCAGAATTTGGGGAAACAAATCCATTCTCAGATCAGGGGAAAACAAATCCATTTTCTCAGATTGGCAATTTGACACACTAAATGAACAATCTGCTGCTAATTGCACACATATATTAGAAGTGGGAATAAACAAATAAGAACCAAGATTGGCACAAACTGACATATCTGCAATTGAAGAGGAGCTACTGGCAGCGACCAACGGCGTCATTTGAAATATCACAAAAAAACAAGAAGGGGGAAGGGAAGGAGGAGGAGGTGATGCAAACGACGAGCTGGGGAACTGGATCGGGGGAGAGGCACCTGGATCTGCCGGTGAGATGCGTCGGCGAACGCACAGCGCAGGGGTCGCCGCGGCGGGTCCAGGAGCCATAACAATAGATTGCATGTTGATTCTGCCTTGCCCTCCTGCATGGTCCTAAAAATGGCAAGCTGCATGCGTGTAAGATGGTTTACCTTAGAAAAATGAGAACAAATCTGCCCTCTCCATATGAAACAAACCTCCGGAAGGACTAGCAACGCCCTCCGCCGTTGACTAGGCCAGTGTGACGGCGTGCTCATGGTTATGCTCCAGACCCGGAGGCGCCGCTACAATGGGGATGGAGATCTCAACCTGGTGGGTAAACGAAGCGGGGAACGGGATAGGGGATGCCGCTGCGTGGGGGCTGGCCAGGGCCCGCCGCTGCCGGGGCCCCACGACGGCTCGACCACGCCACTGAAGCGGAGATGGGGCGCCGATGCTGTTGGTGAAGGGGAGATGGGTCGCCGCCGCCGTGGGATGGCCATGCCATGGCCGGATGCAGGGGAGGGGCCCTGCTGCCGCGGTCACCACCAGAGGGGCATGGGGAAGGAGAGTCGCGATCTGATCCACTGGCGGAGGGGAAGGGACTCTGCGGAAGAGCTGCCGCCGGCGGCGGCGGCGGGGAGGAGAGCTCGTGCGTCGGGAGCGACGAGCTGGCGCAACTGGCGTCTCCTCCGGGCTCATCCCACGATCTAAGCAGAGGGGTAAGGTGGGTCCCGGAGAAAAACAGAAGGACCGCTGACCAGGGATCGGGAACCGCCGCGGGGAACATCCGTCGGGTTGGGTCGGGACCGAGCGGCGCGGACGCGGGTCGGGACCGGTGAATTGGGCTGGGGACTGACTATTAATCAGTATATATATATTTAAAAGTAATATTGTGTGTGTGAGCATCCGCCCGCCACGGCGTCCATGGTAGCAAAAAATTTTTCGTCCGTTGGATCTTGAGTTGGGACGTCTGGATCGGCTTGCCCCTACTGTAGCACACACCGAATATATATACAGCTCCCCTCATCTCCGTAAATAAAAAAAAAAAAAAAAAAACGAGCCTTCTTTCCCTCCCTGTACTCTCCCTCTCCGGTCTCTCCCGTCTTCGCCGCCGCTCCCGCCCGGCGGCCCCTGCCTCCCGCATCTCCTTCCCTCCCTCGGTGGCGACCCTCCTCCTCCTCCTCCCGATCCCCCCCTCCTCTCCCTCTCAACCCTTCACTTGCACGGGGGCGCGGGCGTGAGGCGGCGGCCGGCCGGCGGGCGGCGGTGGCGTGGGTGGGGGCCAGCGACCCCCTCCCCCCTCCATCCTCCGTGACCTCCTCAATGTCTCATCCTACCAGCCAGGTCATGTGCACTCCTCTCGCTTGTCGAAACCCTAGGTACAGCAAAACCCTAGACTATGTTTTTTTCACCTCCATTGCACCTTGCCGAGTGATTTTAGTTATTACTCCATCCGTTCTAAATTGTAGTTCACTTTGGCTTTTCTAGATACATTAATTTTGCTATGCACCTAGTCATACACTATGTCTAGATACATAGTAAAATAAATGAATCTAGAAAAGCCAAAGTGAACTACAATTTGAAACGGAGGGAGTAACTCATAGTGACATGTTTGTATGTTGCTTGTCATACTAGACAAATAAATTGGATCTGTGGTTTTCCCCAGCGTGTCTATATTTTAGTCTTATTTTCTTAGATTTTCTTACTATAAGCTTTTGGAAGTCCGTATACAAATTAGGGAAAATGAGTAATAGCAGAAATAAATGTGTGCACTATACCATGTTCAGATTTCAATATCCACTAATTCATCAGCTACATGATTTCCGTGCCTATGTGGTTCCTTGCCTTGTAGATTGGATTGATGGATTGCATTGACAATAACACCTGCATTAGCACTGTCATGCAAAGCAGCAGCAACAGAGAATAATTCCACTACTTTTTTTTTTTGTGATTAGCTTAATGTGCTCACTTTGAAAATTTCATGGCAATTACCCGGGTATGATATTTTTTGTTCTTGTTTGGGTCTTTGTATTATTGCCATGAATTAATATGACCTTACCAATGTTAAAAACAACATCGCAAACACTTGACTTTAAATACCACATCATTTTTTATCATTATTTCGATTGCTTTTTGTGGTCATTGAAAATTTCATGGTTCAATTCCCAAGTACAACATTCGGACTTGGGTTTTGTTTGGGACTTTGTATTATTTCCATGAATTATATGACCTTACCTGTGTAAAAAAAATAGTGCAATGCTTCAACTTTAAATACCACAACATTTCTCATCTCTATTTGAATTAGTGGTCTCAAACCTGAATTTGATTGTTGGTAATATTTAACGGCCCATACCTGCAGTTAGGGTGAAGATGTTCCCTGTTGGGGATCTCACCCGCTTACTTTTGCTTTGATTGTTTGGTTTTGGTGGTTCAGCTTTTTTATAAAACTTGAAAAGCATGCAATTCTGCTTGAATTTCTTGGCATCTTCGTAGGCATATGTCATTGCTTACGTTCGCAATAGGTTCCTTGAATATACGTTTGAGTAAAAAAATGGCTATTTGCTCCGGCGCGTGTAGTCTTAACGTTTTCCTCTATCAAAACTTACGAATTCACGAGAGATGGAATTCTTCAAAGCGAATATGGTGATGCCAACAGATACAAGATTCAGGAAATCATTGGCAAAGGAAGTTATGGGGTTGTTTGTTCGGCTATTGACCGACATACCGGTGAGAAGGTTGCAATCAAGAAGATCTGAGAATATCTTCGAGCATCCGTCCGATCTTCGCTAGGATCCTCCGTGAGATCAATCTTCTCCGGCCGCTAAGGCATCCCGATATTGTTGAGATCAAACATGTCATGTTACCTCCGTCGAGGAGGGACTACAGAGATATTTAAGTTGTATTTGAACTGATGGATACCGACCTTCACCAAGTTATTAAGGCAACGATGACTTGACAAAGGAACACCATCGGTTCTTTCTCTATCGATTTTGCGTGCTAATCGAAATATATTCATCTTGGTATGCGCCTTTAAAGATTCCTTATTTATTTTAGCCTTATAGGTCTTCTCGACTAGCATTCATAGTTTGATGTGCTGCTTTTCGGTTTGTGGTTAGGAGTATGAACGGCTCGACTAGCATTTGTACACAAATTCAACTTTAGTGGCTTAGTGCTAATCACATCAACATTCACCTTAGAAAATTACTTTGGCATTGTTTGAGTGGATTCATCATCCGCCTTTACTTATTTTTGCGCTATTTTTCATGCACACGCTTTCGGATGTCATATGCATTTATGTGCATTTACTTTATATATCTATCATAGAGTGACCTTGAGTCGTGTTCGGCCTATTTTTCTGCAGCCTAATGTTTATCATCGTGATTTAAAGCCAAAAAATATATTAGCAAATGCTAATTGCAAACTCAAGATATGTGATTTTGGGCTAGCAAGGGTTGCATTTAATGACTCTCCTACCACGCAGTTTTCGGGCGGTATGTTATTTTCACAAAGTGCTACTATAGTCAATTCACGGTATCCCATTTTTATCGAGCTCTTATGAGTTATGAGCAACATTGTTGATTTATTGTGTTATGTACCAAAGAGTCCTATTTCGAACTTAAGCCTCTGTCTGCCCTAAAATGATTGCGGGACTATGTTGCTACTAGATGGTACAGGGGCTCCCGAGCTGTGTGGGTCTTTCTTTAGTAAGGTACTCAATTTTCTCATACTTTTTTTTTTTGTTTCCTACACCTTTAATATTTAGTTTGAAATGCCTATGTTATCCTCGATGATATTAAGTTGATTCTCTTGTGCAGTATTCACCTGGGCTATTGATATGTGGAGCATTGGCTGCATTTTTTTGCGGAGATTTTATTTGGGAAGCCTTTATTCCCGGTAAAAATGTGGTTCACCGATTGGATTTGATGACTGATCTCCTGGGCACACCATCAGCAGATACCATTTCACAGGTATGATTTATTATTTATGGAAATATTGAGACGTATCAAGCATAAATTAATGCTAACCCTCGGATATTTTTGTTCCTTCGTCTACTGATTCGAAATGAGAAAGCAAGGAGGAGGTATCGGAACATGAGGAGGAACGACCAATACCCTTTTCGAGAAGTTCCCCAATGTGGATCCTTCGGCGCTCAAGCTCTTACAAAGGCTTCTAGCATTTGAAGGATCGACCAACGATCGAAGAGGTAGGTTTATCGTAATAATGAAACATATATTATTATTTGTGTTACTTTTGCACTATAATTATATTGCCACGGCGTCCACGGTAGCAAAAATTTTTTCGTCCGTTGGATCTTGAGTTGGACGTCTGGATCGGCTTGCACCCCACCGTAGCACACCGAATATATATACAGCTCCCCTCATCTCCGTAAAAAAAAAAAAAAGAGCCTTCTTTCCCTTGTTAGAATTGCTTAAGTTTTGCACTTGCCTTTTTCGCATCTCCATTCATTTACATATGTACAGTGATAATGGTCTTAAATGTATGGAATTAATTAGGAAATAAAAAAATGTGTCCAGCTAAAAAGAACCAGTACACAGTGATAATGGTCTTAAATGTAGGGCATGATTCCCAAGTAGGGTTCTCTCTATGAAACATGATTCACTCGTGTTATTGTCTTTGCCGTACAAGAAACCAAATCTAAATATTATACCTTTGATCCGTATTAGCAGTACTTAACATGAGATTAAATGTAGGCCATGATTCCCAAGTAGGCCAAGATACTTAACATGCCATATCCTACATGGTTTAGTTGACTGAATTAATTATTCATAGGTACTTTGAGGCCATACTTCTCTTCTTTATAATTTTTTTCAATACTCATATCTTGGCCTCCTGTTTTTTTTGGTTTCCTTTTCTTTGATCTTGCATTCGAGTCGGTTCCTAAAAGCGAACAAGCAGCAACGAGATTCGCTCCACAGAGACATTTGTGTATACATAGTGTGTTTCCTACTGAGGAGGGAGCACCAAAGCAAATGAAACTAAACGGCATCAAGGTATAGCGGTCTCTATACTTATTACATATGTCGAAGTCTTTTAAGTATTTTGCTTATTAGTTGTGCTCTCCATGCTTAGTGAAAGGTGCACTACTTTGTGATCCGAAATATGGCATTGCTTTTACCTAATATCAACACAGACCATTTTTTATTTTGGCCGCCAATTTCATATTTCGTTGATTGCTCATGTTTAGTGCAGTTAGATTCCCCTTGAGGATGGTATATGATTCCAACCTTTAGGATGGAATATGATTCCAGCCTCTTTGCTTTCAACATGGTAACATTGTCATATTCCCAAATATTGTGAGTTATAATTAGATTTGTGAAATTAGTTTCGTTAATATAAGACCTTCACAAACTTACCGGTGTTGACTCATATGTGTCATTGCTACAGGCCATTGCAGCTTGACACCATAGATCTCAGCCGATGGATTTCGACGCGATAACCAAATCCTCGATAATCAAGAACGGAGCCTGGTCCATTCAACCGACCATCAAATAGACAAGATCGAGCAAAGACAGTGCCAACCACGCTTGGATGAATGGACATTTAATTTGTAGGTACTTGCGTTCTTCTCTTCTTGAACTTCATAAAACGGTCGATTTGGTCAAGTAAAATATTTTCATATTGCATTATTCGGTTGTGCATCCATGGAAAAACGAAAAACCAAGTACTACCTCTATAGGTGTAACATATGCTTTGCAAAAACGACGACATGTATACATAGGTCTGTTGGGTTTTCGTGAGAAAAAAACAACTAAAGTGTTTCTCTTTTTTCATTACTAGAACGTTTTCCTGTTATGCGTTTCAAAGACTTTAGATTTTGACTTATTTTCCCAAATTTAGTTGGTTCCGTGTATACTTGGGGGATACGATGTGGTTGCTCTGGCTTGTCCTAAAAGTTTTGTTGTTTGCTTCGATATTTCGATTTGGTTGTTAACAAGGGATACGATGTATTAACTTGGGCTGAAGTCAATATAGGTAAATGAGGTCAATCAGGTGGGTACCATAAACACGGTGCACTTGAATTGTTAGGTTTCTTCCTGTAGTTAAATGGCATGACACATATCTTTGTCTTCTTGGTCGACAGGAGCCCACTGCAGCACCAAGTACATTGCAACAGGAGTTACTGTCATCCTACATCTGACTAAGGTGATCCAGCCTCACATATCTCCTGACAGGTTGCAATTGTGTTTTCAAATACACTTTCGTTGCTAATTATGACATGGTGCGTTTGCTTGGTTAGGTTCCCTTGTGCTGCTTCCCAGGTACACAATTTAAATTTCTATTTGTTTCATATTTTGATGGCTAATTCTAATATGGTCTATTACCATGGTAGGTTGTCTTGTACTGCCATCAGGACAGGAGCCAGAATAAGTAATGCTTACACACGCCTCTGCCTTCGTGCGTACCTTTATCATGATGGCTTAATAAAGCTTTAAGTACCTCACACCTTAACTTGCAGAAATTGCTTCCTTTATTGGTTCTCATTTTTGTATCTTTGTTTAGTTTCGAGTCTGAACATTTGCTATCTTTGTTGAATCTCTGTAAGAATAAGAAGAGTCTAGATACGCATTGTTTGCATACATTGCTTATTATTTACAAATATAGCTTATTTTATCCTCACACGCAGGCACAAGAAATCACTTAGTATATATATATTACCCCGGGTATCGATTAATAACCACTCCCCGAGTCTAAATCACCGAGCCCGACGAACCCACGGACGAGACACGGGTGCTCGCCTGTTTCTCTCTCTCCTCTCTCCCCCGGTGGTTTACACCAGCTCGAGCTGCTATACCGCTCCGAAACTCCCCCACGCACCCACGATTGCTATGCGGTTTCTATTTCCTCACCCCGTGCGCTCTTTCCCCTCCTCCCTCTCTCCGCCGGCACCTCCCGTTCGACCGTTCTCGGCCGCCGTTCCCCAGCGTCCCGGACCGCCGCGGCCTCGACCAATTCCTGTGCCGGCGTTCTCGGCGGCCCTCCCCAGTTAATCTTGTGGCAGATCTCGCGGATCCATCGAGCGGCAGTGCCTCCTCCGTCGGGCGGCGGCGCCCTCCCTCCATCCCGGTGGCCGGCCTCCCACCCCTTGACGACGACCCCCCCGTCGGCCCGCAGCGGATCTACAGCGCGTCGCGGCGTTACCCGCGGCCGAGAAAGCCGGCCACCACCGCATCCAAGAAAGGCGGCGTGGCTCTGCTGTAGGGCCTCGCACGGGGCTAGGCCGTTTGCGGCTGTGGATCCGGGCGCGCCAAGGGTTGGGCGGGGCGACTCACCTGCCGGCGGCGGCTGCAAGCGCATGCGCCCGGCCTCGCGTGGGCCAACTTGGAGGCGCCGGAGAAGAGGCTCTTCGAGCAGCAGCACCTCGACATCAGCGACAAGCGTTGCTCCCATCCGCACCGCGGGCTCTCTTCTCCGGCGTCGCAGCACGAGGCGTGGCCCCTAGTAGGTCCGCATCACACTCCTAGGAGACCCGATGCTGGATCCACCATGATCGATTTGTTCAGCATTTGATGGAACAGAGTACGTAGCTGGCTAATATTTGTTTTCCGATTTTGAACGTATTAGTTTGTATTAAAAATTATATTCTTCTGCTGATTGTTGGGGCTGCAGGAGATGTGGCATCACGGCTTAGTGTGCACTGGTCGCTGAGGAAACGTTGATTAATCTGCATCAGGTGAAACATTGATTAATCTGCATAAACAATTGTGGTTCAATTGCAGCAAGGCGAGTTTGTCTCAGGCTGCCAATGCTTGGTTCAATGCAGGTTTCAGATACTCGTGGGGAAGGATATGGTGCTATAATTCCCAACCAGTAGCGTTAATCAGAATACTATATGTTTCTAGAATCAAACCAAAGTTCATTGAAACGTTCATCTGGCTTTAGATGCTTGTTCCTGTAGAATATATATGCATTTTAATTATGATTATTGCATATAAATGGAAACATGGCCTTTATTTATATATTGAACCTGCTGTAGAAATATTTAGAAATATTTTTTTTTCTGGCAAGGGTAGTGCTAAAAGATTGTTGCTAAAACATTGGCCACCTGATAATTTCCTGTTAAAGAGATCCATTTCTCAGAAGAGAGATGATTATTCAAGACATTTGTTACCAGCTTGTTAATTAGAACTATTTCAGCTTCTGCTCATAGTTTTCTATTCTATTGCCCAATCTTCTTACATTTGGAAAAAAATAAATGATTTCATCTTACAGATTCTTTCTGTCTCAGAAGATTAAATCCCACAAAGAAGTATATGTAGTATGTACATGTTGGGTTAATGAGTTTGATATCTTTTTTTCTTTCAGTCTATTCAGTTCGTTGGGTGTAATATTTATTTGTCCCGTATAATATTTGTAAACTCATTATTTCTCTTTTACATGTAACCTGGTGCCCTATTCCACTAGTCCAGTTTTTGCTTGTTTGTGGTTTATACTCATAAGTAATTGTATGGTGCAGCTGTTCTGTTAGTACAGCTGTTCTGTTAGTACTGTTTGTGCCCTATTCCACCCAGACCTTTAGTATTTTCATTGCAGGTATGGTGCTTCTGAGACCAGGATCTGAACCTGTCCTGCCCACTTATGCTAAAATTTATTTGTCTGACTAATGATATTGGTCTCATCCTTGTCCTTTTTCCATAGCCCGGAACGAGCAGAAAGAGAGCATTATCTGAGTGTTCAACTGGTGTCCCTTCCCATCATGGCTCTAAAGTTGCATATTTTGTGGCTTCTCCAAGAAGCTATTTTATTGTAGATTACTTTTAGAAGAAACCATTTTATTGTAGGCTATCAGGCCATTGCTTCTATTTTGGTTCTCAAGTGTCACCATAAATATTCATTTCTAGAAACATATACAAGGATTGTTCTAGAAAACAGGTGGTCATAGAAATCCTAGTCTGCTACGTGTCAATAGAAATATTATTTAGAAATACATTCTTTAGTATGATTCATTAATAAATTGTAATTGAGTGGATTCACTTATTCAGTTAAGTACTGATGTCGAGACACAAGAGTTAGTACTATTTTAATTTATGACATTATTAGTGTTCCTGCTTGTATCTCTAGCTTTCCAAGTAGGTATGCCTCACAGACTTCAATTATTTAGCTTATGCCTTTTCTGATCTGTCAACTAAACTGATGCTTGTCATGGCTTGGTGGGTTTTTGTAGGGATGGAGCAGATAGCCGTGAAGTTCAGGTTCTGAATGAGAAGGGGTTGTGTGCTGATAGCCAAGTGGCACATCAGTTTCTCCATGTTTGTGTGCCCCAGGCAATTGTGTCTTCCTTCTGTCTTTCCCTCATTGACTCTGTATTTCCTCTGTGCTGCAGTAAATTTTGATTTCTTTTTTCGTGTTCTGATTGTGCTATGCTCTGTTTTCGATGTCGCAACATAACTTGTGTTCGCTCTTGCAGGTTATTAGTCATACAAATTTGGTGATAAAATAGATAGCAGTGTGGCTGGCAGGATGGAGGAGATTGGTCAGCAGGGGCAGAGGAGCGAATCAGGCAGGGAAGTGTAGCGGAGGACATGCGGCAGCCCTCCCTCAACCATAAATCAGCCTTGCAAGCAGGCGACATGGTTGTGTGGAGAACGCAAGGTGGATGTTAGTGACATAGGAGCGAAGGATTTGACTTCCTCAAGGAGAATCCGCTGCGCAACATCCACTGAGAGTTTCATCTGTTGGCCTCCCTTGTCCAGAGAGGTGTTCTTGTGATCAAGATGTGGAATGTGCACATTTGCACTGCTGATGTGTTGTTTGGGCATGTTTTTCGACTCGATCTCAAGATGTCTTTACATGTACGTACATATGTATGAGATGTGCAGTCTGTAAGAAGGGCATGTTATACATACAATACACAAACTATACCATACTATGGTCACGTGCATAAATGAATAAATGATCTGTTGCAAAAGTTTCTGGTCTTTTATAGATGTAAAGAATGTCTATCGATATATTCAAACTATATATGGTTAGAAATCTGAAAGTTCTATGAGCAGATTATGTTAAGGTATCTCTATAAATATATTTTTAACAGAAAATATGATTGCAGTATTTATTCTGGGATTTGATAAATTAAACATTTCAAAAACAAGAAGGTAAACAAAATGACAGTGACAACTCTAGAAACATGCTACGGGAGCTATTTCCCTCTGCTCTCTTCTTTGCCACTGCCTTTCCCCTTAAGGTCTGGCAGAGAGGGGACAATACTGCTTCTGAACTCATTCTATTCAAGAAAAAAGGGAAGACAACTGCTTCTGAAGGTTGCCACATAGCATGAGCTCAGAAGTATCACAAACCTATACTACTTTATCCGTACAATAATGACAGATATAAGGTAAGGTACAGTTTCTACAGTAAGCCACGAAGGCAACCAGCGCAAGCATTCACCCAAGGCAAACTAATTTCAGGTCACTAACAATTACAACTACACTCAATGTAGAGCCAGGACATGCAGGTAATTATCACAAGAAATTTACCGCTCACGTTTCATAATGATCTTATTTACATACCAGAATAATACTACAACGTGCTTCACGCGATTAATGATAACAATTTACAACTTCACATCCCGCATCTCTACTATAATGTCCCACTTGAGGGCTAAACGAAAATCAACGGCACACAAAAGAGCGTCCGATGATTGGAGGGCCAGGATCGAAAGTTTGATGCATGGTCCGACATCCTCACCATCGCGCGCGGCATCGCGGCAACGCGGCATCGCGGCACCAGCGAACAGGGTTCGAACCTCCGGGAAACAAAATACGCGGCTCCCTCATCTAATTTATTTTTTTCGAACTGCCTCCCTCATCTATTGCCGGGGCACGCCACGAGATCGACGGGCGGACTGCCGGGGCACGCTTCGGCGATGGCGGCGCGGAGGAAGGACTGGTACATCTTGCGACTGGGCCTTCTAGGACGAGGACCGCGACGACTCCGGGGCTTCGGGGACGACGGCCACGATCTGAAACCGTCCCGCGCCGGGCAGTCCGGCGTTACGCCGACAACGGCGGCGAGGAGGATGCCGGGCTGGCCACGCCAGCGGGGGCTGAGCGGGCCATGGCGTGGACCGACCGCGCCACCGCGGATGTTGGGTTCACCGGCCACAGATGTTGGGGTCCCCGGCTGCAGGGGCTCGGAAGCCGCGTCAGATGAGAGCATCCACTGATTTTCTGAAGATTTTGTTCATGATTTTGAGTGCTTCCAGCATGTCCTTCATCGGAGGATGCTCTTCCATTAGATTTATGATAACTGCAACTTTATTTTTTGCAGCTCTAAGCCTGGATCCAGAGCAATTCCTGTATTAAGCAGAACTTCTGCGGAATGTCTGCACTCATCCAATGGAGTTTTTATTCCTGATTCACACGCTGTGATCATACATGAATCTGTGATAAACTAAATCCTTTCAAGTTGGCGATGGTGGAGGTGATCCAGGTGATGGTCGCCTTCCAGTTCGAGACAAATCATTTGCAGCACCGTATGGTCAAGCCGAGAGTGAAGACAAGGATTGAAGAAGAACAAAGAACTCAAGACAGAGGAGACATGCCTTGAGTGTTGAATTATTGATGTGATTCATGGTGTCATGGATTGGAATGCCGAATTGATGCCACTCAAGGTGCCGTGGACTATTGCTCCTGATCCTGGTAGAATTTATCAGTTCAGATGGTATTGCCAAATCACCGTTACCAACAGTGAGTGAAGATATGATTTTTTTTCGCAGGTATGTTCTATTTTAATTCTATTGGCTCAGAATATGGCTGCAAACCTACCGCCTGTTGCAGAGGCCGTATAACACTTTGAAGCATTAGGAATAGTCCAGGTACCTTGGATCATTGTTCACCTCAAATGAGAATAGCAGACACAATTCTTTTATCGTTAGTTTTGTTTTAAAGCAACGAAATTCAAGGAATTTCTATTTCTATTATAGCATCGCCGCAGTTGAGCTGTGAAGCGGCATGTGGCTGGCTCTGGTGCTTTGTGCTGATCTTGAATATTGCAAGCCGTATAAAAAAAAATCTGTGTAACACTACTTTCACTGAACTTCATTCATATACAAGAATTCATGTTAGCAGCAGCCAGCATGAGATTCTACACTGATGCATTCTACACTGATGGTTCTGCATCATGTAATTTTTTTTAACCTAGCATTGAGTAAATTCCATTTAAAGTATTGTCTATTTTTATTGTCTATTTTTATGCATACACAGGATGCAGAGTATGGCTTCAATCTGTTCTTTGAATGTCTATTTTTATTGTCTATTTTTTTGTTGAGGTGGATTAGAAACAAGTATGCTAATGATCTTTCATTAGGTGTGATATTCAGAAGGGAGCTTGTGAGCAGCTCTGAACTTTTGCTATATGTACTGAACTTTTGGCAACTTAGACCTTATTCATTGCTAACCCCTTACAGAAAAATGCAGCAACATGCTTGTACGCTGAATTGTTGTTAAGTGAGTAATGGCTAGCTAGCTGCTTCTATTGAGAGGAGCAGTGCTTGCACTACATTGCAATTGTGGGCAATGGCGGGAGCTGGAAAGACAGGGAAGAGAGGAGAGAGGGGCAAGCACAAGCAGAGCAAGAGAGTGGTTTACAGAATAGTACCTCAGACACAAACAATAGGAAAAAAAAAAAAAGCTAATCTAAGTTATGTTGTTGGTGCATGTAATCATTCACGTGTGTGTTGTGTTCTGCCCTTCGTGTGCCGGTTGGGCCGAGGGATTGGAGGCCACGGAAAAAAAGTGTAAGGTTATATGGGGCATGACATGATCTATTTGTAAAATTTTGTTCTTATCTCAAGATAGTTTGGGGATTGCCGGTTTGCCAATATAATTACCATTGACCAAGTACGGTTTGGATTTACCATATCTTTCAAATTCATAGTGATATGTTGTTTATCAAGTTTGATTTGATGAACTCTTGTTTAATGTGTGCTACCCTAGATATCGCCGTAGCGTTAGCACGGGCATTATACTAGTCACTTGTATTACACACTCCTGCCAGTCATTGTTGCCCCCCCTCTGTCAGTCGTATTGTGTTACTCACTCACTCCCTCCTCTTCATATTCTCCCTCGTCGTCGCTACTCCAATCAGCATACGTGTTCTCTTTGACTTTCATTTGTCTTGTCTTCCTTGTATCCTCCTCCTCGTCATGATCAGTATGCTGCATCCAGCTTCCCTTTTTATTTTTAGTGCCCGGTGGCCTCCCTCTCCTTTTGTTCTTCTTTGCTTCTAACCTCTCTCTATTATGTTCCAAGGAGAGGCACGTCCGCGCATTATGTGTGGCATACTGCCCACAAGCCTTGCACTTTCTTGTCCCCAACTTCGGGCCCAATGCCCCAAGGGTTACTCCTGCCTTCTCTGACTCCGTTTTGTTCCTGCCCTTTGGCTTCGCTTTTTCAGGCGGCACCAGGCTTATCAATGTTGTTTCCTCCTTCATACACAAAATCATGTTTCTTAGTCCAACAAGTTGTACATTTCAAAAAAATGCAAACATGAACAAGTGCCCCACGTCTCTCCATTTCCATGTATGGTTATGTACCTGTGATTGTTGTGCCACTTCTTCAATATCTGCCGCTGCCCTTTTCTTCCCTCTTTCTCTGTCGCAATCCATCACATGACTCGCGTCAACTCTACACATGGTCCGTACTTCCTGGTACATGTTTTACATTTAGCAGTCCATAGATTCACAAAATATGTAATCAATCACTTGGTTACAAGCCATCAGCCGCCCCATAGTCCTGTATACGCTACTACTTATTTATTTCAAGTTTCATTGAACATCATACAACACTATCAACTATACCTTTCCTGCTGCTGCCTTCCCTTTGTCTGAACTACCTCCCTGCTGGCCTTCTTCTTTAGCTCGTAAATTTGTCTAAGAAACATGAGATAAAAGATCTTTTATGGTTCTGTTCATTTTTTCCACAATTCACACTGACATAACCACATGAACCCAAAGATGCAGGCAGCTTGGGACAATACCTGTGTGCTCCCACTCCCTGCACTCACAACTGTATTCTTCGTTGACTTTATCTGCCTTCACTTTGAAATTGTGTTGTCCCCAGCTTATCACTTCTGACTTATTCCTGTGGCAAACCTTGTACCAATGTTCGCCTAGCTCTGGATCTGCATCTATGTTGTACGCGCTGCAATTCTCCATTTTTTTTTCAAAGTTTCTGAACACTTAAGTGTCTTGCTCTGCACAAAAAATGATACAATCAAAACTTAAGTATTTTGTTATTGTACGTCCACCCCAATCATGGCACCAGTTTTAAACTTTAGTACTTACCGTCGCTAGGTATGTCTCTCTTCCCTCCTTCATCTTCTGTTCCTGCATGAAATCTAGTGTACGCTTTGCAAACTTGTGTAGACAAGTCTGTTTACCCACAAAATTCTTCTTCATTGAGAAGTTACTGCTCTCACTATGCTGTGTCGATGTCATCATCCCACAGTAATCATGTTTAAAGAATGCTGGGATATACCTAGCTCGTTGCTGGAATAAGCTATCCATAGTCGGATTTTCTTTAAGGTCGAACTCTTGTACCAGTTCTTCCCATGCCCTCTCAAATTCAGCGGGTGTCAGCGGGTGGTTCAGCACCGAACTGAATTTTCCTTTGAACTCTCGTTTCTCATAAAGCTTGAATAACTCTCTCAGGTTCGGCATATGCTTTATAACAACATGCCAACGACAAATCCTGTGGATGACACCAGGAAACTCCAGTCCTATGGCCACCTCCATTGCCTGATCTTGATCTGGCACAAATAGGAGCATGTGCAATGCTCAATTAATACATACATAAACACCTTGAAATTTATTTTCATTCTACCTACATGCTTGAATAATTACCAAATTAACAAAGTTGAGATGATGGGATTCAAAAAATTCCAAGCTATGGGAAATAAAAATTCTATGTATACAAGGTGGCTGCCACCTTTTTCAATGAATTATAGTTTACCTGTGAGAATACATTTTGTCTTATGTCCTCCCATGCATTTCTTAAAACATTGAAATACCCATTGGAAGGTTTCTATCTTCTCATCGCCTAACAATGCACATCCAAAATAAGTGTTCTGTAGCTGATGGTTTGCACCCACAAACATAGCTAGTGGCTTGTCATATATATTTGTCCAGTGTGTGGTGTCGAATGTCATGACATCACCAAAATCAATGTATTCAGCCTGCATGCTTGCGTGACTCCAGAATAAGCTATGGATTGTCCCTTCTTTATCGAGCTTCACGTACCAACAGAACTGTGGGTTCTGAGCCTTGCAGTTTTCAAAGAATTCAATCAGCTTAGCTACGTCATTAGTATGTTCTTCCCTCACATTAGCTGCCTTCCTGCAAAACCTTATTAGTTTTAGAACTACTCAATCGAAACTAACTATTCATTTAATTGAATAACATTTGGTACACACTTGCCTGTTCTCAAGATCACGCTTTGTCATCGGAACGTTCTCACCTCCCCCGTGCATGTCTCTAACAAGGTTCTATGTTAGAATTTGGATGGGCTTGGCCCAATAACAAATTCAGAAATTCCTAGAGAAATCTCAAAGGCCCATTCTATATTTGGTAATCTTGGCCTTCAAGTTGCAGAGTTCTGAACTGACTCTGAGTAGAGAGTCCTAAACTGATCGTGATCGCGACACGATGTTCGGGATATATAAGCGACCTACCGGCCACGCCAAAATCAGATCTAACATCTCATCTTGGTTTAGAGAGGAGTCCCTTGAATGGACAACCTCTCAATTCTAGAGAATTGAGATAGAGTTTTACCTCTTCTTGTTGTTGCGCCGCCCCGTAGCTACTCCAGCCCGATTGCTTGCGTGCACTAGCGACCAGGCGACGCAGGTCTCGGAACCGTCGTCTTTGCGATCCTGCGGCGGGAGAAGGCGAATAAGGTTTTTGGGAGCGCTCTTCGCCGCGGCGCTCCCGATCTTCATCACGGTTCGTCTTCCGGGAAGGATAGCCGTCTTCATCGACAGCTTCTTCGACTTCTTCAAAGAACCGGTCGGTCGACGACGGCGACGACTGGAGGACCTCGGCTTCGCTTTGGGGGAACCTCTCCATTACGTTGTCCTCAACGTCGGCCCGGTATTCTCAAGATCCAATCTATCGGTGTGCTAGTTGTGCTTACACCGATGCTATAATCGTGATATGCTTCACATGCTTTATTTAGTAGATCGGTTAATCATGAATTATATTGTGGAATTAATCGAAAATTGCCTAATATGTCAACAATCCAAAAACCTTATATTTTAGGCTTTTTCTTGATTTAACTATGGCTGGTTTCAGCGGCGTCTTGAGACTAGAAAATTTTTCGGTGCACATTTTAAGAGGTGGCGAGTTAAGGCCATGCTCGGCTAGAGGCCAAGATGTTACGGGTTCTTGTTGGATCGCCTCGGGGAAATATCTCTAGAGAAAAGAGAAGATTCCAGGGAGACAACACTATCTTTAGAAGAACATAATAAGTCGATGAATTATATTTGTCGCACAATAAATGATAGTTCAAGTGTTTGGCATTCTCGTTTATGTCATGTGAACTTTGGTTTGATGTCACATTTATCTACCTTAAAGTTAATTCAGATTTCACTATTGCCAAAGGTTCTAAGTGCCATACTTGTGTGCAATCTAAGCAACCTCGAAAGCCTCACAAGGCGGCAGAGGAGAGACACTTGGCACCTCTAGAACTCATACATTCGATCTATGTGAGATGAATGGTGTGTTGACTAAAGGTGGAAAGAGATATTTCATAACGTTAATTGATGATGCTTCTAGATATTGCTATATTTACTTGCTGAAAAACTAAAGATGAGGCATTAGACTACTTTAAAATCTTTAAGGCTGAAGTTGAAAATCAACTAGAGAGAAAGATTAAACGTCTAAGGTCGGATCGTGGTGGTGAATATTTTCCTATAATATTTGATGAGTTTTGTGCGGAACATGGTATTATTCACGAGAGGACGCCTCCTATTCGCGAATCCAATGGAATTGCCGAGAGGAAAAAAACCGCACGCTGGACCGACTTGGTTAACGCCATGTTAGACACTTCTTTGGTTTATCTAAGGCATGGTGGGGAAGCTATATTGATTTGGAAGTCATGTCCCGAATAGAGTTCCAAACGTAAAATAAAGAGACAACGCCATATGAGATGTGGGTTGGTAGGAAACCATCACTTTCATACTTGCGCACGTGGGGATGCTTGGCGAAAGTCAATATTCCAATTAATAAGAAGCGTAAGCTTGGACCAAAGACGGTAGATTGTATCTTTCTTGGATATGCTCACAATAGCATTGCCTATCGATTTTTAGTAGTAAGATCTGAAATTTCGATATGCTTGTAGATACTATCTTTGAATCTCGTGATGCTACATTTTTTGAGAATATATTTCCTTTGAAATATATGCGTAGCAATGTTAGATTTTCTCTTGAATTAGCTCTCGATGATACTATACCTATCAAATACCTGTTGAGTCATTTGAACAACCACTTGAGAAGGATGACAATGAAGTTCCCATAAGGAACAAGAGACAAAGGATTGCAAAATCTTTTGGTGATGATTTCATTGTGTACCTTGTGGATGATACTCCCACCTCTATCTCGAGGCATATGCATCTCGGATGTAGACGATTGGAAAGAAGTCGTTCGTAGTGAGATGGACTCGATTCTTTCTAATGGAACTTGGGAGCTATCTGATCTACCATTCGGTTATAAACCAATTGGATGTAAGTGGGTGTTCAAGAAGAAGCTTAGACCTCGATGGTACTATTGACAAGTACAAGGCTCGGCTTGTGGCAAAGGGTTATACTCAAAGGAGGGGCGAGAATTTCTTTGATACTTACTCTTTGTTGCTAGAATGACCACTATTCGAACACTACTATCCTTGGCTGCCTCATATGGTCCGATCATTCATCAAATGGATGTAAAGACGACTTTTCGTATGGAGAGTTGGATGAGGAGATTTACATGGATCGGCTGATGGATTTGTAGTAAAAGGTGAAGAGCAAAAGGTGAGCAAGCTATTGAAATCTTTGTATGGCTTGAAACAAGCACCTAAACAATGGCATGAGAAGTTTGACACTATGTTAACTAGTGCCGGTTATGTTGTCAATGAAGCCGATAGGTGTGTGTATTATCGACATGGTGGGGGCGAACTGTTATATTATGTTTATATGTTGATGATATTCTAATCTTTGGTTCCAACATTGATGTGATCAATGAAGTCAAGTCTTTCTTGTCTAAGAGTTTTGACATGAAAGATCTAGGAGAGGCCGATGTAATTCTAAACATCAAGCTAATTAAGGAAGAGAGTGGGATTACATTGTCGCAATCTCACTATGTTGAGAAGGTCCTGAACCGTTTTGGTTTTATGGATAGAAAGCCTTCTCCAACACCATATGATCCTAGTGTGACATTGCGGAAAAATAAGAAGAGTACTAAAGATCGGTTGAAGTACTCTCAGTTGTTGGTTCACTCATGTATCTAGCAAACGCAACTAGACCAGATATCTCTTTTGCTCTACTCAACATATCCAACCCGGGTGATGATCATTGGCATGTACTAGAGAGGGTCTTGTGCTATCTTAAAGGTACAATGAGTTATGGCATACACTATTCGGGCACCAGGTGTGCTAGAGGGATATAGTGATGCGAACCGGATATCGATATTGCTCAAATCTACGCCACAACCGGGTATGTCTTTACTCTTGGAGGTGGCGCAGTTGTCATGTAGGTCTTGTAAAATGGACTATTTTGACTAAGTCAACCATACAAGCGAGAACTTTTGCTTTAGAAACAAAGATCCGCAGAGGCGAGTGGCTGCGTGAGCTCTTGTCCGACTTGCCGGTGGTTGAAAAATCGGTACCGGCTATCCTTATGAACTTGTGATAATCAAGCAATTGATCACTAAAGTGAATAGTGCTAAGGATAATTCAAAGTCAACAAGACACGTTAAAAAGATGCTTGAAGACTGTCGAGAAAGTTGAGAAACTCCGGAGTAATAAGCAGTATCTTATATACGCACGGACAAAAAACCGGCGGATCCCTTTACAAAAGGGCTATCACGAAATGTGATAGAAATTGCATCGAGGGAGATGGGTATGAGACCCATATGAGTTTACATTAGTAGTAACCCAACCTTTTTGATCGGAGATCCCTTGACTAAGGATCCGGGAAAAACAAGCTATTGGTAAATTGAGGAGAGTATATTTATAACCCTCTCTAAGTGAAGATGCAATAACTCTCAAATGCGTTGAGGCACTGTATGGCGAGGTTGGCTAATGCCTTAATATGTTCTATTGGCTTTAACAAGCGAAGATGCGATCCTACTGAGCATTCTTGAAAGAACATACCTATATGAGTTTGATCAAGTATTAACGCGTCGCGATCTATGAGACTTGGGTGGTCTCTAGTAAGCTCATGAAGAGACCGGGGAGTATGGCGTATATGCTCCACCCACGGGGTAAGGCTACTTGGTAGCCGGTACTAGTGTGGCTTTAAGTAAAGCTTGTTCGCACAAAACTTGCAATTCAAGGCGTAGTCCATTGTTCAAGTTGTGAATAAGTGTAACTTAAGGACCTAGGCGAAGTTCAACTTCACGGTCTGCGCGAAATGCGGTATATTAAACAGCGAGAAATGGTAAAATCTCTAAACGGGCATTTGAGATCCGGTGGGGGATTGTTGGAATTTAGATGGGCTTGGCCCAATAACAAATTCAGAAATTCCTAGAGAAATCTCAAAGGCCCATTCTATATTTGGTAATCTTGGCCTTCAAGTTGCGAGTTCGGCCCCGACTCGAGTAGAGAGTCCTAAGGCGATCGTGATCGCGACACGATGTTCGGGATATATAAGCAGCCTACCGGCCCACGCCAAAATCAGATCTAACATCTCATCTTGGTTTAGAGAGGAGTCCCTTGAATGGACAACCTCTCAATTCTAGAGAATTGAGATAGAGTTTTTGCCTCTTCTTGTTGTTGCGCCGCCGTAGCTTCTCAGCCCGATTGCTTGCGTGCACTAGCGACCGGGCGAGCAGGTCTCCGGAACCGTCGTCTTTGCGATCCTGCGGCGGGAGAAGGCGAATAAGGTTTTTGGGGCGCTCTCTTGGCGGATCGCTCCCGATCTTCATCACGGTTCGTCTTCCGGGAAGGACAGCCGTCTTCATCGGCAAGCTTCTTCGACTTCTTCGGCAGCAGCCCGGTCGGCGACGGCGGGCAGCGACTGAGGACCTCGGCCGCTTTGGGAACCTCTCCATTACGTTGTCCTCAACGTCGGCCCAGTATTCTCAAGATCCAATCTATACGGTGTGCTAGTTGTGCTTACACCGATGCTATAATCTGTGATATGCTTCACATGCTTTATTTAGTAGATCAGTTAATCATGAATTATATTGTGGAATTAATCTGGAAATTGCCTAATATCTCAACACTGTATACTATGATGCGGGACATCCGCTGCTTGGAGATCATCAACAAATCCAAGTAGTACCTCATCTTTCTCCTTGTGTGATCTCATATTTACTGTTTGTTCAGGCTTTTTAAGAAATGGATGGTTATGCATAAGATCTATTTGTTCAATCATCACTGATTTTTCCTTCTTGTTCTCGTCATATATCCTTTTTAGCTTCATCTTCGCCTTGCATCGTGTCTTCTTGGTTGTATTGTTCCTCACACGCAATTCCGGACTTTTCCCGTACTCGTTGAACCCCTCATTTGAGCAACGAATTATATATGAACATTTTTTTATGTTTCCGAAGTTCAGACCAAAACCAACCTTCCCGGCGTACTTCCTATAGAAAGCCCTCGCCTCTTTTCTGCTATTGAATGTCATTCCAGGTCTAGGGATGAGTGCAGGATCAATGTCTTCTTTCTGCAAGCCAGATATGCCAGTTTACATTTTCATTACCTAGAGGTAACTCTACACATAGCTATTCCGGATTAAAACCAATCATCATCAATTCAATACATAGGAAATGCGTAATTACAGCCTACGTTCGAAACCAGTGAATATCATCATATTCTAAACATGAATATGGTTGGTTCGTCAATCAAATTATTCTAAGCATGCGTATTACAGCGTTTTTGCCAAGTTTTAACAATATAATTTCCTTCATTGTTCCCCAAGTCTAATTTGTTTTCATCTCTATCTGGTATTTTTTTATTTCACTTTCATTCGGCATACTTTTTCGAACCCTTAAAGAAATGCATACACTAGATAAACCACTCACATGGGTGTACTTCTTTTCGGGGTCTGGAGTGGCGTTCTCGACCTCTGTAATTGTTGCCAATGGTGAGCACATGCCTCTGCTGGATGACGTTCTGGCTTCTGAATTCCCCAATACTATGCACGATGATGTACCAGCTTCTGAAATACCTGCCATTAAGCCATCCCCACCTTGTTCTGACCTTCTATGTCACTCTGGGCGTTCGGTATTACCGAACCGATCGGTTCGGGTATTTCGGTACTGGGGTAAATTCGGTTCTCGACAACCTTAGTACCGATCGGTTCCTAAAAGTGTTCGGTACCGAGGTAAATCGGTTTCGGTACTTTCGGTTCGGTATCGGTAAATACCGAAAAATATCGAACAGGCAAAACAGCAGGTAACATCAAATTGAATAGCAAATTTTGACAGAAGCTTGACATGATTTCAACAATACCAAATGGTCCAAATCATACACTGATAGCCGTGGCGCAGCAGCAGAGGACCGCCCGGACGACATTTAAGGCTTGGGGGGGCGGCGAAAGCGGCAGCGCGAGAGCAAAGAAGCAGCGGCGCGCTGGGCGAGGCGAGAGGCCGAGGCTGGGCAAGGTGAGGACGGTGCGGCGGCGGCCGCCGCCGCAGTGGTCGCGGTCGGAGGTCGTGAGATGAGAACGCCGCGCTGGATCTCGCGGTCGGCGGCTGCGCTGAGTCGCGCGATGGCGCGGGCGACGGGCAGAGAGAGGCGAGTGACGAACCGGCGATGCGGACAGGACACGGGAGCAAGGCTAGGTTTTCTTGTGGGCTGTTGATGGGCCTACAGATAAGCCTACCGGCCTTGGGCATGCAGGGACATGCACGGACACCGGCGAAGCAGCATCCTCTTCCTTTTATTCGGTACCAGAACAGGTACTTCGGTAAACCGAGGTAAAAAACCGAATTTACCTCGGTTTATTCGGTTCCCAGTCTTTGGAATCGAACAGGAACCGAATTATTCGGTTTGGTACTATTTGGTTCGGTTTTCAGTTTTTTTCTCAGTTTGGTTTCGGTTTTCGGTTTTTCATGCCCAGGGCGACTTCTATGTGACATGGCCTTTGTAGTCATCTGCGTTGTCTCCGATACTGTTGTTTCAGACACATCTCCTCTACTCTCTCCTCTACTGTTGCTTCCCTCACCAAACAGCTGCTTCCGGCAAGCCATTATGATAGTACTACACACGGGCGGTGCAGGGAATGCAGATCGGTAGTTGAGCGCCGATTTATTTAATTATTCCTGCAGTTTATTTATATTTCAAGCAATCAAATTACCACAGAGAACCACGGAGAGGAGGACGAGGCTTCACATTCAGTCGCTAAGCCAAATAACATGCTTCAGATTTAGTCAACATTCATTCCCATTCTGAAGCATGACAGAGTAGAGGATGGGGAGGACATACTGACCGGAGGAGCAGGGGATGGCGGCACTGGAGTTCCGGGCGGCGCTGAGAGTAGAGCGGCCGGAGGGAGGGGAGCTCCGGCGGGGAGAATGGCTCCTCGGCGCGCGCCTCTTCGCTCCAACTTGCGCCGTTGTTTGCTCAAGCTTGTCGAGTGCTGGAGGGGAACTCCCGGCGGGAGATGGCGGCCGTCGGGAGTGGAACGCCGGGCCGCACCGGCGTGTGAGATCTTTCGCTCGAAGGTAACCGGCGCCCGGTTGCACGGAGCAAATAATCTGGGAACCAACCGGGGATATGGCGGGGAGGAGGTGTAGAGTACCGGGCGAGCGGCCATCCTCGGCAACCGCCCGGCGGGCTGGAGTGGGCGTGGGGCGCGACGGTGAGCTGGGTGGGGATCGGTAGTTTGGGGCTCGATGAACTTCAGTGCGGGGGATGTGTGGCAGGAGCGGGCTCGGAAGCGGTCGTATGCTTGAGGGCGTGTTCGGGGGACCGAATAAAAATCAGTCCCTGGGAAGGATATAGCGCAGCCCTATATATATATATATATATATATATATATAAAATCTTTTGTACTCCTAGGAGTAGGTACTCCCGTCTAGCTGCACACGTAAATGCTCCTCCCCCGCAAGCACATGGCAGGCGCGCTAACGCTAATGGATTAGTATCTTCAAAATCTAACCCGTTTAGAAAAGTACGTGTACACTATTTTTTCGGATCTCATCTACTACCGTACCTCACCTGGAATTATTTAACCGGTTCCCTTTTCTTTTTCTACGCCGCCATTTGCAGCAGAGACCACATCATGGCGGTGGCGCGGCGGTCTCCTGCCGGTGGCGCTCCTCGTCCAGTCGCCCATGACGTGGCACGCTCGGATGGCGGAGCGACTGCCTCGTGGATGACGACCCTGATGGCGGCGACGCGGCCCGCCTCGACGGTCTCCGGCGCCACCTCCTCTCTTCCACCTTCAGGCCCCACCGGAGTTGCAAGCGCAGACTCCGTCGAGCGAGACGCTTGGCCGCGCAACCAAGGACTCCACCGAGCAAGGACTCGACAGGTATGGTTGAGACACTCCCATATCTTTCTGTTCGATGGATACGTTCGTTCCAATCTAATTTGATTGCATCTTGCAGATCTTGCTTCTTCCCCTTATCTTGGTGCAGATCGACAAAGCCCCTTATCTTGGGCGGCTGCGGCCTTCTTTGCTTCTCCACTTCTGCCTTTCATGATGGTACATATACTATATAGATTCAGATCTTGATTGTATTTGTCTGATTGTGATAGAAATCACCATCACGCATCACAGGCCTCTCTTTCCTTGCTTTCGTCGTCAGCGTATTGCACAGCACCATGAACTTTGTGACTGGCCGGAAACGAGTTACAGGCAAGGCAAGCAACGGCAAGATCGACGGCTTCTTGTCAGAAGAACGTACTGGATTTTTTTTACTATAACCTACTGGGCTACTGGATTCAGTATGTACAGATAGACAAATTTTTAAGAGCCTTTTCCATACATGCCATTATAAAAGTTTCTCACTTCCACACAAGCCACTGAAAAGTTGAGCTGGACACATGTGCCATTGCTCCAAACTTTTTGCCGCCCATGCCATTCCGTCCGGCTTCTATGTTACATTTCTGCCGTTTAGCAGCCCTGACAGATCCGTGGAGCGACTCAGCCTCCCACGTCAATCAGCAGTCCGTGCATCCAGCTAGACGAGGAAGGGCGAGGCCAATGTGGGCATCTTGAGAGCGCCATTACCGTGGAATAAATCTGTGGAGGATGATCCATAGATATGCAACTGAACACTATTGCGGATGCTATCGAGAAATAAGACCGATCTAGCACATCACGTGAGTATTTTTAATCTATTTTTTTCGGTTGCTTTTTACTACTATATACGGCGGTGGTGCATGCAGATCATCACCGGCGGGGCCTGTTGCATTGGCCAGGAGCTGTTCGGACGGGATCCTGATGTGAATCGGCTATGGTGATGCCTGGACTCCTGATGGTGCGTGTGTGATGTGAATCAGCCATGGTGTTCATCGGCACTGAAGATCGATCTAGGGCCGCAGCAGGTCATCTGCCACTTGTCCATGGAGAATTAAAGGCCGCTGTGTTGGCTTGCCGATGTAGTATCTGTTATACTACAATTTCTTGATTTTGAGAAGAATGTGTTTTCTCTGATGTCGAATAAAATTTGATATGAATTTGACAAATAATATAATTTCTTGGATTATTTTTTTTTAGAAAGGCTATAGTTTCTTGAATTAAGAACTTGGGTTTTTCAGGTAGGTTCAAACGTCTCATAAGTTTAGTACTTCATGTGAATTAAGATCTTGGAGTGTTATTCTTTTATTTCTGAATTTTTGATTTTCTCGCTGTTTCGTTGTACTCTTGTTTGGTTGAAACATACATTCCTCCATGACATGAGTGTTGCTTCCCTCGACTGGCAGTTCATCAGCAGTCGTGGAGCTAGGGAATCATGATGGAATTATTTCCTTACCAAAAGGATATTATTAGTAATAAAAATGAGTTTGACCTGAGAGTAGGCACGTCA
This sequence comes from Hyparrhenia diplandra, assembly GCA_015847255.1. Taxonomy (NCBI): domain Eukaryota; kingdom Viridiplantae; phylum Streptophyta; class Magnoliopsida; order Poales; family Poaceae; genus Hyparrhenia; species Hyparrhenia diplandra. The sequence continues at coordinate 596,630 of JADLZK010007877.1, forward strand.
GTTAATATCAGTCAAATTTACCGCTCATTGATCCGGGTGGAATTATTTCCTTAACAAAATGATACTACAAGTAATAAAAAAGAATTATTTTAAGAAGGGAATTATTTTATTACGAGAATAATAGTATAAGTAATTATATATATATCCATGAAACAAATAGCCGCGCTATAGCGTCGAAATAAGCGCGTTAATAGCGACCGAGAGGCACTGTCGCGATGCCAAAAGCACGCTATAGCGCCCGGATAGCGCGCTAATAGCACCGCTATAGCGTTTTGGCCAACCTTCGCTAAATTCTACATCCCGCGATTTTTTCATGGATATATATATATATATATATATATATATATATATATATATATATATATATATATATGGGAGTAGGAGTGAACTGAAAACCGCCGCCGACCCCATCTGCCGCAACTCGCCGAACGCCGCGCCGCACGACTCCCTCCCGTTGGCGTCCCTCGTCGACGCTGGTGTGTGAGGGGAGCTGGCCTCCACATCCGCGATGACCGTGGCGGTGTTTTTCAGTAGGTGGTGTGTCCACGGAGCTAGGGTTAGGGTTAAGTCTTTATTAGGGTTTCGATGATGGCGTTGGGGCGGCGGCGGCGTCGTGTCGTCCGGGGAATAATGTCCTCTCGCTCTCTTCCCGTCGGCGGCGTTCGTTCTCTCGGCGCCGGCGACGAGGGTGTGGAGGTAAGGTCCGCTCTTGGATCTTGTTTAGAGTGTTGGGGCTGGCGAGGTCTTTGTGCCTTGGTGCGTGGAGGCTCCGGCCCCTACTTTTGTGGATGCGGTGGTGGCTGCGCGGGTCTTACGGAAGATTGGTGGTTCGACCGGATTCGGCTTCATCGCGACGGAGGATGCTATCGTCGGCTCTACCATCGTCGTTTCAACCGGGATAGTGATCCTGGCGGATGGGCGTTCAACGACTTCTTCGCCTTTTGCGATCGGCGTCTTCGCGGTTCAACCTCAACGCCCGGCGGTTTCCTCCGGCTTTTGGTTTTTCGGAGTTTGGTGGCGGTGGTGGCGGCGATCTTCGGCGGAGGCGGTTGCGGTACGGGTGTTAGATTCGGATGGGTCTATGGACTAGTTTGTAATTTTTATTTCTTTGGGGTCCTTATAGATTATAGGTGGGGTAGCTATCTTATGTATCCTTATCGGTGTACTTGTATTGCTTTTCCCTTAATTATCTGGTATACTTTATCATATATATATATATATATATATATATATATATATTATATCCAGTACACATTTATCACAAATATATATGTATATTAATAGATATCACAATAATATAACATAAGTCATCAGAACCACCCATAAACTAAATCTCGTCACAATTCACATAGTCAATACAAAACAAACAAGTCCACCAATGTAACCAACACACATAAAAAGTCCACTAGTGTGCGGGGCACAACTTGATCATAAATCCACTACGGGCGCGGATCGGGGCCAGGCTCCACCCCCGAGAGGTGGAAGCTGGCGGCGGAGAATCTCATTTGGCGTGGATTGTATTTGTTCGGATGTGGGTCATTTGGCGCGCCCGGCTGGTGCTACACAAAGAAAAGTATATTGTGTGAGACAGGATTTAAGAATAGTTATAAAAACTTGTAAAAATCGGCCGAGTGTGGTAAAAGTTAGAAATTTCGACAAGCATCTCCTGCGAGGGGGAGGTCTATCAAACCTGCAACAAAACAACGGCTCGATGTCCGACAACACATACCCGTGTGCACACACCATGGTGCATCAAAACCAACATTTCATTTGGATTCACATCCATATATATTCACATGCACATTAGGAGTTCAAGTTGTAGAAACTCACAGTTGTTCGATCGGCAGTAGGCTCCATTGGTGGTGGAGGCCCAAATTTCTGTGGTGGCGGCACAAAATAGCCTTGGCTGGCCATGAAGCCTTGCATGTACTCCCACATTGTTGCGGTCCTCGCATCGGACTCCTCCCATGCCTCTTCTCTTCCGGCGATTTGGGCCTACAATATTTCACCCACATGTTATAAAGCAAAGCTAAGGTATGAAAAAATCAATCGACAACGAATGACAAAAAGTAACTTTGCTTTGTAGGTTCGACACCACGGTCGATCGTGTGCATATCTCCGACCTCAAGCTCGAGCTGGTAGCTCGAATCTCCCGAGGTTTTTCCTAGTCTTTGCGTGGGTCGATTGTGCTGCGTCGCCGATGTAGTACCGCCCATGCTTCTTCCCTCTCCCCAACGTCATGACAATTTCTCTGTCAATGGGATGGTCCGCGGGGTTCTTGTCTTGCCCATGGACCTGTTTGTACATCTCCGTAATGCAGTGAGGCGGGGAGTGTACGGACGGGTTGTTGTAACTTTCGTGCGTGGGGCCCTGGGTTGTAGCGCTTGACGGTCTTCAGCTTTGGGCCGGTGTGGGCCATTGCCCACGCATTGAAATCGGAGCAGGACTGGCCACCATGGTGCTTCGATTTGCGAAAAGAAACAATCTGTATAAATAAAAATTTGCATACTTGAGTTTTTAGAGTTCAGAAGTGGATTGAGCGTACCCATCTAGCTTTGTAGGCTGGGAGACAAAGGTTTCCTTGGTGGTGTGCTGGACCTGGCATCATCAAACGATCAGCACGCTTATCCCTATGCTTCTCCCAAAACACGTCGCTACACCACTTGTCCACCATTTGCAACCAGCACGCTTCCCTTCCCACGCACCACCATGGAATCACCTACACGTCATCAAATGTGACATAAGAGACGATCAAATGAAGCCTATGTAAGTATTAGTTCTATATATTTACCTTTTCATGCATGTATTGCGCCTTGGTTAGCTTATTCTCCTCCAATATTGCTTCCGCTCTAGTGATCTTCTTGTACAAGACTTCTCTGTTGTAATCTCTGACGGCCTGGACGCGCGCGTCGTAGTGCATGTCTTTCACAAGTCTGTAGTAGGCTTTGTTAACCGCTCTCTTCGCCTTGTCCTCGCACCCATCCTCATCCTCCCATTTGTAGAAATCCTATATACAGAAACGAGACATCAGGATACAATTTGAAGAATGTCTTAACAATGTGATGTGTAAAGCAATGTAGTGAGAAGAATACTTACCCACACCTCACGTCTCACACGCTCAGCCACATTACCATAGTTGTGACCATCCCGATCAGTTGTATCGGCCTTAACTTCGTAGTGTTCAAACGTCCAGGCCGGCTGCTCAACTCCAGCAAAGTCCACCAAGCCAGGGAAGTGCTCCTTCAATAGCACACCGGTAATGCCACAGGGATGGCGTTTGTGGTCACCTGCCTGCACAAGGAAGAGACCCCTGCCCAAATAATCAAGAAGATGTGTTAGTATTTACAGATAATTTGAACATAAGAAATGAG